>OY856413.1:684352233-684962233 GCA_963693085.1 Alisma plantago-aquatica | reverse complement strand
TTGTAATTTGGTGTAGAAGGAATTTGTCCCTCCCATATAGTGGGAGTAATATCATGAGTCCCTTGATAAGTGAGACTAGATAAATGCATGGCCATGCTCATGTGAGTGGCATGTGATATTGAGCTCATATGTAGCATCTAGACCTACAAAATGGGTGGGTGGGTTGGGTCATTGTGGGTTTGGGTCTCGTGGGTGCATGTCAATATTAGAATCAATTCGAAATGGGTTGAACAAAGATAAATCCAAACCTAACTTAGTGGATTGCGGGTCAACCATCAGTGCCCATATAATATGTGTTCAATAAAATATATTTTGCAACTTTCTACTCTATCTGTAAAATAAGACCATCGTCTAGCATTTTTTGAATGTAATATAGCATAAAAACAATAACTATATACATTGTTGCTATCAAATAAAAATGTAAGTTGTTCAATTTTTATAACCATTCAATCACATACCTTTTTCTAGAGTAAAATTCTATAATGTATAATTAAAATTCTCTAGTTTATGATTATGATCAATATAATAGAGTCAGTAACTTGTACTATAACTCTATATTAAGTTATATATATCAGTTAGAAAGTATAGTAGACATGGATTTTTTCCTCCAAATCTCTCTCTCAGATATCAACTCATGTTGGAAAAGTTAGAGTTTGCACATGAACTCCTTAACAATTAATGTGCAATATAGATAATTATATTTATATTCAGTAGTATTAGATTGATTATATTTATTTATATGTAATAAATTTAATAAAGTGTGTCACCTGTGGGTGCCCACGTGCCACCCATGGAACCCACTAACTAAAAGATGGGTATGAGTATAGGTTTAGGTTTGGGTAATTTTCAATGGGACATGGACCACCCATGAAACCCGCTAACTAAACAATTGGGAATGAGTTTGGGTAATTTTAAATGGAACTCGACTTAAACGGGTTGATCCATGGGTGCTCGTAGATTTTGACACAAATTGATAGGTCTAGTAACATCCAGATCAATCTATATATCTATGAAAAAGGGATTATACCACACACTAGCATTGGTTGTTTATGTTTATTCTTATCCAAATAATCATACTACTTACATAGTGATGATATGTAACTAGACACCACTCATTTCTTATGGATTGTAACATGATTACTGAATCCAGATCCAATTTACTGTGATGCCTATATGGTCACATCTAGATTAGCTTTAAGAAAGGATCGATTGGACATAAGTGTATTATTATAATTAGTCCAAGTACTTCAAAGAAAACCTCATGTAAATTATAGTTGCTTCTCTATATTCTTCTTACTAGGGTTGGTTAGGATCCTTCATTTATATGTCAGTCACATTGTATGAATTTCATTTACTAAATCTCATGGGATTTTATGCACAATTATATGTTAAAGAAATGATAAGATTTGTAGATTCAAAGAGGGAATATAACCTGATAATGCAAGAGAAGATATAAATTATAAATATTTAACTACTTTCATGCTTTTATAGACACATTGAGAATGGTGCAAAGGGACACCTTTGCTAGAGAAGAGGGAAATCCCAAAAAAATGTCAAGAATATAATTGTAAAAAATAGGTTCCATCACTCAACTATGAACTAATAGACCACCATCCTATCATATCAGTAGATCTACATCATCGTTCAGTGTGTTATCCAGAACACATCACATTAGATACAGAGGAAGAGGTAGTGGAAGTAGTAGAAAAGGGTTCTAGCCATAGAGAGAAGTCATTACAGGCTCAACGACAATGACAAGTCAAGTCTATAGAGGCAAGTGACACCTAGTTATGCCTTAGAAATACCATATTGTCCAACATGTAGACAATCATTGAGGGAAATTTTTAGTTCCCAACTCCCCAACCTATTACATATGTGGACAAGTGGTGTAAGACCCCTGACCTTTTTTTATGGTTGAACATTCTTTCTTATCATATTTGGATTCTTAAAACCTTAATTAAACCTTAATATATGCTTTAATATCATGTGGAAATCTTAAGTTTCAAGTTTGGTCTAGTTTGGACACTATTTGAGCAAGTTATGCATATATGTGCTTGTTTGGGGCTTTTATGCAATTTACCCATATTTAGGGTTTTTCTTGCAATTTGTCACATTCTTGTTGTACATGACATATTTTTATATCATGTTTGATGTAGTTGTGCTTTGGGCCACCTTGTTACATCTTGGTTTGAGTGGTGACATCTTGGGTTGAGATTAGGATTTGCTCTCATGGATGCCCAGACTCAAGGTTGACCTTGAGTGTTGAGTCACTTAGTGTTGGTGGTCGCCAAGATTTTTCTAGTGACCCCTAGTATTTGAGGTCTCCAAGATTTCTTGAGCCACCTAGGTTTGGCAGTCGATGATATTTGAATTCATCTTGGTCGGCAACAATCCTAGGTTGGTGGTCGTTTGGATTTCTGACCGTCTTAGTCGCCAAGAAGTCTATGCGGTCGCTATGATTTTCTGATCTCCTTGGTCGATGAGTTTTATTGATGTGGTCATTGGAATCTGATCTATATGGTCAACTTAGTTTCATGAATTGATGATTGCATGGACGAGATTCTTTGACCTTGGACACATGGAAAACATGGTTGGACACCTCTACATTCTCTTCTCTCTCACCCATAGCCATATATGCCTCCCTCTTCTGATGAAACCAAACCCTTTGAACCCTCTTTCTCTCTTCTTTCTTTGGATCTCGTCCCCTCTTTGTTGGTGGCAAAGGAAGAGCTCATGGTTGAAGAAGGAAGACGATCTTGCTTGCATGTGCACCTAGGGTTTTGATCTACCCCAGCTGAGATTGTTTGGTGCTTCCTTGCTTGGTTTATTGATCTAGGTAAGTGAGATCTCCCTCTTTTCCTTCATTTTCCTTGCTGTCCTACCTTCATCTCTCTTCTACTTGGTTGGATCCATGGAGAAACTTGTGCTAGAGCTTGAAGAACACCTCTTTCTTGCTTCCTTGACCTAGGGTTTGCTTCCTTTCCTAGAGAAGGAATCTAAGGAGAGTGCTAAAGATAGAGTTTCTACCTTCTTTCTTCAATATAACTTGCTATTTGGAGTTTCTTCATCTTCTCTAAGGTGATTTATATAACTTTGTCAAGGTATTATTGCTTACTCATATCTTGCATGTATATGATCTTGCCCTAAAAAACATTATTCCAAGTAAAAGATGTACCTTTACCTAGGGTCTGAGCTTGTATGATGGTAGTTATCCTCTTAGATGAACTCTAAACCTTGTGCATGATTTTCTTAATGCAAGTGGTAATCCTAGACCTTGATGCATGTTTCTTCCTTGAATATGGTGAACCCTAGATCTTGCATATGTGTGTGATTCCATGATGGTTACAAAGTTTTGTTTCCATATAGTCACCAAGGAATTTTGACTTCATGGTTGGTCACCAAGATGCTCACTCAATATGGACAATGAGATTCTGAATCTATGTGGTCGCCAAGATTTCACCTATGTGGTCGTTAAGTGTTTACCTATGTGGTCGTTGAGGTTTTGAACTCTTACGTGGTCGCCAAGGATTTTGAACCATGTTGATCACCAATACTTGAATCTCTTGCTGGTCACCCAAGGTTTGATCTTAAGTGGTTGCCAAGATTTTACTCTAAGTGGTCGATGTGATTTTAACTTTGATTGGTCACCAAGATTTGTATCTTGATGTGGTCTCCAAGATCTGATTCCATGATGTTTGATGAGTTTTCATAACCCTAGAGGTCACTGATGAACCGTACCCCTAGCAGTTGCTGATGAACCCTAACTCTAGAGGTCGTTGATGAAGTTTTCTAACCCTAGCAGTTGCCAATGTGTTCTAACCTTAGTGGTCACTAAGTCTTCTGACACTGGTTGTACCTAGTGATGGGTTTTTGTATACCCTGGTTTACTAGTATCGTGACCTGTATACCAAAGGAGGACTAGGTTGTTTTACAGCTTGACTCATATGTCATTGTGACAGACTCATACTGACTGAGGGCGGATGAGATCTTAGGATTCTGGCTCTCCTAGATCTTATACAAAACTAATTTTGACTAAGCAGTGGTCAGTTGGAGTTTGAGTGGTATACCTCAAACTCTCCAGGGCTTAATAAAAGATATAATATAGTTGTGTTGTATACCCTTTTAGGGTTAAACATGATTCATATTGGATGTTAACACTTCCCTTGTTTCTTGTATTGTTTAGTTGTTATATAATGCGGTAAGAGAAATCAACTATTTAAAAGCTAAAAGTTTATTTAATTCATTTGAGTATCCTGTTAATCATGTTGGTTATATACTATCTGCTTATTCTGCTTAATCTACCTAAACTATTTAATCTGTTTAATTTAATAACCTGCTATAATAAATAAGTGTTGGTGAGATTTATATATGTCACTGGGACATGGATCTCACTCTCGTGGGTCACCACATCATTTTAGGTGATTGTCAGTGATGTCTTCAGGTTCATGGTGGTGAAGAAGAGCAGCTTGGAGAGCAATAGGAGCATAAGGTTGGCTAGTTGTTAGTAAAATCCTATAGTCATCCCCATACTCTCAGGTCCGGACATGGGATGTTTTGTAGATGATGTGTATAGTGGTTCGAGCTTTTGGTAGTGTGCCAATGTTTGTATATGGCATGTATATGTGGAATAATATCTTTTGTATATAGGTTGTGGATGAGACCACTAAACAATCATGTAAATACTTGATATGGTATATGGGATTAAGAGAGAAAGATTTCTCCCCCACTCTCCCATGCCCGTGACAGAGGCCGAATGCTCGGGAGGGTGGTAAATCAAGGCGGCAACTGGGATTCGAACCTGAGTCCCTTCATGAGGAGACACCGTGCTTGACCACTAGAGTCACTCCTTGTCGGCGGTATATGTTGATATACAAGTTCTGGGACCCTTATGCAAATATTTATGAATATGATGGTAATGTTTGAATCGGTTTAAACTTACCCTCTTTTCTGGTTATGTGGTTAATTAGTGATTGACCACATGTTTTGTCGTGAGTAATCTCATTTAGTGTGACAGAGTGTCATATCTTAGGTTTCTATCAGAGCTTTGGGTTCGCTGAGTCTACAGGGACATATGACTTAGGTTTGTGTTTGTTCTTACATAATCCAAGATATCCAATCTTGGCTTATGCTTATGCGGATATGTGTGGAGAACATGAAGAACAGACATGGAGTAGTTGTGTCACGCCAGGAGGTGGTGGTAGGAGGCCAACACACAATGGAAGAGTGCCTGAGATGGGGTCGGAGTAGCCCACAATGCTTTAGTTTGACCCTACAGCCATGGCAAATCCTGCCTTTCAGTCCATGTTTGGACAACTCATGGAAACAACTACACATTTAGAGGTTAGAGTGCCCATACCTCAAGCTAGGGTAGTCGTTCCTAATGCGTAATGTCAGAGTTATAGGAAGACCTATGAGAGGTTGCAGCATTTTGGGGCTATCGAGTATATGTGTGAAATAGACTCGAATGGTTCCGACATGTGGTTTATAGAGCTTGAGAAGGATTTCATGATCCTGAAAATCCCATAAGAGGATAGGGTGAAGCATGTTGTTTTTCTATTGAAGGGCAGTGCTAGACACTGGTGGGCCATAGAAGAAGAGAAGAGCCTAGGAGTTGTTGTAGGTTGGGAAGAGTTTTAGCGAGAGTTTGTGAGCCGTTACTTCCTCGAGACACATCTCGATGAGAAGACAATGATGTTTGAGAAGTTGTGTCAAGGTTCAATGTCCATCAACGAGTACGAGAAGAAGTTTATGGAGCTGTTGAGGTTTTTCCCTCACATGGAAGCGATAGAGAAAGAGAGGATTCAGAGGTTTGAGAAGGGTCTGAACTCCGAGTTTAGCATGAAAACATATGCTTTGGAGAATAAAGAGAGATTCTCTACCTTTGTGGAGTATGTAAGGAGGATTAAGAGGTATGTTATTGAGAAGCGTGAAGCCAATGCTAGGAAGAGGCCAACACAGTTCCAAGGACAGTCTTCTTGTGGCTATAAGAATCCAAGGTTTGTGTCACTACAGTCACATCAGAGATCAACTTTCTCTGAGCCGAGATCAAGAGTTTCATCACAGTGGTCCCGAAGTAAGGGTAGAGGTCGCAACTTTCCGCTTGTAGCAGCACACAATGCAACATCAATGTCAGTGACAAGGCCGTCGAGACAGCAGTATGACACCAGGACTTGTCACAACTGTGGACAAGTAGGGAATATAAGGAGGACATGTCCTATGAAGGATGAAGAAGGGACACAACAGCCAAGGCAGAGTCAGCAAGGTTCCCAACAACATTAGTACAATAGTGGTGGTGGTGGTGGTAGGGGACACAGTTAGGCATCATATGAAGGATCTTTTGGGCTAGCTGACAGGGGTCATGGATGACATCAAGTGATGGCTAGATTCTATGCTATGAGTCAGCCGGAGGGAGTGGTAAATCCATGAGTTGTGACAGATCAGATGAAACTTTTTCATTCTGACTTATCTACTTCTTATTTCATATCTATTTCGGTTGACCCAGGTGCAATGCACTGATTGATCACCAGAGAGGTGATAAGTAGTTGTAATCTGCATGTTTGTCATAGAATTGATATTCTTTTGCTTGAAACCCCTCTTTTTGGTTCCTCTGAGTTGTGGGAGGTGTGTCCATCTTGTGTTCTCTCTTTTTTTAGGACACAACATTCAAGTGGACCTTATGCCACTTGAAATGCATGGATTTGATGTGATCCTAGAGATGGATACCTTAGAGAGGTATAAAGTTGTTCTATATTATAGTTCCTAGGTGGAAACGTTCTAGGATGGGGATGTTTTGTGGATCTCCCAAGGAGATAGGAAGATTATTCCTATGTGTTGGGTGTCATCTATTACAATAGAGAGGTTGATGATACATGGATATGAGGCTTTCCTGGCACATGTCGTGGATACCAAGGTGAAGATTCCTAGTATCCATGAAGGTTCCAGTAGTGCAAGAGTTTGAGGATGTCTTTCCTGAAGAGTTTCCTTGTGTTCCCCCTCCTAGAGAGATTGATTTTGAGACCAATCTTATTCGTAGAACACAAACCATAACACAAGCACCTTACAGGATGGCACCATCAGAGACGCAAGAGTTGAAGAAACAATTACAACATATTTTAGAGAAAGGTTTTATCAGACTGAGCATTTCCCCTTGGGGTGCTCTCTTGTTGTTTGTGAAGAATAAGGATGGTTCCACGATTCTTTGTATAGATTAATGATAGTTGAATAAGGTCACGATAAAGAATAAGTACATGTTGTCGAGAATCAATGTTCTAATTGACCAGTTGAATGGTGCCATGGTGTTCCTCCAAGATGGATGCAAGACCAGGATATCACCAATTAACGATCAAGGTGGATGACATATCCAAGTCTACTTTTAGGAATAGGTATGGTCTTTATGAGATCGTGGTTATGACATTTGGGCTAACCAATGCACCGACATCGTTTATGGATCTGATGAATAGGGTATTCAGACCATATCTAGATTAGTTTGTGGTTGTGTTCACCGATGATATCTTGATATACTCTAGAGATAGTTGGCAGCATGAGTAGCACCTTCACCAAGCGTTAGAGTTGTTAAGGCAGTGCATGTTATATGCCAAGTTTAGCAAGTATGAGTTTTGGTTGACAGAGGTATCTTTTGTGGGTTACATCATATTTGCTAAGGGTGTTTGTGTGGAACCTAAGAAGGTACAATTAGTGTTGGAATGGGAGCATCCCAAGACGCCAAATGAATTTCAATGTTTTTAGGGTTTGGCAGGCTACTACAGGAGATTTAGTAAGAATTTCAGTGTTGTTGTGTTACTCCTAACCAAGTTGACAAGGAAAGGTGTTCCTTTTGTTTGGGATGACAAGTGCCAACGTTCTTTCTAGTTGTTGAAGGAAAAGTTGACCAATGCCCAAGTATTAGTGCTTCCAGAGCGAGGAAAGGGCTACATAATTTTCTATGATGCATTGAAGAACGACTTAGGATGTGTGTTGATGTAAGACAAGAACATGATTCTTTTGCTTCACAACAACTTATGAAACATGAAGAGAACTACCAAACCCATGATCTGGAGCATGTAGTTGTGGCTCATGCCTTGATAATTTAGAGGCACTATCTATATGGAGAGAAGTGTAAAATCTTCATTGACCACAAGAATCTTTAGTATATCTTCTCAAAGCAAGATTTGAACATGTAGAAGAGAAGATGGATGGAGTTGATCAAGGATTATGAATGCATAATAGACTACCATCTAGGGAAGGAAAATGTGGTGGTTTATGCATTGAGCAGGATGTCGTCTCCATCATCATCTGCAGACAAGAAAAGTTACACTCTATGGTGTGTCACAAGCAGGACATGTTGGTGTCTCTTTGCCATATGAATGTATAGTTGGAGGTTTCTCTATTAGAAATACTACTGGAAGGAATCATACTATGATACAGAATATCAGGTCAGAGTTTGGCAGGAAGAAGTATAATGGATTTTATGAGTCAAAAGATGGGACAATTCTCTTTCACAATAGGACAATGGTGCATGATGTTGATGGCTTGAGGAAGTCAGTTCTTGAGGAAGGTCGTTCCTTGATGTATGTGATGCACCCTAGAAATACCAAGATGTACCATAATCTGAATGATCTATATTGGTGACTATGCATGAAGTGTGATGTGGCAGAGTTTGTTGCTAAGTGTCCAGTCTGTTAGTAGGCCAAGGTAGGGCATCATATTACCATTGACTTTGTGGTTGGTCTTCTTACCAGCCTATAAGAACTTTACAACCTTTGCCAATACTGTAGTAGAAATGGGATCATATTACCATTGACTTTGTGGTTGGTCTTCCTAGGACAACCAAATGTCATGATTCCATTTGGGTGATAGTTGACAGGTTGACCAAATCAGCTCACTTCTTTCCAGTCAAGATGACACATACAACATAGAGGTTGTCACAGGTATATGTTGATGAGATAGTTGTGTATGTGGTATTCCAATTACCATAGTATCTGATAGAGGTCCTTAGTCCACAAGTAGGTTTTGGGAATGTCTACATACAACTATGGGGACACAACTGAGGTCTAGCACAACTTTCCACCCTCAGACACACAGTCGATTAGAGAGGTCCATTCAAACATTAGAAGGTCTTTTGAGTGCATGTGTTCTATAGTTTCTTCACGCTTGGTATGTACATATGATCTTGATAGAGTTCAACCACAACAATTGCTATCAGAGAATTATAGACATGGCACCATGTGAGTCATTATAAGGGAGACATTGTCGGTCACCTCTTTGTTGGTATGAGATAGGTGAGTGTTAGCTTTTGGGTCTTGAGTTAGTGCAACAGACTACAGAGAAGATCAAGATGATACAACAACAGTTGAAGGCGGACCATGGCAAACAAAAATTGTATATTTATAACCATCACAGACCTTTGGAGTTCCAAGTTGGATACCATGTGTATCTTAAGGTTTCCCCTTGGAAAGGTGTGATGAGGTTTGGTAAGAAGGGTAAGTTGGCTCCTAGGTTTATGGGACCTTACACTATCCTGGAATGTGTTGGAAAAGTGGCTTACAAGTTGGAGTTACCACTAGAGTTGCACAAATTGCATAATGTTTTTCATATTTCCATGTTGAGGAAGTGTCATCTAGGTACATAGAAGAAATTTGGTTGAGTTGGATGAGTATGCGTCTTACGTTGAGGGTCTTGTGTTAATCTTGGATAGGAGAGTGAGGAAGCTAAAGAAGACAGATATAGGCTTAGTTGAGGTTTTGTAGCATCATTGTGGTGTGGAGGAAGCCACATCGGAGTTAGAGGATGAGATGCGTAGGAAGTACCTGCCTTTGTTCACGTAGGATTTCAAGGGCAAAATACTTGTTAGGGATTTATGGTTATAAGACCCCGACCTTGCTTTATGGTTGAACATGCTTTCTGATAACACCCAAATATAGGCATTTATGCTAAGCATTCATTTATGGTTTTGTGTCATTATAGCCTTAATATGCCCAAAATATCCCACGTTTCTTATCTTTTAGTAATTTATATCTTTTCATAGATAAAGTTGCTCAAACTAGCTAATTTTGGGACTTGCAGGCACCGAACCTGAAAAGACATCTATTCTCCAAGATTTCTCCCCAACACACAGTTTTTGCAGCAGCTAGACTTCCATCCATCACGACCTCTGTGGACTAAGCATCACACTATGTGCACCAACTTAGGAGATGGTGGTCCCGCCAATCAGAAGGCTCATCAACGTGGGCCCATCGACCACCAGTACTAGAAGATAGACCTCGATCGTGACCGCAACCTCGACTGTGACCTTGACCGTGACCTCGACCGTGACCTCATCCGCTACCGTAAAGTTAAATCGGTGCACACCTTGACCGTGATACTAAGTCGGTGATCTATGCCTATAAATACACACCCCCCGTGACCTGGAGAGGGGTTCTGATCTGGGGAGTTTCCACCTTGTGGTTCCAACCCCTCTTGGTCCCCAGAGCCCCATGGGAGAGTTCAAAGGACATGGAAAGGCCGGTGAACTCGTCCTATGCCTGTCTCTTCAGTTAGCTTCCATCCATCATCACTTCCACCTCCGTTCACCCATTTCCCACCATTTCCAGACATCTTCCACCTCCACACATCCACTGAGCTACTGTTTGTGGTGGAATCAAGGAGAAAGGAGGATGAGGAGTCTAGAAGATCAAGGAGGATGACCCAAAGATGAGATCCAATCCATACAGAGGCTAAGGAGTGAGAGCCACCTATCCTCTATGGGATAAATGTCTTCTTCTCCCCCTTTTTTCTATTGTTCTCCTCTATTTCTGTACAAAGGATGTTTTTCCATCTTTGTTCAGTACCAACTATGCTTATCCATGGCTAGTTGAGTTCCTTCTTAGCTATGTAGTCCGTTTTGGGCATGTTTATGTACTTTTACCTTAAGCAAGTAGTTTTATTCTAGATCCAGTATGTTTTCTATTCTATCTTCTCTTTCTGGTTATGATTGCTAGTTTGGTTGATCTCTTTCTTACTTTAACTTCTATTTCTGCTTATATCGAGAGATTCGTTGTAGAAATAGATAAGAAAAGGTGGTTTGGATCGGAATCTGAAAGGAGGACGGTTCAAGGTGATCTGTGCAGAACCGTAGACCTGGGCTCGGTCAGGCCCACTACCTGGTTCTACCCAGATCACACCTGTTCCTAGCATCTTAGAATATTATAGACCTCAAAGGGTATCTAGAATCTTCTAAGGTGTTGATTGGTCATCCTCAAAAGAGGTTTCACATCATTGATGGGTTTTAGTCACGCTATGCGAAAGCGAGTGGGATGACCCCACATGAACAAATACCACAGTACGTGCTATGTTTGGATATAGGTTGCTTGCTGAGGTGTTTGAGGGTTGTCTATGCTCGAGAACGGGTGCATAGACTTCCTAGCTCGTGGTTACATAGCTAGGAGCTCCTTTTCTCTGATTAGTAGAATCCTATAGATTCTGATTTGTTGTCTTTTCTTTGCTTTGTTTTACTTCGTAACAACCTGCTAGACTAGTTCTAGCTCCATACTTTTATCAACAATCAGATTAGCTTATCTGACTTAAGAGCAAGATCTTAAGCATCCTAAGCGTTCCCACATCCCTATGTTTGAACCCATATATCTACTTCAACCCCGTAATAAAGTTGTGGGGGTCCTTGAAGGTTTTAGGTTATAAATTTAAAGTTCGATTCCTTCTGAGTCTGCCTCCCTTCCAGACACATGATTTAGGTCGATCAACTTTTGGAGCCATTTCCAGGGACGTCATTTTCCATGTTTACACATCTAAAAGATTTTTTTCTACCACTTTTAAGCCTGTATATATATGCATAGTTTTTCTTTTGATTTAAACGTACTTGTCCATATATACTGAATAGCTTTCTTTTTTCTTATACTTTTTCAACCATGGATCTTGCTTCTGTAAGACAAGTCATCTTGTCCACCTGTCCTCTTGAATTTTTTTGCAGTTCTGACTGCTGGCAAATAATAGAAAGTCATGCCTTACAACTCATCGAGCTATATTCACCCCCATCGTCGTCATATGTAGATGCTCCAACAACGGAGACTACCAGTCGGCCCTCGACTTACGTGCTATCATGGGATCAAGAACTGATTAAGGCAGTGGAGTTAGCTGGAGAAAGTGTCAACACACTCACCTCCTTAGCTCCTCATCTCCAAGAAGATGTCGATCCACTCCAATAGCTACTAGAAAGGCAGGATCATCAACTCCAAGTAGCCACCGAGATTGTAGACAATAGTAGAAGTCTACTTCAAACTGCTGAGCAAGGATTCATCCAAGCACATCAGTTTGATACAACAAGTCTACAACAGGAGTGGAAGGCGGAATTGATGGATCTCGGAAGCTTGGCTGCCCAACCAAAGAAGCTTCAAGAGCTCATCAATTTGGTTACCACACAGTTGCAAGCGCCACCGCCATACAATGAAGACTTTAGTCATCAAGACCATTCCATTGGGTCTGAAGTAGAGTATGCCTCGCCATCCGATTCAGACCATCAACTGGATTCATCAAGATTTTTCTATGAAGACCAACCCACCTGGAAAAGGCCTTCATTCTATCCAGATGACTCAGCTGATCAACCAATGGAAAATACAAGCCACGCACATGAATGGTTTTATGATGAGGATGATGAAGACTCTTGTCCTCACTATAATAGCCAAACAACCTCACATCCAGAAGGTTGGTTTGAGGAACCTGAGTCAGACACTGATCCAGACCAGAGTGATATCTCTCATATTGAGACTTGTCACTTAGCCTTGAGTAGTACACCAATCATGGTTTGGAACATTTTGTTCGATGAGGACGATGAAGACTATTCCTCTCAGTGGAGTGAATATATTGATGACGACGAGTTCGAGCAGCATGAGATGACATTTACCACCATTCCCTTACAAGGCTTGGTGGACGTCGATAGAGCATGATGGACAATCCACTACAACATGGATGTTGAGCATGAAGACACCCTGGACCCCACAAAAGGTGACAAGATTGGGGTAGAAGAATGACAAATAGATTCTTCTGGGGGTACTTCTTATTCAGAAGATGATTGGATGACTCAGAATATAAATGAAAATTTATTTGAGCATAAGATTTCAAGTTTAGAGATGGAGAGAGAAGAGATGAATCCTCCAGAAGACATTCAACCTCTCCCCTCCATCTCATCCTGTGTTGACATCCTAGGGCCTTCCTGTTTAGATTCATATCTTAGAAGGTACCTTAAAGATGATTTGCCAAATAATTCATCCCAATGCAGTTCAAGTAAATCACAACACAAAGATGACTTCACCGATTTGCCGAATTTTATCCCTCTTCTTTAGACTCAGAAGGGACCACATCTCCACCTATTCTACACCTATTATGTGGTGGATCCCTTTAGCAAGACACAGGTGACACTGGTCCCAAAACTCAGGATTTGGGATCCCAGTGTCGGTATCGTGGGGCAGCCACCCCCTTCCTCTTACCCCTTTCTTTTCTCCTTTTGTTTTGTTTTTCATGTTCTTGCTTAGATAGTTTCTTTCCTCTAACTACTTTTACATATCCTTGCATACATGCATCATACTAGGACATTTAATAAATTTCCTTCCTTACCATCTCAAGTTCAAGTCTTGCTCGAGGACGAGTAAAGTTTTAAGCTTGGGGTGGTAGGCTATTCGCCATTCTATCTCTTCATTCTTCATGCATGCATGTTTACTCCCTACATTTAGCATAAATTTTCAGCTTTGTAAGACTTTATTCATAATTTGTAGCTTTGCAATTAAGGCAATACAATGTAAATCTTATAGCTAAATGCTTATCTTTATGCCTAAAATTTTTCATCTTAAACTACTTGATCTTTTGCTTGACTTGCTCATTGACTCTTTCTTTAAGTTTGGTAATGAATATAAGGTTATGTGCCTTTTTCATAGCTTAAAGCTTTATTCCCTTGATCTTTGCTGTGAATAACAAATCCAAGGTATATGACCGTTGGAAAGAGATAAATCATGATCAAAGACTCCTAGCTGTAGTTTCACAAGCTTTCCTCTATTCTAAGGATCCTTGAATCATAATTGCTACTTTTCACACATGTGCCAAATGGATCATGATGAGTTTTGAGCTATAATCAAGTTGAAGTGTTTTCCTTGATGGAATATGTGCCCTCTCACCTTAGATTGAGTCAAAAAGATGAAAAGTTAAAAATATGCAAAAGAGGCTTGGCCGCCCACAAAATCCCAAAACCATCAAAAGAGTTCTCACCCTGGCCTATAAATTAGAACGCAGATAATAAAAGCCTGAGTGTGAATAAATGAGTGCTTGTTTCCTCTTTCAGGAGAGTTGAGGGTGATGCCCAACCGGTGTATGACTACGCTCACAGGTATGTTGTGCCTGGTAGTATCACTCCAGAAGCTCATTAGAGAGTCACTAGGAACTCCTAGGAGACCTATGAGATCATCCTAGTAGCAGGGTTGGTTCGAGCGCAATACGAGGAGTTCGTCTCACTACTCTGGGCCAACTGGATCAGACTGTAGGGACTTTTGCTCGTTACATGGACCGACCTGACGCAGGTCGGGATCCTCAGAAGTCATTAGAGTCTTTTTACTTTGCTTCTTAGGACCTAAATAAGTGAGAGGCAGATTCTCCCTAATTGGTCTACATGGATACATGATGATGGCTCATTGCTCATCACCCGCATGATCATCAATGTGACAATGCCTTTATGGTGTATAATTATGATTCAAACCCTTATGAGTACTGATAGGTTGTAGTGAATTCACTTGATCTTACCTAGACATGCTTTGATCTTACTTTGGCTGGATTGTGCTCGATTGGTGGGGGTTTGTTCTGAAATGACATGGATCATGAGAATTGATGTTTTAAACTATTTTTTTTAGCCTTAGCATCTATCACCAAGATTAATTTGGATGTTATCTTTTTTTTATTTGAGCACAGTCTTGCTTGAGGACAAGTAAAGTTTTAAGCTTGGGGTAGTTGATAACACCCAAATTTAGGCATTTATGCTAAGCATTTATTTATGATTTTGTGTCATTATAGCCTTAATATGCTCAAAATATCCCATGTTTCTTATCTTTTAGTAATTGATATCTTTTCATAGATAAAGTTTCTCAAACTAGCCAATTTTGGGACTTGTAGGCACCGAACCTGAAAAGACATCTATTCTCCAAGATTTCTCCCCATCACACAGTTTTTGCAGTAGCTAGACTTCCATCCATCACGATCGCTATGGACTAAGCATCACACTATGTGCACCAACTTAGGAGACAGTGGTCCCGCTAACCGACTAGAGGGCCCAAGAAACTTTTGATATCTTGGACCCTATTTTTGATGGCCAGTCCTCTATCAGGATGTATCCTCGCCAATCATAAGGCTCATCAATGTGGGCCCATCGACCACCAGTAATAGCCCCCCAGTGGGGGTGGGCTCAGTCCATGATACCATGACTCACGGTATGTCTTCCAAGACCGCGATCGTGATTATTGGAAGACAGACCATGACCGCGATGCTGGAAGACAGATCACGACCATAATGCTGGAAGACAGACCTCGACTGTGACTGCGATCGTGACCTCAACCTCGACTGTGACCATGACCTTGACCACGACCGCGATGTGGAGCATGACCACAACCATGGAGTTAAGTCAGTGCACACCGTGACCGCGGTACTAAGTCGGTGATTTGCACCTATATACACACCCCCTAACCTGGAGAGGGGTTGTGATTTGGGGAGTTTCCACCTTGTGGTTCAAACCCCTCTTGGTTCCTAGAGCCATGTGGGAGAGTTTGAAGGACTTGGAAATGCCAGCAAACTCATCCTACGCCTGTCTCTTCACATAGCTTCCATCCATTCTCACTTCCACCTCCGTTCACCCATTTCCCACCATTTCCAGTCATCTTCCACCTCCACACATCCACCAAGCTTCTGTTTGGGGCAGAATCAAGGAGAAAGGAGTCTGAGGAGTCCAGAAGATCAAGGAGGATGACCCAAAGATGAGATCCGGTCCATATAGAGTCTAAGGAGTGAGAGCCACCTCTCCTCTATGAGATAAATCTCTTCTTCTTCCCCTTTCTTCTACTATTCTCCTCTGTTTCTATACAAATGATGTTTCTCCATCTTTGTTTGGTACAAACTATGCTCGTCCATGGCTAGTTGAGTTCCTTCTTGGCTATGTAGTCCTTTTGGCCATGTTTATGTACTTTTACCTTAAGAAAGTAGTTTTATTCCAAATCTAGTACGTTTTCTATTCTATCTTCTCTTTCTGGTTATGATTGCTAGTTTGATTGATCTCTTTCTTACTCAAACTTCTATTTCTTCTTATATTGAGAGATTCATTGTAGAAATAGATAAGATAAGGTGGTTTGGATAATAATCTGAAAGGAGGATGGTTCAAGGTGATCTGTGCAGAACCGTAGACCTGGGCTCGGTCGGGCCCACTACCTAGTTCTGCCCAGATCACACATGTTCCTAGCATCTTAGAATATTCTAGACCTGAGAGGGTATCTAGAATATTCTAAGGTGTTGATTGGTCATCCTCGAAAGATGTTTTACATCATTAATGGGTTTTAGTCACACTACACAAAAGTGAGTGGGATGACCCCACAGGAATGGATACCACAATACGTGCTATGTTTGGATATAGGATGCTTGCTGAGGTGTTTGAGGGTTGTCTACGCCTGAGAGTGGGTGCATAGACTACCAAACTTGTGGTTACATAGCCAGGATATCCTTCTCTCTTATTTGTAGAATCCTACAGACTCTACTTTGTTCTTTTTTTTTGCTTTGTTTTGCTTCATGACAACCTGCTAGACTAGTTCTAGCTCCATACTTTTATCAACTATCAGATAGGATTAACTGACTTAAGAGTGAGATCTTAAGAGTCCTAAGTGTCCCCACGTCCCTGTGTTCGACCCCACATATCTACTTCGACCCCATAATAAAGTTGCGGGGGTCCTTGAAGGTTTCAGGTTATAAATTTAAAGTTCAATTCCTTCTGAGTCTGCCTCCCTTCTAGACATGTGATTTAGGCTGATCACCTTTTTATCATATTTTTATGCTTAGAAACTAAATTAAACCTTAATATATGCTTTGATATCCCGTGACAAGCTTAAGTTTCAAGTTTGGTCAAATTTGGACATTGTTTGAGTAAGTTAGGCATATATATGCTTGCTTTAGCTTTATGCAATTTGCCCATATTTAGGGTTTTTGTTGCAATTTGTCACATTCTTGTTGTACCTTACATGTTTTCATATTATGTTTGATGTAGTTTTGATTTGGGGTGCCTTTTTTATCTTGGTTTGAGTGGTGACATCTTGTGTTGAGATCAGGGTTTGCTCTCATGGATGCCCTAACTAATTGGTTGACCTTGAGTGCTGAGTAACCTAGTATTTGCGGCTGCCCAGATTTTTCTGGTGACCCCTAGTTTTGGTGGTTTTTAAGCTTGATTGTGCCACCTATAGTTGGCGGTCGATGAGATTTGAATTCATCTTGGTCTCCAACAATCCTAGGGTTGGCGGTCGTTTGGATTTCTGACCATCTTGGTCGCTAAGAAGTCCATGTGGTCACTATGATTTTCTGATTTCCTTGGTCGATGAGTTTTCTTATTTTCCTCATTGAGTTTTTATCTACATGGTCAACTTATTTGCATGTATGATATTCTTTCATGGATGAGATGCTTTGATCTTGAACACATGGCAAACATGTCTAGACACCTCTATCTTCTCTTCTCTCTCACCCATAGCCATATATACCTCTCTCTTCTCATGCAACCAAACCCTTTGAACCCTCTTTTTCTCTTATCACTTTGGAGCTTGCCCCCTCTTTCTTGGTGGCAAAGGAAGAGATCAAGGTTGAAGAAGGAGGGCGATCTTTCTTGTATGTGCACCTAGGGTTTTGATCTACCCTAGTTGAGGTCATTTGGTGCTTCCTTGCTTGGTTTCTTGACCTAGGTAAGTGAGATCTCCCTCTTTTCCTATGTTTTCCTTGATTTCCTACCTTCTTCTCTCTTTTTCTTAGTCGAACCCATGGTGAAACTTGTGTTGAAGCTTGAAGAACACCTCTTTCTTGCTTCCTTGACTTAGGGTTTGGTTCCTTTCTTGGAGAAGGAACTAGCTTGGCCGAGGAGAGTGCTCAAGCTAGAGTTTCTACCTTCTTTCGTCAAGCTACCTTTCTATTTGGATTTTCTTCATCTTCTTGAAGGCAAGTTATATAACTTTCTCCAAGATTATTGCTTACTCATATCTTGCATTTATATGGTCTTGCCTTAAAAAACATTATTCCAAGTAAAAAGATGTACATTTACCTAGGATTTGAGATTATATGATGGTTCTTTAGTTGTTATCCTCTTAGATGAACTCTAACCATGAGCATGATTTTTGTGATGGAAGTGGTAATCCTAGACCTTGATGCATGTTCCTTCCTTGAAGACGGTGAACCCTAGATCTTACACATGTGTGTGATTCCATGATGGTTACTAAGTTTTTCCATATGGTCACCAAGGATTTTTTTTTGACTTCGTGGTTGGTTTCCAAGATGCTCACTCTACATGGTCAATGAGATTTTAAATCTATTGGTCACCAAGATTTCACCTATGTGGTCATTGAGTTTTGATCTATGTGGTCATTGAGGTTTTGAACTCTTATGTAGTCACCAAGGATTTTGAACCATGTTGGTCGCAAAGACTTGAATCTCTTATTGGTCACCAAAATTTTGATCTTAAGTGGTCTCTAAGATTTTACTCTACGTGGTTGATGAGATTTAAACTTTGATTGTTCGCCAAGATTTGTATCTTCATGTGGTCACTAAGATCTGATTCCATGATGGTTGATGAGTTTTAGTAACCCTAGTGGTCGTTGATGAACCCTAACCCTAGTGGTCACTGGTGAAATTTCCTAACCCTAGCGGTCGCCAATGTGTTTCGACCTTAGTGGTTGCTAAGTCTTATGACCCTAGTGGTTGATGAAGTTCCTGACTCTAGTGCTCTCTATGTTTTCCTGTCTCTATGATTGTTATGTTTGATCTAATTGCATTCGTGATCCAATGGAAATGCTAAGAATTAGGATTTATCTTTAAGTGTTGTTTTGTAACATCAATTCACCTTATATTGTTGAACCTAACCCTAATATAAGTTAGTAATGATGGTGAATCATGTTTAGCCTTCTTGTGTGAGTAGTGTGATGAAGGATACATTTTCTTTCTCTAAGTTGTTGTAACCCTAATATGCTGCCATTTAAAAATCATGAACCTTAAATGCAATACTATGTGAAACTGGTACATTACATGTATGGTGATGGTTTGTTGAGCCTTGGTAAGGCATGGAAAGATAATGATGTTCTTGCAAGGAATAATGTGACAGTCTTAGTGACACTTGGTCGTAGTTGATCCCTAATGGAGGTGTAACCCTCTTCTTTATGTGACAAGGATTGGTATCATGAGATGATATGATAAGAAATGTATCTCATGCATTTATATTCCTAAAGTTGCAATCCAACCATGTTTTTGTAGTACTCTTTTAGGGTTTATATGTAACTTTATTGATGTAGCCTTAACTCACCTGATTGGAATTAACTAATCAAGTGAAACTCTAATCATTTAGTGCCCTATGCCATAGTTCCATTCCAGTGTTAGGACTTGTTGGATGGTGAATTGAGTAATCCTCTAATGGAAGCTTTAAGTCATGTATTGTTGAGTATATGCATGTTTTTGAGGATGGTTGCGGTCATACCTCGGTAGGAGAACGATCAAGGCTGTATTTTAGATGATTATGATTTAGTATACATGATGTGATTGAGGACAACTGCATTTGTACCTTAGATGATAAGGTTTTATATACCTTGGTTTACTAGTGTTGTGACCTATATACTAAGGGAGAACTAGGCTATTTTGCAACTTGACTCATATGTCATTGCAATAGACTCGTATGGTCTAAGGGCGGATGAGATCTTAGGATTCTGGCTCTCCTAGATCTTATGCATAACTGATTTCAACTTAGTAGTGGTCAATTGGAGTTTGAGTGGTATACCTCAAACTATCCATGGCTTGATAAAAGATGTAATATAGTCATGTAGTATATCTGTTTTAGGTTAAACACAATTCATATCAGATGTTAACCCTTATCTTGTTCCTTATTTTTTTAGTTGTTATATATGTAGTAAGAGAAATCAACTATTTAAAAGTTGATAGCTTATTTAGTTCATCTAAGTATCATGTTAATCATGTTGGTTTTATACTTTCTGCTTAATCTTCCTATACTATTTAATCTATTTAATTTAAATAACCTATCATAATCAATAGGCGTTGTTGAGAGTTATATCACTCACTGGAACATGGGTCTCACTCTCGTGGGTCACCACATCTTTTTAGGTGATCGTCAGTGATTTCATCAGGTTCATGGTGGTGAAGAAGAGTAGCTTAGAGAGTAGTACGAGTAGAAGGTTGGTTAGTTGTTGTAGAATCCTAAAGTCATCCTTGTACTCTCAAGATTGGGTAGGGGATTGATAAATGTGTATCTATCATTTTTTTTACATCTTTGAGATATATTTTTAGGATTATTTTGTTGTTTATTTTCTTAGTTTTATAATTAATTATATTGGTTTCGATTTTCTCTCATCATTTGGATTTTTAATTATATTTGGATGGATTTTTGTAGGAAAATAGCCTAATTACTCCGATCATTAATTTCTCTTGGAAAATGTTTTGTACAATTCCTGTAGTGCCTGAAATTCATGTATAGATGACCCCAAAATAGTCATAATTCTCACATACAAATTCCATATTTAGAATTTAGATATATTTTGAAAATGAAATTTCAATTGCTACAGGAAAAGCATATTTCCCAGTGACTTTGGTAGTCATTTGGCTGTCCAACCAACCAGCGAACGTGCCTGATCATTTTCACATAGTGCCTGATTTAACTCTCACATCCCAGGGAAAAATTTAATGTTCAAATATGAGTTGGAAAGGGAATTCAAAGGCCTATAGAAAAAATATATTTTCTGTAGTACTTTGAAACTTGTTACCAATAGAAATTTGTATGAAACTTCGGAAACGTGAATCTATAGAGAGAGAGAGTCAGAATTTGACAGGTCAAAAGAAGGCAATCAATGATTTTCTCTATTGCCTATTGAGTAAGAGATTTCTCTTGACTAAGACATATAACAGTCGCCTATTCCACTTCATTCTCCTCTCCTTTCAGGGTTTCCACCCCTCCTTCCCCTATAAAAGGAGGGGGGAATCCACAAGAAAAGGATGATGGAGTCTTAATTGTAATAGAGTCTTAGTTTGTAGTCCCAAAATTTGTACTTACATTTTTAGTTGCAGTTTTATTACTTGTATTCTTAGTGTCATATTTTCATTCAAGAGATATAAATTAGTTCTTTCTTCTATATTTGGACTTTTTTATTTCTCATTCTTTCTCTTTGAGCGGGGGGGGGGGGTAAATAAAGCAAACCATTTAATTGTCACCACCATAGTCTCTTTAGAGATTTTGGATTTGTGGTCTATGGATTCCTATCTTTTTCTCCTTATTTCTCCCTTCCTTGCTATGATTAGTGAGTAGTTCCCTCATGGAGGCGAGAGAAGTATCCCCTTATCCATGTGTTAATCGGATCATATTTTACATGACAACTTTAGACTGATGGTTTTTAGTTTAGAAATTGCTGATTTAAATGAAGTAATTAATTGTTTTAATCACTTTTTAATCTCGACAGATGCAACCATGGAACCCGGGATTTAGAATGCCTAAACTGATTTCAAGAGGATTTGGATGCGACTGTGGAAAATCCTCTTTAGAATGAAGAATAAGGATATATGAACACCAAGACCAATGGGTTCACGTAGAGTTCATTCCTTATCTTCTGTTTACAAATAAATCACATATCTACTTCTATCTTATTATTGTCGTGTATCACTTGATCCTATTTTCACAAGGGATAAGGTGGTGAAACCCCTAAGCCTCAATGTCTTCTTTCCTGTTTTCAAATTGCTTCTTAAATGCTTATTTTCAATTCACCTTTTTAATTTCAACAGTTTACTTTTTGTGTAGATAATCTTGTGAGCTAATAATTTCTTCCTTTACTTTCTTTCCTTAGAATAATTTTTCCTTCCTTTGCATTAGTGTAATCTTTTACTTCCTTGCACTTTAATTTCTCATTCTAGTTTAAACAAACAACCCCCAAATCAGAATTTCTTTACTGTTCCTTATTAAAAAATATAAAAATAATAATAATTTCAAAAAACAATTGGGATTAAAAGAAAATGAATCTTAAAAATGTTGTCCTGTGGGATGGACCCTTCTATACTAGCCTTAACTAGAAAGTAAAAATAGATTAAACTCTAGGATAATTATTCTAGTGAATTGGTGTACTCTTCAACTCATATCAATTTTGGCACTGTTGTCGGGGACAATGAATCATTTTCTTGAACCCTGATTTTTTTTTGAAAAAAAATTCTTTTCATTTTTATGCCTTTTGAGTAACATGACGGAAGTACTAACTCCTCTTTCTATTGAGTTTTCATTCCAACAGTACATTTTTTTCCGTACTTGAATATAACTGTCACTGTTGTTGTGCATGCGACACCCACTGAACATCGATTCTACACCGCCTTTTTTTGATCTAAAACCAAAGAAGTCAAGGATGATTTTAATCAATGATGATGACAATGATTATATTATATTCAATCAAGTAGAACCAACTCCATTACCTGAAGCTCCACCAATTACTTCCATTGAGTATGTTAATCTAGTTGTTGTTAATGACCATTCTACTTCTGTTGAACCCTTTCTGGATAATGCATTGCCACTCTTGGAAGAATTCCAACATGAAGTATTAGAGATTCCATACAACCTTGATCAATAGATGGACAAGTGTTCTAAAGAAGTTAAGGCTGTCGTGAATGAAGAACTTTGATTGTCTAGGACAACAGCGGTATGGGGCCCCGACTATCCATATAAGTCAGAAAATGAATGGATGGGGGCCTATGTGGATAAATTCATGAATCAAGAGTCTTTTAACAAAAAGGTTAAAGACTGGTGGTCTCAAAGAACGTCCCAATAACCTAAGGATCCACCTCCCTTCTCGGTTGCAGGCCAAGATTCATATGTTTATAAAGATCATACCAGATTGATTGAGCTTGTTGTAACCAATGTGTCATCACTTCCTAAAGATGCATTGATGGATTCTTTGGAAAGGCTTCCACATCAAGAGAACTATGCTCTCACTCAACCACCTCCTTTTCCACATCTAGTTGAACCTGATGAAGTGATTCCACCACCAAGAACCTTACATTCTACTGTTATATTGTGAGGCAATCCCTTTTGAGCCCTTGAGTTGGGTACATGTCCTATAAAGGAATCAAATATGTCCTTCATCACAGTAAAGGATCTTGATGATTCCATGGACATCCATGTTAATGGATCTTTTATGAAGAAGAGATGGAAAGATCCCCAATAGAGATGGAACAACCTGGCTTATATAAGTATGACAACAATTACGCCATCCACATGTCGTCCACATCAAATCCATTGGCTTCCATTTATGATGCAAATAATTTGCATGCACCTTGTTGCATAATCCTCCAGGAAGACATACGACCCCATGTGATTGTTTACTTAGATGACAAACCAATTCTTCCAATATCGGTAGCCTCTCCACTATATGTAGATCTAAGAAAAAAAAGATACTTGATCAAGATCCTCCTCTCGATCTTTGACATTCTACACTAAATGTGTTACCCAATGGGCACCCATCAATCTCCCCCAATCCACATTCATCTCCAACACTTGTTTCACTGCTGAAGGAAGATCTGTGGATCCTACTCGAAGGACTGCAAGATGACAAGAAACATCATTCAGAAAACCCCTTTAATCTTCCACAACCACCCATCCATTGGGTGTACCATGAAGCTCCTATGTTCAAAGCCCCATCCATCATCACCATTCCCTTCAGATGGACATGTTTTGAGATACTAGGGCCTCCTGGTGAACCCAACAATTTTCTTCCTTCCATCTCGGATGAGCAAAAATCTAAGTCCGGGGTGGAGGTGGGTGGTATGTTTCTACTCCACCCCTCTTATCTTTCTTTTTTATGCATCTTGTTTTCCCATGTTTTGCATATAATTTATTTATAATTTCTTATTTTATGGTCATTATTGAGTCAACCATGTTTTTATTTCTTTTGTTACAAAAGGTCATTATCTAATCGCCCAATATGGATAGATGTTTATCATTATACCCCTTTAAATTTAGTAAATATTTTGCAAAAATTGTTAAATATTGCCATGTTTGAAACCAACATGTCACCTAGGACCCAAAATAGCATCACTCCTTTGAAAAGTTGATGAGTCGTATGGAATCAATCAAAACCAAACACAAATTTTCTCTATTTTTAAACTGTGGATTAACTTGATATAAATCTTGTATAATGTGATTGACAAGAGTATTCTATCTGATGTAATGAGACTTTAAAAAAACAAAAGTAAATAAAATATGTGTGACATTATAAGCACAAGGATACCTTTTGCCCCCCCTTTTTTTTCTAAAAAAGAAAAGCAAAGAATCACCACCGGACAAAAATCAAGTTCGGGGCGACATGCTTCCCATATAAAAAATTCCATACCCCACAAAGGGGTGTAACATAAGAATATGCCAAAAAAGTGCACATGAAAAAAACTTGTGACCAATGTAGCCAAACTCCATAAATTCATATCCAGAGTCGAATAGAGGAGAGATCCATATTTTTCATCACTTCTTTCTTTGTTTTCACACCCCCCAAATTTCATCATGTTCTTGTGCAACAACTCACATCAAAGAATATACAATAATAAAAAAATGAAAGTGTCAAAGTAGAAGTAAGATGAAGCATGTTTTTTCTAGAAAGTCTTGTTTTAGAAACATTATATGATATTTATTTTTGATAGAGAATATATAATTTTGTGTTTTGTGGTTTTAGGAGAGAGGGTTGCTCGGCCAAATTTGGATGAAAGGAATAAAATGATGCCTACAAGCGTGAGGATAGACATGCTGCTATTATAAATTGGATTTATTTATGATTTTATTTGCTTGAGGACAAGCAAAAGTCCAAGTTCGGGGTATTTTGATAATGGTGTATCACATTTTTTTACATCTTTTAGATATCTTTTTAGGATTTTTTATTGTATATTTTTCTTAGTTTTATAATTAATTATATTATTTTATATTTATTTCTTAATTTGGAGTTTTAATTATATTTGGTTGGATTTTTGTAGAAAAATGGCCTAATTACTCCAATCACTAATTTCTCTTGGAAGATGTTTTGCACAATTTCCGCAGTGCCTAAAATTCATATATAGATGACACCAAAACAGTCATAACTCTCACATAAAAATTCCAAATTTGGAATTTAAATATGTTTTGAACATATAATTTCCATTTCTACATGAAAAATATATTTTTTCAGTAACTTTTGTGGTCATTTGACTGTCCAACCAACTGTCTGCTCATTTTCCCGCATAGCCTGATTTAAATATATATCCTGCACCGAAATTGGCATAACTCTCATATCCCAAGGAGGAATTGAATGTTCAAATATGCTTTGGAAAATAAAATATAAAGGCCTATAGGAAAAATGTATTTTCAAGAGCACTTTAAATCTTATTGATATCCAAAATTCACACAAAACTTCCGGAATGAGAATCAACAGAGAGAGACTTAGAATTTGAAGGGTCAAAAGAAGGCAATCAATGATTTTCTCTATTGCTCTGCACCAAAATTGGCATAACTCTCACATCCCAAGGAGAAATTTAATGTTCAAATATGCTTTGGAAAATAAAATATAAAGGCCTATAGGAAAAATGTATTTTCAGGAGCACTTTAAAGCTTATTGCTAGCCAAAATTCACACAAACTTTGGGAATGAGAATCAACAGAGAGAGACTCAAAATTTGAAGGGTCAAAAGAAGGCAATCAATGATTTTCTCTATTGCCTATTGAGGAAGAGATTTTTCTCTTGACCAAGACATACAACAACCGCCTCTTTCACTTTCTTCTCCTCCCCTTTTAGGATTTCCACCCCTCCTTCCCCTATAAAAGGAGGGGAGACTCTATAAGAAAAATATGATCGAGTCTTAGTTGTAATAGAGTCTTAGTTTGTAGTCCCAAAATTTTGTACTTGCATTTTTAGTTGAAGTTCTTTTACTTGCATTCTTAGTGTAATTTTTTCATTCAAACAATAAAAATTAGTTCTTTCTTCTACATCTAGACTTCTTTATCTCTCATTCTTTCTCTTTGATCAAGGAATAAAGAAAGCAAGTCATTTAATTGTCACCATCTTGATCTCTTCAGAGATTCTTGATTTGTGGTCTATGGATTCCTACTTTTTTCTCCTTGTTTCTCCCTTCATCGCTATGATTAGTGAGTAGTTCCCTGATTGAGGAGAGGGGAGTATCCCCTTAGCCATGTGTTCATCGGATCAGGTTTTATACGACTACTTTAGGCGGATGGTTTTTAGTTTAGAAATCGCTCACGAAGTAATTAATCATTTTAGTCGCTTGTTAATCTGGTGGATGTGATCGTGGAACCCAGAATTTAGAACGTGTAAACTAATTTCACGAGGATTTAGATGTGACCGTGGAAAAATCCTCTTAAAGATGATACGTGAACACCAAGACCAATGGGTTCAAGTGGACTCCATCTCTTGCATTTTGTTTACAAATAAATCACATACCTTATTCTATCTTATTGTCGAGTATCGCTTGATCCTATTTTCACAAGGGATAAGGTAGTGAAACCCCTAGGCCTCAATGTCTTCTTTCCTAATTTTAGTTCTCTTCTTCAATGCTTATTTTTAATTCCCCTTTTTAAAATATTACTTTCTTGCCTTAGAAAAATCATTTTCTTCCTTTGCATTAATGTAATATTTTACTTCCTTGCACTTTAGTTTCTCATTCTAGTTTAAGCAACCAACTCCCAAATCAGAATTTATTTCTTGTTCCTTATTCAAAAATACCAAAAAGAGATAATTTCAAAAAGCAAATCAGGATTAAAAGAAAAGGAATCTGAAAAACATTATGTTGTGGGATCGACCCTTATATACTAGCGTTAACTAGAAAGTAAAAAAGGATTAAACTCTAGGATAATTATTCTAGTGAATTGGTGTTCTCTTTGACGCGTATCAGGGATGTTTTGTAGATGATGTGTATAACAACTCAAGCTTTTGGCAGTGTGCTTGATGTTTGTATATGGCATGTATATGTGGAATATATCTCTTGTATACAGGTTGTGGCTAAGACCACATGACATACTTGTAAAAACCTGATATGGTATATGTTGAGATGCAAGTTGTGGGACCCTTAAGTAAATATTTCTGAATATGGTGGCAACTTTTAAATTGGTTTTAACTTGCCCTCTTTTCTGGTTATGTGGTTCATTAGTAATAGATCACATGTTTTGTTTTGAGTAGTCTCATTTAGCATGATGGGCATCACAAGTGGGGCCTTACATAAGGGAATGTCCCTGGAGGTCACAGTTGTTACACCATGAAAAAGATTGATAGCGCATCCATCACCTATAGTAGCAACACAAATATAATAGTACTAGGGGGAAATCACAAATGTGCTCTACTAATTTAGGAGTTGCACCATAGACTAGATCAAAATGAAGCAAAGCCAAATCACTAGAAACATGAAGATTATATGCTATAAATCAAATTGTAGGAGTTGTGTTATCCCAAGTAGTGACAGTTCAAATGCAATTAATTACATATGACACTACTCCTATTAATGTTGTAGTATAATTGGGATACACACACCAATTTGTGATTAAGGTTTCAACATCTAAAGGTACTTATTTGTAATAAATTCATCTTATGATTTGTTTTGAAAAATCCAAAATGTGGAACTTTTTGGTTTACTATGCTCTAGAAAATATTCATTGGATGATGGTTATTTACACTTTTGATTTGATTAAATAACAACTATTCCATTTGTCGATGCACATTTTACCTACAATATTGATGTTCATAATATATATCCCTATAATGACTAGTTGAAATGCATGAGACTTCAAGTATGTGACTTGAACATGGTATCCTAATGGATTTAAAGAACAATAAACTTAAACCTCCCTAATCAACTATTATTGTGAATTGGACAACAATAACACACGTGAGACTAGTATGTGTGATGACTGACGATGATGTCTCACAAGTCATAGGTATTGAATACCAAGTTTGACACATAAGTACTTGTTAGTTAACAAGTGTACCTTGAGAGTTATTTTTGGAATGATATATTATACTTGTTAGATGTTAAAGTTGTTAGTTAATCATATATGGGCCCAATTTTCTTGGCCTATTAGGGTTAAGTTCATTTCCTTGTATTTGTCTCCTCTCCTATATAGGAGTGGAGTTTGTCGTCTATTAAGAATAAATATCTCATTAGTCATCTAACTTATTTTCCAAATGGTATTAGATCATTGATCCTAATTCTAGGGAGAAAAAGAGAGAGCATTGACCTACGTGCAACCGTTGTATTTTCTTAGATTGGCCACCCTCCGACATCATCCTGGTTTCCATGTCCAACTATCTTATTCTTCATTCATAATAACTACAACTTTTTATGACAAATTCCCTCCCTTTTTTCAACTGTAGTTCTTAATAAATTTAGTGTCCACATACCTTAGTTCATGTCCTCCCATGTAATTCCACCACTTTCCCCAAGTCATGTGCAAGGAGTGGATCTCTGATCTATAGCACATGGACCAATAGTTATCCCATGCCTAAGGATTTGGGACTGATCGTTGCTCGTGGATTTCTGATTTCAAGTGTAGCTTCTACATTGAGGAGGACCACTATCATGCACCCACAAGAATATGCAATCTCACACATTTAAATCCTCCCTCCACTAAACAAAATTATTGTCTACTTTAGTTACACACACTACGATGTCTAGACACTCCCATTGCCTCCCTAGGAAGTTACAACTACAGGTGTAACCCAGTTCCTACATCCATGAAGATATTTGTTTTCGACCCATGTCTCTCCTTATTTACACACAACATCATGCAGGATAGTCTATGAGACCACTGGAGCATTCCCTAAGGATTGGCTTCATAGGAGTTTGGGAAGAATGGGAGAGTCAAGCTTGAGGCAATGACATGTTGGGTTCTCCATGGCATTGTGGTTGAGGACAAGCTATTGAAAAACATAAATGAGAACATTACTAACATGATGTGTGATGCCTGCCTTGCCTACAACATCAGGTGAAGTGTGAGATTTTCCTACCTTGTAAATACCCACTACCACTATTGTGAACTCTCTTTCATTAGAATAAATGCCAACTATGAGAGAAACCTAATCCTAAAACCCGATTAAGAAACAAAACACTTTATTGTCGACAAAGACTATAAACACAATGAACGAAAAACACAAATATTTTTTTCCTTTTTACTTTTCTTCACAATTTTCACAAACCAATGTCACATCAAGGAACTCATAATAAGATAACACAAATCTTATTCAACTCCATCAAAAACAAGTTCATATCTTATGGCTCATGTGAAGTTTAGTTTACAATATATATACATGTACATGAATCAACAAACTTTGTATACTACCCATCCCCAGAAATAGCGTGTGCAAGGACGATTTAATCTATATAGATTATTCTATTTATATCTTATTTGTCACAACCTCTATTTTGGATAGCATAATACCTAAAAACATTTGAAACAACCTCATGAAACTCATATAGAGCCCCATTGAGTATCAACCTCCCACTCAAATCTAAATACATGCATTATCATAAGATTAAGCATAATGAACTTAAAAGAAACTTGCATACATTGAAAAGTATAGCAAATAGTTCTAGCATCTAGTCAAATCTAGTTTACAATGCTAGTCTAATAAAACACATAAGGTAATCACTTAAACCAAATCCAACTTCAAAACATCTTTTAGAGAATGTTTATGAACAAATCAGTAGATACATCTTAGTTCAGATTAACAATCCTTTAGTATGAGTAACAAGTCAAGATGTGAAATTTTGAACCAATACATAACATTAACATTATCTTTGTGACACCCCACCAGCTAGACCAGGAACAAATCCCATAGTACTGAAGCTAAAGCACACATAAGGCATGTTTACCAAACAATACTATCAGATAACAAGCAATCCAAATCATATTCAGAGTGGATATAAATCCCAACATTTACTACTTGCCAACAAGATAGATCAGAATATTAAACAGATAATCTCTATAATAGAATGATTATTATCCACAATAATGAGCATAGTCAACAATGGAAAATTAGTAGCTATCAGAACGAATAATGTAACAAACATTCAAATCATATTTTACACGACATGCCATCTTTATTCATTTGCCCTAAAATTAGTAGCTATCAGAATGAATAATGTAACAAACATTCAAATCATATTATACATTAAATGTCATCTTTATTCATTTGCCCTAAAACTACTTGGCTTGTACCTCATCAAGTAGAAGTCGCCACACCTGATTCTTGAGTCAACGACTCATCATAATTATATTAGGGTCTAGAAGAGCACTCTAAGATATCAATAATAGACCATGGCTACCTCAGGGTTACCTAAAGAGGCTCACGTCCTCATCTCGGGTACACGAGATAGGAACCAACAAAACAATATATCATGTATCACATATCACATCATTTCTCATATTTTCATATTTCACATATTTCATTTCATCTGAGTCTATTCCTCATGGACATAGACTTTCACAACAAGGAATTGAGGCCAAAACCACTCTAGTTTACTCACTCCTAAATCCTAGTCATCTAACCTTTAAGGTCTCGATCCACTCTCCACAAATCCTTCTCATAATTCATAGATTACTACAAGGAGATTTGTTTTGTTTCCCCAGTGTGGACCTTGAGAGAAACTCATAGTAATCAGGGCACCTAGCTAGATGTGTCATCATTTCACTTTTTATTAGTCTCTTCTACCCATCTTAAAAGAATTCAAAACATCATATATCATATGAGTGTATTTTCACACAACTAGTATGCCATATAAAAAAGTAGACTTATCAATAGAGAAAATGACTAAAACAAGAGACATAACAATCTATAATTTGCAACAAAAATAATTCTTTACATTTCCACATCATCTCATAGCAGTCATCATAAGTGAGATTTCAGCCCATAGACATAATCTCATTGTACAACATTTACCCCATCGGGGTTTATCATCATCAGTGGGCTTTCATACTGAGATACTATCTCATTGTGCAGTATTTACCCTCATTAGGTTTCTCAAATCTAATTAGTGCATATTAAATTCAATCTCAACATATTTCTTATCAGTTCATTCTATATCACAATTCTCAACAAATATTCATAGAGACATTAGAAGTAGCAATAGTAAAAGCAATAGTTATCTTATATCATTCATCATACTCATAATAGATTTATCAGACCACATATACTTGTTCCATCCAATTTCAATAGATGCAAATAAATTTCATGCATAAACATGCATAACACGCTTAGTTCTCTTCTTCTTTTATTTCACATTCTTCACTTAGATTACTAATTAACACATGTTGAATATCATTTGAAGTCCGTCAAAATATTCGATCCTCAGAGTATAAATATTCTATCAAACAATCACAATCCAAGAATACATTCCTGTAAATGAATTCAAATGCTTGAACCTCATCTTTTACTTATATTCAACTATAGTTATGTGCATTCCTTAATCCCTCATTTGATATTGTTATTCATTAGCATCATCTAATTCATCATTTTAGGGTTAGAGTTTGGTTCTTAGATTCATATACTAATTTTCATCTTTTCCTTCATTTTATATTTACTATATGAACTTCTTTCATGTCATGTTCATTACACTATTGGAACCATTCATTCCTAATTAATTTGACGCACAATTCTTCTCTTCTCATTGATTTCCATAAAATTCTGTTTTTAGTATATTTCATTCAATTTGGGTCATGCCGCATGTAAATAAAATAAAATATTAAAGACTTAATCATAATAACTTCATTAGTTTCATCCTTAACTTGCCATCACCATTCATTACATTTTTGTTCATATCATTTCTTATATTTAGATAAGTGTACCATATCATTGACCTCTAATGTCATTCCCATAATAAAAAATCATCATTCCTTATTATACTGTTTTCTTTAGGTAAAAAGAATGAATTAGTCTTACATCTTCTGACACAATAATCTCTATTTATCCTTCACAATTCATTTTTATGTGACTTGTATAAATGACTCACATTCATATATATATCTGTAGATTATACTAAAATAGATGAATAAGGTTTAGATCATACTGGACGAGACTTATCATCCTAAGTTAAAGTAGAAACACCTACAGTTGAGAATTTCATCACATTCACAACTATACAACTTTGAGCTTTATCTCTCATACTCATCACAATACTATATTTCTAGGATTTTCAATAAGTAATACTTAGTTAAACACATCATAAGAATCATATTATTCAAGAATCTCATCATGGTGCACATGGTTTCATTAAATCTATTTACACACATGGAAACCCTAGTTTCCATTTTCACATCTTTCATTCTTCAACCATAAATATACATTGATTAATTGACTCATTTGATTCAATCCCACAACACAAACACTAAATAGAGAATATCTCCACCTCATACTAGTTCTTTGATATATATCATGTTCAATTTCATTAAGGTTCAACAATACACTTGTATAATTCATTATAATACAATTCAAATATGATTCTATACATGTTAATTCAATTCTCAAGCATATCGATCATTAGGCTACTTTCAGGTAATACTCACATGAAATAGCATAGTCATCTATCCATAGAATTTTTCATGGATCCTTAATCAATATATTAGGAACTAATCAAGTTCTAGTCAGTGAGAAATAACTAAAATCACTATAATTTGATTCCTTAATATCTTTCTAAATCAATACCCAATCACATATATATACAAGCAAGGTTTGTAAATATTTTAGTCAGATAGAATTAGGCTTAAAACATGAATACATATATTACGAGGGAGATAAACACTCACCTAAGGTGACAATTATCGTATAACATAGTTCAAACTCGGAATTTCTAGAATCTAATTAAACTCTAGCATCTGAATCCATTTCTTCCCCCTCACAACACAAAAACCCTAGAAATGGATACTAGGAGAGAAAGAGTGAGAAAGGAGGGATATTTCTTATCATTTCGAATCAAATAATAGGAATGACAGAATCTTTAAATGTGAGAGAAGATTCATCATGAAAGACACTATAAAAAAAGCAAAACTTACTTGATTTCATCATATATTGGATGGTGAAACCCTAGGTCAACATTTCCACCACTTTCTCCTCTCAAAGCCATAGCTCTCCTATATTTCTAAGATTTCACTTCTCTGGAATGAATCACAAAATATGAGAGCTCCTTGGGTTCTGGGTTGCTCATATGGATCAGGAGCTTGGGTCAATTGCAAATTGACCCAACTTACAATTTGTTTTATTCAATAGATTTTTATATCATAAAAGATGTTACTAAAAATCATTTACTAAAAAGGTCAAACCTCCTTCAAATATTATGAAAAAAATTATATGTTGTCTAAAACTACATTGTAGAGCTCCAATAATTTTTTTGATCATTAAGAATTACCAATAAAAAGTAAAAATCAAGTATAAATTGCTATATTTCAGCCAAAATGCATGGTCGATTGAGTTTGTCCTGGGAAAACGTGACCGACACCACACTCTGTAGAACTCAAACATCTTCCAAAAATCCTACAAGTTTCACATAATGTCTACATTGAAGTTTCAAAACTTCATCTGCAATTTCAAATCAATTGGATGTACCAATAAAAAAGATAAAATTCAAATACCAAACTACTATATTTCAATCTAAATACATAGTCATTTGAGTTTGTCTTGCAGAAACTTGATCGAAAAACATGTCATAAATTATTCAAAAATTCTCATATTTCACTATAACACTAATAATTGAGTTATCTAGACTATACCCAAATTTCAACTAAATCAGAGTTGTATATAACATAGTAAAAACTATTTTGTACACCACTATATTTATCAAATTCTATATTCATATGCCTTCAAAAACCTAATTTTATCTAGTTAGGGTTTTCAATTCTCAAACTCTAATTGTTGAAATAGAAGAATATTTAGAGTTTTTCATTAGATGCAAAGAATAAATATTAGAATACCATCATTATTAAAATTTAAACAATGATCAATCTGGTTAAGCATGCAATCATCCAAGTAAACCCTAATTAGATGACAAATTTTGAAAATGGATCATTGTAAATTCTCCGCTCCTTATAGGATTTCGTCCCACAATCCAATAAAAGATGTAGAAGAATATCATATCATCTAATTATTCATCTCTATCAAATTCAAGTTAGAAAGACTTCCATTTTATCTTTCTTTCATATGACATTTTTTTTTTGCATTAGGTGGATATTTCATCCCTTATCCTCATCATATCTCTCCTTGAGTATTACAAACTCTTAAGTCACAAATATTAGTAATACATCATTTATCAAGATGTTGTTCACATACCTTTCATATTCTTTTAAAATTTGATTATGTATCACATGGATCAAGATTATGACTCATTCTATATTATCATCCACATTCATCAATTTCTGTCATAAAGAATATCATTTCGTGTGCATCATTCTTAGTTCTTATATTTTTCTTACAATTTTAGATCTCATACTTAGATTCAAACTCGTTAGAGATTATCTTCATAATCCATTATCCTTTCATCTTTCTTATATGAAATTTCATGCTGGCCTTAGGCCTCATATTGAATCATATAATCTTTTCTCTTTTATCATTTTAATGCCATTCTTTTCTTTTTTCATCATGCATCTTATTATACACCCTAATTGTAGTCATCTGGATTCTTGGTCAGGGCATCCGAAAGAAGTACAGTTGGCACTTCTATACTGAGTTATCTCAATATCCAAATATTTGACCAGAGAATATGGACACTGAGTTCAATCAGTATGCACATCATTCAGGTTATATTCCACATCCAATTCATCATTTAATCCTAAATTATTGTCCCTGTGACTCATCTAACCTAGGCTCTAATACCACATTGTTGTGCCCTCTCTTTTGATCAGCATAAATGCCAACCATTAGAGAGAATTCCTAAACCTAAACCCGAATTAAGCAAAAAAGCATTTTATTGTCGACAAAGACGATAAACACAATATACAAAAACCACATGTTAATTTTTTCCTTTTTCTTTCTTCATAATTTTCATAAACCAATATCACATCAAGGACCTCACAATAAAATAAAACAAATCTTATTAAACTCCATCAAAATCTAAATAAAATCTTATGGATCATGCATAGTTTAGTTTACAATAGATTCATGTACATGAATCAACAAACTTTGTATACTACCCATCTCGGGAAAGAGAGTGTATAGGGACAATCTAATCTATCTAGATTATTTAATTTCTATATTATTTTTCATGAAATCTCCTATGGATAACATTATACCTAAAAACACTTGAAACAACCTCACGAGACTCATATAGAGCCCCAATGAGTGGATACCTCCCACTCAAGTTGAGTACATGCATCCACATTAGATTAAGTATAATGAACTTAAAAGAAACTTGCAGATATTAAAAGTCTAGAAGATAGTTCATCTAGTCAAATCTGGTTTACAATGCTAGTCTAATCAAACAGATAAGGTAAACCACTTAAACCAAATCCAACTTTAAAACATCTTGTAGATCATGTCTATGAACAAATCAATAGATACATCTTAGTTCAAATTAACAATCCTTTAGTATTCTTAACAAGTCAAGATCTAAACATTTTGAATCAATACATAACATTAACATCATATTTGTGACACCGCACCAGGCAGACTAGGAACACATCCTGTAGTCCTGAAGCTGAAGCAGACATAAGGCAAGTCTACCTAATAGTACTATAAAAATGACACACAATCCAAATCATATTCAGAGTGGATATAAATCCCAACATTTACTACTTGTCCATAAGACAAATCAGAATACAAAATAGATAATCTCTATAACAAAATGATTATTTCTCACAATAAGGATCATATTCAACAAATGAAAATTATCAACTATCTGAATAAAAAATGTAACAAACATTCAAATCATATTATACACAACTTGTCATCTTTTATTCATTTCCCTGAAACTACTTGGTGTGTACCTCATCAAGTATAAGTCACCATGTCTAGTTCTCATGTCAATGACTCATTATCACTATCTTAGGGTTTAGCCAGGCACCCTAAGATACCCTGGCCACATCAGGGTTGCCTAAAGAGGCTCACACCTTCATCCTAGGTACACGAGATAGGAATCAACAAAATAATATATAACATATCATATCATTTCTCATATTTTCATATTTCACATATTTCATTTCATTAGAGTCTATTCCTCATGGACATAGACTTTCACAACAAGGATTTTGGGCTAGAGCCACTCCAGATGACTCATTCCTAAATCCTAGTGATCTAACCTTTAGGTTTCAATCCACACTCTAGAAATCCTTCTCATAATTAGTTGAATACTACTAGGAGATCCATTTTGTTTCCCCGGTGTGAACCTTAGTGAAAAATCACCGTATTCAGGGCACCTAGCTAGATGTGTCATCATTTCACTTGTTATTAATCTCTTTTACCCATCTTAAAATAATTCAAAATATCATATATTTTGTGTGTATTTTTGCGCAAATGGCATGACATATAGAAAATTAGACTTATCAAGAGAGAAAATGACTAAAACAAGAAGCAAAACATTCTATAATTTGAAACACAAATAATTCTTTATATTTCCACATCATCTCATAGCAGTCACCATCAGTGAGATTTTAGCCCATTACATAATATCATTGCCCAACATTTAGCCATCAAGTTTTATCATCACCAATGGACTTTTAGTTGAGATATAATCCCATTGTGTAACATTTACCCTCACCAAGGTTTCTCATATGTAATTAGTGCATGTTAAGTTCAATATCAACATATTTCTTATCCGTTCATTCTATATCATAGTTCTAAGCAAGTATTCATAGAGACATTAGAACTAGAAACAATAAAAGCATACACATATCTTATATCATTCACCATACTTAGAATAGATTTATCATACAACATACACTTATTCCATCCAAATTCAATAGATGCAAATAAATTTCATGCATAAACATGATAACACACTTAGTTCTCTTCTTGTTTTATTTAACATTATTCAATTAGGGTTACAAATTAACATAAGTTGGATATCATTTGAAGTCCATCAAAATAGTCCATCCTCAAAGTACAAGTATTCTATCAAATAATCACAATCTAAGAATACATTCTTGTAAATGAATTCAAATGCTTGAACCTCATCTTTTAATTAAATTCAACTACGATTATACTCATTTCTTAATTCCTCATTTGATATTGTTATTCATTAGCATCATCTAACTCATATTTTTTGGGTTAGAGTTTGGTTCTTAGATTCATCTACTAACTCTCATCGTTTCCTTCTTTTTATATTCGTTAGTCTCAACTTCTTTCATGTCATGTTCATTACATTATAGGAACCAATCATTCTTGATTCACTTGATATATAGTGCTTCTCTTCTCATTGACGTCCATCAAAGTGCAATTTTAGTATAAATCATTCAATTTGGTTCAAACCACATGTAAATAAAATAAAATATTAAAGACTTCATCATAATAACTTCATTAGTTTCATCATTAACTTGCCACCACCATTCATTACATTTTTGTTCGTATCATTTCTTATATTTAGATAAGTGTACCATATCATTGACTTCTAATGTCATTACCATAATCAACAATGATCATTCCTTATTATATACTCATTTTAGGTAAAAAGAATGAATTAGGATTACATCTTCTTACACCATAATCTCTACTTATCCTTCACAATTTATTGTTATGTGACTTGTATAAAAGACTTGCATTCATATGTAATTCTATAGATTATACTAAAATAGATGATTAGGCTTAGATCTCTTCAACTAAAGTAGTAACACCTACAATTGAGAATTTCATCACATTCGCAAGATTATATACAACTTTGAGCTTTATCTCTCATACTCAGCTCAATACTATATTTCTAGAATTTTCAAGAAGTAATACTTAGTTCAACACATCATAAGAATCATATTATTCAATAATATCATCATGGTTCACATGGTTTCATTAGATCTATCTACAGACATGAAACCCTTGTTTCCATTTTCACATCTTTCATTCTTCAACCACAAGTATACATTGATTAATTTACAATTTGACTCAATCCTGCAACACAAACCCTAAAAGGAGAATATCGCCACCTCATACTTGTTCTTATGTATATATCATATTCAATTTCAGTGAAATTAAATAATACACTTGTATAATTCATTCTAATACATTTCAAATATGAGTCTACACATGTCAATTCAATTCCCAATCATATCGGTCATTGGGTTGGTTTTTAGGTAATATTCACATGAAATAGCATATTCATATATCCATAGAATTTTCCATGGATCAATATATCAGGAACTAAGCAAGTTCCAATCGATTAGAAATAATTGAAATTAGTAGAATTTGATTCCCTAATATCTTTCCAAATCAATACTCGATCACATATATATACAAGCAAGGTTTCTGAATATTTTAGCCAAATAGAATCAGGCTTTCAACATGAATACAGAGCTTAAGAGGGAGATAGACACTCACCTAGATGACAACTAACTTAAAAACATAGGTAAAACTATGAATTTCTAGAAATGAAATCAAACTCTAGCAACTAAATCCATTTCTTCCTCCTATCAACTCAGAAACCCTAGAAATTGAGATTAGGAGAGAAAGTGTGAGAATAAAGGGATATTTGATATAATTTCAAAAACATTTATAGTAGGGATGGAATATTGACATGTGAGAGAAGATTTACCATGGAAGACTATGCAAATAAGCCAAACTTACTTGATTTCATCATATATACAATGGTGAAACCCTAGGTCAACATCTCCACCACTTTCTCCTCTCAAAACCCTAGCTCTCCTCTCTCTAGGATTTTGTTTCTCTGGAATGAATCAAGAAACTATGGAAGCTCATTGGGTTCTAGGTTTCTCATATAGATTTATTAAGGTGCTTGGGTCAATTGCAAACTGACCCAACTTACACTTTATTTTATTTCAACAAATATTTAGTCATAAAATATGTTACTGAAAATCATTTCCAGAATAGGTAAATCCTCCTCCAAAAATTATGTAGTAATTACATGTTATATAAAACAACATTTTAAATCTCCAATAAATATTTCATATCATTTAGAGTTACTAATACAAGATAAAAATCAAATACAAACTGCTATTTTTCAGCCAGAATGCATGGTCGAATGAGTTTATGCTGGGGAAACTCGACTGACACCACACTCAGTAGAACTCAAACATCATCCAAAAATTAATAAAATTAAAATAATGTGTAAATTGGAGTTTTAAAACATCACTTAAAATTTTAGATCAATTAGACTTACCAATAAAAATATAAAATTTAAATACCAGACTACTATATTTCAATCAGAGTACATGGTCGGCTGAGTTTGTCCTGGAGAAACTCGGCCAACAAACATGTCATAAAATTATTCAAAAATTTGTTATTTTCAAGAATACCAATAACTGAGTTATACATAGTATTCCTAAATTGCAACTAAATTAGAGTTGTATATAAAATACTTAAAATAATTTAGTACACCACTGTACTTATCAAATTCTGTATTCGTATGCCATCAAACCCTAATTTTAGCCAGTTAGGGTTTTCAATTCTTAAACCCTAATTATTTGAAATAAAAGCATATTTAGAGTTTTTCATTAGGTTAAAAGAATCATGATTAGAATACCATCATTAATCAAAATTTAAACAATGATCAATCTTGTTAAGCATGCAATCATCCAAGTAAACCCTAATTAGAGACTGATCTGAAAACATGTCACTACAACCACCCTACTGTCCACCACTATCCAATCAAATTTACCCACTTCTCCCCACCACTCTCTATTGCTACCAAAAACCATACATACACATACCTCATCTCCACTGTTCTTTTTTGTGATTGCCCTCCATACATGTTATACATATTGTTAATTGGATCCTTAATTAGATTTAGTTTTTGAACTAATCCATACTACACTTTTTATGCCATAAAGAGATCTATTTATTTTTGTACCTGAATCTGTCCAATCATGTGATGTATCACATTGACTAGCATTATCAGTTATATATTCCCCCTACCACCCCTCACGTGTGCACTGATACACATATTTTCACTACCAAGTTGTGGGATACCATCTTTTGACTAAAATAGCCTATACCAACTCTTATGCACCCATTTTATCTATTTTGATGCATTTGGTTCAGAATTATGCATTTTATTTTATTCTGATGCATTGTTAGTTTTATTGCAGACAGAATAAGTATAAATTGAAGAAATTCGATACCACTGCCATCATTGTCAGTACTTTTGAAAAGGAAAAAGAGGTTTAACCACAAAGGCATCTTAGTGGCATCAATATGAGACTCGATACCTCTGAGTTGCCAACTCAGTGACTCCAACAAGAAGGACCAAAAATCCTTAGTATACTTTTGGTACCACTAATGATCATCTTGGAGGCACAGAGATAGCCCTTCCCTAGTCAAGCAAAAAGACATCTCAGTGGCACCAACTTCTAAGTCGGTGGCACTAAGACTTCCCTAATGGCCATGATTAGAAAAGGCAACATCTAACAATTTGTTGAACAAGTTGTATTTTAGCTTCTTTGATTAAAACATAAGAGGACTACCAAAAAGAAAGCATACACCATTTTATGAGAGAGTGGACATGGAGGAGATGAAGAATTGGAGAAGTGTAGAAAGGATCATCTTGCCACCTCTAAGTAGAGTTCATCGACCTTAGAAATTTCCAATTGTGGCAATATTCAGAAGGGATTATCCCTTTGCATGTTTACAAGAATTTTCATCATTTTGTATGTTGTTCTTCTCCTCTAACCCTTCTTTTGATGTCATTTCAAGTATGAGGGTCTAAACCCTATGCTCTTTAGGACATGGAAGTAGCCAGATGTTGACTTTGTGCATGTTTATATTCAATTTAATTATATTTTTGTTTTTAGATTTTGATAATTGAAGTTCATTGAGTTGCCTAAGTTGTGATTGATCACCATAAATATGTGTTAGATTTTATTTACTATAGGAGTGGGATTGACAATTGGAGAAGACATTATCAAGATAAATAATGGCATACTCTGAGAGAAAGCTAACCAATATGGAGTCAATTATCCAGAGAGAGATCATATCATTTATTCTTCTATATTGATAATGTGAGAGCGGGTTTGTGATTAGGTTAAACAATATACTACACTACGAGAGCGTATAGTGCAAGATAGAGATGCCTAATCCAAAGAAGTAGATATAATATATGCTATCTAGGGATAGTTGACATGGTAAAACTAGAATCCTAAAGATCCCATCAATATGATCTTCAACCTATTATAATTCATCATAATTTATTTTCAATTCTTAGTTTAATCAATAAAATCAACTCTATTCTTAAGTCTAGTTGATCTATTTTAGTTAGTAGTAGTTTCTACCTGTCCCAATTCCCTAAGATCGACAACTTGATCCTCTTCAAGTCCTTCACTACTCTGACACGTACACTTGTGTTTTACACACACGTTTAAGTCATGTCATGTTTTTGACAGTGTTGCTAGGGAATCAACAATGCTAGCACTATGAGTGCTAAACTATCCACTATATGCCATTTTTATTTTATTAACTTCTTCTAGTCAAGATTTTATTCCAAAAGATTTTGTTTCTCATAACTAGTATTCTTTGTTCTCTCACTAAGTTTTTGCTATTTAGGTACTAGTTTATGGTCTAGACTCGATCTACTAGACTACAAAGTTTTTACTCTATCATTGGAAGATCTTGTAAATCTGTTGGAGAAGCTAAGAAGTACACAGTCTCATATCCATGGATAATTCTAGTTATACCACAACAACACAAGAGGTCACACTAGAAGGTAAATGAGATTAAATCATTAATCCAAAAACCTATGGTATAAGAAGAAGAGAAAAACTATATGTCTAACCATGAGGAAGACAATGAAGACGTGACAGTTTCAAATGATCAGACCATTCAAGAGAAAATAAAGGCATAATCTTTTACATCTTAGTTGTGTCCTATCACACAACATATAGTCAAGTAGGAATATATAAAAAATTGAACCATGACTTGTTGCATTGGTCAAGTCACATGCATTCCATGGGGACAAAATAGGAAACCCGATGAAGCATATTAATAGCTTTGTTGAGAGATGTGGTATGTTGAAGATAGATATAATTCCAGCCATTGTATTTTTTTTTGAAATTATTTTCGTACTCATTCATAGATAAGACAAGGTCTTGGTTTTGTAGTCTACCTTCAGAATCAATAGGTTTGTGGAAAGACATGATTGGCACTTTCTTCGAGAGGTACATTCCTCCATCAAAGACCAATGACATGGTGGGAAAAAATATGGCTTCAAGCAGGACACAAATGAATCCTATTCAAAGGTTTGGATGAGGTACCTTAAACATGGTGAGAAAGGTTCCACATTATGGGATTGATTGTACGAATAGGCAAAGACCATTTTACTATAGATTGCACAAGGAAGAGAGGACTAGTTTAGATAGTGCATGTGCATGGTTATTTCTAAATAACAAGGCATCAAAGTGTCGTGAAGTTTTTAAAGAACATGGCCATGAATCAATCATGGGATGATGAGCGTGTATGTTTAGAAATAACCAAGAGTACCATGGAATCAGATGAGGACTTGGAGCTCAAGATGCATATGTCCCAAGGAACAAAACAACCAGAGAAGATGGTTGACGCCTCATCTGAAGGTGAGAAAGAAGAGTGCATGTATAATCACCCGTCTAAAAATAGTAGCAAATGACTACTCATTGAGTATAAATCTCATATTCCTATAGAAGGATCTAAATAGTTTTCAGTAGGATCCTTCACATCTACAACAACCCCAAGTACAACAATAGAGTGTTCCACAACAAAATCAGCATGAAGGCATCCAATAAGGCTCGATAGGCTGGATGACATGTTAGGGAAGTTCATAACCAAAGTGAATTTCTATTTCGACTAAAAAATGTGGGAGATACATCATTAGAGGGATCATATCCATAGTTTCGAGACCTAGATATCAAAGATGATCATATACATTATTGATATAAAAAAGGCAAGACAACAAGGTTTTTTGGGGAACACATAGACACCACATCAACACCAACAAATTAAGAGTATCTCTTTCTATAGTGAGAAGCTTGGTGTTGTTGAAGAAACTCTAGATTCAAACTTGTTACCACACATGCAAGCCTTAGATTGAACGCTATTAGAATATGCTTGATGACTTTGTTACATATTTAGGTACAGAGAAAGGTTGGTACCACCGACTCCCAAGTTAATGGCACTGACTCCAAATCAGTACTAGACCATGATTTTGAATGTGAGATGTCGGTACCACTAACTACAAATTCGGTGGCACCGAGTCATAACTTAGGTAACTATTTGATTTTAATGATGCTACATATAAATTTTAGTGGTGCCAAATTAATCCTCAATACCATTGATTATCTTATTAGTTAACTACTAACATAATGAAAAATTATTCAAAGATTTTGGTACCATGAACCCAATTAATTAAATTTGATGATATTTGATGCACTGGATATTATCTGCATTTCACAAGCTATTTAGCTATACATTTCATGCATATTTTCTAGTTTTGATATTTCATATGCTTATTTATCACTATTAACCTGAGACATATTAATGCATCAAATACTACCTATTTTCATTATTTTATTGTGATTTATCATATTCAATTGGATTGATGCTCTTTATTTCTAAATTTTAGGTAATTTGAGAAGTCTTGAGTCAAACCAGTGCTACCGACATCTATGTTGTTGTGCTGACTTTTGGAGGAAAAGAATAGACATGAATCAAAGACATTTATGCTACTGACCACTAGTTACAAACTACCGACTTTTTGGATAGAGACACACCCAAAGCATCTCGGTGCCACCAAACTAATGTCAGTGGTACCGACTATTACATGGAAAAATCATAAGTGAAGATAGAAAGCAACTCAGTGCTATCGATTCCCTTGTCAATAGTACTGACACTTACACAGAGTCACAAATCCAGAAGAGGACTTAGTGCCACTGACTTTCTATCAATTGTACCGACTTGTCACGATCAAAGAAGATTTAAAAATCTTGATTAATCCAACGACCACAACTTAATGATGCCCTAAATCTCTCTTATGACAAGGGATGAGTTTGTCTAGACCTAACTATCATGTTCTATTCCATTGCACGGTAGTCAAGAGCCAATAGATAAGGAAGGAGAAGAGATGACCATGCCCTGGATGATTCAGGCACCTTCAGTCGGCAGATTTGCATCTAGAGGACATCAGACTGTCATGTTCTTCATAGGGATATATCTATATGAACTTCTCAAGGGTTACTTTTAATTTTTCTAATGTTTCCCAAATTTGTCCTCTCTCATCTCATGTGATGACAATGGAACTCATGCAAGGATGATCCCCTTTATTCCTTAGGACTTGGGAGTAGCATGGTTCGCATTGTATTTGACATTATGAGTTAATATCTATATCTCTTTAAATTTTTGGACATGAATCTATGATTGCTTCATGAATTATCTATGCTTAATCAATATAGTTAATTCCTTAGACTATTAATTGCTTCAAGAGAGGGATTAAGGGTTGGATAAGTTATAGAATTACATAGCCTAGACCGTGTCTAAAAGAGGGCTTACGGCTATGAAGGGTGTAACCTAGAGGTTGCCTTAAAGCATCTAACTAATAATTAAATCACTATGAGAGTGAGGTTTATGTTATATTAGATACAGAATTATGTTGCGAGAGCAGGTAATTGTTGCTATAGGTACCTTGGTTTAGGGTTAGGAGGAATAAATATTAATGAAATGATGTTAAGTACAATGTGAACTATGGTAAAACTATAATCCTAAGGAATTCGTTCCAAATGTGATCACAAATCAATTAATTTAGTTTTAATTCTTGCAATTAGCCAATTAATCAACCAATCACTATTTTCCATAGGCCTAGCTAATCAGGTCATTGTTAGTAGTAGTTTCTGGATTCATGTTTCCTCAAGTTCGATATCCGGGCCTCTTTTGGCTTATATTATTTCGACACATGCACTTACATTTTATACGTGTGGTAAAAATGCATCAATTTTTTGTGTGGTGTTGTCAGGAAAACAACAATCCAACACTAGGAGTGTTGTGACTGACCACTCTAGGCCAACTTTCTATTCATCATTTACCATTTTACTTCAAGTAATAATCATAGTTTCTATTATTCAGTTCTCATGAATTCATATTATTTGTAGGTACTAGTGTATGGTGCAAACCAGGACCACCAATTAGAGAAAGTTAACTCCACCGAGAATTGGTCAAGAGGAACTCTTGCACAGAGCACGGGAGTAGGGTAGCTTTGTGGAAATACTTATTCACACTAAATCACCAAAGGAAACACAAACCTGAAGAAGTAGACATGGGAGATGCCAATGGAGAAGCTAACGAGCAGACCGTCTCAGAAAAGATTAAAGCCTCATCAGCCACAACACAGTTAGTGTCAATTGTAAAGTAGGTATTGAATGTGGGAAACGAATAGAACTAATCTATTCCTTGATTGGATCTTCTCATGGAAATGATACTTTTTATATAATTGATATATCAAATAACCAAATCAAAAAAGAAAATGGGTCTCATTTGAATAGCCCTGTAATCTTCAACCAATTATGTGCTTCAATATAATTACCTGGAGTAAGTGCTAGCGTCAATTGTAAAGTAGGCAGTGAAAGTGGGCAACTAATAGAACTAATCCACGAATTGTGGCACTTGTAAAATAACAAGAATTTCATGGACATAGTATGGTGGATCCCATGTCTCACATCAATAATTTTGTGGAAAGTTGTGCCATGCTGAAGATAGACAGGGTACCTATGATAGTAATTTATCTAAAGCTATTTTCTTACGCAGTGGCAGATAAGGCAAAGGCCTAGTCCTTAAGACTTCCATTAGAATTGATGAATGCATATTCATCTATCTTTTTGCATATTTTTCATAATCCTTTCATTAGAAATTTCTTTTTTTTTAGTAATTTCTAGGACCAAATTGCAATTTACCTAGTTATTGATTTATTTTGCAAATACTTGTCTTTTTTCTCACTTTTTGTAGGGATTTTTCTATAAAACTATTTTTTGACCTACTGAGCCTGTAAGACGGTCGTCTCGCTAAGCCCAGATGGTCAACTCACCCCTAGAGATCCCCACATTCAGAGCCAAATGACCATTTTGGCCTCGGCTCAACCAGCTACTTCAACACTCCAGACAAGCTTCTCACTTGAGCGAGACGACTATCTCATGAGCCCAGATAAGCACCTAGGCTAGCCTAGACGGATAGGTCATCTTGACCTAGGATCAAATCAACTTTCTAGGGTGCCACCACTAATTTAGGGTTTCAACCCTTTGATTATGTGCATAGCGACACGCGACATGCATCCCACATCAATCAGGCGACTGTCTCAAACATTTCTTCAAGCCTAAGATTGCAACCGAATGACACCAACACCACCCTCTTTAGGGTTTTTATCCAATCCTTCTAGATCCAAGCCACATCATTATCAGACAACCATCTCGCCTAGTGAGATGGATGTTTCACGGTGTATGATCAATGTTTTCCAATAGCCGCCATACAACTTATTTCTCCCCCTTTCGAGGTTTCAACCCCTCCTTCCCCTATAAAAGGAGGGGGGACTCCACTAAGAAAAAGGTCCTTGGTTTTTGTACTAGCATTTCATTTTGGAACTTTGTCAATTCAATTCTGAGTTGTAATATTTACATTCAGCAATAAAATTAGTTCTTTGTTCTAGATCTGGATTTCACCCTTTATTTCTTGTTTTTGTTCTAAGTTCTTTCTCTTAGAGCGGGGGATTAAGAAAGAAAGCCATTTAACTATCACCACCTTTGGTCTCCTTGGAGGTTCTGGACTTGTGGTTTATGGCTTCCTATCTTCTTCCTCTTATTTCTCCATTCCTCGCTATGACTAGTGAGTAGTTCCGTTATCGAGGAGAGGGGAGTAGCCCCTTAGCCATGTGTTGATCAGACTAGGTTTTACATGATCATTTTAGATGGATGGTTTTTAGTTTAGAAACCACCAATTTAGACAAAGTAATTAATCATTTTTATCGTGAGTTAACCCTGACGGATGTGACTGTGGAACTCGGGATTTAGAACGCCTAAAATGACTTCACAAGGATTTGGTTGTGACTGTAGAAAAACCCTCTTTAGGATGAAGAACTAGGATGTGTGAACACCACGACCAATGGGTTCACATGGAGTACTCTCTTGCATTTTCTTTATAAATAATTCACATACCTACTTCTATCTCACATGTCATGTATCAACCAACACTTACTTTTTGTTTCAGATAATTGTGTGTGCTAAGAATATTCTTCTTTACTTTCTTATCTTAGAATAATCTTTTCCTTTCTTTGCATTAATGTAATATTTTACTTTATTTGCACTTTTAATTTCTTATTCTAGTGTAATCAAAGAACACCCAACCAAAATTTACTTTTTGTTCCTTATTCAAAAATACCAACAAAAATTAATTTTAAATAATCAACCGAGATTAAAGAGAACAGTCTTAATAATGTTGTCATGTGGGTTTGACCCTTCTATACTATGCTTAATTGGAAAGTAAAAAATGATTAAACTCTAGGATAATAATATTGGTGAATTGGTGTGCTCTTTAATGCATATCAATTTTGGCGTTGTTTCCTGGGACAGTAGACCGTTTTCTCAAACCCCAAAATTTTTTAAAAACTTTTCCCATTTTTTATGCCTTCAAAGTAACATTCTAGAAGTGCTATATCCTCTTTCTACTGAGTTTCCATTATGGTAGTACATTTTTTCTAAACTCGATTATTATCTGTCAATTATAACTGTGCATGTGCCGCCCGCCACATGCCGATTCTATGCCACCCATTTTCGATCCCGAGCCAGAGAGAACATTCCATCATTTGAATATACAAAATAGACTTTGCATGGATGAGGAAGAGGTTTCCTGTAGGATTGAGTAGGCATTTACTACTCAAAGAGAGAGAATGATGGTTGAACGTGTGGCCCAAGAATCCTATGTGCACACAACCTATATATCTGAGCAAGAGTCCCTTGAAGCCACTCAAAGGGAAACTGAGAGATAAAAACAAATAAAAGATTTTTCCACTTTGAAAACTGGATATGCACAACACCTAGTCATGCCACCTGAGATTATTGCCCCTCAAATTGAGATTCGCACTCAATGGATCACCATGATCCCAGCCAACCCATTTTCTAGGAACAAGGATGAGAGTTGCCAAGATCACCTCCAATGTTTCAAAGACCTTTGTTCTTTGACCAAGATCCTAGACATTTTTGAAGATTTCATTAGACTTAGGCTTTTCAAATACTCTCTCTCAGGGCAATCCAGTAGTTGGTATAATGCCATGGATAGTGAAGACCATGTCACCACTTGGGAATCACTTCAAAAAAAGTTCTTGGATATATACTTCCCTCCTTCCCTTACTTATGAGATCAGGGGATAAATCCTTCTCTTTTCAATGGACCCAGGAGAAACTATAGGAGAATCTTGGGAGAGATCTAGGGAAGTCCTTCGATGTTGCCTTCATCATGACATATCACAATCTCAACTCATTGAGATATTTTACCGTAATGTTGATAATGACACCAAGAAATTTCTTGATTCCTCATATGAAGGAAACTTCATGTTCCATAACCTAAGTAGCACATGGGAGGTTGTCAAAAGAGCCTCTGAGACCCAAGCTAGATGAGGAACTATTGGGGTCCTTAAAGTTTCCAAGGCTGAAGTAAATCTATATATTCATACCATTTCCAAAGCCCTTAAATTGATCTCCTTGAAATAGGACCACTTAAAGTCCTCATTCAATGCTTATAAGAGGCAACCTCGGCAAGTTAGAGCCATAATATCTCTATGTGGAATTTTCCAAGGGTATGATCATGCTACCACTAATGCCAATACCTCTACAATAATATGCAGCCTAATGTTGGTCAGCAAGTGGAGAACCTTAACTCAATCTGTAGTATCCCAGACCAGGCTTACTACAATCCTAATCAAGCTAGAAACCATCCCGAATTTCAATATGGAAACCCTTCAAGAGAGGAAAACTCTTCTCAACTTCCCCATCCACAAAGACCCCCACACCCCAAGCCAACCACCGTACAACACCAAGCTTCCCATACAATAACAACCAACAAAATTTTTGGAACCAAGGGAACTATAGGGGTAATTTTCATAATCATGGGCCCTACTAAGGGCAACAATTAGAATCTTAATCAACCACCACCTCAGCCTCAAGCACAATAGAATGCCCCCACACCCTCAATTGATGATAGGGTGTTTGCCATGGAACAAATCATTCTTACCAACATGCTCATCATAAGTCAACTGATGCTCAATTGGCTCACCTTATTTCCCAGTAGAGCCCCCCTGCAAGTACTTTCACTGGACAACCTGAGAACAACCCAATACATCTTGAACAACTTAAGGTTGTATCCACCCATTCAGGTAAGACTCATACTCCTTCCCCAGAGAAACCCATAGTTGTACCTTTAGACTTTGAGGATGATGATATCGTGGTCATTAAAACTCCCGCTTCACCCACTCCTGCCGTTCCAAATCCTACTATCCCTACCCGTGTGGTCCCATCCCTAGAAATTGACAAGCCAGAAATTCCTATTTACAAACCTCATCCACCTTACCAGGATTGTCTAAAGCAAATTAGGCTTGATACTCATTTTGTGAAGTTTAGGGATGCCATGAAAAAGTTACATGTGGAAATTCCTTTTCTTTATGCCTTAACTGCTATGCCTGCTTGGTCCAAGTACATGAAAACTTTATTGACCAGGAAGTGCCACACTAACAAGCGTGAGATGGTCATGCTTGCTAGAACCACCTTTGATATATTCCAAAGCAAGATGCCTAAAAAGAAGAAAGATCCTAGTTCCTTTGGGATTGGGTGCTACTTAGGTGATAATGCTTACAGTAAAGGCCTCGTAAATTTGGGTGCTAATATTTGTATCATGCCCTATATCTTTATAAGAGGTTGGGATTTGTTGACATACTTCCTACCACCATGACAATCCAATTGGCTGACTCATCCATGACAAAACCTATGGGTATCATTGAAGACATATGTAAGGTTTGGGAAAGATGCTTATGTCCCATGTGACTTTGTCATCATGGACATAAAGGAACATTTACACTACCCCATCATTTTCAGTTGTTCTTTTTTGGACCCCACTTGTGCCTTGATTGATGTCGAGGATGGAAACATTTTCTTGTTCCTAAAGAATCAAACACTAAAGTTTAGGGTATTTGAAAGCATGTATGGACCAAGCCTCCAAAAAGAGGTTTATCTCCTGGATTGTGTAGAGAAGCTCCACCAGTTGTGACAAGAATGGGAGCTAGTTGAGGATCCCCTCCATAATTCCCTTATAGCCACTATTGATTTTGGAATTGAAGATAAGTAATTGGAGCAATATAGACTTCATCTTGACACCTTTGAAGAGATCCACGATGAAGAGTTTGAGGATCTCAAAATGGTCTCTGTTGTAGATGCAAAACCTAAACCCTCCAAGGCACCCGAGATGAAACCCCTGCCTGAAGGTCTTAAGTATGTATTCCTTCATGATAAAAAACTTGATCATGATATCATTAACTCTGATCTTACCTATGAATAGGAAACCAAGACCATGATTGAATTTAGGAAGAGGAAATATGCATTAGGATACAAAATGGCTGATTTGACATGGGTCGATCAAGCCTTTTGTATGCATAAAATCCCTATGGTAGAAGAGAACAAACCTTCTAGAGACCCTCAAGGGAAACTGAATCCAGATATGAAAGAGGTTATGTGTCTAGAGGTTATCAAACCTTTGACAGGATGGACTTGATTACCTATTTGACTCCTCAACTTGACCACTAGTCTGAGGGTGGTAAGGGGTGACAACATTGTGATGGACTCCATAACGTTTCAACAAGGACTCAAAACTTTTCTCTAAAAAATGGGAACCTCCATTAGAAACTAGGGTACAAGGTACCCCAAATCTCTAAAAAATAATGTCTTTGAAAAGTTTTTTCACAGGTTTGGAATCACATATTTTGGTGGGAATGGCTTCAACCCATTTGGGAACATAATCTACAACCACCAAGATGTATTTATACCCACAAGAAGAAGGAAATGGGCCCATATAATCTACTCCCCACACATCAAAGATTTCAATCTTTTGCTAAGAAGTCATGGGCATTTGGTCTCTCTTAGATATGTTCCCAGTCCTTTGACATTCATCACAAGCGAGAACAAAATAGTGTGAATCTTTGTATAGAGTAGGCCAAAAAAATAGATTGTAAGTGCTTCCTAGTACTTTTCTGAGAGCTCATGTGCCCTCCAGTGGGGCCAGAATGGCACTATTCAAGAATTTCATGAGCATCTTCCTCAATGAATCACATGCAGTAAAGTCCATTGGAGCACAATCTAAAAGTGTATGGGTCATCGCAATAGTATTGTTTCACGTCATGCAAAAATTTAGCCTTAGAATTTTCCTTCTATTCAGGGTGCAACACACCTACAGCTAGAAAATTTACATAATCAGTAAACCAAGGTTATTAAGATTCCATTTTCAGTAATTTATCATCGGAGAGAGTCATCAATGGGGATTCCATCATCATAAAAAAAAGCCTAGATGGCTAATATGGTTGGCGACAACATTTTTGCAACCTTTCTTGTCAAGGATTTAAAGGTCAAATTATTGAAGTAAGAGGAACCAATGAAAAAAGGTGGGGTTTTGCATCCTTTTTAGTTATCAAGTATCTAATGGACACATGGTCCATGTAAACAATGACTTTGGACACTACCAAACATGAGTGGAACTTCTCAAAGGCATAAATTATGGCAAGCATTTCTTTCTCGGTAGTTGTGTAATTTCACTAGGTGTCATCATGAGTTTTGGATGCATAGTAAATTACATGGTGCTTTTTATCAACATGTTGTCCAAGAATAGCACCAACAACGTAATCACTCACATCACACATTAACTCAAAAGGAAAAGACCAGTCAGGGGCCCTAATGAGTGTATAAGTGAGAGCATCTTTCAAGCAAAGAAAATTGACCATACAAGCTTTTTCAAACACAAAAGGGGTGTCTTTTGGAGGAGATTAGTCTAGGGTTTGGTGACCTTAGAAAAGTCACGAATGAAGTGATGGTAAAAACCTGTTTGCCCAAGGAAGGCACGAACATCCTTGACAGAAGAAGGGAATGGAAGTTTTGAGATGACCTCAATCTTGGCTCTATCAACTTCAATGCCATGGTTGCTCACCCTATGGCCTAAGACAATCCCTTTTGTATCCATAAAGTTACATTTCTCCCAGTTGAGGATCAAGTGTGCGTCCTCACATTTTTCTAAAACAAGAGATAAATGATGGAGGCAAGAGTCAAAACTATCTCCATAGGTGGAGAAATTGTCCATAAACACTTCCATAATGGTCTCCGTCAATCCAATAAAGATAGCGAGCATGCACCGTTGAAAGGTTGCTAGAGAATTGCACAACCCGAATGGCATTCTCTTGAATACATAATTACCAAATGAGAAAGTGAATGGTGTTTTCTCCTAGTCATCCAGATGAATGAGAATCAGATAAAAACCTAAATATCCATCAAGATAACAAAAATATTATTGATGGGCGAGGCTCTCTAGTACTTGATCAGGAAAGAGAAGATGGAAGTGATCTTTCTTAGTGGCCTTATTTAGCTTTCTATAGTCAATTTACATCCTCCACCCTGTGATCGGTAGGTGGGGATGATCTCATCCATGTAATTCTTTATGAAAGTGGTTCCCCCTTTCTTTGGAATGACCTGGACAGGACTTGCCTAGGGGGAGTCAAAGATGGAGTAGATAAAAATGGTCAACTATACTGGGACCGATTGGGCTTTAAAACTTAATGATGCCTTGTCGGCTTATAGAACCGCCTATAAAACCCCTATAGGCACCATTCCATTCAAATTGATTTATGGAAAATCATGCCATCTACACATAGAATTATAACATAAGGCCAATTGGGCCATCAAAACTCTTAACTTTGACCTATCTACTTCTGGTGAAAATTGCTTTCTACAAATGCAAGAGTTAGATGAGCTCATGATGAGGACCTATAAAAATTCTAGAATTTACAAAGATAAAATGAAATTATGGCATGATGGCCATATTAGGTGAAAATATATTAGGGAGGGCGACTAAGTTTTTAATGTAATATTCTAAGTTGAGACTTTTTCCAGGAGAACTTAAAATCTAGATGGTATGGGTTGTACCCTGTCAAGCGTGCCTACCCTCAGGGAACTTTTCTTCTTTGGGCTAAGGTTTTACAAGAGTTTAAGGTCAATGGGCATAAGATTTAATAGTACATCACTATTAAGGAATTTCTATCTTCTGAGGCACATCAACTCTCTTTACTCAAAGACCTTGACCTACAAGAACCTCCACCTCCCCCACCGGAGCCTGAAACGACCCCATGATCCAACTTTGTTGGGCCTTAGACATTAAACTAGGTGCTTATTGGGAGGCAACCTAATCATTTAAATGCTTGCAATTTTCTTCTATATTTATCTTATCTAACACGAGTGTTTCAATTTTAGAAGGAAGTAAAAAAATTGCTACACAACCTACTGTTCCTTTGGAAGAAGGAAAGGCAACTCACCCAACCAATTGACTGTCTGGTGAGCAAGATGACTGTCCTGGCCTTTAAGGGGCACACTCCTAGATTTGTGGCCTTTTAAAATTTCAAATTTCAAACAACACAGTTACCCTTCCAGACGATCGTTTGGTTTGCATGAGATGACCATCTCAAACCTAAGAGTCACATTCAAAATAATTTTAATTTGTGTGACCATTTTGAAATTTGAAACATTTATTTGACCACCCATAACACCAAATGGCCGTTTGGGCTCTCCCAAACAGGTGTCTCGCTTCTCCACTTAGATTATAAAAAAAGCAACTGGGGGGGGGTAACCACAAGCATTCTTCTTCATCCATGTTAGTGTAAGTTCCATCAGATAGGTCGGCCATCCCCATTAAGAGATGCCCATCTCTTCATTGTCGGACTCCCATCTCAAGGACCCGGATGCCTGTCTCACTGTCGAGACACCCTGACCACCTTTTCCATTCTACCACTAGTACCCCTCCTCCTTTCTTCCTCACAACCTTGCCGATGCCACCTACTTCTCATCTCAGCCAGCCAGCCACCTCATCTACAATGACAACCATTCCACCCTAAACAAGACACCGTTTTCCAACTTCGGCCATCCCAAGTTGTAGCTCTAGCTGGCCATTTCACAGCTAAGATGCCACATCTGCCACTTCCATTCCACTTCTTCAGCCCTCTTTCCTCTTTATTCAATATGACCATATCTCCCTCATGAAATATCCATCTCACATCCACTCATTCCACCATGTTGTCACCATCTACTTAAGGTGGTTCTTGTTGTCAAACGTCAAGACAAAACGACAGGTTGAGCCAAGCCAGACACCCATTTCACACTTCAGACGACCATTTTGTCTGCTTCAAAAAACCATCTGGGCCACTCCAAATGCCCATTTTGAGCCAATTCATCATGTTAGGGGAAGAGTCATGTTGTGGTTTCCTTGACAGTTTTCACAAAGGAAAGAAGCCCACCAAAAAGACGATTTCTCATGAGCCCCCTCGCTGATCTATCACAGGTTGTGATATCTAGTTTTGGGAGCCTACTGGTGAGTCCTCTCTTAAAGTAGCCAAAGAAATGCAACATGACATTGATGAGCTCAACTTCATCTTGGAGGTCGAGAGAGGACAATCTGCATCTCACAGTGATTCAGACTCCACAGTGCCACATCCACCCTGCGTAGCCCCTACCCCGGGGAACTATGCTCAGTTTTTCATCACCACGCACTACACCAGGTTCAAGGAGACTACTGCAATTAGTGTCTCTCTTCCTCATTGGGCCTATGGCATCACACATGACACACTTGGCATTCGGGAGACTATAGACAACATCTTGAGGAAAAATCATATTCTCCTTTTCCCGTATCAGTCTTCTGTGTATAGTAACCTCACCTTGGAGTTCATCACCAGCTACTATCATCTCCACGACTCATGGGGCAAATCCAGCTGCAAGGCCCGAGTCTTTGGTAAAGATTTTGAGATATCTGCCAGGAAGCTGACCTCCATGATACTTGATGGATGTCATGATTACTAGCTCACTCGATGCATGGAGCACCGCCACAACGTCCATCTTAACAACTACAATGTGGAAAAATTCTAGGCATACATCACAAGACTTCCACTTAAGCTACCTAGAAGCATGAAGGCATCTAGCATCCACAACCAAGTGGTCTAATACCTCCCTTGCATCTTGGCCCGCACTTTCTTTGATAGGGAAGGTACTAAGGGCTCCATTACACTTTTAGAGATGTATACACTATGGTGTCTTCTAAACAATGAGCCCTACAATTGGGGATGTTCTATGATTGTCCATCTCAACTATCAGGCCACCCGCACTACCTCATCTTCCTACTGCATCATCCATGTAGTCACCTATATCATACTTTTTCTGGGCTACACCAATATCCTGTTCTATCCACTAACCCTAAAGCATCACCTAATTGACCTAGGAAGGGGTGTAAGTTCCTCCATACTAGTGCCAATGGAGTCTAATACTTGCTCTTTAAAGACTCTTGAGTTGTCCTTGAACTTGCACACCATGCTAGGTTTGCTGCCACCAACCTAGCTTTCGATTGTACAAATCTGTCGACGCATATCACATGATTCCTTCTAGAGCATCCCGACCCAGATGACATCCCCGAGTCCACAACCCATAGTAGGAGTGTCTCCTTGGAGGCACATGGCTATGAGACTGGACCTCCTCCTCCTCCTTCTCGATGCCACACCAGGAGATGTCGGGCCATTAAGGAAGGCCTCAAGGAGCCTTATGTCTTTTATGAGATCTGAGACAAGTTGGAGGAGATTGAATGTGAGCAGCAACATCAAGGTCATCAGCTCAACCATATATACTTGATACAACACTCCCATGAGTCATGGCATGTGCACCAGGGCCACTAGGATACCGACCGACCCTAATATGAGGAGTATGGGACCCATCGGGCCTACCCTGACCCACCTCCCCCTATTGGGGAAACTACTACTAAAACCCTCCATCATCTTCTCACTTTCCATCGACAGAGTGAATTTATTCCCTCCCTCTCTGATTTAGGTTTTACTCAGGATGAGAAAAAGTCTTAAGTCTAGGGTGGAGGTGGGTGGTACGATTCTATTCCACCCCCTTATATTTCCCTTATTTTTTATTTTGCCTTTTTATTGTCTTGCATGTATTTTCTTTAGTTCATGGCCCTTATCTAGTAGGCCATCCCTTTTTGTTTTCCTTAGTTGTAAAAGGCCATTATCTAGTCAGCCTATTGAGTAAACATCTATCATTGTACCCCAAATTGAATTTAGTAATTCTTTTTTGAAAAATATTTTACAAATTGTCATGTATGAAACTACCTTGTCACCTAGGACCCCTAAATAACATCACTCCTTGGAATAGTTGGCAAGTCATAAGGAATCAATCAGAATCAAGCATCATTTTCCCCTATATTTAAACAATGGATTATCTTGTTATAAAACTTGTATGATGTGAATTCTAGGAATACTTTAACTAGAGCAATGACACTCTCTGAAAAATGGGAAAAATAATGTTGAAGTTATAAGCACAAGAACATCTCTTCCTTCCTTCTATTTTCCTTATCAAAATAGAAGCACATACTCACCACTGGAAAAAAAAATCAAGTCCGAGTTGGCACACTTCCCAAATAAAAATTACATACCCCACAAAGGGCGTACCATCAAAAGATGCCAAAAGTGCACATGAAAAAATGTTGTGACCAATGTAGCTACCACTCCAAAAATTTATATCCCAAGTCGAATAGAGGAGAGGTCAATACTTTTCCTCACACCCCTTTCATCCTATTCTTGTGCAACAACTTACAAAAAAATAAAAATTGAGAGTGTCAAAGAAAAAGTAAGATGAAGCCTATTTTTCTACAAAATCTCATTTTAGAAGCAAGATGTGATAATTTTTTGATAGGGAATACAAAGTTTGTGTTATGTGGTTCTAGGAGATTGGGTCACTTGGCCAAAATTTGGAGGTAAGGGTTATAGTAATGTTACAAGGATGAGGAAAGACATGTTGTGAGTATAAATTGGACTTTATTTGTAATTTAAATTACTCGGGACGAGTAAAGATTCAAGTCCGGGGTATTTTGATGAATGCATATTCATCTATCTTTTTGTATATTTTTCATAACCCTTTTCATAAGAAATTATCTTTTTTTAGTAATTTCTAGGACCAAATTTCAATTTACCCACTTATTGATCTATTTTACAAATATTTATCTTCTTTCTCACTTTTTGTAGGGTTTCTCTTCAAATCTAATTTTTGACCTATTGAGCCTGTGAGACGGTCGTCTCACTAGGTCCAGATGGTCGGCTCACCCCAGAGATCCCCACATTCAAAGCCAAATGGCCATTCTGGCCTCAGCTCAACCAGCTACTTCAAGACTCCACACAGGCATCTCACTTTAGCGAGACGACCATCTCATGAACCCAGACAAGCACCAAGGCTAGCCCAAACATCTAGGTCAGTTTGACCTAGGATCAAATCTACTCTCAAGGGGCCACCACTAATTTAGGGTTTCAACCCTTTGATCACACACACAATGGTGTGAGACGGCATCCCACATCAACTAGACAACCATCTCAAACATTGATTCAAACCCAAGATTGTAACCAAATGGCACCCCCACCACCCTATTTAGGGTTTTGATATGATCCTTCTAGATCCAAGCCACATCATCGCCAAATGACCATCTTGCCTAGAAATATGGTCATTTCACGACGCACGCTCAATGTTTTCCAGTAGCCGCCACACCACTTATTCCTCCCCCTTTCAAGGTTTCCACACCTCCTTCCACTATAAAAGGAGGGGGGGACTCCACTAAGAAAAAGGTCCTCATTTTTTGTACTAGCATTTCATTTTGGAACTTTGTCAATTCAATTCCTAGTTGTAATATTTACATTTAGCAATTAAAATAGTTCTTTGTTATAGATTTGGATCTTGCCCTTTATTTCTTATTCTTGTTCTAAGTTCTTTCTCTTGGAGCGGGGGATTAAGAAAGCAAGCCATTTAATTGTCACCACTGATGGTCTTTTTGGATATCCGGGACTTGTTGTTTATGGATTCCTATCTTATTCCTCTTATTTCTCCATTCCTTGCTATGACTAGTGAGTAGTTCCCTTATCGAGGCAAGGGGAGTAGCCCCTTATCCATGTATTGATCGAATCAGGTTTACACGACTATTTTAGATGTATGGTTCTTAGTTTAGAAATTGCTGATTTAAACGAAGTAATTAATTGTTTTTATTGTGAGTTAATCTTGGCATGCTATCGTTTACAATGCCTAAACCGATTTCTTGAGGATTTGGATGTGACCGTGGAAAAATCCTCTTTAGGATGAAGATCTAGGATGTGTGAACACCAGGACCAATGGATTCACATGAAGTTCCTCTCTTGAATTTTGTTTATGAATAATTCACATGCCTTCTTCTATCTCACTTGTTGTGTATCGTTTGATCTTGTTTTCACTTTGGCTAAGGTGGTGAAACCCCTAAGCATCGATGCTTCCCCTTCTAATTTAGTCATCTCTTACAACATTTGTTTTCCATCACGTCTCTTTATTTCCAACACTTTACTTCTTGTTTTAGACAATTTTGTGAGCTAAAAATCTTCTTCTTTACTATCTTATTGACACGATTTTACCGTGTGTATAACGCAAGTGCACGCGTCAATGTAATATAGGCCTTGTGAGGCCCGAGTCGAACTCAGGGAAATGGAATTCTCGGTAGACTACTACTAACTAATTGCGATCAGCTAAACTGGTTTTAAAAGTTTGAGAATTGTTTTGAAAAAGAAAAATAAAACAAAAGAAAATAGAACAATCGATTAAATGGTTGGCTTAATCAATTTCAATGGAATCTTTTGGATTGTGGTTTCACCATGGGTTCTCGTTGCACTAAGTTTTACACAATTACCATGAAATATCTCCTAATTTGGGTAGTGGCCTGGAATTAGAATTGCTCGCTTCTGCAATACAATTTACTACCTTAGCCTAAGTTGATTCCACCTCAGTAGTAACCTATGCCTTAGATAAGGTGCATGAAATTTAGGTCTAAAGGTTCCCACCATTAATTGTACATCACCTTTTACAAGGAATTTTATTATTAATGTGATTATCATTTCTTTTCAACTATTAATTCTTTGTCAAAAGCAATTAAAGGTATTGGATTATCACTATGGTGATCAAGCACAATGATATAATAGAGAAAATGATAGCATACCATGCATTTTAAAGACAATTTATGATAAACTATGTTGAAATTGTCATACAATGATCACCCATGCTACTCCCGATCCTAAAGACAAAGGGGATTAGCCCTGCATGTTCATCTCAGTAGAAAACATGGTGAAGGAAAAAGGAAACATAGAGAAAACGTGGATAGATGTGAAGTAACCCCTGAACGGAGAAGATCCGGGCATTCCTCAGTGTGGGATGAGCGTTTTACAACCTTCCAGTGGTGGAAAACTCCTTCTACAACCTTCAGAACAATCGGTGCATAGCTCTGGCTCCGTTCTTCCTCCTCTCTTCTCCTCGAGACTTCTGCAGTGGCTAATGACGTCCTCCTTGGCTTAGAGCCGCTATTTTTAGGTATAAGCACCACTTTATGCCGCCAAAACATCACCACCTTATGATTAGACTCGAGCTGTAGATTAACCTGATCTGACGGTGTCGATACCATCGACCCACCCATATACCGGCGGTCCTCTACTTTTCTGGGTTTTCTCTGACATGATCTCGATACCATCGACTTCTGGGTCGATGGTATCGACACCTTAGGCGTCGCTTTTCTGTGGAATCTGACGCTTAAACTGATTCTGCTGAAGCCATCTCGCTACCATCGAATTCTGGGTCGATGGCATCGACTCATTCTGCTCTTTTGCGGCTACCTCTCTGTGGCCCTATCGATACTATTGACAGTCGTCGATGGTATCGACAACTGTATATATCCATTTTGCCTGAAAATCAAAGATAAACTCGAATCAACTTTGATAACTTTGATAAATATGATCATTCATACCAAATGAGATAAAACAAGGTAAATTTGATGCATAATGAGATTATAGGCTGAAGGAACTGAATCATGCAATATTAACCATGAAAATGACCAAGCATCGCATAAAACACATATGAAACTAGCCTATAAAAGCGACTCAAAATCCTCGCATCAAACTCCCCTAAGCTAGATCTTTGCTCGTCCTCAAGCACAAAACTGTAGAATAGAATTGCAAGGGTCAACTAAAGAACATATTAGCATAAATGACATCACTATATGATTCCCACCTAACATGCACATGTCGGCCCTCACTGACCACAGAATGGTAACTACCCTAAAGGTGACAATGATCATCCATAAGAGATATCCACCCCAAGATCAACGAACACTATCAAATAAGGCAGTTAATATAATAAAATCCCCCAGTTCAGGCTTGGTGCATCTTGTGATCTCCTATCTACATTGCTCATATCCTAACTACCATCTACATGGAAGCAGTTCTCTTGATATACAAGAATGAGGAGATAATCATGGATGGCCTACCATTTTGAGCAACGACCGAATGGAATGGGTGGTTGTGGAAGAAAAAGAAGCACATAACAATCAATCATGCAATACAAAAATTACTAACCTATCATGATACAAAATGCAAATGAAAATGTCCTAATGCTACGTTTTTGGTGGAATGATGCATGTACTATCATTCCGTCTCAATGTGAGATGGAATATCTAAGAAAACTACACCATGTTCTTATTCTTCTTAATTCTCAGGTGAGAACATGTTCCTTTCTCCCTCTTCTTCTTTATTTTTTCTCAAATATTTTTTTTAATCCCTCATTTTCATAAATGACAATGAGTTATTTATTGGGCATTCTTCCTTTTACATAACTTGTACATTTGATGCATTCTTTTTGGAGGGTATGGAAGAAGTTCAACACCTTTAATATTTTTAGAAAAACATAAGACACATGATGTACTGTACACTCAAAAGATACAAATGCAACTACATAATGTCAATTATGCAACTACTATGATATGCACATAAATATAATGTGTAAATATAACTATTCTCTACTTTTCATTTTTTTTCTTTTCCTATTTTTTTTAAAAGAATATGCAAAAATGATTGTAATGCAAGACCTACCTACATGGAATGCAGCCAAAGAGTGAAAGATAGTAATGTGCTCTCAGTTCTTATGGTGGAGTGTGAATGACATTGCGGTGGATAGATCACAAGACTAATTGACAGAACCATCAAAAGATATTATATGTCCCTCCTTTCCGACTTGTGTACCACTAAATCAAGGGGTTTCTCTCTCACTTATGATTAAGGTCTCGTTACCATTTGGTCAGTTTAGGCTCAACATATAAAACCGTCCACATTTCTTGAATCATCTGGATGTACAATTTATGATCATATGTTTTAAAGTTGACCTACCCAATTGTTTCCATAAGTTAAGTGTTCAATTTCAAACAAAGAAAGATTACAATTACTTGAATTTTTTTTGAAATTATTGCTCAAATTGCAACTTTCCCCATATGAAAACAAGAGATGATACACATTTAAAAATTTGACATCCACATATTACACTAGATAGATGTGGATCCTAGAAAGCTATAAATAATAAAAACTAGAAAATACTAAAACAAAAGAAGATAAAAATAAAGACTAAGATAGAAATTGTTCCATCTCCCCCCTAAGCTTGAATTCAACTATGACCTCATAGTCAAAAACAACCTTAGAAGGTGGAACAGTGATACCCTCTATTGTGGTGGTGGCAGAAAGGGTGGGTACTGCTGGGTATGGGGGTTCCAATCTGGATAATGCCCCTAAAAGCTCAGATCATAAGGTGGCATGGGCGGTGGTTGTGGATACCCTCCGAAGTAGTCGCAGCTCCAATAATGATCGTAGAACGGCTACTGTTGTTGCTCAATCCTCCCCAACCGGTCATAGACCTGCTGTTGGTTGGCGAACAACTGACGTTCATTCTCAAAAATCACCTGCTGATTCACATACTACATGTTGGTCGTGTCCTATATATCTACAAAGGATGCAGTATGCAGTTGTTGCGTCTCCTGAATGCCTTGTAGCATGGCATACATTCCCTGCATCGAAAAGGCATCCTCTCCTTCCTGAGAGGGTTATGGTGGCGGAGGCTGCGAGGATGATGATGCACCCAGATAGAAGCATGGTCACTTCCTCGGTGCCACTCGTGTCCGAAGAGGAGTAACTATCTCCTCTTCCTCCTCATGCTTGTCATCGTCATCGTTGTCATTGTCCTCCTCTTCTTCTGCACTGTCAGAGTCGTTGATGGCAATAATGGGCCACCTAAAGTGATGGCCCCCCTGAATGTTGAAGACATGATCGGGGAGCGCACACTCCTGATATTCTTTGTTGACGTGGCAGTGCGCATAGACCACACCATCACGAACTGTCAACAAATTAGACCGATGTAGATGATGGAGGCTGACGGAGCTCTTACTTACTAGGGGAGGCATTGAAGAAATATCTAGTCCGAGATAGAGGGCTAGAGGAGTGATGAGTCCCCCAAAATGAATTGGGGCTCACCTGGTGCTCCTCTTCACGGCCATCACACGCTTTAAGAAAAATGCGCCCCAGTTAAGCTTGCCCCTTGTCAGCAGATTGTACAGGAAAGAGAGATCGGTCTCTTGAAATTTGCTTAGTGACAGCTCACCTCCAGTAAAAAAAGTGATACAAAGCATGCAGTGGAGGACTCACACAAAAGGATGCTCGAAATCAGCAACTGCAACATTGCGATAGCTGATTGTCTTGCCTTGAGGGGCTGTCACCAGCCGTGTAAACATGACATCATAATCAACCCGGTTGTCTGGCTGTCGATGCTGCTCAGGAGAGTGCCACCAGTTGTAAATTGAATTGAACTACTGCAACGTCATATTGTAGTTTTTGTTGAAAAGCTGGAAAGACACTCGGCCTTTAATCCATTCCCTGTTGGTGACATTGATGTCATTTGGTACGACGCAAATATCTAGTGACGCCATAAACTCCACCACCAGTTCTTTGTAGGTCGACCATTTGCCAAAAAAGGGGTGGCCCTCCACATGATGGGTGACCACGTCATCGATCCTACTTGTCCTCCCCTCTTGGCCATGGAGGACGTACATCAAGTTATCCTCAAAGCTGAGATCTCGAATCATGCGCCAGTTGCAATATCGAGTCGACTCGATAGTCCTCTTCATAATCTCCTCATAAACTTTTTTCACATCCGCAGACGGATGTGCAAGCCGGGGACGAGGGACGGAGCCTGCCAGTGGTGGAACGAAAGTCTCAATCTCCATCGGCGCAACACTCAAAGATGATGAAGCAACATTCCTCACCATGATGATTAGAAAGGGGTAGCGAGGAAGAGAGCTTGGTGAAGATCTAGAGAAGAAGCTCTCTGCTGTCGAAGAAGAACTCGAGGACGATCGTCTGCTTGCTCGGTGCAGGCCCTTGATTCCTTACAAGTGCTCTATCTCAATCAGGAGGAGAGAAGATCTAAAGGTGTGAAGAAGAAATGAATTCAACCCCTCCTTATATTGCTGAGATCGGCGCCCCTGTTGACTTGTCGATACCATCGACGGGGTGTCGATGGTATCGACACTTGTAGCATGATCTGTCTTCTGCTGGTATTGACGGTCGTCGATTGATGGATGTGGGGGCCTGGATTGATGACACATTGATACCATCGACAAGTGTCGATAGTATCAACTCGTCCCATGGATCACCCTCCTCATTTGGCGCACTTCATTGATGGTGTCTCGCGGATTGCTGATGTGTCCTGTCGATACCATCGACAGGATGTTGATGTCATCGACTTCTGTATGCATCCATTATTCTCATGAGGCCTTGGCTCTGGTTTTGCCTAAAGTCAAGTCAATACCATCGACTATGATGCCGACGACATCGACATTACTGAGAAGATTTCGTCTGAAAATCTCCAGAGATCTCACGAGCATCGACCATGGGGTTGATGCTATCGACTTGCTCCAAAAACTTTTGTCGATCAGCCTGATGGGTGGTCGATACTATCGACAAAGAAAAATTTCTACAATTGCCACTCTGCACCCTGGTCTCTACCATCGACACAAGGGTCGATGGTATCGAGACCCAAACAATCCTGCACACTTAACACACATATCAGGGCATCATTTTTATACTAAAAACAAAATTAATGAAAACTCTTAAAAATGCGAAAAATCAACTAAATAAAAATGCAATTACCAATGGTTGGGTTGCCTCCCAACAAGCGCCCTACTTTAACATCTTAGGCTAGACGTAATAAAGCTCATCATTCTTCCTTAAGTGTCATGAGTTTAACCTCATGCACCTTTCTTGTATAATCCTCCCCATAATAGTGCTTAAATCTTTGGCCGTTCACTAAGAACGTTCTGTCACCATCCTTAACCATGATAGCACCATGGGGTCGCACCTCCTCTACTATAAACGGTCCACTCCAGCGTGATCACAATTTTCTAGGGTGCAACTTTAACCTTGAATTGAACAAAAGTATCATCTCACCCTTCTTGAACATCCGCAACTGGATATGGCGATCATGTATTTGCTTTGTACGCTCTTTGTAAATCCTTGAGTTCTCATAGGCATTCATTCTCAGCTCATCTAGCTCATTGAGATCTAACATTCTCTTTCTCCCAGCCTCTTCCATGCTCAAATTCAACTTCCTTAGCACCCAATGCGCTTTGTGCTCCAATTCTACCGGCAAATGGCATGCCCGGCCGTACACCAACCTAAAAGGTGTAGTGCCTATAGGTGTTTTGAATGCAATCCTGTATGCCCATAATGCATCTGGTAACAACACACTCCAATTCTTTCTTGATGAGGCCACAATGTGCTCTAGGATCTTCTTAATTTCTCTATTTGACACTTCCACCTGGCCTTGTGTTTGCGGGTGATACAAGGTGCCTACATTATGCTTGACCCCGTATTTACTCAGTAATGCAGCGAATTTTCGATTCGTGAAGTGGATGCCACCATCACTGATGATCATTCATGGCGCACCAAACCTGTAGAAAATATGATCTTTTACAAACCTGCACACTACCACAGAATCATTAGTCCTTGTGGGTATTGACTCTACCCATTTTGATACATAATCAACAACAAGTAAGATATACACATTGGAGTTGGAGGACACAAATGGTCCCATAAAATCAATACCCCACAAATCAAACACCTCAACTTCTTGGAATACCGTGAGGGGCATCTGTTGTCATTTTGAGATATTACCTGCTCTTTGACAGGAATCACATCATCTCACATAGTCATAGGCGTCCCTAAAAAGTGTAGGCCAGTAAAGGCCACTCTCTAGCACCTTAGCTGCCGTCCTTGCACTTGCATGATGACCGTCGGTAAGTAGTGTATGACAATGACTAAGCACACTCTCATATTCATACTCCGGTACACACATGCGCAAGATTCCATCCCTACATTGTCTCAACAAAATCGGGTCATCCCAAAAATAATATCTCAAAGAGTGGAAAAACCTTTTTTTTCTCTTGATAGGTCCAATCATCCGAGATTTCTTTACAGGCAAGGTAATTGACAATATGAAAAAACCAAGGATCCGTCGATTGAATTGAAATAATTTTCTCATCCGGAAACGTCTCGGTAATGGGTATGTGGGTATCCTTTTCATCAACCCACTCTAACCGAGATAAGTGGTCCGCAACCACATTCTCAATACCTACCTTATCTGTAATTTCAATGTCGAATTCTTGCAATAGTAAAATCCACCTAATAAATCTAGGTTTTGCATCTTTTTTCTCCATTAGGTATTTTATGGCGGCATGATCAGTCCACACCACAACCTTAGAACCCACTAGATATTGCCTAAATTTTTCAAAAGCAAAAACCACGGCAAGTAGTTCTTTCTCAGTAGTGGTGTGATTGAGTTGTGCATCATTTAAAATTTTAGACACATAAAAAATTACTGTAGGTTTGTTCTCAAGACGATGCCCAAGAACAGCCCCAACGGCAAAATCCGACGCGTCACACATAAGCTCGAAGGGCTTACTCCAATCCAGTGTTTGAACAACCGATGCAGAAATTAATTTTTCCTTAAGTACCTCAAAAGCATGCATACATTTATCATCAAAATAAAAAACTACATCTTTCTCAAGAAATTCAGATAGCGGCTTAGCTATTTTCAAAAAGTTCTTGATAAACTGACAATAAAACCCCACGTGACCAAGGAAACTCTGCACCCCTTTCACCGTATTTTGTTGAGGTAGTTTGGAAACATCCTCAATCTTTACTGGATCCACCTCCAGTCCTTTGCTGGACACCTTGTGTCCTAGCACTATGCCTTCATTTACCATCATATGGCACTTTTCCCAATTGAGGACCAAATGTGTGTCCTCACATCTCTATAATACCTTATCAAGATTCTACAAACATTCTTCAAACGACACACCATAGATGGAAAAGTTGTCCATAAAAACCTCCAAGCAATGCTCCACCATATCTGAGAAAATAGCAAGCATGCAATGCTGAAAAGTGGTCGGTGTGTTGCATAAACCAAATGACATTCGGCGATAAGCAAAGGTTCTATAAGGACAAGTGAAGGTGGACTTCTCTTGATCCTTAAGATCAATGGAAATCTGATTATAGCCCGAATATCCATCTAAAAAGCAAAAATGAGAGTGGCCGGCCAATCTCTCTAAGATCTGATCAATAAATGGAAGAGGAAAGTGATCTTTTAGGGTAGCAGAATTCAAGTGGAGGTAATCGATGCAAACACGCCACTCAGTTACCAATCAGGTGGTGACAAGTTCATTCAACAAATTTTGAGTAACAGTGATTCCCCCCTTTTAGGGACTACCTGTGTGGGGCTTACCCATGTTGAGTCTGAAATGGCATAGATGATGCCCACCAAAAGGAGCTTGATCACCTCCTTCTTGACGACCTCCATCATGCTAGGATTTAGTCGACGCTGTGGCTGAATCATTGGCTTGGCTCCTTCCACAAGCCAAATTTTGTGCTGGAAAAGAGTAGGGGAGATCCCCTTGATGTCAGAAACGGACCACCTAAATGCACCACAGTGGTTCTTCAACACAATCATCAACTGTTCTTCCTCATAGACACTCAAATATGCCGATATGATCACCAGAAGATTCTCATTATCTGCCAAGATAACATACTTTAGGTGGGGGGGGCAGCGGTTTAAGTTCCAATTCAGGTGGGCTGACCAAGGAGGATTGAAGCGGTGGTGGCAGCGGTCCCAGATCTTCATAGTACTTAGCATAGTAGCAAGGAAACACTTGAAGCATCTGTACACATTCTTGTAATGAAGCGCTTCTAATCCAATCTTCAGTTAAGTTGAACAGACATGCCTCAAGGGGAAGTTGCGAGTATGAATCAAACATAGAGACTGTTATAGCCTCATCCTCTATAGACGGTGAAACTTCCTCTTCTTCTTCATCGGGATAGCCCACTGCTTTAACAAGAGAAATTACCTTTGTCTGCTCCATGATGTCCACAACAATTGTGCCTTTATCTACTTTCGTCATTACGTGGGCCATATCAAGAAATGGCTTCCCTAGACAAAGAGAGATGTTGTGCTCAAAGTGTTGTATTTTATGACATTGTTCATTTACTTGTGATTGCTTTGGATTTGACAACATGAGTATTTCAAATATGTCTTCGGATATACCCATTGTTAACCGGCCTCTACCCATCTCCAATATCATGTCAGCAGTGTCTTGAAAGGGTCTTCCCAACAGTTGCTCATTCCCTCATTCAACTTGCTTCTCCATAATGAAAAAATCAGCCGGGAACACAAACCTATCAACCTTCACTAGGACATCCTCGCAAATACCATACGGCCTCACCACAGAATTGTCTGCCAATTGAATTGTCATATTGCTCTATCGAGATTCTTTTAGCCCAAGCTTTTTGAATGTGGAGAGGGGCATCAAGTTGATACTTGCCCCGGAATCACATAGTGTCTCACCAAATTTTACATTTCCAATATAGCAGGAGATGTTGAAGCTGCCCGAGTCTTGTCTCTTCGGTGGCAGCTTACCCAGAATGAAGGCACTAACCTGCTCCTTAAGCACTACCACCTCAGTGTCAGGTATCTTCCCCTTCTTGGTAATTATGTCTTTCAAAAATTTACCATATGAGGGTATCTGCTCAATCGCCTCCAATAAAGGAATATTAACAGAAAGTTTTCTAAAGCTGTCTAGAAATTTCTTGAATTGTGCATCCACTTTCTTGTCTTTGAGACTATTGGGGTAAGGGACGAGGACGATCCGTGCCCTCTGATGTGGTGGCACATATGGCGTCTTATTATCTTTCTCTTTCTATGCAATAGGATCATTTGTGGCCTTGTTTCCTTCATCTTCAACTGTCTCTACCACTTCAGTACCCTCTGTGGTCTCACCTTGTTTTTTGGTTTTTGGGTGCTCGGTTCATCGACCCTAGGGTTTAAAAGTTTCTTTCTACTCCGTAGTAGAATGGCTTTGGCCTGATGGTTCCCTCCTGGAACATTTGTGTTTCCCAGAAAGCCTTACACTGTGGGCTTCTTTAGACTTGCTATTTCATCTGCCATCTGTGCTATTGATGTCTCAAGAGTCCTCATATGAGCCCCATGACTTTGTAGAGTTTGCCCAAATTGGTTCATAAATTCTCCTTGTTACTTGATTTGTTGGTCGAACATGCTCATTAGCTATTGGTTTTGCTTTATTACCTGATTTAGCAACTCATTGCTCTTTTCCTCTTCCATGGGTTGTGGCTTAGCATCAAGATTCTACAGGAAATTATTTGGATCCTTCCATGAAAACTTTTTGTCCTTTCTCCAAGAATAGTCATTATTTATGTACCCTAGTTGCTAGCGCATGAATTTCACTTGTGCCTCATCATCAGATCCTTCATCTTCTTTGGCTAGAAGTCTCTTCGTAATCAAGTCCATCTTGTCATTAAGTTCTTCGATAGCTTTTGCATCTCCTACAACCCTAACTTATTCTGGTGCATCTCTGTCACCCCAGGACTATTTCTTAGCCATATTCTTCAAGATCTCCCAACACCTTGTGTCTGTGTTGTTTAAGAAGAAACCTGAGCCTGTTGAATCTAGGTTGCTTCTATCATGCTCATTGAGAGCAAAGTAGAAAATTTTTACTTATTTCTCCTTATCCAGCCCATGATGTGGGCACCTCCTCAGCATGATCTGGAAGCATTCCCACGTCTCATAATAAGTTTCTCCCAGCTTTTGGCTGAAATTGTGAATTTTCCTCACTAGATCATAGGTCTTCTCAGGTGGGAAAAATCACTCGAAAAAGACCTCAATCATTTGATCCTAAGTCTCCACAATTTCATCATCAAGGTTGTGCAGCTATTCTCGTGCATTTCCTGCAAGAGAGCTGGGAAATAACTTTAGGTAAAGTGCCTCCTGTGGAAACCTGTCAATCTTTATCATGTCACAGTTCTCCATGAAGGTGCTTATGTGGGCCAGTGGATCTTCATTCTTCAGACCATGAAACGCTTGAGATTTGACCAAATTAATCAGTTCCAGATAAATTTTATATGTAGGAATGTTTCTTGCCTGTCTTTTAATAAGCCCCTTTGACGCAGAAGAGGAAGAAGCCTTGATCTTCTCCCATATTGTTTTTTCTTCAGCCATTGCTTCTGGTTTAGAATCTGAATCCACGTCCTCAAGCTAATTTTGGATGTTGTTTTCCTCATCGTTTGATCCCGAAGATGGGTCCTATGATGATGATCGTGCGTAGTCTGTGCTACGCGTGCTCACCATGCACTAGTACCTACAAAAAGATGGATTTAATTAAGCACAGTGCTAGACGAAAGTAGAATGTGAAAGATAGACGATTAGTTTCAAAAATTAAAATTGCAAATGAAAAGAAAAAGTAGCCTAGAGTGGCCGCTTGTAGCACTCGTAGTGTCGACAATTGCCATTTCCCCGACAACGGTGCCAAAATCTGGACACAATTTTACCGTGCGTATAATGCAAGTGCATGCGTCAATGTAATATAGGCCTTGTGAGGCCCGAGTCGAACTCAGGGAAATGAGAATTTTCGATAGACTACTACTAACTACTCGCGATCAGCTAAACTGGTTTTAAAAGTTTGAGAATTGTTTTGATAAAGAAAAATAAAACAAAAGAAAATAGAATGATCGGTTAAATAGTTAGTTTAATCAATTTCAATGGAATCTTTAGGATTGTGGTTTCACTGCGGGTTCTCATTGCACTAAGGTTTACACAATTACCATGAAATGTATCCTAATTCGGGTAGTGGCCTGGAATTAGAATTGCTCGCTTCTGCAATACAATTCATTACCTTAACCTAAGTTGATTCCACGTCAGTAGTAACCTATGCCTTAGATAAGGTGCATGAAATTTAGGTCTAAAGGTTCCCACCATTAATCGTACATCACCTTTTCCAAGGAATTTATTGATTAATGTGATTATCATTTCTTTTCAACCATTAATTCTTCATCAAAAGCAATTAAAGGTATTGGATTATCACTATGGTGATCAAGCACAATGATATAATAGAGAAAACGATAGCATACTACAAATTTTAAAGACAAATTATGACAAACTATGTTGAAATTATCATACAACGATCACCCGGGCTACTCCCAGTCGTAAAGACAAAGGGGATTAGCCCTGCATGTTCATCTTAGTAGAAAACATGGTGAAGGAAAAAGGAAACATAGAGAAAACATGGATAGATGTGAAGTAACCCCTGAACGGAGAAGATCTAAGCGTTCCTCAGTGTGGGATGAGCGTTCTACAACCTTCTGGTGGTGGAAAACTCCTTCTACAGCCTCCGGAACAATCAGTGCGTAGCTATGGATCCATTCTTCCTCCTCTCTTCTCCTCGAGACTTGTGCAGTGGCTAATGACGTCCTCCTTGGCTTAGAGCCACCGTTTTTAGGTATAAGCACCACTTTAGGCTGCCAAAACATCACCACCGTACGATTAGACTCGAGCTATAGATTAACCTGATCTAACAGTGTCGATACCATCGACGCAGGTCGATGGTATCGACCCACCCAGATACTATCGATCCTCTACTTTTCTGGGTTTTCTCTAACATGATCTCGATACCATCGACTTCTGGGTCGATGGTATCAACACCTTAGGCATCACTTTTCTATGGAATCCGACACTTAAACTAATTCTACTGAAGCCATCTCGCTACCATCGACTTCTGGGTTGATGGTATCGACTCATTCTTCTCTTTTGTGGCTACCTCTCTGTGTCCCTCTCAATACTATCGACAGTTTTCGATGGTATCTACAACTGTATATATCCATTTTTCTTGAAAATCAAAGATAAATTCGAATCAACTTTGATAACTTTGATAAATCTGATCATTCATACCAAATGAGATAAAACAAGGTAAATTTGATGCATAATGAGATTATAGGCTGAAGGAACTAAATCATGCAATATTAACCATGAAAATGACCAATCATCGCATAAAACACATATGAAACTAGCCTATAAAAGCGACTCAAAGTCCTCGCATCACTTATCTTAGAATAATCTTTTCCTTTCTTTGCATTAGTCTAATCTTTTACTTTCATTGCACTTTTAATTTCTTGTTCTAGTATAATCAAACAACCCAACTAGAATTTACTTTCCGTTCCTTATTCAAAAATAAGAATTCATTTAAAAAAAACAATCAAGATTAAAAGAGAACAATCTTAATAATGTTGTCCTATGGGACCCAACCCTTCTATACTAGCCTTAACTGGAAAGTAAAAAAGGTTAAACTCTAGGATAATAATCTTAGAGAATTGGTGCGCTCTTTGATGTGTATCAAGAATCCATATCCACCACAGAAGGGATGATATATGCCTTCTTTGAAAGATATTTCCCTCCATAGAAGACATGTGACCTAGTTGGGCATATATACAACTTTAAGCAACATGTATGGAGTCTTATTCAAAGGTATGGGAGAGATTCTAGAATATGTTGAGGAAGGTCCCTCCTCATAGTATTGACCCTTACAGGCAAGCAAATACATTCTACGATGGGCTTCATAAGTGAGAAAGAACCACACTTGATAGTGCATGGGCAAGATTTTCTCTCAACAATAAGGTGTCCAGGTGTCATGAAATATTAAAGAACATGGCTAAAAATCTAGCCATTGGTCTAGGTTAGGAGTCATGATCCTGACTCTAGTTTCTCATATTATAAAACTTAGACTAATTAGGGTTTATGAGGCAATAATTAGGGTTTGGGTTATATTGATAGGAAAAATAAAGGATTTGAGGTTAGAAATTTAGGAACACTTGTTCCTATTGGAATAGGTAAGTGGTCCATGCCTTGGGTTTTAATGCACTGCATCGTTTAGTTTTTCTCACTTAATCATGTTTAAAGTTCATACTATATATGTAATCATGTGAGAACCTTAATGCTTTAAGAGGTATTATCATATGCACATCTTATTAAGATTTACTCCATTAAGATTCATGTTAAGACCAGATCAGTCAAAAGAATGTACTTTTACATGTTTAAGTTCAATAATGCAATTATGGTTGAAAACCCCTAAGTAAAATAAGATCAGATCATATCATATTAAGAATAAATAATTAGGCCCTACTCATGAACATTATTATGGAAGGTTGGTGCCTAATGAGACCCCTTTATTTTATGGGTTCAAGCCCAAATACATTCACTTTCAATGTATTTATTATGTTTATGTTTATTGGGTTCAAGACCAATCATGTTCAATTTAGTGTGTTCAAAAGCCTGCACACCTCGTGTATGTTGCAAGATCAGATAAGATAAGGTTCATTATGTTCCCTAATAAGAACTCATAATTAACGTGTGCATCATGAAGTAATAATTAATGGTTATGTAAGTTTATATCAGTTTTAAGCTTTATTTAGATTATGCTCATATATTTACTGAGCGCAACCACTTACGATGGTTTTTTTCGAATGCATGGATATGTGTGAATACACATAGGTGGTGGAAAGTGCCAGCAACATCCGCAACAACAGTAGTAGAGGGAGGTGCAATTCATGAATCCTTTGGATCCTACGTTGGTGGAGTGTCATTCTAGAGTGTTCATCTAGCTTATCTTTTATATTGATGTTTATGTTAGGTTTCTTTCATGTTCTTAGGATGTTGGACATTCAATTATTTCCCTTATGCATGTATTAAGACTCTACAAGTGGATGCTTCAATTTTCTATGGATTCTTGATAATTTTGTCATGATATCCTATGTATGAAAATGCTTCCGTTATGTTTAGGTTGTGTATGTTATTAAGGTTGAGACCCTCCTATCTCATACAATGTGTTGGTCAGAGCTTTGGCCAATGCAATGGGAGGAAGAGATGGAGGTCGTCATCATAGGAGGGATGAAGTCACCTTGATAGACCTCATCAAGGTGAAGCCTAAGACGTTTTCTAGAGAAGAAGAGACTGACTTTGTGGGTAAGGTTGAGTCCTAGATCCAACCTAGAGCATTTCTTTCATGACTTGGACTTCTATGAGGAGTCCCACATTAGGTTTGGGACACACATGCTGAGAGGATCTACTCGTGTCTAGTGGGAGAACTTTTGTGATACCATATACCCAGATGATGAGTTCCTCACGTGGGAGGATTTTGTGAAGGCTTTTAAGAGCTACTATGTGTTAGAAGGGATGATGGAAAAGGGGGCTGAATTACTCTATCTATGACATTGTGGCGACATGACAGTTACCCACTATGCCATGAACTTTCCCATCATCTAGAAGTATGAAGCTGAGATGACTAAGTTGAAGTGAGCTTAGAAATTCATTCGAGGTTTGAAGTAGGAACTCAACTAATTGCTTTCCGTATGAGGCTACAAGACGATGCCAGATTCCCTTGATGTTTCTCTAGAGCTCAAGGATCACCCAGTAGTTCTGGAAAGAAGAACTACAACAGTGGGCAACATCATCACCAGTTGAAGAACAACAACCACCACCAGGGATACAACTAGAAGTAGCAAGACAAGAAGAGGAATGCACCATAAGATGGACCCCACTCAAAACTATAATAAGAACAACAACAACGATCCACCCAAGTGCCCTCAGTGTCACAAGATTCATGGGGATGGTGCAGGCTTGGACATGGAGTCTACTAATTGCATGGGGAGCTTGGTTATATCATGGGGAGCAAGGAGGCTATAGACGAAGTTCGAGGCTATAGTCTATGGTGTAGACTAGGTGGTGCAACATTCAGATGAGTCCCAACAAAACTAGGAGATGGTTGCGCATCTATGATGACAAGGAGATGTCACTAGACTTGCTCTAGGACCATGTATATCCTCGAAACCATCCTTCCCATCTTATAGTTATTGACGTGATCCATTGGTTTATGGGGAATATGGTAGATAAAAGTTTTGTTCCCTCTAGCTATTCTGTAGCCATATTTCCCTACATTGGTATCAGAGCTGACGACAATTTACTATATTATGAGATAATCGATATGATCAGATTTTGGTTTTGTCGTTTGTTTATTGCATGCGATGTAAATAAACATGTCCAATCAAATACCACACAAATTCCCAAACTACTATATATGTGGTATATATATATATGAAATTTACATGCATTGCCTTAAAAGTGAGTTTTGATGGTGGATGTATAGCATGGTTATGGACAATAACCCCTATTATTTGTGCATGTTTGTGTGGTTGGTTAATCCTATTTGTATTGGTCTGCATACTGAGCATCTACCTTATCTTCCCAATGTAAAGTTAAATCTATCCTACCTTTATTCCCCTTGAATGTAACTTGAGGTTTCCCTATAATCATGTAATAGTGGGATAGTTTACTTTCTTGTTTTGATGAAGAAAAAGAACACCAACCGACCGCCCAGAGGAGATGAGTCGATCAGCTAGCGTGTCTGAGATGACTGACTAGTGAGCTGACCAGAAGCCCGAAGGACTAGATGAGATGACTATTTGGAGGAGCCAAATGATTGAATACAAGACAACCAACCGATCATTTAGAGGATCCAGACGACCAGTTGGAGGTGACCAACCGACCGACCAATAGGCGAGTTGAATGGTTCAAAGGTTGAACTAGTCAACCCAGACTGGCAAGCACATATCTTCATCAACAATAGGCTTATGCATATGATGTAACCTAGACTGTGGTAATTCCTTGTGGCCCCAAGGAATTACATTAGGCTGGCCATAACCATCACTTTTGTTTATAGCATGTTTTTGTTTGTGGGATATTGTTACAAGTTACTGTGGGAGAAAATGTGACATGAAAATCCGACCCCTCTAAGTTATAACTAAGAGAGTTGAGTCCCCGATACATGGGTCCATTAGAGATGGATGGGTGGAGAAGGTTAAGATTGACCTTACCCCTCGGATTAAAGTAATGAGAGATGTTTTCCATGTGTCTAATTTAGAGCACTATGTGAGGTACCCGACCATGTGCTAAGCAATGAACCTAGTGAGCCCCAAGGGAGGCTGAAATGGCCTGAGTCACCTGTGTAGTTTATAGACGCCAGGATGAAAGAACTCAGAGAAAAGAATATGTGATGATAAAGGTTCTTTGGATACGCCATGAGTACGGTAAAGCCACATAGGGGCCAATGATGGACATGGAAAGGTATTATCCTAAATTGTTTGTTTTCTTGATAGAATTTTGAGGACAAAATTCCTATAAGAGGGGAAGGATGTTACAACCCCAATTTTTGGGTTCAATTGGTGAGCAATGTAATTTCTCATATTAAAGATATTTGAACAAATAATGATATAATTTGCTTCAAATAAATGGTTTTCATTTAAAATAGCCTTGTTGTTTGATTTGTGGGCTTTATTGGCTATTGGGCCCAATAACAAGGAAATAACAAAGAAAATTCAATTAGTAATGAATAATTGAATAATTGATAAAAGAAATGTGTGGAAACCTCTAGAAGGCAAATCCAAAGAGGATTTCGTGCCTCTTGGGTTCCTTGGGTTCCAAGGAGTACAAATTTGTATAAAAGAAAACAATAAGAAAAGAAAATATTAATTAAGTTTACTTTATGAGGAAAGAAATTGGAAAATAATGAGAAAATGTGGAAAATAAGTGGAAAGAGGTATAAATGAGATTCCTTGGGGAAATTTCGTATCCATGAGATTTCTAATGATAAAAGGAATGCCAATGAGGAAAACAAAAGAGAAATAAAGAGAAATCCTCAAAAAGAAATATTGTATTAAGAAATAAACATGATAATGCAAATAAGGCATAAAGATGCATCTAGAAGGATAATAAATATCCTTGGAAAAGGATTTCAAAATAATAGAGTATATTGGGATCCAAGGAGTCCCAATAAAGAGGAAAGAAAGAGAAAATACTAAAAAGGCAAAATAAGAGGATAATGTGTTGCATTATTAATGAATTATGTTGTATTGTTTAAAAGGGCAATATTTTTCTATAAAGGAAAATAGGTTTTAATGGTTAATGGATTAAAATGCAAGAACAATGATGATAAGAGGAAGGATTTTCGAAATCCTAATATCAGAGGAGGAAGGAATAAAAAAATAATAAAAATAAAAATAAAAAAAAGAATATGAAAGAGAGAGAGAAACTTGCTTTAAGTGAAGGAATATAGTTCCTATTAGGATTAGGCTTTATTCCTTCATGGGCAAGCATATTGGGCTAGGAGGGACCCTCATCTATAAAAGGGTAGACCTTTGGATGAGCCCAAGCAAATTCCTTGCATCTCTCTCTCTCCACTCCATCTTCTTCTTCATCAAAACCCTAAGTCTTGGGTGGTGTCTTCTTTGGAGTAATAGAGGGTTGTGGAGGCGTCCGGAGGGTGTCCTGTTGAACCCCGATGATCAGTGAGTCGTCACCCAACGCCCTTGAACGACGGACTTCACCCCAACCGCTGGTGGCCACCTGCAGCACGGCTGCAATAGGCTTTGGGTCGCGGCCGTGCAGAGCCTGGTACCGGACATGGCAGCCATAACCGAGCTAGATCCACCTGTGTGGGGGTTCGACGGAGGCAATGGAGCCGCCCCCCAGTGGCCGACGAGGTCCAGGGAGCAGCCACTAGGCCGCGCACACCCTTGCTGCAACGGCTGACCTAGGCGCTCGCGGGGAAGAGGATGACGGAGGGCATTGGACGATTTTGCCCTCCGCCAGCTGAAGAGCGCATCCAATTGATCGGGGGTATAAGTGTCTATTCGAAATGTTCCAAATCGATCGCTGTACATAGCAAGGATGACGTGGCGCAATGCCATTGGCCAAGTAAGTGGATATTTGCAAAATTCATATCTAGCAAACTGTAACTCGGATTGAGATGAATATTATATGAAAATTGATCCTCAGAACGAGAGGAATCCATTAAAAATACAAATGGAGCCTGTTTATGTTTGCAATTTGAAAATTAATAGAGGTTATTAACTTTAGTGTAATGATGATTAAGAAACCCTACTTTGATATGATTAATGTATTTAATAGGGTTTAATGGGTCATAAGAGTTTATATTAACCTGTTAAATGCAAAAAGGTGCATTAAGATTGAAAAGGGTGATCTTTGTACGTAATTAGTTTAATTTGAAGATTATGTACATAAATATGCTGAAATATGAAAAGTACATAAAGCTATCATCTTTAATGATCTAATTAATGAAAAACCCTTAGATTTGATGATAGATGGTTTTAATGGTGATCAATGGATAATTTAAGCCTATTGTTCATAAAAGTGAAAATAAGATCTAAAAAGATAATCTCTTTATATAATTGTTTAATTTAGGGTTTTGTGCATGATTATGCATTAATGAGCTTGAAAACCCTAATTTAGGTGAATATTACTTTTAAATGTTTTAATTGTTCAAATCTATAATTAAATAGGGATATGATGATCCTAAGACATTTTTGGGTATAAAAGACTATTAAATGAATAGTTTGAGCAATTAGGGTTTATATAAATGGAAAAGAGTACTGTTAGGGTTTGTTAACCTAAAAGAGGTAAAATTCGAGAAATTGATCTAAGAAACCCTAATGAGTATTAATGAATACTTAATGCGGATTAGAAACCCTAGAAAGTGAATCCAAGTCAATAAAGTAGATTCTTGATAAAGTGTGTAATAAATAGAGTACATATTTATTTTAGGAACTATGTGATGATTGAATTACTTGCTTGGATCTGTTGATTGACTTGATTGTATACACATGAAGTAAATGTTGAATAATCTGCATGATTCATCAAATTAGGTATGTGGTTACCCTTATGAATAACTGCTTTAGTTTCGCGGTGATTTCCGAATGATTTATCGGTTGCTTGAAAATAACTACTGAATGTCTATTTATTTCATGCAACTATAAAGTGGCTATGATTATCACCATAAGTATGCATATAACTGGCTAGATCCGTGTTCACCTCTGTTGCTTTAAAAAGGCTGAAAAAGGGGTAATCCTAGAGTAAGGTCTAGGTTACCGAGAGTTAGAAACTGAGCTGCCATGTGTGGTTCATGAGACTCTTCAGCATACCATGAGTTAAGGAGTGGTCTGCCTACGGGTAGTTCCATGTGACTCAACCCTAGAAACTGGTTCACTTATAGGTGGGACCATGAGGGGTTTAATGGGGATCTACCATAAGGAAGGTAGTATCCAAGTCCACTACAGGGACAGCTTAGAGGTTAGGGAACTTGTGGATCGCGGAGTTATATTTAAGACGTAATCTTGATTGTTAAATGATTAATTGAATGATTACATGGTTATCATAATTGCAAGTTTATTGTTTCCCCCACATACCAGCTTCGGCTGACCGACGTTTTGTTTGTCGGCATTTTAGGTACAAGCCAAAAGGACAAATAGTAAATCGTCACATTGTGAAATACATGAAGAAAAATACAAGGAGGATTAGTTAGCATAGAATCATTATGTGGACAGAAGTTAGAAATCCAAAATTTCAAAAGGTATGCAAAGTTTATTTTCTTACAGCTTTTCAGTTTAGTATGTTAAAATTTGATAATTATTCTTGGTTAATTGCCGAACCTTTGATCCGGAAGTCATGGGTGCGGCTTCGACCTCTGGGTCTCCTTTAATTGGGGGTTATCGGGAGGTGGGGTCGTAACATTTGGTATCAGAGCTTGGGTTCCTCAATTAACCATTAATAATTATTAAATTTTACAAACTCCATAGAACCCAAGGGAGTTATTAGAGGATTATCCGAAAGACGGAGGTGTCTAGAAAAGGATCACGACCGGGGGCTGGCAATATTTTCCTCCGCACCGCTAGTCGGAATACGAGGACTCCCGGATCTGTGTGACTGCCTGGCCAAAGTCTTAGGGTATGAATCAAAATAAGATACCTTTAGGACTTCTCATCTTATTCATCCCTTCTCATCACAAAATTCTGATAAGGACCTAAAGGATTAGGGTTTTCTTTCTCCTCATCACCCTCTTGAGGTATGGGTAAGGTTAATAAGGTTTAAGGAATCCTCCATAAAATTAATGAAAAGCATGTAAATAAGATGTCATGGACATAAGCTTAATAGATTAAGCGCAAAATAAATAATAGATACATGCTTAGGTCGTATGACATAAGTTGTCATGTCCTCAGAAGAAACCTGAGGCTAGACCTTCTTCTCAGGAGGATAAGTTAATCTTGGAGATAGAGATCTCCATTGCAGGTAGAGACCTGACACATCCTCTGGGGATGATGGTAACCCTAACCCTAATGAAGGTTAGAGAGAGATGAGTTGGACCAGGTGTTTGAAAGGACATGCCTTTGGGATACCATATGATCCATGGATGGCCTAACACCTTTGGCAACCCAACCCTGGGAAGGGTCGTGCATGTTAGGGTAAAGGATGGCTCCTTAGATGATGAGGTTAGTGAAGGACCTTAGAAACCCTCTGGGCTTGTGCAAGTAGGGTATAGCTGGCACCTAGGGCATGTCATAGTGCTGACAGTAGGATGAAACCCTGGATAAGGAATTATGATAGAGTATAAAGGGTTATGGATGATCTTGAGCAACCATAAGTTCGAACCTAGGCTTCACCCATGTAGAGCATGCCTTTGAAGTTGATCCTTCATGAAGAAAGGACCTCTAATGGTGAGGTTGGATGTGGGGTTAGCTCTAGAGAGAGTAGGAAACCCAGCAAGAAGGTTGGAAGCCTAAAAACCTGAACAATGGATGATAGTGGTTGCCTCATGATCGATCCCTGAAAGTTGATGATATCTTGGTTGCCTTTAGAGGGACCAACCCCAGAGAATGAGAATGAAGCATCGGGTGCCTATGTGCCTACGGTATATGTGTTTATCTTCTGAGGTAGGAAGAAGAGTTCCTTAGACCTAGAAAGGTTTAGTAGCATGTTATGAGGCCATGTACCTTGTTAATTGTCCTTAAGGAGGACCCAACCCTAAGTGTTGATCGAGAAGAAGGATGACAGGAAGTGCACGAGATGCCTTTTGCAAGCTTGATTTGTGGTTCAGAGATAGAGCATGCAGTTGGACACCTAAAGTGAACCTAGGGTTCCTAGGCCTAAGAGGGGAAGTGGTATACCTAATGCTCATGATGAGAATTAAGTTTCTATAGTTTCGAGCATGGTACGCCTCATGAATAGAGGAAAAGAGAAGCCCCTAAAGTTTAAGGCGTGTTTGATGAACCCCTCGCAGCTAGTTTGATGATAAAGAAAGGTATGATCTTGATCCAACATTGAGGAAAGAGGACAAGTATGACCTAGGATGGTTCGGTAAGTGACCTGCTTGTGCCTTACTGGCTTGCTAGGGTTAAGTAGGCTCGTGTGGATGTAAACCCTAGACCTAAGAGCTTTTTTGACCTTAGAGATAGTTTTCCTCCCATCCTAGGAAAGGGACCCCTTTGGGTGTACATCAATTTTGTTGGTTCAGGGTAACCTAAAGAGGTCTCATAGGATTTTGAGAAGCTAAGTGACAGGTACATATTATGAGTTTGAATCTACCGACCCATAGATATCCATCTCTATTGCATGTGAATATGGTACCATGGAGGTAACCAGTATGGGACTTGACCAAGGTAGGCAGGTTGCCATGATCCCTATGAAAGGATGAGAGTCAGCCCATGAATGCAGAAAGAGAGATGGGTAAGGTTCTAAGTGAACATGTACTGTAATGGAGAATCCTAAGTCTATCCTAGGGTCAGGTAGGGATAAGACCGATGAAAGTAGGATTTGCCTAATTCCCCAGTTGCACATGACCATAGGGTCGGGAGGTAACAACTATCATTGTCTGAGGGCCCTGGGATAGGAGATTGATCACCTTCATGAACTCATGGGACCCAAAGGGTAGATGAGTAGGGCACTCTCTTGATGCATGATGGAAGAGGGATGACCCCAAAAGAGTCGGTACCCTATAGACCTAGAGGAGATGACTAAGGATATAAACCTCAGTAGATTCAAGACTAGTTGACCATGGAGGTAACCTTGATATCATGATGTCTGTAGAGACATATGTGGCACGTTGCAACTTAGATGTGAAGGTGTATTGGCAAGGTGGGATGTACCATCTCTACTCTTGGAACAGGAAGAACTCTGTATTTGGACTACAGCCAAATGCTTATTTCCTCTTGTTATGGGGGTGAGAGATAGGACATTACGCATGCCATACACCAAGGATAAGAGATAATGTAGGTTGGAACGTTGCCACGAGAAATGGGGATAGAGAAGATATCTACCCTGGTAAGGTGAATGATACATGGATGGTTTGTAAACCCTAAGAGGAATGAGGTAGTCACCTTATGAGGATGTTTCTTGCATGAGCTAAGTGGAGCTTACAAGTTATACCAGGTTGAGTTTGGTCACCATGATGATGAAATCAGAGAGTGTTCTTAATGGAGATAGACATGGAGTTTGAGGTAATATGATAAGTGAAATACATGGAAGTGTATGTATTCAATGTTACCTAATACCTAAGGATGTGAGGCGGTAATGGATGCTCTGGTTGAGATACATCTGACTTGTTTGATTAGAAGCTAGAAGAGGTTGTTTGGCTAACCTTAAGTTCGAAAAGAAGAGGTGTTGGGATAACACTCAGATGTAACGAGATACGTCGAAAAGTTAAGAGTTGTTTGGTTAGTCAGTCTAGTCCTTGATACGATGAAAGGATAAAACCTCAGATGCACTTCTTTGGAGGAGAAGGTGACGAAACCCTGACTAGAGTGGTTTAGGGTTTCCAAGGAATTGATCCTGAGGAATCATGACATATCGGAAATCACGATTGAGGATCAACATACACCATGGTACTACCAGGATAGTAAGTGACAATAGCACTTTGACGCTTAAGATAAAGTTGCATGTGGTTTATGACCATGCAAGCTAGGAGGTAAAGGACGAACCCCAGTAACCTAGTGCATCGATATAGAGGACAAAAGAGTCCCTGAGAGGGAATGGGAGTTCATCTCTATGGATGTTGTAAGTATCCTCAGGACCAAAGAAAATAGAATGATCGGTTAAATAGTTAGTTTAATCAATTTCAATGGAATCTTTAGGATTGTGGTTTCACTGCGGGTTCTCATTGCACTAAGGTTTACACAATTACCATGAAATGTATCCTAATTCGGGTAGTGGCCTGGAATTAGAATTGCTCGCTTCTGCAATACAATTCATTACCTTAACCTAAGTTGATTCCACGTCAGTAGTAACCTATGCCTTAGATAAGGTGCATGAAATTTAGGTCTAAAGGTTCCCACCATTAATCGTACATCAGCTTTTCCAAGGAATTTATTGATTAATGTGATTATCATTTCTTTTCAACCATTAATTCTTCATCAAAGGAAGGTCGAGATGTAATATGGGTTATGGTAGATCGCCTTACCTAGATGACATAAAGAAGAAAGAGTTCTGTCAAGGGACAGATCTAGTTGAACTACCCATGAGAGAGATGGTTCAACTACACTGGAAAGCAAGTTCAAAGGTTCTTGAGTTTGATATAAAGGATCCCTTCCAAAAGGTGGAAGTAGGTAGGTTGAGAACTCTATGTTAGTATAGTTTATCACCCCTAACTATGGTTAGTATGATCCAGACTAAAGGGTCTGATGAGGGCATGTGTGCTGGTTCAGGGTGATATCGAGAGATGGTTTTGTCCTATGAAAGATGTGAAGATAGCCACCATAGCCAGTATCGGGTTTTATATGAAGCTCTATAAGAGAGGTTGTGTCGGTCACCACTTCAGTAAGGTGATGTTGGTGAAAGGACCACATGATGGTTAGAAAAGTACCACATGATGGTTAGAAAAAGGGGCCCCAGTACGTGTAGATGACGTCACTTTGATTGTGCAAGGGCTGAAAGGAGCCTAGAGACGATGAGAGTCGTGAGCAGATGCAAAGTAGACTGATATACAAGTTACTATGGGAGAAAATGTGACATGAAAATCCGACCCCTCTAAGTTATAACTAAGAGAGTTGAGTCCCCGATACATGGGTCCATTAGAGATGGATGGGTGGAGAAGGTTAAGATTGACCTTACCCCTCGGATTAAAGTAATGAGAGATGTTTTCCATGTGTCTAATTTAGAGAACTATGTGAGGTACCCGACCATGTGCTAAGCAATGAACCTAGTGAGCCCCAAGGGAGGCTGAAATGGCCTGAGTCACCTGTGTAGTTTATAGACGCCAGGATGAAAGAACTCAGAGAAAAGAATATGTGATGATAAAGGTTCTTTGGATACGCCATGAGTACGGTAAAGCCACATAGGGGCCAATGATGGACATGGAAAGGTATTATCCTAAATTGTTTGTTTTCTTGATAGAATTTAGAGGACAAAATTCCTATAAGAGGGGAAGGATGTTACAACCCCAATTTTTGGGTTCAATTGGTGAGAAATGTAATTTCTCATATTAAAGATATTTGAACAAATAATGATATAATTTGCTTCAAATAAATGGTTTTCATTTAAAATAGCCTTGTTGTTTGATTTGTGGGCTTTATTGGCTATTGGGCCCAATAACAAGGAAATAACAAAGAAAATTCAATTAGTAATGAATAATTGAATAATTGATAAAAGAAATGTGTGGAAACCTCTAGAAGGCAAATCCAAAGAGGATTTCGTGCCTCTTGGGTTCCTTGGGTTCCAAGGAGTACAAATTTGTATAAAAGAAAACAATAAGAAAAGAAAAGATTAATTAAGTTTACTTTATGAGGAAAGAAATTGGAAAATAATGAGCAAATGTGGAAAATAAGTGGAAAGAGGCATAAATGAGATTCCTTGGGGAAATTTCGTATCCATGAGATTTATAATGATAAAAGGAATGCCAATGAGGAAAACAAAAGAGAAATAAAGAGAAATCCTCAAAAAGAAATATTGTATTAAGAAATAAACATGATAATGCAAATAAGGCATAAAGATGCATCTAGAAGGATAATAAATATCCTTGGAAAAGGATTTCAAAATAATAGAGTATATTGGGATCCAAGGAGTCCCAATAAAGAGGAAAGAAAGAGAAAATACGAAAAAGGCAAAATAAGAGGATAATGTGTGCATTATTAATGAATTATGTTGTATTGTTTAAAAGGGCAATATTTTTCTATAAAGGAAAATAGGTTTTAATGGTTAATGGATTAAAATGCAAGAAAAATGATGATAAGAGGAAGGCTTTTCGAAATCCTAATATCAGAGGAGGAAGGAATAAAAAAATAATAAAAATAAAAATAAAAAAAGAATATGAAAGAGAGAGAGAAACTTGCTTTAAGTGAAGGAATATAGTTCCTATTAGGATTAGGCTTTATTCCTTCATGGGCAAGCATATTGGGGTATTAGGGACCCTCATCTATAAAAGGGTAGACCTTTGGATGAGCCCAAGCAAATTCCTTGCGTCTCTCTCTCTCCACTCCATCTTCTTCTTCATCAAAACCCTAAGTCTTGGGTGGTGTCTTCTTTGGAGTAACAGAGGGTTGTGGAGGCATCCGGAGGGTGTCCTGTTGAACCCCGATGATCAGTGAGTCGTCACCCAACGCCCTTGAACGACGGACTTCACCCCAACCGCTGGTGGCCACCTGCAGCACGGCTGCAATAGGCTGTGGGTCGCAGCCGTGCAGAGCCTGGTACCGGACATGGCAGCCATAACCGAGCTAGATCCACCTGCGTGGGGGTTCGACGGAGGCAATGGAGCCACCCCCAGTGGCCGACGAGGTCCAGGGAGCAGCCACTAGGCCGCGCACACCCTTGCTGCAGCGGCTGACCTAGGCGCTCGCAGGGAAGAGGATGACGGAGGGCATTGGACAATTTTGCCCTCCGCCAGCTGAAGAGCGCATCCAATTGATCGGGGGTATAAGCGTCTATTCGAAATGTTCCAAATCGATCGTTGTACATAGCAAGGATGACGTGGCGCAATGCCATTGGCCAAGTAAGTGGATATTTGCAAAATTCATATCTAGCAAACCGTAACTCGGATTGAGATGAATATTATATGAAAATTGATCCTCAGAATGAGAGGAATCCATTAAAAATACAATTGGAGCCTGTTTATGTTTGCAATTTGAAAAGTAATAGAGGTTATTAACTTTAGTGTAATGATGATTAAGAAACCCTACTTTGATATGATTAATGTGTTTAATAGGGTTTAATGGATCATAAGAGTTGATATTAACATGTTAAATGCAAAAAGGTGCATTAAGATTGAAAAGGGTGATCTTTGTACGTAATTAGTTTAATTTGAAGATTATGTACATAAATATGCTGAAATATGAAAAGTACATAAAGCTATCATCTTTAATGATTTAATTAATGAAAAACCCTTAGATTTGATGATAGATGGTTTTAATGGTGATCAATGGATAATTTAAGCCTATTGTTCATAAAAGTGAAAATAAGATCTAAAAAGATAATCTCTTTATATAATTTTTTAATTTAGGGTTTTGTGCATGATTATGCATTAATGAGCTTGAAAACCCTAATTTAGGTGAATATTACTTTTAAATGTTTTAATTGTTCAAATCTATAATTAAATAGGGATATGATGATCCTAAGACATTTTTGGGTATAAAAGACTATTAAATGAATAGTTTGAGCAATTAGGGTTTATATAAATGGAAAAGAGTACTGTTAGGGTTTGTTAACCTAAAAGAGGTAAAATTCGAGAAATTGATCTAAGAAACCCTAATGAGTATTAATGAATACTTAATGCGGATTAGAAACCCTAGAAAGTGAATCCAAGTCAATAAAGTAGATTCTTGATAAAGTGTGTAATAAATAGAGTACATATTTATTTCAGGAACTATGTGATGATTGAATTACTTGCTTGGATCTGTTGATTGACTTGATTGTATACACATGAAGTAAATGTTGAATAATCTGCATGATTCATCAAATCAGGTATGTGGTTACGCTTATGAATAACCGCTTTAGATTCGCGGCGATTTCTGAATGATTTATCGGTTGCTTGAAAATAACTGCTGAATGTCTATTTATTTCATGCAACTATAAAGTGGCTATGATTATCACCATAAGTATGCATATAACTGGCTAGATCCGCGTTCACCTCTGTTGCTTTAAAAAGGCTGAAAAAGGGGTAATCCTAGAGTAAGGTCTAGGTTACCGAGAGTTAGAAACTGAGCTGCCATGTGTGGTTCATGAGACTCTTCAGCATACCATGAGTTAAGGAGTGGTCTGCCTACGGGTAGTTCCATGTGACTCAACCCTAGAAACTAGTTCACTTATAGGTGGGACCATTAGGGGTTTAATGAGGATCTACCATAAGGAAGGTAGTATCCAAGTCCACTACAGGGACAGCTCAGAGGTTAGGGAACTTGTGGATCGCGGAGTTATATTTAAGACGTAATCTTGATTGTTAAATGATTAATTGAATGATTACATGGTTATCATAATTGCAAGTTTATTGTTTCCCCCCACATACCAGATTCGGCTGACCGACGTTTTGTTTGTCGGAGTTTTAGGTACAAGCCAAAAGGACAAATAGTAAATCGTCACATTGTGAAATACATGAAGAAAAATACAAGGAGGATTAGTTAGCATAGAATCATTATGTGGACAGAAGTTAGAAATCCAAAATTTCAAAAGGTATGCAAAGTTTATTTTCTTACAGCTTTTCAGTTTAGTATGTTAAAATTTGATAATTATTCTTGGTTAATTGCCGAACCTTTGATCCGGAAGTCATGGGTGCGGCTTCAACCTCTCGGTCTCCTTTAATTGGGGGTTATCGGGAGGTGGGTTCGTAACAGATATAGCATGTGTATGATACATACTATATATGTGGTGATTGGATAAAGTATATGCATTTATACAAACTCCCTCAATTAAAATATTAAGTCTTAGATTCTTTCAAATAGAAGCACACATGAAAAGCTTGATCAACCAAGCGTAGGATACAACAAAGTGTAATGTGCCTTCTATCTCGTGGAAGTGTGATGGTAGTAATGTAGGATTTGCCAGAGTGGGATGTATTATTATCATCTTGGCTAATGGGTCAGGTTCAACTGGTGATCTTGGAGAGCCCAAGCCCAAAAGCATGCAAACGATTATGGCAAGGAGTTGCAAATATCATCTATCCAAGAGTTGCATATGGATGCAATTGGCATGATTGCCTACCTAAATAGTTAAGTCGTGGATGATCAACCAAAGTTGACTCATGTTTTGATGAAATACAGATCTTGGCCCATTAGAATATTATACGCTACAATATCCTAAATTGAAATGTGAGGGATATTAATTTGAATAAAATAATGGGGGTGATAATTAATTAAACACCTAATTGATATCATCAAATATTCAAATCAAATCAAATCAAAAGTTTTTTGACAAATGCATTTTTTTCTCTTGTAGAATCAAATGGAAAACACTCAATCATTGCAATTGGACAAATTAAATGAGATTTATTTCCATAATTGATTTAGGACCTTGAGAGGTGCTCTGCATGATCCTGAAACACCAGAGCCAATATCCACTCCAAATTCACCAAAGACTGACATGGATGCTTCTTTGAAGCATGCCAATGATGTAGGAGACATCAAGAACCTTATGATGGGATGTATGAACTATGAGTTGCATAAACAACATGATAAGCATGAATGGTAGAATGTCTCTAAGGCTCTATTTGAGTGCAAAATGATAGAGGGAAATCCAGTAGAGCCTCATGTGCTCAATATGATTGTACACATGGAGCATCTAGAAAAACTAGGATTTCCTTTAGTTCAAGAGTTGGCCAAAGATATGATGTTGTAATCATAGCCTAAATCATATAGCCAGTTTATCAAGTATTATCCTTGAGTAACATGGATGGACCACCTTAAGAGTTGCTTGACATCTTGATAATTGTCAAAGCACAAATGAAGATGGAAAAATATGTGATGGTGATCAGTGGAGTTCAGTCCAAGGACAAAGGCAATGCCAAAAATAATTTTGTGCCTAAGCTATAGTCCAAGTCTTCTACACTCAAAGTAAGGAGAAGGATGAGGGAATCAAGGAAGATGAAGAAAGGGATAGAGATATCTACTTGTAGTATATACGTAATTGAGATTAACTTTACTATTTATTCATCATGGGTACTAGATACTGGATGTGGATCACATATTTTCTCAAATGTGAAGGATCTGAAAAGAAGTAGAACTTTAGAGAAAGGTGAGGTTGAACTGTGCATTGATAATGGAGCAATAGTTTCTTCCATAGTAGTTGGAACCTATGAGTTATCTCTACCTAGTGGGATAATAATAGAGTTAGAGAACTGCTATTATGTACCTGCCATTAATAGGAACATCATATCTGTATCTTGTTTGGACAAGAACGAATTCAATTTTCTTAAAAAGAATGGATGATGTTTAATTAGTAAAGATGAGATCTTTTATGTTAGTGCCCCTATGTCTTATGGTCTATACTTGATATGTCTAGAGACAAGTGTATATAACGTAAATACCAATAGACAAAAACTCAATGAATCAAACCAAACATACTTTTGGCATGGTTTTCTAGGGCACATACATGAGAAACGCATGCCCAGACTCGATAAATATGGTTATTTGGACTCTTTTGATTTCAAATCAATAGAGACATGTGAATCTTGTTTATTGGGCAAGATGACCAAGACTCCCTTCACTAGAAATAGTGAGAGGGCTAGTGATCTATTAGGACTCATACACACTGATGTGTGTGGCCCTTTTAGAACAACTTCTAGAGGTGGGTATTAGTACTTCATTACCTTTACTGATGATTTTAGTAGGTATGGCTATGTTTACCTAATGAAACATAACTCACAAACTCTTGAAAATTTTAGAGAGTTCATTAATGAAGTAAAAAACTAGCTTGGTAAAGTATTAAGGCACTTTAGTATGACCGAGGTGGAGAATACTTGAACCAAGAGTTTGAGAAACTTTTGTGAGCCCGTAGTATTGTATCACAATGGACTTCACCTGGAACACCACAACATAATGGTGTGTCATAAAGAAGGAATCAAACATTATTGGATATGTTGCAATCTATGATGAGTTTTGCTAATCTTCCTACAACCTTTTGGGGTTATGCTCATGAAACTGCCACATTTACACTTAACTGAGTACTGCCAAAAATTGGTTTAAAAGACACCATATGAGATATGGATTGGGAAGCGTCCCAAAATGTCTTTTATGAGGACTTGGGGGTGTGAAGCTTATGTCAAGAAAATGTTTCCTGAAAAGCTTGGCCCTTGATTTGATAAATGTTAAATTGTTGGATATCCCAAGGAAACCAAGGGGTACTACTTGTATAACCCAGCTGACAACAAAGTGTTTGTTTCTAAATATGTTGTATTCCTATAAAAGGAATTTATATCTAAAGGAATCAGTGGGATACAAGTAGAACTTGAAGAGGGTTGAGACCAATAAGAAAACATTGAACCAATTGAGGTACATGATGAACAAGGAGACTCACAAATTGTTATGGAATCTCTAGTTCCTCATGTGACACATGGACCTCATAGATCTAGTAGGACACACCTTTAACTTGAGAGATTTGGATATATTGTGACGCATGAAGGTAGTGAATTGGTCATAGATGATTAGCCAATAACCTATCAAGATGATATTGAGGGACTTGAGTATGAGAAATGGCTTGAAGCCATGAGATCTGAGATGTAATCCATTTACACCAACAAGATATGGACCTTGATGGATCCACCTGAAGGGGTAAAACCCATAGGGTGAAAGTGGGTCTTCAAGAAGGGTTGAAAAGGGTTTCAAACAAGTTCAAGGTGTTGACTATGACAAAATATTTTCTCTAGTGGCCATGGTTAAGTCCTTCAGGATCATGCTTGCTATTGCATCTTATCATGACTATGAGATTTGGCAATGGATGTTAAAACTACATTCCTTAACGAGAATCTTTTTTAGGATGTGTATATGACACAGCCTGAGGGTTTTATAAATCTAAAGTTTGCAAATGAAGTTTGTAAGCTATAAATGTCAATCTATGGATTGAAGCAAGCATCTTTGAGCTGGAATCTTTATTTTGATGAGACAGTCAAAGAGTTTGGCTTTATTCATAATGAATATGAATCTTGTGTGTACAAGAAGGTTAGTGGGAGCATAGTAACATTCCTCATATTGTATGTAGATGACTACTATTGATGGGGAATGACATCCCTACTTTATAAAAGGTAAATACATGGCTTGGAAATCATTCTCTATGAAAGACTTGGGAGAAGCATCCTACATCTTGGGGATAAAGATCTATAGAGATAGATCTAAAAGGCTTCTTGGACTAAGTCAAAGCACATATATTGACAAAGTGTTGAAGTGGTTCAGCATAGAAAACTGAAAGAGAGGAAACCTACCTATGCGTCATGGTATTCCCATCTCTAGAGCTCAATGTCCCAGTTCTTGTGAATAAAGGGAACACATGAGTTTGATTCCATATGCCTCAACAGTTGGATCAATCATGTATGGAATGTTATGTACCCATCCAGATGTCTTGTATGCCTTGAGCATGATGATAAAATATCAGTTAGATCGAGGTGATGCTCACTAGATAGCCGTGAAGAACATCCTCAAGTACTTGAGAAGAACTAAGGATCAATTATTTGTATGCGGTGGAGAGGAAGAGTTGGGGTAAAGGGTTACACCAATGTAAGATTCCAGACTGACCAAGATGATTACAAATCATAATCAAGATTCATGTTTTGCCTAAACAATAGAATTGTAAGCTGGAAGAGTTCCAAGCAAACGATAGTTGCAAATTTTACAACAGAAGCTGAGGATATTGCTGCATCGAATGCAGTAGAGAAGGTTGTATGGATCAAGAAGTTCATATCTAAACTTGGGGTTGTTCCAAGAATCAACGACATAATTGAGCTATATTATGACAACAATGGAGCTATTATACAAGATAAGGAACCTAGATCACATCAACACTCAAAGCATATACAAAGGTGGTTCCATCTCATGCGAGAGATCATATAATGAGGAGATGTAAAGATTTGCAGAGTATCAACTGAGAACAATGTTTTGATTCCTTGACAAAGGCACTTTTGTAGCAAAAGCATGATGGTCATGTCAGATCACTTGGGATATGATTTGTGGGTGATTGGCTCTAAGTGCAAGTGGGAGTCTGTTGGTATGTATGCTGAGAGAGCCAATCATATGATGATTGTAATGTCATAATTTTCAATGGATTTGATTAATAAATAAAGGCAAGCTTCTAATTTATTATGTTTATTTCGGTTATGAGATAATGATGTAACATTATAAATAATTACTCAATGACTTATGTCTTCAAGTACGTGACTTGATGAAATGAGATTGTACAGATGTTAAGAGTACATATATATATATATATATATATATATATATATATATATATATATTCTCATTATGTCCCTGATCGGTTGTTATTATTGAAGGTTGATAGACAGCAATGACACATGAGATCAGAATGTGAATTGATGAATGACAGAATCCCATTAGTCATCATATGGCTATATCAAACCAAGCACACAGATACAAGTTAGAGAATAGTGTATCGGACAGACCCACCATGAGAATGCCACATGGAAACCATTACCATGGTAGTCATAGTCAACTCTCATAGTGATGGTGGTGTTTGTGGTTCTTAAACCTAAAATCACTACACTCATCACATGTTGTTTGATATGCTTTGACATCATCAAACGCAGTCCTAAAACATGGGTTGATATAATAGTGATGATTGGGTGACTGTGTCATAGGAGGACTGAATGTGAGTGATAGAGATGTGATTTGTCCCTCCTATAGGAGTATAATATACTAGGCCTCTTGATGAGCAAGACTGAGAAATGAATGGTCATGCACATGTGAGTCAATATGTGATATTGAGCTTACATATATCTCAGATAGTCTGCTCTGGTTCAAGAAACAAGATTGAATGTTGAAGAGGGTGACTACTCCATGCCTCAAGATCAATCTGGATATCAGTGACAAAGGGATTATACAAACACTATAACACCAAGAATAGATTGTAGGTTGAAATCGTTCCCCAACTTTCCATTCACTTGGGTAGCACTGATGTGAGATGAGGCACCACTCTTTGCTAGTGATGTCATAAGTTAGTTATGGACATTCACTGTCAATGTGATATGGGACCTATAGGGTCACACACATAGGTCTTGACCTAGAAGAGGAGTTTGATCATGAATAATGATTGTATTGATTACTAAAGTGTTTAGGTATTCAATTCATGCAAAAAATTAGCTGACTGGACTGCCAAACGATTGGTTCAAGTGTTGAGACAATCATTTGGAGTATCAGGCTGATTGTATTATACATTGGCTAGAATTCAGCCTAACTTGGGTTGTGAGATGTCCGTCTCACTTGTGCAAGATGACCATCTTGTGGTGGGAGATGGCCATCTCATCTAAACCAAATGGCCGGTTTGGGGGTGCAATTCGATTGCATGAAGGATTGGTGTTGACGTCATGTTATGCATTAATTAAAACTGAATTGTCAAAACATGTACAAAACTAGGAAAGTATCAGAAGACCGCCTGGACTATGCCAGCCAATCGTCTAGTATGCCAGATGATCAGTTTGGCTTCCATAGGTTGTGAACATTTCCAGAATTTTTGAGAAAATTCAAGATCATCCGGCCCTTCCACTCCCACACGAATTGGAAACCCTGAACCTAGCCTCTATTATAAATAGAGGGGTACTGAGGCTTCCCAGAGCACAACAAAGACAATTGAGAATCAATTTCTTTGAAAATTTTTGTCCTCTTTGGTTATGGTAACCAAGAGAGCCCAAGTAAGTCCTACCTGATGAGTGAGGGATAGCTACGGGAGAGACCAAGTGAAGATCATTGTTATGGGAGAGCAAGTTGGTGACTAGTACACCAACATGAGGGACAACTCCTTCATGTCCATTCTAGCAGGACATCATGAGTTCAAGGCAGTCTGCGTGGACTTCTCTAGAGGTGGGAGGCCTTCGTCTTCTGCCAGGAGAATAACATCAACGAACCGTCTGTTGTGAGAGGAGTTGTTGCAGACAACGCCGTTTGAGGCTACAGTCCACAATGCAGACCAGGAGGCACAACAATTAGATGAGTCCCAATGCAACTAGAAGATTATTCCACATCTAAGATGATGAGGAGATGTTGCTAGAGTTTCTCTTAGACCAGGTACATCCTCAAAACCATCCTTCTCATCTTATAGTTATTGACGCAATCTGCTGGTTTATGGGGAATATGATCGATGAAATTTTTGTTTCCACTACCAATTCTGTAGCTATATTTCTACAATATATTAACATGGGAAAATCTGTAATCTTGAATTGAACAATAGCACTTGGTCACATTCTAACAACTCTTTATGTCTAATCCTATTGTCATGCCAACTCTTTATCTGATCCTTGGATATCTTGGCTTTCATATGCATCTAAGTAGAGATCTTCTATTTCTTTGAGTTGTAGAAACCTTCTTTCTTCTGCCTTCTTCATGACGTAGTTGAGAATATGATTTCTCAAAGTGCCTTATGTTCAAGTTCAATGGGTAGATAAAAAGATTTTCCATAAATCACTCTAAACGGAGTTGTTCTAATTGGTGCCCTAAAGCTGTCATATAGGCCCATAATGCATCATCTAATTTAGGTACCCAAACTTTTCTTGATCTTGAATTGTCTTCTATAATATTGCTTTCTGTTGTCTATTAGAAACTTCAGCTTGTTGTGCAATTTGTGGATGGTATGGTGTTGAGATTTTGTTCTTCACTTCATACTTGCTCAATAAATTGTTGAAGTTTCTTTCATTATAATGACTGCCTCCAATAGATATGACTGCCCTTGGAGCACCAAATCTAGGAAAAATAATCTCTTGAAATAACTTGGTCATGGGCTTTTCACCTGGAGCTTGTAGAGGGATTACCTCTACCCATTTGGATACATATTCACAAGCAAAAGAATAGAATATATAACCTCATGAAGAAGGAAAGGGACCCATGCAATCGACACCCCATACATCAAAAATTGAGATATCTAGAAATGAATTGAGTGACATCTCATCCTACTTCGGAATTATGCCTAATTTTTGGCATCTATCACATGCTTTAACAAATGCATTACATCTCAAGCCAATGTTGGATAATAGAAACCTTCATGAAGAATCTTAGTTGATGTTTCAAATCATCCAAGATATCCTCCATAGGGAGAGGAGTGACATTTTGAAATCACACTTGGAACCTGTACACTTGGAATACATCTTTGGATTAGCCCATCAGTGCCTTTCTTAAACAAAAGAGGGTTGTCCCAAGAATAAAACATGACATAATGAAAAAAACTTATTTTTTTTCTATTAAGTATGGCATGGAGGAAGGAACTATCACAACCTCCATAATAGACACTACCTAATCATAAATGAAGCATTTTCATAAATAGGAGATCATGAAAAAATTGTGACATGGAACCATTCATTAAGAAAAACCCATACAAATTTAAAGCATCCATTTGTATGCCTTAATACATGCATAAAGGAAATAATCAAGTGTCCAAAATCCTAAGAACATGAAAGAAACATAACATAAACATGAATATAAAGATAAGATAGAGGAAAAGTCTAGAACGACACCCACCAGGGTAGGATTTAAAAGATTCACAAATTGCACCCCCTGCTGCTACTGATGATGCAACTGTTGGTGGTGTTGTCAACCACCTATGTGCATCCAAACATAGCCATGCATTCGAGAAAACTATTGTAAGTGGCTGGATTTGATAAATATATGAACATTTTTTGGTCTCCATAAATATATGAACACAATCTAAATAAGCCTTAAAACATATATGAACTTGTATAACCATTAATTATGATTTAAGAATGCATTCTTAACTTAATTAAGAGTTCTTATTAGGGCACATACTTAATGAAACTTATGTGATATAATCTCATAACACACACGAGGTCTACAGGCTTCTGAACACACTAAAAATGAACATGATTGGGCTTAAACCCGATAAACATAAACATACTGAACACATTAAAAGTGAACTAATTTAGGCTTGAACCCATAAAATGAAGGGGGGTCCTGAGGCACCAACCTTCCATAAAAATGTCCAGAGTAGGGCCTAATTATTTGCTCTTTATATAATCTGATCGTATCTTATCTTAATTAAGATATTTCACCTCAATTACATTAATGATCTTAAACATTTAGAGGTATATTCTTTTAACTCATCTATCTTAACAAGAATCTTACTATAGTAAATCTTGACAAGATGTGCATATGATAATATCTCTTAAAATATAAATGTGCTCACATTATAACATATATATTATGAACTTTAAACATGATTAGCGAGAAAAACTAAATGATGTAGTGTATCAAAACCCAAGGCATGGACCACTTACCTATTTGGAATAAGAGAAACCACTCATGGATTCCTAATATCAAATCCTTTATTTTTCCTATCAATATAACCTAAAACCTAATAATTATCTCATGAACTCTAATTGGGTTAAGTATTGAAATCTAAGAAACCAGAGTTGATATCATCTCCTAACCTATCCCAATGGATAGATCTAAAAAATTGATCAAAAAGCATATATTACTCGACCCCATTGGACATACCAATAAAAAAGATATGAAAATCCAAGTATCGACCAATCAAAATCTAGATAACTCCCATTTTATCCTTTTTCCTGGATTATATAAACAAAAAAATCAAAAGATGAGAAAGCCCTTTGATCAAAATTGGGACCTTGAGCGTGACAAGGGTTAAAATCATCCATAACTACATCACAAATCATCATAGGAATTAACCTGATACCATCCTAGGATCTAAGTTCGACTAATGAAAACAGTGACACATACAAATGAATCTATAATACATTTGAGCCTTCTCTTCCCTTTACGTAAATACTAGGATCCTTCTTCTAAGGTCTGGGTCATGGAGCACGAAGCACCCCCTTCCTCCCAAGGCCAAAAAAAACTCCAACCTCAGACTCTATAATGCCTAGATAACAATCACTATTGGTTAGTGGGAGCACTCCAACCAGAACGATGCCTAGTGGGATTTTAGAGAGGTCCAAGCAAAGAAGATGCCTCCCACATGACTGGGAAGAAGCTTTGGGCCGTGTGCCAAATCACCGGCTCAAGCAAAGGAGACACAAGCCACGTCCATTGTGTTTTTGTGGGTCTATCCAAGTCAAAGAAACCAATGCTCAAATGAACGATACACACAAAAACCATTATGTAACCCCACCATGGTTGAGAATAAAGTAGTAAAACTTGATACATGAACAGAAGGTATTAGAGAGGGAAACTCAAAATCAAAGATGATATTGGCTTTTCCATGATTGTCCTAAGGTCAAAGAGGAGAAACTGAGGCAAAAAATTGCACGAGATAGCCCGACAACCATCCCCCCTCTGGCAAGGTGAGGAGTTTGTCGACCCAACGCCTGATTAAAACATGAAACAAATGAAGGCTAAAACAAGAAGAACATGTGTCTAAGAAACTTACTGCAATCCCAATTTGTCCAAGATAAGAAGGAATTGTGTTAGAGCAACTGTGACAATTGGATATGAAGATCGGATTGGAGACATTGGCTCCAAGTAGTTGAGACAAAATTGAATGAAGGAAGATGTTTTCTGAGACATAATGAAGCATCAGGGAGTGACAAATGATGCCAAAGGGTGACTGTATTATGGCTATAGCAATCACCAGAGAAGTTGCAAAAGATGGGTTTCAACATTTTGCAAGTGAAGAAAATTAGGGTTGGCTACCACATACTTATAGGTCTGGGTTTTAGTCCTGAATTCATTGGGATCAAAATACCAATTAGATTTGCAATGGAAATGAGGAAAGTCATAAGTATCTTTGACATACCTAGACTGTGCAAATTCTAGGCCTGGGTGGGAGGTAGGTGACGAAAAGCCTACCCTTCGATCCCATCCAACAGTGGACAATGATCTACAAAAAATGAAAAAGATAAGGGGCATATGACAACTGGAAAATAACATAGACTTTGGTTGGAAAGTCACAGATCTGCAAATAATGTCAGTGTGACATTCAAATCGTACTTAACTATATGAAATTGTGTCATTTACTCAATATCAGGGTTATTTAGGCCCTAACTATATAGAAAATTCCAAAAATTGTATGAGGGGTCAAACATGGTCAAAAATCTCTCAAATGTTAATCATAGATTCCTATTCACATGTAGGACACTATTGTGGGCTAAGATTCCCAAATTTGTAAACTAAGAGTCTTAAGTACTTTAATTATGTTTGAACCCCCATTATTCCTACTAAATCATAGAATAACATTATCGTGCCAAAATTGGACATGATGCTTATTTCATCATGATCTTTAACATAGAATTCATTTCATCACTTATTATACCTCAAAAGGCAAAAATAGCACATGAGGCATTTTAATCTAATAAAGGGGTGTAAATTCATAACATAAGTAATTACATACCTAAGGAAAATGAGTATGTGACAATCCTTCCCTCCTTATAAAAGTTTCATCCTTGAAACTTCAAGGACTGAAAATATCTAGGTATTCATTTATCATCTCATCTCTAAGATCTCATGTATCTTCTTCAAGATTGTGATTCCTCCATAAATCTTTGACTAGAGAAATATCCTTGTTCTTCAACTTCTTGGTCTGAACATCCATAATCCTCAAAGGCAATTATTCATAAGAAAGATCCTCCCTGATCTTTATAGGCTCATGAACAAGAACATGAGATATATCCTTGATGTACCACATCAACAAGGATGCATGAAACACGATGTGAATTTGTTCATAAGCAGGTGTTAGTGCTAACCTATAATCACTTTCTACCATCCTATCAAGGATCTCAAAAGGACCAATATAATGAGGGCTAAGCGTACTCTTGATATTCGATCTAAAAATAGATTTATGGGTTTGACTTTCAATAAAACACAATCACCCAACTTGAACTCTCTATCAGATCTATGAGCATCAACATACTTCTTTTGTCTATCATGTGTAGTTTTCATCCTCTTCTAATAAGATCAACCTATTGTATAGAAATGCAACTCATCACTTTAGATCAAGATTCTTTCACAAAACTCACTCCAGAGAGATGGCAACCTACATTGCCTACCATAAAGAGATTTATATGGTGCCATGCCTATACTACTGTAAAAAATATTATTATAAGAAAACTCAGCCAGAGGCATGAACTTTGACCAAGATCCTACCCAATCAAGCATGCATGCTCTAAGTATGTTCTTTAAAGTCTGAATAGTCCTTTTTGACTACCCATTCATTTGAGGGTGATAAGTAGTACTAAAATGAAGTCAAGTTCCTAACTCATCTCTAAACTTAGAAGTAAACCTTGGGTCCCTATTCAAAACAATAGAACATGGAACACCATGCAAAAATACTATCTCATGATATATTGATTGCCATCTCAGAAACACTAGTAGTAGTTTTATAAGCTAGAAAGTGTGCATTTTTTTCATACGATCAACCACTACCGTATTGCATCATGCCTTCTTAGTCTTAAGAAAACAAGTAATGAAATCCATGGATATCTTCTCCCACTTCCACTCAAGAATATCAAGGGGTTGGAGATACCACCAGGCCTTTGGTGTTCAACCTCCACCTACTGACATGGCAATCATCTAGAAACAAAAGTGGATATATCCTTCATACCTTCTTACCAGAAGGTTTCCTTCAGATCCTGATACATCATTGTAGAACATGTATAAATAGTGGACTTAGTTCCATTTTCCTAAAAAAGAATCTTCTTCTTTGGCTCATCAGAAAGTATCCACAATCTTCCATTCATCAAATCTCACCATCTTTACCCATTGTGATTATAGTTATGTCTCTCTCAAGAAGATCTAACATATGTGGATACTGGGGGATATACTGGTGTGCACTATGTACATCACAATTCCAATTCAGATTGATCATGATATGTGCCAACTTCAACTTGACCCCATCAAGAAATAATATCCACTCTATCAACTCATGCTTCATCTTCCATTTATCAACTAGGATAGAAGCATAACTAACATCCTTATTTATACTTAGAGCATCAAACACTACGTTGACTTTTCCTAATTGATAGGTGATAGAGAAATCATAGTATTTGATGAAATTGAGCCATATACGCTCCTCCAATTGAGGTCCTTCTGTGTCATGATATATTTGATGATCTTGTGATAAGAGAATACCTTGAACATCATCCCATACAAGTAATGCCTCCATATTTTTAGTGCATAAACTATAACAACCAACTCAAGGTTGTGCCTTGGATAGTTCTCTTCATGCACTTTGAGTTTTTGAGAAACATAAGTGACAACTCTCTTTTTTTGCATGACCACATAACCTATACCATACTTTGAAGCATCACTGTAAATTATAAAGACATGATCATCAGATACAGAAGAACAAGCATAAGAGAAAATGTTAGCTTATCCTTTAGGTTTTGAAAACTATGCTCACAAGCATCATCTCATACATATTTACAGTTCTTCCTAGTCAAATGAGTAAGAGGCCTTTGCTATGATGGAAAAGTCTTGAATGAAATGCATGTAGTTACCTACTAGATGGGGGAAACTACAAATATCTGTAGGAATTTTAGGAATAGTTCTTGACTGACTCAACCTTAGATGGATCAACTACTATGTGCTCATTAGAAATGATGTGCCCCAGAAGCATGACTTCTCTAACCTAGAAGTCATACTTAGACAAACTATCATATAATTGATGCTTCCTGAGCATATCCAGAGTAATACAAAGATGTTCCTCATGGACAAGGTGATTGTCAGAATAAATTAGAATATTTTCAATGAACATGATGATGAAAAAATCAAGGAACTTATGGAATATCTTGTTCATAAGGTCCATACAGATAATAGGAGCATTATTAAGGATGAAAGGCATCACTAAGAATTCTTCATGCCCATATCTAATACAAAAAGTTGTTTTCTCATTATGAGAACTCCAAATCTTCAATTGATGGTAGCCACTCCTCAAGTCAATCTCTGAGAAGACCTTTGTACTTATAAGTTGGTTAAAAAGATCATCAATCATGAGAAAAGGGTACCTATTCTTGATAGTCACTTGATTGATCATTATATAGTCAATCCACACACATAGTGACCGATCTTTTTTCTTGACAAAGAGTATAGGATCACCCTAAGGGGAGGCACTCGGGTAAGTGAAACCTGAGTCTAAGAGTTCCTAAAGCTTCTTCTTAACTCATCTAATTCAGTAGGGACCATTATGTAAGGAGACTTTAAATTTGGAGCAGGACCTAGAAGTAGATCAATAGACAACTACAACTCTCTATCAGGAGGGAGACTGAGAAAATCCCTAGGGAAAACAATAAGAAAGTCCCTCACTACAGGAACATTAGAAATATATTTCTCTGGCCCGACTAATAACTATTTGAGAAACATAATATGGCCCTTTCTCCTCAACTTCTCTACCTAAATGTAAGAAATGAAGAGATTCTTACCATCCCTTGTCCCTCCTTTAACAACAAGGGGATCCTCCCCAGGATAGGCAAACACAACAAGCTTCCTTCTACAATAAAGAAGAACATAGTGTTGGTATGTATGCCCAGAGTGCCAATCATATGATTATTGTAATGGAATAACTTGTAAATGATTTGATTATTAATAAAGGCATGCTTCCAATTTATTTATTTTATTTAGTTTTGAGATAATGAAATAACATAATAAATGTCTAGAGAATGATATTACTTGATGATGTATGTCTTTAGGTTGAGGACCTAAATAATGAGATCATATATGTGTTAAGAGTATATGCATTCTTGTTATGTATCTGATCGATTGTTATTGTGGAAGGTAAATAGACAACAATGACACATAAGATAAGAGTGTGAGTTGGTTGATGACAAAATCTCATTAGCCATGATATGGTGATATCAAACCAAGAACATGAATACATGTTAGATAATAGTGTATCAGATAGACCCACCATGAGACTGACACATGGAAACCATTACTATGGTAGTCATAGTCATCTCTGTTAGTGATGGTGGTGTGTGTGGTTCTTTGACCTGAAATTGCTACACTCATCACATCTCGTTCGATGTGCTTTGCATCATCAAATGCAATCCTAAAACATGGGTTGTTGCAAAGGTGATGATTGGGTGACTGTGACACATGGGGACTAACTGTGAGTGATAGAGATGGGATTTGTCCCTCCTAAGGGAGTATGATATCCAAGGCCTCTTGATTAGTGAGATTGGAAATGTGTGGCCAGATACATGTGAGGCAATATGTGATATTGAGATTACATATATCTCAGATAGTCTGCTCTGGTTCAAGAAACAAGATTGAATAATAATGAGGATGACTGCTTCATGCCTCTAGTTCAATCTGGATATCATTGAAAAAGGAACTATACAAACACTGTAACACCATGCATAGATTGTAGGTTGAAGTTGTTCTCCAACTTTCCATTTACTTGGATAGAAATGATGTCTGACTAGACACCTCTCATTGTTTGTGATGTCATAAGTTGTTATAGAAATTCACTACCAATGTAATATGGGACCTATAGGGTCACACACGTAGAAATTCATCTAGAAGAGGAGTTTGATCTTGAATGATGATTGAATTAATTACTAAAGCATTTAGTTAATTGATTCATGCAACAAATTAGGCCGACTGCATTGTCGAATGCCCATCTCAGTGAGATGGCCGTCTGGAGTGCCAAATAGTTATCTCAAGGGTTGAGATGGACATTTGAAGTGTCAGTATGATTCAAGTTGAAATTGGCTATGGTACGAACCGACCAAAATGGCTGGCTCAGCTCAGGTCACCAGGCAACCGTCTGGGTGACCAAGACGGCCATCTCGCATGGGTGAGATTGGTCAAGTCAGATGAAGGAAGGTTCTAGATACTTTCCATATTTTTTTGGAACTTTGGATCGCATATTACTTGAAGTGAAAGGAATTACTATTCAACATTAATGAGAAACAAATTGCCAAATATTGTATGTGATTGGCAAACTACAAAATGACCATATGGCAGTATGAGATGACCGTCTCACATGCCAGACGATCGTATAGTGTGCCAGACGACCGTTTTAGTGGTCATAGGTTGTGAAAATTCAAGATCTTCTAGTCCCTTCCACTCCCGAACAGACTGGGAACCCTGGCCCAAAGCCCACCTATAAATAGAGGGGTATTGGGGGCTTCGTAAAACACAACACAAACAATTGAGAATCAGTTGCTTTAACAATTATTGTCCTCTCTTGTTGTGTTAACCAAGAGAGACCAATCAAGTCCTACCCGACTAGGGAGGGATAGCTACGAGAGAGAAACAACTAAGGATCATTGTTGTGGGAGAGCAGGTTGATGCCAACGGGAGGGACAATTCCTTCCTATCTGTTCTAGGAGGACGACATGAATTCTAGTTGGTTCGTGTGGACTTCTCTAGAGGAGAGGTGGCCTTTGCCTATTGCTAAGGAGGACAACGTCAGTCAATAGTTTGTGATGAGAGGAGTTGTAGCAGACGATGACATCTGAGTCTGTTGTTAGTGGAGGACTAGTCTGACGAGTCCCAAGGCAACTAGAAGCTATGCAGACATCATCCAAGAGAGAGTGCACATCTACGTCAATGAGTATTTTTGCTGAACTTGGTCCAAGACCAGGTATATCTTCGTGAAACTATCCTTTCCATTGCATTTTTATTGATGCGATCCACTAGTTAATGGGAAATATGTCAGTATAAGTTTTGTTTTTGCTACCTATCTGATACCGCATTTCCCTAAATTGGTATCAGAGCCACGTCAATTAATTATGTTTTGGGATAGTCAATATGATTAGATTTTTGGTTTTATCGAGTTTATTTATTACAAGTGATGCAAATATTTAAACAAGTTGATGTACACGTCCGACTAATCACCACAGAATAACCCAAATACATACATACAAGTCTAGTAGAAGAGTCAGAATCTATGACTTCACCTTCTCTCAGTCAGTATGAGTGAACATGCAGTGACATCATAAGTCAGACTGCTATCAGCGACATATAGTCTATATGTACATATCTAGCCCGCCTTGGTACAGGTCACGGTGCTAGTGAGCTACGTCCTACAGACACACTCTAATTAGGGTATGGCCCATAGACAATCTTGTATCACATATTATTTATCTACGGCCCACAACAACACTCTATTCAGGGTATGGCCCACAACCAATCTTGTAAGGTCAGGATACAAGGATATACCTCAATTTGCACCCCGCATATTCAACAATATGCACTCTGAGTTAAACTCATTTCACCATTCAACAAAATTGACACTAAATGGATCTAGGGCACAAGGAAAACTTATAGGATTATGTTACACTTTGATTAATTAGGCTATTTAAGCATCTTTCAGCACCAATCAAGTTACAACGTATATACTTGAAATAAGACATGCATAAACAAGGCATGACACATCACCAGCATATACTGAATCACATAAGGACCTCATCATCACTTTATGTCTGTATTTCACCATATGTCCATCACAAGAACCACATGCTTGTGGTAACAACCCCTCATCTCATCATTTGAGGAAACTATCTTCTCACATAAAGCAATAAGCCATCATCAGATCATAAGACTACTTTCTTCCTCTTTCTGTGTTACTATGTCACATGTGCCTCACAAGGGCTATTCAACATACTGTAATCACCATAGCTCATACATGGCTATGTGTGTCAACTAATGTTACCTACATGGTTATGATTTTATTCAAAGAGAAGCAATACACCCTTGACACTATCATCTCATAGGACGCATGCCATGCATGTTTCATTATATCTATCGGGGTTAGGGTTTCTTTGTACTCAGTTAGGGTTTACAAGGTTGTATCAACAACCACCCTTAGATTATCACTTTCATCATCATTATAACACATGTTATGAGGTATAGAAACATAGATTTCAACATCATTCATACGACTACCCCATAGGGAAACACATCATCTCATGTCACCCTATCATCAACATGGTGTATCACAAACACCACCATAAGATATCAGTTATGGTTATAACATAGTGTCAGGTTAACGCTAAATGTTTTGGGCAACCACTCCAAGGTAGGGTATCAGTTTAGGATGTGTTAGGTCAGCAAACATGGCATCGGGCTACCTACTCAAGATGTGTATCAGTTTATCATCATGAGGGTATTGGGCAATGGTGCAAGTTCCGCTAGAGGCATACACACCAGCCAACTAGGGTGTCTAGATGCACTCCACGAGGTCAGAACACACGTGATGGGATCTTGCTTTCAAAATTTATGTTATCCCTGTTGATAACTAAGACTAAAACAGGTCGCCCGCAAGCGTACAGGGTACTGTTGTAGTATAGGTGATTGGCAAGATAAGGGGTTAAACCACAGAGATAGAGGGGACACTAGAGTTAGGTAGCGTATGCTATGTTCCTATTGTGGAGATTAGGGTTTTAGGGTTTTAAAAGTTTTTGGTTGTTGATTAAGCTAATTGAACAAGTAAGAAATGCAAGATGGAAACTAAGTTATGGAAGAGCAAGTAAATTAGTAAACTAAGTTATCAAACTAACTAAGCATGAGCAAGAAGAGCTACACTACTCTATCAAGGCAAGAAGCAATTAAGAACTAAACTAACCACTAGCAAGAGCAAGAGCCTAAGTTAACACTAAAGAGCAAAACTAAGCAATTAACTAGATTAAGCAAAAGCGACTAAACTAGACTAGCATGAACAAGCAAGCAGAGCAAGATGGGTTTTATGCAGTTGATTAGGGTAGGTGGGATGTTTGGGGGATGTAACTTTGATATTTGTTGGGGAGATTGTTAGACAAGCATGGTTCTCATTCCATATCTAGATTACCAAACCAAACAATAAGGTCAATGCCATTAGAATATACCCTACACTACTAGTAGAAGACTAGGTTTAGGTGTAATTCTAATGGGATTAGCCAAATCTAGGTTTCTAGAGTAAGTGATAGTGAACAATTGAAGGTTGAGGGTAGAGATGGGAGTAGAGATGAGGACCTCATGCCACTAGCCACTCTAGCCTTTAGAAGGCCCTAGGCAATTATATCACTCTCACTTACACTAGCTACTTAAATCTCACACTCACTTGTAGAAGGAGGGATGTGTATGTAGTAATAAAGGGGGCTAGCTAGGGATCCACTAATTGGACCTAAGAGCCAATCCTAAGATTGCCACATACACTCCAATTCCTCCTAGAAGCTAAGTGTCATCAAACATTTCAAAGCAAGAAATCCATGTTATAAGCACAAACCACATGCAATAAAATAGGAAATGAGATAGAAGCAAGAGGCAATCATCACAGATATGAATTAAGTTCATTACAAGCAACTTTCCCCCAACATGGTATCAAAGTCACATTTTAACCCCAAACAACCCACCACTAGGGGCTTAGCTACACATAGTCAAAGAAATAAGAAAAGAAAGGAGTAGAAGAAGGGAAAATGCCATGAAGCTCGATGTAGAAGTCTCCTCCTTTCCTCCGGGCTACTGTGGACGTCCTTCCTCCTCCAAGGGTGCATGGGCACATGAAGATGCAGGGTTTTATGGATGGAAACTTAGGAAACTAGGATTCCATGGTGGAATGAGGGTGGAAATGTTGGATGGTGAGCCAAAATGCAAAGGGTTTGCACTCAAAGCTCAAGGAAGGAGAATGGAGCTTGGAGCAGCTGTAGGGGTGGCTAGCCTTCATGCCCCAACCACCACCTATGTATATATAGGTGGTGGGGAGGCACTAGGGTAAGTAGGGGCAGTTTAGGAAATGTAGAGTAAAAGTAGGGTACGGTCATGGTGAAAATCTAAGTATGGTGGTGACCACGTCCATGGCAGAGTGCCACAGTCATGGTGGGTGAGAGGCACCACGGCCGTGTTGGATAACATGGTCATTTTGGAGGAGGGTGATGTGGTCGTGGCACAGCAACACGGGCATTTTGTACTTCATCGGCCATGACCATGGCAGTGAGCCACAATCGTGGTGCCTTGGGTGAAAACCCTGTTGCAAATTGGAACTTTGGTCATTAATTCCCACGACCGTGGGAGAGGCCCACGACCGTTTTCTCTTCTTCTGACCACGACCGTGCTGATGGCCATGACTGTGGTGTCTTCAATGGCCACGGTCGTGGCAGGTGGCCACAACCATGGGATTCTGTGGGAAAACCATGTTGGAAAGGACACTTCTTTGCTAAAAAATGCACGACCGTGGTGTTGTGGCCACGACCGTGGTGAGGCTTGCATCAATTGATTTCACTTCAATCTTCATCATTCTTGGATGTTTTTGCTTGGGGATGACTCTTGGCCATTGGAGGTAGGTTGAGGGAGACTTTGGGGCCTTCTTTGGATCCCTCCATGATTGGGGGAACCCTAGGACTCCTTCTTTCTCTCTCACCCATCTAAACATGGTACAAGTACTTGAAAATAGTGCAAAGAACATCCATAAGCATATTTGCAATGATAAGCACATTAGGAGCAAAAAGCTTGTAATCTACATGTTTAGATGTGATTTAAGTACAAAATGGCACAAGATGGAGCCCTAAAATAGGGCTACATCACCACCCCAAACTTAAAACATATTTGTCCTCAAGTATGCTTCAACTCAATCTCTCTACAAAACTTCCACAAAAAGAAATGACATATGCAATGTAAAAGATGATTATTGCTGAATGGGATCAAAGATGACTGAGTGCATGCATTTCACGTCTCTCCTCTTCTACTTTCACAATCCAATCATGAAAAGAGCACAAAACACATGAACTTCAAATATAGCACATAGAATATACAAGTTATCCATAGTTCTTTCATTAAGTTCCAGGTAAACAGTTTCATGGTGGCGTTAATCAAGAATGACTAGGAGTGTTGTTTCACATTCATGCGTTCACTCTTATATTTCAAATCATACCAAAAGACCCACGTGGCTGCGGAAAAGGGCAAAATGAGCTAAGTTTGATGTTTCCTAGCTCAATGGGTATGAAAGTGGAATAAAGGGTTGCGATAAGATTTTTGGAATGTTTTTACACACTCATCTTTTCTTTATTTGAATGCTCTTAAAAAGGAGAATCCTTTTATTTTGTTTTTGCTTTTATTTTTCTCTTCTTTTCTTTCTTGCCCTTGGTGTAGATAGGGCACATGGTGGATAGAGTGAAGTGGGGAGGTAGAGATGTGGCCACCCCAAACTTTTGGAGGTGGCCAAGGCTGATAATGTGCACTAGGGCATCTTTTTATGAGGTGGAGGGGTATGAAGATGGTGGAAGAAGATTCGGGTCAAAGAGGGGTCATTGTTATGATTTTCCACATAAGACATCCTACCTGAAAGTTAATCCAATACTTCATCCTAGATATCACACCACATGAATGAACAAGATGAAATTGATATATTAAACAAGTGATTCCACAAACACTAAGCGTTCAAAGCTTGCTCAAGTTCACAATTCATCCAAATCAATCACAATCATAAGAGAGGTGATGCACATGTAAAAAGTCAAACATTGATACCACTTAGCAATAAAGCATGACATTTCACTTGTACTAGTCAAAGGTCATCATTTTTACTCAAAACAGTAGAGATTGGGTCAAAACATACTTTTTAGACAAGAAATCTCAAATTTGGGCAAAATTGGCCAAAATGGTGCCAATTTGTACTAAATCACACCTGAACCTACTTTAGGGAAATTTGAAAACATAAAGTAGCAATTCCTAATTAACATGAACAAGAAACTACAAAAACGACATGAAGATGCACTGCATGGTATGGAAAAGCAAAAATTTTGAAAAATTACACAAAACTGCAAGAAGTCAACTACATGCCATACAAAGATGCAATGAAAAGAACAATAACAATAAAACTAAACTCAATGGCAGAGGTGATAACAAAATGACAAAATGAGAGAGATAGGGTGGTGCATACCGCCCTACCCACCCCAAACTTTAGAATCATGTTGTCCTCAACATTAAACTATAGCTTAGGGGAGATAGGGGAAGTGTCATGGTTGCGGTGGTTGGTCTGGCATCTGTGGAGGATCTGGAGGAGAAGCTGAGGATGGGACTGAGCCTGATGGGGGATGCTGGTAATAATGCCCCCAGTAGTCATCCTGGGGTGGAGGGTACGTCTCTGGATATCCAGCCAAACCACCCCAAAAATTTGCACCCCATTCGGGGTTTCGTGCTGCTTGGGCGTGGTTGTAGTGATATAGGTGGTTGATCTGATGGTGCATCTGTTTTTGATCTTACCACATGTACTGCTAGATAAGCTGCATGTCACCTTGGGTCTTCTGAATACTCTCAAGGTGCGCCTAGATGGTTGCCATGTCATAGGCATTCCCTGAGGGTGGCTAAAGCTGGGATGTCCCCTCATCCCTCCTTCTTGTTCTTCGGGGCTACCTTTGTTCTTCCTCTTCCTGTCCCTGCCCTTGCACATTAGATTCAGCTATGTCTTCCTGTGCGGCAGTGGCTGCCCATGTATATGCCTCTCTCGGGTGTTCTTGCCGCCATATCAATAATTTCTCTCTCAACCTATGGGCAGGTCCCAACACGGATAGTAGGGGCTCCACGTGGTATGACAGCTCTAGTTCAAAGTCTGGCACACTAGTAGTGAGATAAATCATTCTTTTGTTCTTCATTTTAATAGTGTGCGAGCGCATCAAGTAGCTGAGATCAAAAAAATCTACCTCACATGCGTCCTGTAACCCAGAGAGATCATAACCTAATGCTAGTGCAATTGAAGTCACGAACCCTCCCATAACAAATGGCTTTGTGCTCTTGTAGGGTACAGACTTCAAATGATCGATTAGCAGTACTCCCAGGTCTATATACCTCTTGTGGTGTATAGCGATCAAGACAAACATATCCTTTTGAGAAATGCTACCTTGGTTGTCGTATCTCCCCACAATCGTGTTTGCCAAGACCTTTTGCACGTAGCGCATTAGTGGGTTGCTTATGGAAGTGGTTTTTGATCTACCCGCATTGTAATCCTCACTGCCCGTGAAGCTCTTCCAATAATGTGCATAGTCAAAACTAACCTCTTTCTCAAACATGCCGTCATCCAACTTCACGGATTCTTCAGGACTAGCGGCAAAGATATTGTTCAGGTCAGTAGAAGTGAGGGTGTGCACATTTCCCATTATGGCGAATTTGATTGTATCACACCCTCTCACTTTTGTCCTTTCAATTGTGGCAAAGAACTCTTGGGTCAAAGAGAGATATGCATGTTGGGGTGTGAAAAGAATACTCCACAACCCTATCCTCTTCAAGCATGTTTCCACTATTTCTTTGATCCCAAGATCATCAATGGTCTTCTCACTACCGTACCTAGAGGCGACGACTCACCTTGTCATGCATTCCAGGTAGATGAGATTGACTTTCCTTTATCTTTATCCTCGGCCATAAGATACTCCTACTGGTGCCTTGCCCAAGGATTTTTCTCTGTCCGCCTCTAGTTGTGCTAGAACATCACCTCCCTCAAGCTCAAGCTCTACCTCATCCTCCTCACTGCCACCATCTTCTTCCTCCATCATGTAGGACTGAGACCTATAGGTAGTATCCAAGTTATACCAGTGGGCCGACTGCTCCTCATCTTGTTGTAGTTGCCGTGAGGGTTGCGGCTGCACACCATGCCTCACTGTCACTTGAGACGTCGAGTGGCGGGCTGGTGTAGGCTTTGGTGGTTGTCGGGATGAGGACGGTGCCACTTTAGATTTTTGATTTCTTTTCATGGCCACCGGCTTGATCTCATCAATGAGGTTGTCCAAATCAACCCCCATAGATTCCTCCTCTTCTTCCCTTTCTTCCCCCTCGTATGTAGCGTCGGTGATATGGTGGCTATCAGACGAGCGGGTGTGGGATCCACTCACAGATTGTGAGCGGCAGAGGGATTGGTAGGCGGATGTGGTTGGCGAAGGGGTATGGGAGGGCATGGAAATATTGGAGGAGGTGTTTTTGGAATGCTTCTTTCCTCCGGTGAGGATATTGGTCCCCTTGGTGATGGCCTTTCCAATCTTCTTCATGGTGGGGTGTGGAGGTGAAGTGGAATTCGGATTTTGGTGGAGGGGTTGATATGGATGTGTTTTGGGGTATAGAATGGAAGGATGGTTATCCATAGATGGTGGAAATATGATTTGTGGTGGATTTTTGCAAAAAGTGAAGGGTTTTTATGGAGTTTTGGTGGAGGTGGTTGTTGGGCGGATGTGGAGATGGAGGAGTGATTGGGGAAGAATATGCGGTGGAAATGGTAGAGGGATGGCTGGGGATCGATTTGGTATTGATTGGAGGCCAAATGGGGTTTTTTTGGGGGTTAGAGGTGGAGATTGGGGAAGCTCGTGGTCGCACTCCGCCGCCACAATCATTTTCTCAAGGTGGAAGACGAAGAAATGAGGGTGGGGGTCAGTTTTGGACGTTTAAAACTTATATTATTTTTGCTGAACCGGGCTCGGCCACAGTCGTGGCAGGGGGCCACGACCGTGGGATTCTGTGGGAAAACCCTGTTGGAAAGGGCACTTCTTTGCTAAAAAAATGCACGACCGTGGTGTTGTGGCCACGACCGTGGTGAGTCTTGCATCAATTGATTTCACTTCAATCTTCATCATTCTTGGATGTCTTTGCTTGGGGATGACTCTTGGCCATTAGAGGTAGGTTGAGGGAGACTTTGGGGCCTTCTTTGGATCCCTCCATGATTGGGGGAACCCTAGAACTCGTTCTTTCTCTCTCATCCATCTAAACATGGTCCAAGTACCTAAAAACAGTGCAAAGAACATCCATAAGCATATTTGCAATGATAATCACATTAGGGGCAAAAATCTTGTAATCTACATGTTTAGATGTGATTTAAGTACAAAATGGCACAGGATGGAGCCCTAAAATAGGGCTACATCAGGCAACAACACCTAAGGAGGGGGCGTTATCCAACCCAATCTATCGGATAACACCATCACATGGTGTGACAGACATCAACAGATATCGGGAAACACCATCCTGGGGTGTGTCGCCCTCTACCCAAATAAGGCGCCAGCATACCGACATAACTCAACGCCTGAGTTGTGATGGGTTATCAGCATGTCGGGCGTCACGAGTTGGGTCTATCGAGCATCAATTCCTCTCAAGGCATGATGGCTAGAGTCCTGACGGGCAACGTGTCTCCAAGCAATGCATAACGTTTGCTCTCATATTAGTTTACTCTTGCATAAGGCATGATGACCTAAACATTACCAAGGTGTGTCAACCCATGCCTCCCCAAGGACGTGACGGACATCCAACAAAAGTTGTTGACCTAGGCCTTGTCAAGGTCATGACAACCAGTCATAATTATGATAGTCAGTGGCATCACAGATCGTGACGGCCACCCATATAATATAAGCCTAAACATGTATATTGGCTTAAACATGCATATCGAACTCATCATCTTCAACCTAAATACACTCATCCAAAGCAAAGCTAGAAGGTGTAACGCATGGCAGCAATAAAGCAAGACCCCTTACTTCAAAATAGATCACAAAACCCCCAAGAAGAAACTACTAGCATGCAAGAGATAACAGACCAAAGATAAAGATTAAGATAGCAAGTAAGGGGTGATAATAACAAAGAGGGTTTAGAGTTATATAACCCACCTCAAGGATCACCACCAAGCTCCAATATTCACAAGCTCAAGGTAGAAGAAGATCTTCCAAGCTTGATCACCACAACACCTCCAAGAGAGAAGATGGAACCAAGGTTAAGAGAGCATGAGAGGGAAAAGAAAGTAACCAAGGTCCATGGATGAGAAGAAGAAAGAAAGAGAGAAAGAGGAGCTAAGGATCATGGCTTACCAAGGTAGAGGATGAATAGAGCACCACAAGAACTTATCCTCCAAGCTCTAAGGGAGAAACTCCTCTAGCTCAAGGTCGTCCACCAAAGAGGGAATGCAAGGATAACCAAAAGGGTTCTCTTGCATTGAGAGAAAGAGGTATATATACAAGAGGAATGAAAGAGAGAGCAAGGGGAAGGTGTCACCACCTTAAAACCCTAGGTGACACTTGTCCACAAAGAAGGGCCACATGCAACACCATGTAATGAGGTGATAAGATCTTTGTCTCGCTCACTAGATCACCTATGATGGTCAAGGCTGATACACACATTTACCCTCTTCACCAACTAATATGGGTAAACCCTAGGTACCACAAACTAATATGGTGCACCTCTAGACACCACAAAACTGATAGGATGTCCCTCAAGACACCCACAAATTGATAGGATGTCCTTCAAGACACCCACAAACTAATACATGGCCTCTCCAAGGCTCTCAAGCCTGACACAACACTTTTGGGTGCAAGGCCACCTCAAACATGTGTCCAAAACATCACCAAGGATGTCACCACTCATCCAAGGCTCAAACAATATGCCCATATCTCTCTCTCCTCTAGATGATGCTAAGAGAGAGAAGGAACACTCTAGAGGTGGAAAATTTGCACATCAAACCCTACACTCGGTAAACTGTAGTTTGCACCGAAGCCTCTCCACAAAACACAAGCATCAACCAAACAAGCTCAAATAAGGAACTCAAGCTTCCAACATGCACTAATTACATCTCAGATGATTAGAGCAAGGAGCTAAGTAACATACTTCAGCAAAACAAATAGGTTTATCTCAAAATGTGGGTCAGGGTTCTTAGAAGCCATAAACCCCTAATAGGGATTTCGCCCCCGAAATCCTAAGAGAAAAGGGAGGGATACTTCCTCCTCATCTCTTCTTTGAGCTCCCACGTGGCTTCCTCAACACCATGATGATGCCAAAGAACCTTCACAAGCACAAGATCCTTCCTCCTCAACTTCTTCACTCTTCAGTCAAGGATCAACACTGGACCCTCCACATAGATCATATCCTCATTAAGATCCACCTCCACAGGTTGTAACACTAACTCAGTATCCGTATGACACTTCCTCAACATACTGACATGGAACACTGGATGTAACCTATGCAACTTAGGTGGCAACTCCAATCAGTAAGCCACCTTCCCAACATGTGCCACAACTGGGTAAGATCCCATAAACCTAGGAGCCAACTTACCCTTCTTCCTAAACCTTAGAACACCCTTCCAAGGGAAGACCTTCAAATATACCTTGTCTCCCACTTGGAACTCCAAGGGTCTACGATGATTTTCTGCATATGACTATTGTCTGTCCTGTGATGCCTTCTACTATTGTTGTATCACCTTGATCTTCTCTATTGTCTATTGCACAAGCTCATGACCAAGAAGCTAATACTCACCTGTCTCATACCAACATAATGGAGATCTACAACGTCTTCCATACAATGACTCATATGGTGCCATGTCAATACTGCTCTGATAGATATTGTTGTAAGCGAACTCTATCAAGTTGAGGTGTACATCCCAACTTCCATAAAATTGAAGAACGCAAGCCCTCAATGGATATTTCAAAGTCTGGATGGTTCTTTCAGATTGACCATCTATCTGCGAGTGGAAAGCAGTGCTAAACCTCATATGTGTACCCAACATTATGTGCAACCGCTCCCAAAAGTGACTTGTAAACTGAGGACCTCTATCAGACATGATAGTAGCTGGAACACCGTGCAAATGCACTATCTTGTCAACATAGACTTGGTAAGCTTCTCTGTTGTGAATGTCATCTATGGGAAGGAAATGCACTGAGTTGGTCAACATGTCAACTATCACCCAAATGGAATCATAACCTTTGGCTGTCCTAGGCAAACCAACCACAAAGTCCATAGTTACATGATCCCATTTCCACTGAGGTATAGGCAATGGTTGTAACGTTCTTGTAGGCTTCTGATGCTTAACTTTAACTTGTTGACATAACACACACCTTGCAACAAACTCAGCCACATCCTTCTTCAAGCCTGACCACCAATACATATCCTTTAGATTGTGGTACATCTTGGTACTACCTAGGTGCATAACATACATGGATGAATGAGCCTCCTCCAGCACCATCTTCCTCAGGTTATCAGAATTAGGAACCACTATCCTATCATGATAACAAATCGTCCCATCATCTGACTCATGGAAGCCATCACACTTCTTTCTATCGAACTCTGATCTAATATGTTGTATCCTTGTATTTGTCTGTTGAGTTTCTCTGATTTTTTGTCTCAGCGTAGGCTTCACCTGTAACTGTGCCAACAAATCAGCTAACAAGGAGACTTCCAACTTGACATTCATTTGACACAACGATACCAACATATCTCTCTTGTGTCACATCAAAGAACTCAATTGACCTCTATCCATGGATGAAGATGAAGAATTCCTGCTCAACACATATGCCATGACATTCGCCTTACCCGAGTGATAGCCAATCATGCAGTCGTAGTCTTTTATCAACTCCATCAAGTGAAGGTGCCACATGTTCAGCCCTAGTTGTGAGAAGATGTACTTTAGATTCTTATGATATGTGAAAATCTGACACTTCTCTCCATACAGGTAGTTCCTCCAAATCTTAAAAGCATGGACTAGCATTGCTAACTACAAATCGTGGGTCAGGTAATTCTCCTCATATTTCTTAAGCTATTGAGAAGCAAAAGAAATCACTTGCTTGTCTTGCATCAACACACAACCCAAACCATTCTTGGATGCATCATAGAAGACTATGTATCCTTTTCCTTGTTCATGTAGAACCAAAATTGGTGCACTTTTCAGTTTCTTCTTCAACATTTGAAAAGCACATTGGCACCTATCATTCCAGACAAATGGTGCATCCCTTCTCGTCAACCTTTTCAGGGGTAGGGTGATAGCGCTAAAGTCCTTGACGAACCTCTTGTAATAGCCTGCCAAACCAAGAAAACTTTGCACTTTTGTCGACGTCTTTGAATGCTCCCACTCTCTCACAAACTCCACCTTCTTAGGATCTACACATACTCCTTTGGCAGATATGACATGCCCCAAGAAAGCTACCTCCCTCAACCATAACTCACACTTGCTAAACTTGGCATAGAGTTGGTGTTGTATCAATACTGTTAACGTCTGACAAAGATGTTGTTCATGCTACTATTGTCCCGACTGTATATCAAAATGTAATCTATGAAGACCACCACAAACTGATCAAGGAACGGTAAAAACACCATGTTCATCAAATCTATAAACGTTGTTGATGCATTGGTCAACCCAAACGGCATAATGTGATAACCTAGATTTTTGAGTTTTAATAACTAATACAATATTCGAGAGACAAGCATTCTATGTAGAGGACAAATACCAAATTGAGGAGTTGGTAATACAATCATGGATTCCTTCACCCAAATTAGGTGTTTGAGATACGATAGAGGGATATGGTGCCTAATTGAATTCAATTGTGAATTAATATCCTTACTAATTGATTAAGCTCTCATGAGACCAATCATTCAATTAGTGATCTAGTGAGTAGTGAACTAATTTCTTTTGAGGAATTATGTACATATGAATCAATGTTAGAGTTTGATGTCAAATAAATACATATTGAAGTTTTAGATCTTTGGTTTATTTGACTTATTGAGATCAAGAATTATACTAGGATATATTAACTTCGTATCACATGAGCCTAGTTGTACATATATGATAGTCTCCTAGATTTGAGAACTAAGGAGTAGGTGGCCAAGAAGGTTGCCACAATCTGGACTCTTGAGGAGCTAGCCATCACGACGTTCCTGCATAATCTACGGAAGTTGTTGTGTTTCACATTGATCAGCATAACACCAGACGACTCCACTCCCTCTCTCACTAGCGCGTCTCCATCCTTCTCATAGAAAGGGGTGAGAGAGGAGCAAAAGGACTTGGCAAGTCCTTGCTACAAGAGAGCTCACCACCACTGGCCAGAGATGCCAACCTCAGGGACTGGTCAGTGGACATGCCTCTATTGCCCACCATCACCACGATGCTAAAGCTTTTGTGAGGGAGATGCGTCTTGTTAAGTTGTCCACCATCAACATCAGGTGAAATGTGAACCCAATTGTGGCATTAGGAGTGGAGGAAGACAACCTCTACTCCATCAATCTCTGATCAGATCTAGGCCTCGTGGCGGCAACATCCAGACCCACTTGATGCATGAAGAGGTTGGGCTCATGGGCCCCAACAACCTGTTGAACCGCCGTTTGCCATTGCCTCCAGCACCAATCTACCTAGTTTGGAAGAAGCATGTAGGGTAGACAAGAGATCCAATCTGGGCATGGAGTTCCAACCCCTCTGAGGAGGAAGATCACCATGAAGGTAGCTCCCTCGACACTGGTACAACTTGTCGTAGATCTGCGGTGAAGGGCGACACCCATTGGAAGCTGCAGATTGACCGACCACACCCCCTGATCCACCATCCTCTCTGACCCCTCTCCACGACTATAGAAATATCCCTAATTGTGACGGCGCATTGAGAGGATTCACTCCCAACCATCACCAGACTAGACCTCTGCTCACAGGTGAATCCATAGAACGTGGGAGAGACCTTGGCTTTGCCGAGATGCTGGCCACCAACCTAGAGTTTTCTCAATCAGAGGGGATATGGAGGGATGGAGAAAGCTCGTAGCCTCCTGTCCCATCCCCGAGCCCCCTAAGTTTCGATAGTTGTGCACCTTTATGCAACGACGCATGGGTGACAGGAAGTCGGAGGACTCGTTTGCAGAATCGAGGTGGAGAAAGAGGGGAATCAGACCCAGTCTGCTGGCCTAAATCATCCTGTTCACTCAGCTCAACATGGGCCAATGAAGGAACCAGGTGAAACCCATGATGACAGCGTGTTGAGGATCTATTTCTCCATTTAGAAGATCCAACGACTCCACAATTTTGTTTGGAGGTAAATATCTTCTAAATCCCTAAATGTATCAATATCTTGTATAAATCACAATAAATAGCTCCCTTGGCCAAATAATTCCCCAAAAATATCCCTAGACTCAGAAAAATATTCTATACATTACTAGATCCTTAGATCAGGCTTTTAAATCACAACTACTGATGATATTTTATTTAGATGATAATGCTTCATTTAAATGGTATAATTAGAAAACGATTGAGATTAAATCTGACAAAAATAAGTTTGACCTCTGATATCATCTATAAACTAAATGTGGACTCCTATCCTAATATTATTGAACAGTTTTAGGCCTTTCCTCATTATTGCCTAAGTACATGTTTAATCCTAATATAAATTCTAGAAAATAGGGAAAGTATAAGATAATTATGAAATTCAAATCAGACCTTAATAATGGCGTATGGATTAGAATAAAAATATCAAACACAAGTTCTAGACTGTTTGAACTGAGATTTGGCCAAACCCTAATTTGGACCTAAAATTACTAAGAATATGATGTACATATATTAATGATGATTAATTTCTTTAAATCAGGTGTTGACCAGGTTATCTAGATGATCATGGATATGTGAGGAATATCTGAACTCGGGTACGTGGTCTTATAAGTATAAGACTAGATTTCTCGATTTCTTATGATATGTAATATCATGAATGCTATTATTTGGATATTCATTTCTTGATTGAACTATTATGAGTTATACTTCACCAAAATCTAATATAACATAAAAGGATATGGATGGGTTGTATCTACTAGTGCACCTAGCCCGGTATGGATGTATGTTGCCTAACATGGATGTATGATGTTTTGGCCCATGTTAGATGTATGATGATATAATTTTTGCCCATACTAGATGTAAGTCAAGTGTAGATAAGTGTAGTACAACCATATCAAATAAATATAATAAAAAGGATGTTTACCTAATTTTCGCCTTGAGAAATGGTTTTTATCTCTTTGTTCCTTCTTCAAGTACTTTACTTTATGCAACCTTACTAGTGTATCGTTTACCACATACCAACTTTTGTTGATTCATTTGTTTCACGTATATTTTAGGTTCAGAGATAGCATGGGAGAAAAAGAAATAGGGTGTGAGCAAGTTGTTCAGGTTACCTATTGTCTAAGATCCTAGATAGCATACATGTTCATAGATTGTAGGATTTTCATTCAATATGTAATTGTAAATCTTTTTGTAATAATTCATATTGTATAAATATACATGTTGACAATGTCTGGTGTATGTTACATTTGTATGTTCATGTATGTGCAAATTGCTTCCGCAACGCACTTTGATACAATTGCCTAACGTTTTTGGATTTTGTCTTCTCATCTCCATGGGGTTTTGAGAAGGTGAAAATCTGGGGACATTACACATAACCACGAACTCGTAGTGACCATACCTCATCTTAAAAGCTGACTTAGGTATGTCAACCTCCTTGATCCTCAACTGGTGATAGCCTGACCACAGGTCTATCTTTGAGAACACTGGCGTGCCACGCAATTGATCGAACATGTCATCTATCCTTGGCAAAGGATACTTATTCTTTATCGTGACCTTGTTCAATTGTCTATAATATATGCACAGCCTCATAGATCCATCCTTCTTCTTTACAAATAGTACTAGAGCACCCCATGACAATGTACTCAGTCTGATGAAACATTTGTCAAGAAATTCTTGCAACTGTTTATTCAAATCTGTCATCTCTATTGGTACCACCCTATACGGTGTCTGAGCTATTGGTTGCATTATAGGGACTAGAATGATCTCAAAATCAATCTCTCGGGGTGGGAGAACACCTGGAAACTCCTCAGGAAACACATCCCCAAACTCTCTAACAACTGACACCTCATGAATACTAGGACTCCTTGCCTCTATATCCATCACGTGTGCCAAAAATGCCTTGCAACCTTGTCTCAAAAGCTTCCTTGCTACCATGGCTGATATAAGACACATAGGAAGAATCTTCCTATCCCTTTGGAAGATCCACATCTCATCACCATCTACAAACATCGCTTGCTTGAAACAATAATCCTAGACTACTCTGTACTTCTCCAGGGCATCTATTCTAAGGATCACATCAAATCCATGCATGTCAAGTGGTATGAGATCCACTTGAATGTTGTGTCCTAATAAGGAAAGAACACAGGAAGGACACACATTCTGCAACACTATAGAATCGAACAACGAGGTTTCTAGAAACAAACATTTCTTCTTAGGACTAATAGTCAAATGACAACTACTAAGCACTTCTCGTGTGATAAAAGAGTATGTTGTACCCGAATCAACCAAAATAGATATAAAGAAAGAAGAAGACAAATTAGAATGAAATAACTCCATATGATCTGCCACCACTTGTGGGTTGACCACCGCCTCTGGATGACTCATAGTGTAGAATATAGTCATTGTCCGTTGTCACCCCTATCATCTTCTTCCCTGAACAAACAATCCAGCTTGTGACATTTGTCCATGTCCTCGTCCTCTTATGTTGTTGTGTTGCTTCCTCTGTGAGCCCTGCTGGCTCTACCTTAGTTGCTGGGTCACTTCATCATCTCTCACCAAACAATCCCATACCAGATGTCCTTTATACCCACACCTGTGGAAAGTCTGAGTCTCATACTATGGCCTAGATGGCCCTATCATTGATACTGATATTGTAATGTGGGCTATTGTGGGCGGAAAACTACAACCTCGTCCCTTACTTGGCGACCAATGTGTCAAAGGACTAAACCTTTGTGGAACAGGTAGTGCATAAAACCTCGACTTTATAAAGCCACCTGATGATTGCCCTTAGAAATGTGCAGACCATTTCTTGGCATTTGTCTCCCACTTCTCCTTCATAGATCACTCTATCCACCAAACAGACTCCATGAATGTGCCAAACCTCTCTCGGTTATCCAAAGAAGTTGTCGGGGTAGACAACTCATCACTCAACCCCTTCTCAAAATGACAAATTCGCTCATCATTTGTCACAGCCATGTGAGGACAAAGCCTCAACAACTCCATAAACCTTGCCTCATACTCATTGATCATCATGGATCCCTCTCAAATCCTCTCAAACTAGTTAATATTCTCATCAAGATACATTTGAGGAAAGTATCAATAATGAACTCTCTTCGGAACTCATCCCAACAGATGACAACATCGAGTCTCTTCTCCTCCTCTATGGCCCACCAATGGCCAAAATTCCCTTTCAGAAGGTACACCACATGCTTCACCTTATCCTCATCAGGGATACTCAGGATCTTAAAAACCTTCTCAAGCTTAGTAAGCCACAGATCTGCATCTGCTGGGTCAGCTATCCCCACATACTCAACCACTCCAACATGGAGAAGTTGCTTGAAAGTCTTACCAGTGCTTGAAGATTCAGTATGGAGAACAGGTGCCCTAGACTTAGGTGCAGACATCATGTTCCCCATATGAGTCATAGTAGCCATAAACATCCTAAAAATTGATCGAAAGGTAGGATTTTCTATCATGACTGGGTCAACCTGAGGGACTTCAGGAACCTGGTCTTCCAGTGTTTAGTTCCTTACACCACCACCTGGTGCTACAACACTGCTCTCGATAGCATGTTCCTCGTGTTCTTCAGGCATCTTTAAGATTTCTTTTCTTCTTCTGTATAAGAAGAAGTGACTATAAGACAGACTGAAGGACACTAGAACAGACACAAACCTTAGTCCTAGGTCTCTGTAGACTCAGTGAACCTAAATCTCTGATACCACAAAATGTGACACTCGTTGCCACACAAAGTGATATTACTCAAAACAAAAATGTGGAAGAGAGTTAACAAGTAGATTATCCAAAAAACTACAAAAATTAAAACCATTTCATAAAACTATTGAAACGGTGAGAACCTTTACATTTATGTCCTTTCAACTTAAAGCATATACAAGGCATGCTATCAACCTATTATCAAAGAGATGTTCCAGAACATATATACATGATTTCATCTCATCTGTACATAACAAGTATACAAAACAACCACATAAGGAAAGCACGTTCACAAAACAGCTACAAAATGTTCCCAAAGACTTGAGTGTATAGGGATGACTCTAAGAATCTATCAACAAAAGACATCCAATAACACTGCCCACCTCGTTAGCTATTGGTCCTCCTGCTGCTCCTCAACATCTATTGTACGACCTCCACCTCTTCGTGTATGACCACCTAAAAAGGATGTGGGAAACCCACAGGGTGAGATTCCAAATCTCAGTGGGATTTATAAATCACCACCAACTATATTATTAACACAGATAAGATAAACTAAGTAACAGTAAAGTTACATCTATGAGAAGCATGTAATGATCATTAATAGGAAGAGCAATTATTATTGAATTATGAAACATCTTAATAATTTAAAAGAAATATGAAGAACATGTATAATTCCTATCAACAACATTGTATAAAGATCAAGGCCTCATCCAATGTTTTCATATTTTGATCCTACACAAGTATACTACACAACTGATTTTGCATTTTATTATGCCTTGAGGATTTGAATCGTACCATCCAAATCCAACTGACCACTATATATATAGTCAAAATCAGTTCCATACAAGTCTAGTGGAAGAGTCAGAATCTAGGACCTCACCTTCTCTCAATCTGTACGAGTGAACATTAAGTGACATCATAATTTAGACTGCTATCAACGACATATAGTCTATATGTACATATCTAGACTGCCTTGGTACAAGTCACGATGCTAGCGAGCTATAACCCGCAGCCGCACTCTAATTAGGGTATGACCCGTAGCCAATCCTGTATCATATATTATTGAGCTACGACTCACATCTACACTCTATTCAGGGTATGGCCCACAACCAATCCTGTATGGTCAGGCCATAAGGGGATACCTCAACTTACACCCCACATATTCAACAATATGCGCTATGAGTTAAACTTATTTCACCATTTATCAAGTACCGACACTGAATGTATCTATGGCACATGGTAAACTTATATGATTAGGTTCCACTTTGATTAATTAGTCTATTTAAGCATCTTTCAGCATCAATCAAGTTACGATGTATAAACTTAAAACAAGATCTGCATAAACAAGGCATGACACATCACCAACACATACTAAATCACATAAGGATATCATCATCACTTTATGTCAGTCTTTCACCATATGTCCATCACAAGAACCACATACTTGTGGTAACAACCCCTCATCTCATCATTTGAGGAAACTATCATCTCACATAAGGCAATAAGCCATCATCTGATCATAAGACTACTTTCTCCCTCTTTCTGTGTTACTATGTCACATGTGCCTCACAAGGGCTTATTCAACATAATGTAATCATCATATCTCATACATGGCTATGTGTGTCAACTGATGTTACCTGGATGGTTAGAAATTTATAAGAAGAGAAGCAATACACCCTTAACACTACCATCTCACAGGACTCATGCCATGCATGTTTCATTATATCTATCAGGGTTAGGGTTTCTTTGTACTTGGTTAGGCTTTACAAGGTTGGATCAACAACCACCCCTATATCATCACTTTCGTCATCGTTATAAAACATGTTATCAGGTATAGAAACATAGCTTTCAACATCATTCATACAACTACCCCATAGGGTAGCACATCATCTCATGTCACCCTATCATCAACATGGTGTATCACAAACACAACCACAAGATATCAATTATGGTCATAACATAGAGTGTCGGGTTAACCCTAAATGTGTCGAGCAACCACTCCAAGGTAGGGTATCAGTTTTGGATGTGTTGGGTGAGTAAACATGGCATCGGGCTACCTACTCAAAATGTGTATCGATTTATCATCGTGAGGGTATCAGGAAGCAACACCTAAGGAGGGGGTGTCGGCCAACCCAACCTGTCAGGCAACATCATCACATGGTGTGATGGATATCAGCAGATATCAGGCAATGCCATTCTGGGGTGTGACAGCCTCTACCCAAATAAGGCGTCAACATACCGGCATAACACAATGCCTGAGTTGTGATGAATTATCAGCATGTCGGGCATCATGAGTTGGGTCTATCGAGCATTAATGCCTCTCAACATGTGATGGCTAGAGTCCTGATGGGAAATGCTTATCCAAGCAATGCATAATGTTTTCTCTCATATCGACTTACTCATGCATAAGGCATGATAACCTAAATGTTACCAAGGTGTGTCGACCCAAGTCTCCCCAAGGATGTGATGACCATACAACAAAAGATGTCGAACTAGGCCTTGCCAAGGTTGTGACGACCAGTCATAGTTGTGACAGTCAGTGGCATCACAGATTGTGACAGCCACCCATAGCATATCGGCCTAAACATGCATATCAGCCTAAAAATGCATATCAACCTCATCATCTTCAACCTAAAGACACTCGTCCAAAGAAAATCTAGAAGGTGTAATGCATGGTAGCAACTAAGCAAGACTCCTTTCTTCAAAACAGAATGCAAAACCCCCAAGAAGAAACTACTAGCATGCAAGATATAACAGACCAAAGATAAAGATCAATATAGCAAGTAAGGGGTGATAATAACAAAGAGGGTTTAGAGTTATATAACCCACCTCAAGGATCACCACCAAGCTCCAAGATTCACGAGCTCAAGGTAGAAGAAGATCTTCCAAGCTTGATCACCACAACACCTCTAAGAGAGAAGATGTAACCAAGGTTAAGAGAGCATGAGAGGGAAAAGAAAGTAACCACGGTCCATGGCCAAGAAGAAGAAAGAAAGAGAGAAAGAGGAGCTAAGGATCATGGCTTACCAAGGTAGAGGATGAAGAGAGCACCACAAGCATTGGACTCCTCCTCCAATCTCCAAGGGAGAGACTCCTCGAGCTCCTCCACCAAAGAGGGAATACAAGGATAACCAAAAGGGTTCTCTTGCATTGAGAGAAAGAGGTACATATACAAAAGGGATGAAAGAGAGATCAAGGGGAAGGTTTCATCACATTAGAATACTAGGTGATACTTGTCCAAGAAGAACGGCCACATGCAATACCATGCAATGAGGTGATAAGATCTATGCCTCACCCACTAGGTCATCTATGATGGTTAAGGTCGATACACACATCTACCTTCTTCACCAACTGATAAGGGTAAACCCTAGGTACCACAAATTGATATGGTGCACCTCTAGACACCACAAAACTGATAGGATGTCCCTCAAGACACCCACAAATTGATAGAATGTCCCTCAAGACACCCGCAAACCTATAGAAGGCCTCTCCAAGGCTCTCAAGCCCGAGATAATACTTTTGGGTACAAGGCCACCTCAAACATGTGTCTGAAACATCACTAAGGATGTCACCACTCATCCAAGGCTCAAACAAGATGCCCATCTCTCTATCTCCCCTCTAGATGATGCTGAGAGAGAGAAGGAACACTCTAGAGGAGGAAAATTTGCACATCAACCCCTACTATGGCTAAATTGCAATTTGCACCAAAGCCTCTCCATAAAACACAAGCATCAACCAAACAAGCTCAAATAAGGAACTCAAGCATCCAACATGCACTGATTACATCTCAAATGATTAGAGTAAGGAGATAAGCAACATACTTAAGCAAAACAAATAGGGTTATCCCAAATCATGGGTCGGGGTCCTTATACAGACAATAATTAGGTTTTGGGTTATACTTATATGAAAAATAAAGGATTTGATATCAAGAATCTAGGCGTGGTTTTGCTTATTGGAATAGGTAGGTGGTCCATGTCTTGGGTTTTGATACACTACATCATTTAGTTTTTCTCACTTAATCATGCTTAAATTTCATAATATATATGTTATCATGTGAGAACCTTAATATTTTAAGAGGTATTATCATATGCACATCTTGTTAAGATCAGATGAGTTAAAAGAATATACCTCTACATGTTTAAGATCAGTGATGTAATTATGGGTGATTTATCCTAAGTAAGATAACATTAGATCATATCATATAAAGAGAGAATAATTAGACCCTACTATGAACATTTTTATGGAAGGTTGGTCCCTCATGAGTACCCTTCATTTTGTCAGTTCATACCTAAATCTGTTCACTTTTAATGTTTTTAGCATGTTTATGTTTATTGGGTTCAAGCCCAATCATGTTTACTTTCAGTGTGTTTAGAAGTCTGCACACCTCATGTACATTTTGAGATCATATCAGATAAGTTTCATTGATTATGTGACCTAATAAGAACTCTTAATTAAGTTAAAAATCCACTCTTAACTCATAATTAATTGTTATGCACGTTTATATCAATTTTAAGCCTTATTTATATTATATTCATATATTTATCAAACCCAACCACTTACAATAGTTTTGTCGAATGCATGGCTATGTTTGGATGCACATAGGTGGTGGATAGCGCTAGCAGCAACCACATCATCAGTAGTAGCAGGAGGTGCAATTTGTGAAACTTTTAAATCCTACCCTAGTGGGGTTTCGTTCTAGAGTGTTCATCTATCTTATCTTTATCTTCATGTTTATGTTATGTTTCTTTCATGTTTTGAGGATGTTGGACATTTAATTCTTTCCCTTATGCATGTATTAAGAAACTACGAGTGGATGCTTTAATTTTTTATGGATTTTTATTGATGAATGATACCATGCCGCAATTTTTTCATGATCTCCTATTCATTTATGCTTGGGTTGTGTATGTTATCGAGGTTGTGATAGTTCCTTCCTCTAGACCTTACTTAATGACAGAAAAAGAAGTTTCTTCATGATGTCATGTTTTATTCTTAGGACAACCCTCTTTTGTTTAAGCAAGGCACCAATGGGCTGATCCAAAGATGTATTCCAAATGTGGAGGTTCCAAGTGTGATTTCAAAATGTCATTCCTCTCCCTATGGAGGATATCTTGGATGATACAAAACATCAACTAAGATTCTTCATGCATGTTTTTATTAGCCAACATTGGTTTGAGATGTCACACATTTATTAAATCATGTGATAGATGCCAAAAGTTAGGCAGAATTCCAAAGCGAGATGAGATGTCACTCAATTCATTTCTAGAGATCACAGTTTTTGATGGATGGGATGTCGATTACATGGGTCCATTTCCCTCTTCATGCGGTTATATATTCTATTCTTTTGCTTGTGAATATGTATCCAAATGGGTAGAGGCAAGCCCTACACAAGCTCCAGATCCAAAGTCCTTGACCAAGTTGTGTCAAAAGATTATTTTTCCTAGATTTGGTTCTCCAAGGGCAGTCAGATCTGTTGGAGGTAGTCATTTTAATGAAAGAAACTTCAATAATTTATTGAGCAAGTATGAAGTCAAGAATAAAATCGAACACCATACCATCCACAAATGACACAAGTTGAAATTTCTAATAGATGATAGAAGCAATATTAGAGAAGACAATTTCAAGATAAAGAAAAGATTGGGTACCTAAATTAGGTGATGCATTATGGGCCTATATGACAGCTTCAAGGCACCAATTGGAACAACTCTATTCAAAGTGATTTATGGAAAATCTTGTCATCTACCCGTTGAACTTGAACATAAGGAACTTTGAGAAATTATATTCTCAACTACATCATGAAGAAGACATGAGAAAGAAGGTTGCTACAACTCAAAGAATTAGAATATCTATGCTTAGATGCAAATGAAAATTCCAAGATATCCAAGGATCAAACAAAGAGTTGTCAAATGTGACCAAGAGTGGTATTGTTCAATTCAAGATTAAAGCTTTTCCCAGGTGAATAGGTTCCAAGTGATTTGTTTCATTCATGCTTGTTAAAGTATTCCCCCATGGATCTGTAAAATCACAAGGAAAAAATCCCCCTTCAAAGTCATTGGAAAAATACTCAAGCTTTATACTCTAGGAGAGTTTATTAACAAGGGAGTCACCTACTCCCTCTCTAATGCAAGCTAAATATGATCAAAAGTCTCACTTTTGACGTTAAACAGAGTACCTTTGAGGGAGATCACCCCACACTTATTGCAACTTTATTTGTGCCATTTATCTTGAATTTGACACTTAAAAATAAATGTTATCATGGTGAGATCTTGATTTGAAACCTCCTTGTGATCATTTTTCAATCTTTATTGGAGATACAACCAATAAAATCTAAAGACTCATAGAAGAACTACAATTTACAATAGCAACCCAGTGACATGTTGTGTAGAAGTTATACATGATGTATGCATCTTGAATCCCTCATATACACGGTTCCTACAACATGTCATGTGAGATTTTTACACATCGTGTACAATGCATCCTCGGAAAATATAACAAAACATCATTTCACCAAGACAATGTGTGCTCTAGTCACACGACATGTACCTTCAGAGAAATTTCACACACCATTCTTTTAACATGTCATGCATTACTCTTAAACAACACGTAAGTAGCTGTAAACTAGGGTTTCCCCCTTTCAAGTTCATTTACACAATTTGAAACCAGCACAACCATTTCTTCCCTCATATTGTGCTAAGCCTTTCAATACCTTCTCTACCCTCACTTGTGGTGTCTCCCTTAGACAACCTACAATTTCTACTACAACCTCTGGATCCTCCAACTATCTACAAGCCTCTGATGAGGGCAATCCTTCACCGTCAGCCATCAAGCAAGCATTTCCATTATGGGTGCTCTTATTTGACAACCTCAAACTGCAACTCCATTTGTTGTCAAGTAAGGCCCCAACCATGGTTGTTGCTCTTCTCCACACCAATTGCCCTATTGGCCACCACTTCCACCTCCTTGGGCATCACCAACTTCAAGCTCACTATATGTAACTTCATGGTCATTGTGATGTGCTTCTCCAAACCATGTTGTCCAGTCCCTTCCATGTCATGGCTAAATCTCTCCATGTTGTGTTGCTTTGTTCTCCATGACATGTTTCCCAAAGGTCAATGTCATGCTTTAGCAATGATACTCAAAGTTCTTCCTCATCCAACCACCATTTGTTCATCATTTGCACGTAAATGTTGGCTGCCAAATGCACACATGCTGAGATGTATTCAGCTTTTGTAGGCACTTTCACCTCCTTCTTGCATTTCACTATCATTGAAGAAGACGACATCATTTACCATAGATTGGCCGCATATCAGGTGTTAAATTACAAGGTTTTCCTATGAAAACACCATTGTTTCCCTTGTATATCATGATGAAGGGATGGAATCACTTTGCAACCTGGCAACATATCATTGTTGTGATCCACCTTGTCGCCACATACCCCCACTTGACATATGAATTTCTTAAAACAGTCAACAATGAAGATGATATCAAGAATGTTGTTGAGTCACTAGGTATGCATCATTTATTTTAGACTCCCAAATAAACCTTATCAAATAATTTTCAAACAATTTTGTGAGTTGTATGGTCCCCACCTATGATGACATCATCGTCCTTCTAGGAACCTTTGAGCTAGATGATTTTTGGAGTAGAATAATAGATAAGACTATCTACAAGGCGCCACCAGCTAGGATTTGCATATGCAGAATCCTATTTTGTGCTAAATTCACATGCTTCTGAGCACCTGGTTGTTTTTTAGGAAGGAAACTCAAGGATTAGTGAGCAAGTAAAAAATATTCTTCCTATGGGGAATGCTTCATAACTACAAGATAAATGTCATAAATTTTGTGTTTAAATGGTAAAAAAGGTAGTAGCTAAGGCATAATGATTGGGGGGCAAATCACAAAATTGGACATCAAGTTGGGGATTTATTTAGATGATCTTCATAATTTGATAGGGAGGAACATAGTTAATTGAAAGTTCCTTATCTTTTCAAACCTCCTTTCACCAACACCGTCTGGAAATTAGAAATACATCAATATTTCCATTGGCATAATGGATACATTGAATTACCTGATCCAGACAAAACTACTTTAACCAACCCAAGGAACTAGAAATGTACATTCAATGATGATGGTGATACCACATAAGGGGCCAAGTTAAGTCTTCTATTGCACATGTCACACAAGCAGATCCATCTCCTTCCACTAGCACTTAGACTTATTACACTTGGGTGATGCCCGACATGAGCCACATGTAAGGGTACATTCAATAATGGTTTCATCAACACTTTACGTATATGCCCATCTCACTCAACTCATCCAGATACCATGACATGCACTCTATGGTACACAAGATGGACGTCTGGCACATCACCCAAGAACAATACACCATGCCATCTCAAATGAAACTTCCACCTAAAGAAAAACCATCCCATGTGATAGATGATGATGATACAGTAACACAACATCTTTGTATTGTATATCATGGAACATGCCCTCCACTTTGACATCTCCGCCATGATGAGGTACCCAATTGCTACTTTATTTATTTGATTTATATAGTGAGGACATTATAGATTTCATGATTGGGGGGGGCAACCAGGCAGTAGTGTAGTTTTAAAACTTCTTTCCTATCTTTATTTTATTTTAGATAGTGTTTCGATCTTGTGTGTTTAGAAGGTTATTTCTTTTTTTAGGTTGATTTTTTCCTTTTGTTGATTCATTTGTCTTCTACCTTTGTGATGTTAGTTGAAGAAGGTTTGCATAATCCATGCATCAATTACATGATCTTGTTTTCCAATCGCACTCTCTATTTTGGTTTCTTGCCTTTCTCTTGTGTGCTCATCCTTTCACCCATGATTGATCAATGCATGTAACAACCTAATCTTTTTGGACTCACCAACATTACAATGTTATCTAGTTTTAGAATTTCAAAATTTTGACAGTAATGTGAAATCTAGTTTTAGAATTTCAACATAACTCTCTTGAACTTTGGGGAAAATACATTAGTTTAAGTCTGTGAGGTTTCTCAAGCAGGACCTGATTCATACATGCTTATTTTGTACTACTTTTCATTTAAATACATTATTCCCCGCAAAAGATGGCTAAATTGTCCACTTTTGTTCCAACCTAGTGTAAGTCTAATATGACCATGATGGTTGGGTGTTACATCATTCAAAGGGTAAATTGACCCCAATCGACATTCTGTGTGTGTATAAGCCTATTCTAGCAATATAGTGCCAGAACCCATGCTTTCCTATTTCATTTTTATTTATGAGAAAATATATTAGTACTAAATTTCTTATAAATTCCTCTTTGTTTGTCCTTATATTCAAGAGGGGTAGGTTTCATATTCACTATTTATTTGACCTTTTCATCTATATCTCTATTTAGCCATCCAATTGATTGTTCAAATTATGTTTGACCAACTCTTTTGAACTTATATTTTCTTTTTGGTTGTTTGATTTGAACTCATTCTAATAGCGAATATCTTTGACGGTATAGTTGGCTTGTCTTGAATTACTTCTTCCATTTCATTTCATTGATACATGTGCTTCTTGCTTTCTTCAACTACTCATATTTGATTCATTTTTTTTATGAAAAGCAATGGACTTTGCTTTAGGAAATTTTATGTGCATGATTTGTATCACCTTTTGTAGGCTCTTTCCTACACTTCTCATTTCTACTTAAATTTTCCTATGATAATTACCCATGTTTGTAATTTTGTGTTATCCTAATGACTTCCATTGTTTCCATTGTAGTTACCATGTTTTGACAATAAAATGAGGAGGGGAAGATCATCATATCACTTCTTACCTCAAACCCAACTATCCAAAAAATTAAAACTTTAGAATTACTGAAACAACCATGAACATCTGGTGTAGGCCACCTTACACATCATGCAATCATATAACAATACAATCCAATAGTAAGGCAGCAACACGACAGTGGGCCACTGACATGTTGTGTTAGTTTTGGCAACAAGTTGATAGTATTTGTATGACACGACACATGTATTATCTGGAGTGCATGTCACATGGTCCACATCCATTATAACTTCTCAGAATGCAACTGACATGTTGTTTAGGTCATCATACATGTTCTTTTACTTGTCGATTTCACATATTTATGGCCTTAACCACCCCATTTTTATGTATATGACTCTAAGCCATCTTGTGACGGTTATGTTGAATTATTTAGAGTGTAACTCAGTTAGATAAGAGAGAGATAGAACTGGGAGGTAACCAATGACAACCAAAAGTCCAGAGGAGGTTTCTCCTAAGAGAATTTCACCATTTCCTTCTTCCTCGATAGTTGCAGTAGAGATCTTCAGTCACTTCTTCTCTTAATCTTGAGGTGAAGGTTCCTAGAGAGTGTTTATCCATCAAGTATGAATACTTGACTCATGGTAGGGCTTCTAGCTTTTTCTTCCTTCTTCACACGCGTATGGAGTTTGTTTCTTTCTCATATGATGTAAAACTCTATTTTCCATTTTTCTACCTACTATCTCCATCCATGGATGAGTAGAACCTTTATTTTTGGGAATGGGAGAGTAAATCATGTGTCATGTCTTGTTGAACAACATATTTCATACTTAAAGCTAGTTTAATCACTTTCCATGATGCATCGATGTTTATTTTGACATATATGTTTGACTGTCCATTTTGTGTGTGTTATTTTTGCTTCCCTTACATGCTGAGAGGGTATGCTTGAAGTAACAAAACATTATGATACTCATTTTATGGATGATGGAAGTAGTTGTGTAACATTGGAGACTCATGGTTTTTCATGATTTTATTATGTGTATATGCATGACAATGATATATAGTGTTAGAACCATTCTACACCGTTGAAAAGGGCAGAGAAATCAGACCCCCCTTTTGATTGTTCTTTCTAGTTTAGATTTCTTGTTTCTTCATGACATGATGTGGTATTTGAAACCCTATATCCAAGATTTGTTAACTAAATTTGAATCATCAATTCAAGTGACTGTTGTTTTAGTTTGATTTTTTCGTACCTGTTAACTTAATTGAATGAAAACCAATCCTCTTAACTAGATCTAGATTATTGGAAATAACAACTCTTAGGCCTAATAGTTTATTCTCCTCTTGGATACAACCTTGACAACTAAAAATTTGTATGCTTGTGGGGTAAGATGAGTCGAGAAAAGATTACAAATGTTAAAACTCGTCTGAAAATATACCAACAACTACCACCAACTACAACCATGTTTCCATCAAGTTCCATCATGACCACAAATGTGAATCCGACCATCATGAATTCTTCCAACCTTTGATTATTTCTGTTGTAGAAATGGTAGAAGAGGTAAAGGTGGGCATGACTATAGAGCAACCTATCATGGATCTCAACCTCAACTTAGAAACCCATAGATTACATGGAAGTTCCTACCTAAGATACCCTAAGTGAAGGGGTGAAATTGAGGCAATAGGAGGGAAAATATTAAGGAATTTTCTAAACCAATGAGATTCAAATATACAAGTAGAACTTATAATATATTTAAGTTTAGTGACATATGGCATAGAATCATAACCAAAATTCTAATATAATATTAAACCCTCATATGATTGCCAAATTATCATTTGAGCATGTGACTTTCAAATGCTTTAATTGTGCCATATACATATGTAGACACATCACATCCATATAGTTCATTTTTATTGACATACCAAGCACCTATTGAATTCAAGAAATGCTTAAGAGCATATCTTCTCTCCTCTCCTACATGCCCAACCGCTCATATTACATATCTTGTCTTGCTCAAGTTGGGGTAGCATATCGTATGGACATTTATAGTAACCCTATTAATCTTTCTCCACTTTTAGGTGCCTCTTAGCAAGCATGTCATCTAAAGCATTAGCTTCTCTTTCTTTGTGTATATGGATCACTTTGTTAAAGGAATAAGACACAATCCATATGCCTTCTACAATATTTTTATGTCGGCAAGGACACATACATCTTCTATGAATGGAATCCACTGAGAGCTTGGAGTCAGCATTGAAAGCATGCTTTCTTAAATAGCGACTAGAAGCTCATCACATTCCTAGAAAGATGATAAGAATCTCTCTTTCTAAAGGATCAATACAAGTATGTACTTCTCCTCTACACATGATCCAAAGGCCCTAGTTATCTCTAGAAACGACACATGCACTCATAATTCTTTTCTATAAGTTTAAAGTTGTTGGTATGTATGCCTAGAGAACCAATCATATGGTGGTTGTAATGCAATATCTAGTAAATTATTTGATGAATAATAAAGGAAATATTTTCCTATATGTTTTTTCAATTATGAGATAATGGTATGACATGATATATGTCTTGAGAATGATGTTACTTAATGACATATGTCTTCAGGTTGAGGATTTGAACAATCTGATCATATGTATGATAAGAGTAATATGTTCTTATTATGTCCCTTGTCAAATATTATTATGGAAGCTAATAGAAAGAAATAATACATAAGACTATAGTCTATGTCGGTTGATGAAATAATCTCATTAGTCATGATACATGATATCAAACCAAGCACATAGATACTTTTCATAGAACAATGTATCGGACAGACCCACCATGAGAGTGATGCATGGAAACCAATGAATGGTAGTCAGAATCAACTCTCATAGTGATAGTGGTGATTGTGGTTCTTAGACCTAAAGTAAATACACTAATCACATGTTGTTCTTTGTACTTTGACATCATCAAAAGTGACCTTGAATAAGGGTTTCCATAAATGTGATGCTTGTGTACTCTGTGACACATGGGGATTGATTGTGAGTGATGTAGATGTGATTTGTTCCTCCTATCAGAGTTGATATTTGGGCCACTTTACAAGCAAGATAGAGAAACATATGGTCATAATCATTTGAATTGATATATGATATGTGAGCTCACATGCATCTCAGGTAGTCTGCTCTAGCTCAAGGAACATGGGTTGAATGTTGAAGAGGATGATGACTCCATGCCTGAGTTCAATCTGGATATTAGAGACAAAGGAACTATATGATCACTGTAACTCTAATCATGGATTGTAGGTTGAAGTTATTCTACAAATTACCAATTACTTGGGTAGAAATTATGTGTTTCTAGATACCACTCATTGCTTGTGATGTCATAAATTAGTTATGGACATTCATTGCCAATGTAATTCAGGACTTATAAGATTACACCATGGGATACACTTAGAATAGGATTTTATACACGAGTGATGTTTAACTTGATTACTAAAATGTTTAGGTATTCAACTTAAACAAGATTGACAATCAAAAATCTGAAACGACCAATTGATCTTGTGAACTGACTGGTTCAAATACATGAACCGATAGGTTCAAGTTGTGAACCGACCGGTTGGTTGATCAATGAGATTGGATCAAGGATTATATTGACTCATGTTGCGCATTAATCAGATATTAAAAGTCAATTGTTTGTGAATAGGAAACATTGTGACCCAACCAATTCAAGGGTTGAATTGACTGGTTCACGTGTGAACTGACCGGTTCAACATTCACAACTTCCAAAAAAATTCATGAAATTTTGTCTCTTTGACTCCCAGACAAACTGGAAACCCTAACCCTAGCCATCCTATATAAAGGGGGCATTCTAGCCTTTTAGAGACACAACAACAAGATCTGACAATTGTTGTCCTCTTTGGTTGTGGTAATCAAGAGAGACCGAGAAAGTATTACCCCAAAAGGAAGAGACAACAAGAGAGAGACAACAAACGGAGAGCAAGTCAGTGCTAGCATGTTGACATTCAAAGGGGTGACTCCATCATGTTGGCCTTGGAGTACAAAGAGGAGTTCCTGGTGGTCTGCGTGGACTATGATAGAGTCTAAGAGGCCATTTCCACCCGTTAGGAGAACAACAACCGCCACCATCTATGGTGGTGTCGCCCTGACAGTTGTCGGTGTGCAATTTGTGAAAGAAGTACACCTCTACAAGAGTTATTGTTGCCTCGCTCTAGGACCAGGTATACCTCTTGCTAGCCCTCCTTCCCAATACATAGTTATTGACAGATCAAGTGAAATATGGAGAGTAAAATTTTGTTTTGAATGCCATATTTCCCTACAATGGTATTAGAGCCATGCCAATTTACTATGTTTTGGGATTAATCAATATGATCATATTTTTATTTTATCATTTACTTTATTGCATACTATGTGAATACTTAAAACAATGAATGTGCATATGTGATTAAATACCACATAAGATCCTAATAAATATATACATATTATGTATTTGCAATAAATACTTGTCGTACTAAAAAAATGATGGTGATTGAAAGCATGGTTATGGCCTATACCCTCTAGGCTTCTTTGCTTGGATGAATGGGTTATATTCCTATTTTTTTCAAATTGGTTTGCATACCAATCCTCTCTCTATTTTTCAATATGTAAAAGTATTAATATTTTCCTTCATGTACTCCCCTTGAATGTAACTCGAGGTTTCCCTATTACAATATAATAAGTTAAATAGAAATAGGATAATTTTATTTCATGTTGTGGAAAAAGATGGCGTTCTGCACCAGACAAACCGACCGACTCAAACAACAAACTGATCAGATGGAGGGGTCTGACATAGCTTGAACCAGAGACCAGAAATTGTTTCAAGAAACCAACCGACTGACCAGGAGGCCAACCGATCGAGTCAAGAGTTGAGCCGATCGACGCGGACAGTTCTAGTACAAATTTATGAAATATTGGTTGTACATATGATGTGGACCTTTGGATAGCAATTCCTTGTGCTCTAAGGAATTGCATTAGTGTATCCATAACCATCACTTGTATTTGTGATTGTATGTTCTCATTAGTGGATATAGCATGTATATGATACATACTATAAGTATGTGGCAATTGTATATGTATATGTATATATATGAATATAAAATCTCTCAATTAAATATTAAGTCTTAGATGCTTTCCATTAGTGACACATATGATAAGCTTGATCGACTAAGCATGGGCATACCATACATGGTGTGTCGTCTATCTCATGGAAGTGTGATGGTAGTTTTGTGGGCCTACCAAGCAGGGTGCATTACTATTGTATTGGCTTTTGGTTCATGCTCTAGGTGACCATAATCGGATTAAGTTCCTAGAAGCATAAAGATGGATTATGGAAAAGAGTTGCATACCATCTATCCCAAAATTGCATAAGATAAAATTGGAAAATGTTGCCTACCTTTATAATTGATTATTGACGCTGGTGTTGGCCAAGTAATAACTCAAGTTTTTTGGGTTTCATCTCACTAGAAGGTTGTACGTTGCAATCTTCTGAATTAATAAGTGAGTGATATCAATTTGAAAAAAATAGTGGGAGTGACAATTAATTAAAGGCCTAATTTATATTGTATTTTAATCAAATCAAATCAAAAGGGTATTGACATATTGCAAACTTCATTTGTAGAAACAAATGGCAACTGATAACTCATTATCTTTGCGTTTGATCCTTGAGAAGGACACGTTGAATGGGAATAATTTCCATGATTGGTTCAAGATGTTGAGAATTGTTCTCACACAAGAGTGCAAGCTCCATGTCTTGGAGACACCAAATCCAGGTGAAAATGCTCCCACTATGCCTAAGGCTGAAAGGGATGCTTACAAGAAGCACTCTGAAGATGTCATGGATGTCAAGTGTGTGATGCTATACTCAATGAAATATGAGTTGCAGAGACAATATGAGAATATGGATGTTATTGAGATGGTAATACATCTTAAGAACATGTACCAAGATCAGGAAAGATAAGAGAGATATGATGTCTCTAAAGCATTATTCAAGTATAACATGGAAGAAGGAGATCCAGTAGGTCCCCATCTGCTAAAATTGATTGGGTATGTGGAGAACCTTACTAGACTGGGATTTCCCTTGGGTCAAGATTTGGCCACATATGTGATTCAGCAGTCACCGCTAGAATCATACAACCAGTTTGTCATGAACTACAACATGAACAATTTTGACAAGTTGTTGTCAGAATTGCTTGGCATGTTGAGAACTGTTGAGGTGCAAATGAAGAAGGACTAACCTAAATATGTGATGATGATCAACAAAGGAAAGGGTATGTGATAAGGTGAATTCTTCTATATTCTTTTGTTTTATAATATCTTAACGTTAAATCCTAGTTTCAAAGAATGATAACTTAACCAATCAAATATTTGATTCTAGAGCTCAAAATTTACCAACATTTAGGGTTTTCTATGATAAAGCCATGTTTCAATTTTCATGTCAATCTGATGCTCCTAGCTCACTCAATGATCTTACCAAGTTTGCACCTAAGTATTTAATTAAATACATGCAATCACATCAGAACCTTGGTCTCTGACTTGGGATGAGACATTTTAAATGTCATGCGGCCAGCTATATCCGGATATTGTATATGTGGCCTCATCCTAGCTATCCATGGCTCCTTCCTTGGATTTGGGTCTGATCAAACGGATAGGAAGTCATCCCCAACCTTCGTTAAGCCAGGAGAACGTGGCTGCATTCAAGAGCAAAGAACGACCAACACGATCTCCCTCTCCAACCTCTCTCAAAAAAAACTAATCAAGGCTTTGACTCCTTCTTTCCACCACAAACTCGACAACCCCTCACACGACCCCTAGAGAGCACCAGAATTGCCTCTGCAAACACCACTAGTGACAACATTCTCCTGCTTGCCCAACTCAAATTGGGAATCTATGAACTACTCTCCCTCTCACCTATTTAACCCCCTTCACATATCCGCCTGGAACCCTTTAGTTTGTTGCCACCTTCAATTTGTTTGAAACGAGCATATATGGATTCCCTTTAACTTCATCTCCTCCTGTTTCCCTTGTGATGGTGCAAGTACTGGTCGGGCCACATCCTTGCTCATCACTGTAAATCGAACCATCCTCAAGCTTTGCAGCACTAAGAGGAACCTCGCTGACTCATCCATGAGGTCCCAGCACCCCCTATACCCCTCTCACTCCTCCTTTTCTTCATGTCAGTGAGCTACTCTATCTCTCCCAATGGAGCATCACTTCAGAGGGAGTCAGGCATCGAGGCTTTGCCGCCCTAAATTGGAGGAGCCTTGCAAAGGTGATTGTGAAGTAATTTGTATGCGATCGACCCTCTGTTATCATCTTGAGCTCTCCGGAGTTGACGATAGAGCTAGCGAGCTTTGCAAGAGGTGAAGAAGAGTGGGGCCCACCTTGCTGACTGGATCTGACTTGGACCAGTAAGGTAAATCCAAGTCAGTTCCCTAATATTTGATCATGCAAAACCTCACCACCATTGGATCTAAGCATCAATGGTCTGATTTGATTTCCTTTTCCTTTTAATTATCCTCTAAATTGATTAATTTCCAGTTAATACCTAATCTTGGAAAAATCACTATAAATAGTAGGATTGTCGGAAAAATACAAACCAATATTTCTTTTTTATCAAAAAATTATGAGGATCAAGAATCTTCCATCAGTTAACCCTAAATTTGACTTGTATTAATGCTCATACTCAAATATGGTTCTACCTTGTTTAATTATTCAGAAAATACTCAATCACAAATAAATAAACAATTTCCTCTATTTGTCTTCTTTTTGTTCCTAGATAATTATGAGACACTCAATACCAATCTATGTGACTCAAATATCAAAAAAGATGATTTATTACTCTTTTTACCTATTTTTCTTACCAAAATTGTTATAATCATCTATCATGATCTAAAGACCACCAAAATGATTTAGAAATCCCACTCTAACATGATACTTCCATATATGAACTCAAATCCGTACTCCATGACTCATACTATGCACTCATGACTCTAACTAAGAAAAGGGCCTTTCAAACACTTTTAGAACTAAATGGTGAAATTGCCAACATATCTAATTAGTATCAAATCTCTCATAATTTCAAGAATATGAAGGTTCTAGTGAGAAGCATCTCTGGAGTCCCCACTTCTGTGTAGAAGGTACACCTTACCTCTTACTTGGCCTACTATGGAATATGGTTGTAGTATACATGTATAGAACTTGACATATGATATTGGATGAAATGACTATTATGGTATGTTTCTTGGGTTTACATATATATATAGTTTTGACACATGACACAAAAGATTGTTTCATTATATGATGACACTAAATCTCTTTGGTAGAATAGTGCATTTGAGAAAGTACTAAATCTCTTTGGTAGAATGGTACATGTGAGCACTAAATCTCTTTGGTAGAAAAATGCATTTATGAAAGTACTAAATCTCTTTGGTAGAATAGTACATGTGAGCATTAAATCTCTTTGGTAGAATAGTGCAAGTAGTTGATCAACTTTACATATAATGGAAATCCATAATAAAATATGTGTTCTTCTTTTGTTAACAAACCTCCTTGCTTCAGTTTGTTTTTGTTACTTTTTTTAATAGTGCAAAGTTATAGTTTTATCTTATTGCCAAGTTATAATGAGAGGTATATAAAAGAAATGTTTGCATACTCAGTATAATATATTATTATATTATGATGGTCTGTACAAAATTCTGATGCTTTATAGGTACTTTTGGTAATGATTATGATGATACAACTCAGTATGATGGATCAACAAAATCAGATCTTTCATGGGGATGCTAAAGTAAAATGGGACTTGTAGTTTAAGCTCTTTTTCTTCTACAAAGTAGTTCTCTCATGTATTAAGTTTTTCTTCTGTAGTACTCCTTTGCCTTCAGGCCCCTATGTAATTAACACTTGGTTTATTTAAGGAAGATTTATTATTTGGTCCATGTATATACTTGTATTTTTTATCCACTCATGGAAGAGTAATTTTAACCCCTTTGTACACCATTCCCTTTTGGGTCTAAAGTGTGGCTTGGGGTTAGATTGTTAAGCCATAATAGATGGTATCAGAGCAGGCACATAGGTCAATGTATATGCATTAAATACCTAGTAACCTTATTTAAACATGAGGTAACCCATATTTAACATTATGTTGTCGAGGTGTATAGAAGGATACTTGTGGAAGTTTCTGGCATAAAATCATCAATCCATTTTGATGGTGGTTAGGGATACCCGCTACAAGTAATCTTTCTAGATAACACAACTATTGTTAAAGTGGGCACCCGTTACCCTAGAGAAATCCATCTTCTCATCTTTTCTCAATTAAGGACTGCCCCAACCACCTATTTAGTAAATGATACACACTAGGCTTCTCATCTACATTCTCTCTCTCGACCATGATCAATGAACTACTCTCTCTATTATGTGGGTAGATTAGGATAAATGGGAACAACTAAAAGACATGAAGAATTGAAAAATGTATCTTTTATATTGATAAAAACTTTTTTGTTTGCATTATGATCTACCTCAAATAATCTCTAAATCATCTTTTGATATACAAATTTGCATATGCCTCCAAAAACTAGATCCAAGATAAAGAGAACTAATGATGACTCTGGTGATGAATCTAACTCAAACCCTAATAATACCATGCCTATAGGTGAATGGGAGGAACAAAAGAAGGTGATGTTGGAATGCATGCATGCCCTACCCTAAAGGAAACCAATAACACAACTTCTTCATCTTGGATCAACCCTGAAACTACCATTAGTGATTTCATCAAACTTAAACCTAAAGCCTTTCATGGAGAAGATTTAGGTGAAGTCCTAGATAAAGTTGATACATGGATCCTATCTGTTATAAATGCCTTTAGAGCCCTTAAAATGTGCTAAGGAAGATAATGTCACTTTTGCAACCTATCAACTCAGGGGGTCTGCAAAGTTGTGGTGGGAAAATTATTACCATACACGAGAACTTCCAGATGTCCCTGTGAGTTGGGAGGAGTTTAAGGTGATTTTTACTACTTGGTTCATGCCCATATCTGCTAGAAAAGAGAAGAGGAAGTAGTTCAATAACCTCACCCAAGGAACCTTATCTGTTGCTGATTATGTTAGGCCTTTTAGACTCCTAGAGATTCATGATCATCACCTTGATGAATATGAAAAGATTGAACACTTCATTGATGGCCTTAACCATGAATTGAAAGTCTACATGCACATCCAACCACCCTACCTTTGAAGCCTCCATCAATAGTGCCCTTACCCAAGAAAGAACCTTGGGCAAGAATAAGACACCAAGTTAATTTGGGATACTTAGGCTTGATGGATGCATCCATCATTAAGGACAATGAAAAGGGGAAGGACAAGAAGAAGCCTCATAGACATGGCATGGGAAGAGGAGGAGGAAATCACCATAGAGGTCAATCATACCGAGGAGGACCAAACAGGGGAGGCCGAGGTGGGCCACACTGAGGGCCACCACCTAATGCTACCATATGTAGGAATTATGGAGATATACACCCAGGAAGATGCAAGTATGACAAGCTTGTTTGCTTCAATTGCAAAAAAATAGGGGCACATGAGTGTTAACTATGCTAGTCCACCACATTGGATGAATATGAATGCCCCACCAACTCAACATGGAGCTCCACCTATTCAACTCGCTACTCCACTAGCTCAAGCTCAACCAGATCACCACCAGGGCTGAGCCTTTGCAATTGATGTCGAGGAAGCTAAGGCTAATGACAACAACCTGATTGAAGGTAATAATGTTAATATATTTTCTTTATGTGAACCATCATAAATCATAATCTCATATGGAAATCCTAATGTAGGTATGATATATCTCCAAGATCATCCTATTGTGGCTCTATTTAATTTAGGATCTACTCATACCTTCATCTCTATAAATCTTGCATCTATGATCAAATTAGAGATAAAAGATCTAGGTTATATCTTGGATGTAACAACTCCCAGTGGAAAAATCTATACTTTTTTAGAAAACTAAAATCTTGCCTATTTCTTTTGCTAGTCATAAATATCATTCTGACTTCATTCTCCTTGATATGGAAGATTTTGACCTAATTTTGGGGATGGATTGGCTTTTTACCAACTATGCCATGCTTGATTATCGAGCCAAGAAAATAATCATTTCTGTACCCAATTCTGAACATTTGATAATACCTGGGAGAAAAGAAAGAAACTGAAATATGATTATCTCTTCTATTAGAGTTGAGACATTGATAGCCAAAAGATGTAGAGCCTATCTTGTAGTTGTATCCATGTCTGATTCTAAGGTGAGACCTTTAGAGAGATTGGATGTGGTGAAAGATTACCCGGATGTATTTCTTGAGGAGCTCCTAGGGCTACCTCCAATATATGAGATTGAGTTCTCAATTGAGTTAGCACCCAACACCGCTCCAGCCTTGAAAGAACCTTATAGAATGGCACTTGCCAAGCTTGCATAGCTTAAGAAACAATTAGAAGAACTACTTGATAAGGGCTTCATCCATACTAGTACATCTCCCTGGGGCGCTCCTATCCTTTTTGTTAAAAAGAAAGATGGGTCAATACGAATGTGTATTGATTATCGCATGATCAATAAATCCACCATAAAAAACAAATATCCCCTCCCTAGAATTGATGACTTATTTGACCAACTTTGTATCACCATTGTATTCTCTAAGATTGACCTTAGATCAAGCTATCATCAATTACGAGTGAAGGATTGTGATATTCCAAAGACAACTTTTGAAACTAGATATGGACATTATGAATTCGTGGTGATGTCTTTTGGGTTGACCAATGCTCGTGTAGTGTTTGTGAATTTTGTAAATACTGTCTTCAAGTCTTTTCTAGACAACTTTGTTGTGGTCTTCATTGATGACATTCTCATATATTCAAACTCTATTGATCAACATTGTGAACATATCCAAAAAGTACTTGATGTGTTGAGAGCTAGATATTGTATGCTAAACTATCCAAATGTGAGTTTTGGATTGACCAAGTCATATTTCTTGGCCATGTCATTTCGGGTGGGAAAATTTATGTAGATCCTGCCAAAGTCTTAGTTGTCCTTAATTGGAAAGCTCCTACCAATGCCTCTAAAATTTGTAGTTTCGTTGGTCTAGAAGGTTATTACCGTCGTTTCATCCTTAATTTCAGAAAAATAGCCCTACCCATGACTAAACTTACCCAAAAAGATTTCAAATTTATTTGGACTTTCGAATGTGAATCTAGTTTCCAAGAATTGAAATCCCGTTTGACTTCTTCTCCTGTCTTGACCTTGCCTTCTAGAAATTATGGCTTTGTAATATTTTCTAATGCTTCTAAAATGGGTTTGGATTGTATCCTAATGCAAGATAGTAAAGTTGTTTCCTATGCCACTAGACAATTGAAACCTAATGAGGTCAATTATCCAACTCACGATTTGGAGTTAGCTGTTATTATTTATGCCCTCAAAATATGGAGACATTATTTATATGGTGCTACTTTTGATATATTCATGGATCACAAAAGTCTCAAATATCTCTTGACTCAGAAGGATCTCAATCTTAGACAAAGAACATGGTTAGAATATATTAAAGACTATGATTTCACTATTTCTTATCACCCAGGCAAGGCCAATGTTGTAGTTGATGCTATCAGTTGTAAGAGGTCAATATGTGCATCTATCTTTACTGTTGAACCAATGAGTCTGAAACCTTCAAATTCTGGGTCACCTCAAGTAGAAGATAGCACTATCATTCTAGAAAACAACAATATTATTCGTGGTCTTCTTTCTGAACTTCTAACATCCCAGAAGAACAACCCTAGCTTGGAGGAGATGGCATCTCTATTAGCTGATCCCCAGACACATATATCAGTTGGCATGGATGGTGGGCTAAGGTACAAGCATCAGATGTGGGTACCCGAAGAGTAGGAGATTAAGAAGTGTATTCTGTAAGAGGCACATGGGTCTAAATATTCAATACACCTTGGATCCACTAATATATACAAGGATCTATAGAGACACTTTTTGTGGAGAGGTATGAAGAATGATATAACAGAGTTTGTCTCTAAGTGCCTCTCCTATTAGCATATTAAGGCCAAACATCAACGACCAGGCAGTTTATTGCAACCTTTACCAATTCCTGAATGGAAATGGGAAAACATCAACATGGATTTTTTGGTGGGATTACCCAGGACCAGGAAAGGATATGATGAGGTATGGGTCATCGTAGATCGTTTGACCAAGTCTGCACATTTCTTACCTATGCGGACTACGACCAAGGTTCATGAGCTTGCTGAGTTGTATATCAGGGATATCGTATGGCGGCATGGAGTGCCAGTATCTATTGTCTCATATCAGAATCCAAAGTTCACATCACACCTATGGAAGTAGGTACAAAATGATTTGGGTACACAATTGAATTTCAACATAGCATATCATCCACAAACTAATGGTCAGTCAGAGCGTACTATCCAAATCCTGGAGGATCTTCTTAGAGAATGTGTTCTAGAATGGGGAGGATCTTGGGCTTACTACCTTCCCTTAGCAGAGTTCGCATACAATAATAGTTACCAATCAAGTATTGATATGCCACCTTATGAAGCCCTCTATGTTAGGCCATGTATATCCCCTCTCCATTGGGATGAAGTTGGAGAGAGGAGAATGTTTAAGTCTGAGGAGCTACAACTCTATGCTGATAAGGTGTCTTTGATCAAGCAAAGGTTGAAACGGGCCCAGGATCATCAAATATCATATGTAGATGCAGGAAAGACAGGCAGTTCAAGGCTGGTGATTATGCTTTCTTGAAGATCAGACCCATTTGTGCTATAGCCAAGAACAAAGGGAAACTTAGTCCTAGATATGTGGGTCCCTTTGAGGTTCTGGAGTGCATTAGTGAATGTGCTTATCAACTTTCTCTCCCTCCACAATACAACATGATGCATAATGTTTTTCACGTATCCAATCTGAAGAATTATGTGAAGGATGATAGTCATGTATTGAATCATGAGCCCCTTGAGTTGTGGGAGAATTTCTCTTATCCAGAGCAACCTACAAAGATACTTGATTCCAAAGTCAAAGAGCTCACGAACAAGCATATTCAGATGGTGAAGGTGCAATGGAATCATCATGGTGCAGAAGATGCAACTTGGGAGCTACATGTGGATATGGAGCAATGTTTCCCTTACCTCTTTCAATAAGTTTAATTTTGAGGACAAAATTTCTTTTAAGGTGAGTAGGATGTGATAAGGTGAATTCTTCTATATTCTTTTCTTTTATAATATCTTAACCTTAAACCCTAGTTTCAAAGAATGATAACTTAACCAATCAAATATTTGATTATTGAGCTCAAACTTTGCCAACATCTAGGGTTTTCTATGATAAATACATGTTTCAATTTTCATGTCAATTTGATGCTCCTAGCTCACTCTATGATCTTACCAAGTTTGCACCTAAGTATTTAATTAAATAAATGCAATCACACCAAAACCTTGGTCTCTGACTTAGGTCGAGGCATTTTAAATGTCATGTGACCAGCTATATCTAGATATTGTATATGTGGCCTCATCCTACCCGTCCATGGCTTCTCTCTCGGATCTGGGTCTGATCAGATGGTCAGACGGATAGGAAGTCATCCCCGACCTCCGTTCAGACAAGAGAATGTGGCTGCAGTCAAGAGCAAAGAATGACCAACACTATCTCCCTCTCTAGCCTCTCTCATAAAAAACTAAGTGAGGCTTTGACTCCTCCTCGCCACCACGAACTTGTCAACCCCTCACACGACCCCTAGAGACCACCAGAACTGCCTCCACGAACACCACCAGTGACAACATTCTCCTGCTTGCCCAACTCGAATTGGGCATTTATGAACTACTCTCCCTCTCACCTATTTAACCCCATTCACATATCCTCCTGGACCCCTTTAGTCCGTTGCCATCTTCAATTCATTTGAAATGAGAACATATGGTTTCCCTTTAACTTTGTCTCCTCCAGTTTCCCCTACAACAGTACAAGTATTGGCCGGGCACATCCTTCCTCATCACAACAAATTGAACCGTCCTCAAGCTTTGTGGTGCTGAGAGGAACCTCACTGACTCATCCCTGAGGTCCCAACACCCCCCCATACCCCTCTCACTCCTATCGGCTAGTTGCTCCATCTCTCTCAGCGGCGCATCACTCCATAGAGAGCCAGGCATGGAGTCTTTGCCACCCTAAACTAGAGGATCATCACGAAGGAAGTTGCACGCGATGATTGACCCTTTGCTATCATCCCAAGCTCACCAGAGTTGATTGTAGATCTAGCAAGCTTTGCAAGAGGTGAAGAAAAGTGGGCCCCACCTTGCTGATTGGATCGACTTGGACCAGTAAGTAAAATCCAAGTCATCTCTCTAATATGTGATCGTGCAAAACCTCACCATCATTGGATCTGAGCATCAACGGCCTAATTTATTTTCCTTTTCCTTTTAATTATCCTCTAAATTGATTAATTCCCAGTTAATACTCTGATCTTGGAAAAATCACTATAAATAGTAGGATTGTTGGAAAAATACAAACCAATACTCCTTTTTGATCTAGAAAATTATGTGGATCACGAATCTACCATTAGTTAAGCCAAAATTTGACTCATATTAATGTTCATACTCAAATATGGTTCTACGTTCTTTAATTATTCAGAAAATACTTGAGCATGAATAAATCACCAATTTCCTCTATTTGTCTTCTTTTTGTTTGTAGATAATTATGAGATACTCAATTCCAATTTATGTGACTCAAATATCAACAAAGATGATTTATTACTCTTTTTCCCTATTTTGCTTACCAAAATTGTTATAATTATCCATCATGATCTAAAGGCCACCAAAATGAATTAGAAATCCCACTCTGACATGATACTTCCAAATATGGACTCAAATCTATACTCTATGACTCATACTATACACTCATGATTCTAACTAAGAAAAGGGCCTTTTATACTCTTTTAGAACTAAATGGTGAAATTGCCAACATATCTAATTAGTATCAAATCTCTCATAATTTCAGGAATATGAAGGTACGTGTGAGGAGCATCTTTGGACTCCCACTTCTGTGTAGAAGGTACACCTTACCTCTTACTTGGCCTACTATGGAATATGGTTGTACTATACATGTATAGAACTTGGCATATGATATTGGATGAAATGACTATTATGGTATGTTTCTTGAGTTTACATATATGTATATATATAGTTTTGACACATGACACATAAAAAATTGTTCCATTATATGATGGCACTAAATCTCTTTGGTAGAATAGTGCATTTGAGAAAGTACTAAATCTCTTTGGTAGAATAGTACATGTGAGCACTACATCTCTTTGGTAGAATAGTGCATTTATGAAAGTACTAAATCTCTTTGGTAGAATAGTACATGTGAGCACTAAATATCTTTGGTAGAATAGTACAAGTAGTTGATCAACTTTACATATAATGGAAAGTCACAATAAAATATGTGTTCTTATTTTGTTAACAAACCTCCTTGCTTCAATTTGTTTTTGTTACTTTTGTTAATACTTCCAAGTTATAGTTTTATCTTATTGCCAAGTTATAATGAGAGGTATATAAAAGACACGTAGGCGTCCTCAATACAATATATTATTATATTGTGCTGACGTGTACCAAATTCTAATGCTTTAAAGGTACTTTTGCTTATGATGATGATGACGATGCAACTCAATATGATGACTCAACAAAATTAGATCTTTCATGGGGATGATAAAGTTAAATGGGACTCCTAGTTTAAGTTCTTTTTCTTCTACAATGTAGTTCTCTCATGTATTAAGTTTTTCTTCTATATTACTCTTATGCCTTCGGGCCCCTATGTAATTAGCGCTTTCTTTATTTAAGGAAGCTTTGTTATTTGGTGCATGTATAAACTTGTATGTATGATCCACTGAGGGAGGAGCAATTTTGACCCCTTTGTACACCATTCTCTTTTGGGTCTAAAGTGTGGATTGGGGTTAGATTGTTAACCCATGACAGGGGAAGTCTAAGGGCAAAGGAAAAGCTAAGAAGAGTTCTAAATCTGACCACATTCCCATGTCTTCTACACTCAAAGTAAAAGGAGGGGTGACCAAAGGAGGCAATTGTCACCATTGTCACCAAGATGAACACTAGAAAAGGAATTACCCTCTTTACTTGGATGAACTAAGGAAGAAGAAGGAAGGGATAAAGATCTCCACTTCATGTATTTACGTTATTGAAATAAATATGTCTACTTATTCATCTTGGGTACTAGATGCCAAATGTGGATCTCACATATGCTCGGGATCTGAAAAGAAGTAAGCCTTTAAGTAAGGGTGAGGTTGAACTACGCGCTACAAATGGAGCAAGAGTTGTTGCCACAATAGTTGGAACCTATCATTTATCTCTGCCCATGGGGCTTGTAATAGAGTTAGAGAACTTCTATTTCATACCTACTATCAATAGAAACATCATTTCTATATCTTCTCTAGACAAGAAGGATTCAAATTTCTTATAAAGAATGGAAGATGTTCTATTAGTAAAGATGAGATATTCCGTGGAAGGGCCCCGATGTCTTATGGTATTTATTTATTAGATCTAGACACAAATGTTTATAACGTTACCACCAAAAGACTAAAACTCAATAACTCAAACAAGACATACCTTTGGCATTGTCGTCTAGGGCACATAAATGATAAACACATCTTCAGGCTCCATAAAGATCGTTATCTGGACTCTTTTGACTTTGAATCAATAGAGACATGAGAATCTTGTTTGTTGGGTAAGATGACCTAATCTCCTTTCACTGGTCACAGTGAGAGAGTAAGTGATGGGACTCGTACATAGTCATGTATGTGGACCATTTAGAAAAAAATTAGAGGTGGTTACCAATACTTTATTACCTTCACTGATGACTTCCGTAGGTATGGTTATGTTTACTTGATGAAACATAAGTCAGAAACTCTTGAAAAGTTCAAGGATTTCATGAATGAAGTATAGAACCAACTTGGCAAAAGTATTAAAGCACTTTGTTCTGATCAAGGTGGAGAATGCTTAAATCAAGAGTGTAAGGACCTTCAGCAAGGCCATAGTATTATATCACAAAGGACTCCACCTGGAACACCACAACATAATGGTTTATTTGAAAGAATGAACCATACATTACCAGATATGGTGTGGTCAAGGATGAGTTTTGTTGATCTTTTACCTTCCTTCTAGGGACATGCTCTTGAAACCACAATATTTATAGTAAACTGTGTACCATCTAAATCGGTTCAAAAGACACCATATGAGATATGGTATGGGAAGCATCCAAATGTGTCTTTCATGAATATTTGGGGATGTGGAGCTTATATGAGAGTAGTTCCTGAAAAGATTGGACCCAAATCTGATAATTGTTATTTTGTTGGATAACCTGGGGAAACCAAATGATACTACTTCTACACCCCATTTGGCAACAAAGATGTTTGCTACCAGGGGGATTGTATTCCTAAAAAAGGAATTTCTTTCCAAAGGAATGAGTAAGGGAGAGTAGAACTCGAAGAGGTTCGAGACCAGCAACAAAGCATTGAACCTAAAGAGGTACAAGAGTAACAAGGAGAATTAGAAATTGTTGTGGAATCTCAAATTCCTCATGAAACACGGGCTCCTCGTAGATCTAGTAGGAGACGTCATGAGCCTAAAAGATTTGATTATCTTGTGACTCAAGAAGAAGATGAGATTGTCATTGATGATGAGCCAACGACCTACCTAAAAGTTGTAAAGGGACCAGAGTCTAACAAGTGGGTTGAGTCTATGAGATTTGAGATGGAATTCATGTACACCAACAACATATGTACCTTGGTGGATCCACCTGAAGGGATAAAACCATTGGGTGCAAGTGGTTCTTCAAGAAGAAGTTTGATATGGATGGTAATGTACAAAATTACAAAGTTCGATTGGTATCAAAGGGTTTTAGACAAGCTCAAGATGTTGACTATGACGAAGCATTTTCTCTAGTTGTCATGGTTAAGTCTGTCAGGATCATGCTTGCCATTGTAGCTTATCATGACTATGAGATTTGGCAGATGGATGTTAAAACTACATTCCTTAATGGGAATCTACTTGAGGATGTATACATGATACAACCTGAGGGTTTTATAAATCCAAAGGATACAAATAAAGTTTGTAAGCTACAAAGGTTAATCTATGGATTGAAGCAATCATCTAGGAGTTGGAATCTTCATTTCGACAAAACCGTCAAAGAGTTTGGCTTTAGTCAAAATGAAGATGAACCATGTGTTTACAAGAAGGTTAGTGGGAGCATGATTATATTCCTCATTATATGTAGATGACATACTATTGATGGGAAATGACATTCCTACTTCACAAATGGTAAAAACCTGGCTAGGAAATACATTTTCTATGAAAGTCTTAGGAGAAGCATCCTATATCTTAGGAGTTAAGATCTATAGAGATATATATAGAAGGCTTCTATGTCTAAGTTAGAGCACATACATTGACAAAGTGTTGAAGAGGTTCAGCATGGAAAACTCAAAGAGAGGAAACCTTCCGACATCTCATGGAATTACTATCTTTAGAGCTCAATGTCCCGATTCTTTTGAAGAAATGGAACACATGAGTAAGATTCCTGTAAGGAGGTGAAATCACCCCTTTACTAAAATATGGTAAACAAAACACCATTAGAAAGTAGCGGAATAAAAAACTACTGACTATATTAAATTTCATAAAAGGTTTACAAAAATACATCAAATTCTCCCATTAGGGTTTACATTGAGACACACAATCAGGATCTAGATAGAGGGAAGTCTAGACTACTATAATCTTGTCTCCAAGCAACATCTCCATCAACTGAGTCCAAGCCAAAATCTAAGATCTTCCTTGTCTTATCCATCACATTGCTCAACACCTGGGTGGTTGGGAAGGCACCCAGTAAAAAGGGAAAGGGAAGAAAAGTATGTGTCACAAAACTACTCTGGGATATCAAGATAAGTACAACAAATAAAAATAGGCTAGGGTTCATCATATGATTAAGATAACAAGAGTATGAGGCTATATTCAAAAGAAACTTGCCAATAACAAATGTAAATAAAGGGTTTGCATGTAAGATAATTATTCCTACCTAACTAAGTAGGGTTGAGGCACCTACCAGACCTCTAACCTTAGGTGAGGGGAGAATAAGACATTCCCAGTCACCTACAATATTATGGGGAGAATAAGACATTCCCTAGGGCGATTATTTACATGCCCTCTGTGGGTGGTTGTACATAAGTATCACTATTTTAAATTAAATAGAACATAAATCCACATGCTAGAAAAGTAGTCATGGAAAGAGTAGTCATAATATTCAATAAGCATGGTAGTGGGGTATAAGACCCAAACAAGAAGAAATTATAATCTAATTTGAGGCATGAACAACATTAGGATTCAAGAATAGGATATTTAGGGTTCATTTAAGCCTCATTAGGGAAATATAGGGTTTGGCTGCAATTATCCCAACATAGGGTGTAAGGAATGCACACACCTCTCTTACTGATATCAATTACTAACTTTCACCACTTTAATTGAGTCCAAGTTCCACTTTGCCTATTTTTAATGTATTAAAAGGTATTAGAGTACATAGTGCACATTAATATATAGAAACCCTGTTTTTAGAGCTTTTTAGCAAAATTTGGATTTAGACTCTTAAAACATCACCAATAAACTTATTAGGTTTTTCTGATCAAGAAAACATATATTTATGTTAATTTTGGAGTTATGATGATTAAGATATAATTTTTATGGATTTTATGCATTAAATTCGTTTTACAAAAATCACCCTTCTTCAAACCATGAAATCATACCTTGAAAATATTTTTATTAGATAGATATTAATTTTCCAATTCCAAAACATATTTATTTGTCAAATTTGGATAAGCGCTTTAGAAGATATGAATTTTGCAATACTGACCAATAGGAAACTGCCACATCATCAAACCGATCGAGATATTTGAAGAGAGAGGGAGAGGGAGAAAATACCATTTGACCCAATATCAGGTTTGAAGTTTCTTACATAACCAAACTAGAGATTCTAGAGAAGATAAAATAGCAAGAAACCAAAACCTTAGAAGAACATGGTAAAAAGAGATGGAAATCATCGATTATCAACATAGATGCATGGGTTTTAAGCATGTACTAAGCAATATATGAGAAGGGGGTTAACAAAACTTGCCTCTAGGAAGGTAATAAGGTTAAAACAGAAAGGATTCCGAGATTAGAAGGTATGGTTGCTCCAAGCCAAGCTCCTTTCTTGAGCAAAGATCACCTTCTCCACTTTAGAGGTGCAAACCCTAGCAAAAGAGCAAGGAGATGACATGTTTTAGGGTTTTAGGTAGAGTTTTACCATGTATGGTCATGGTTCCGACCTAGAAGAAGGTGTAAGGAAGACTATCAGTATGAAAATAGGAAATTAAGGGAGGAAACTTACTAGTTTTGGTAGAAATTACTAAGGAGGAGCTTTAGAAACCCTAATAGAGCAATTTGGAAGTCCTAGTAGCCTTCTTCATCAAGGTAGGCTCCCTCTATTTCCTTGGGGCAGAAACTTCGTGGACAAATACATAAGGAAATATTATCTAATCTAGAGGAAAGAAAAGGAGAGCAAGAGTTTTCAAATTGTGAGTTGGGAAGGGGTGTACATGGCTATATATAGAAAGAGGTGAAGCATGAGGAATCTTAAGGGACTTTCCATGTGTCTTTAGCCTAGGGATTGATGGCCATGCAAGAGGATAGCTCATAGAGGCTTCATTCATATAAAAAGTCGGTTCTAAGAGCCCATAGATTATTCTAGGCCATCCCCACCGTTTTGCAAGAAAGAAATTACCTCATTGGTTGATAGCTTTTAAGGATAAGCATCTTTATAAAGAGGGTAATCCCTATAATGCCCGTGGAAAGAAATACCATCAAACCAAGGTGAAACTAGGTTCTCCAATGGTTTAAAACCTCGTTAATGGTAAGGGAATATCTAAGGATTAAAATTCAGGAGATAATTTGCAAAGAAAACCTCCCAATTGGGTAAATTGCATAAAAGTCCAGAATGTACCTAAAATTGCATAACTTGCACAAACAACATCCAAATCGAACCAAACTTCATCCACAAGTTATCTTTGATGTGTAGAATATGAATTTTCTATTATTTCCATATTTTGAATTTATAAAATCACATTATTAATTACTTATGCCTTTTATTGATTTTCTCTCTCCTAAACTTATCCTAATATTTCAAGGTTGTCCAAATTAGATGAAATTTTACATGTAGGCTAATTTTGATATGTAGATTTCGAATTTGAAGTTTGTTTCTTCTTTTGAGACTTCTTTTTATGAGATATGTCATATGGACCATTAACATCCCATTATCTAAATTGTTCATCCAATTAAGTTTCTTATCTTCATATTACCACTCAAATGAGTTATGTGGCATATTTTATGTTTTCAAATCACATCAAAAAGTTAGATTAAGGTTTAGAGCACTTAATTATGGTAATTAAGCTTTCACTGAGGTATTTGTGTATAAACCCTTCCATTGGTATAATTAGTGAATAAATGTTCACTAAACCACTATAAATTCTATTAATTAAATTGAAAGGCCAATAAGGATAGAAATGAAAGGAAAAGATAGGAAATAGGATCAAAAGACAAAATTCCAAAATTCGGTATGTTACAATTCCATATGCATCTGTAATTGGATCTATTATGTACATGATGCTATGTACTTGTCGTGATGTCTCATATGCCTTGAGCATGACAAATAAATATCTATCAGATCTTGATGAAGGCCACTGGATTGTCATAAAAAAATCCTTAAATACTTGACAAGAACTAAGGACCAATTCTGTGAAAGACTGGATTTTAGTTTAATTTTGAGGACGAAATATCTTTTAAGGTGTGTAGGATGTGATGGAGTGGACCTTTGGAATCATTAAATGTCCAATGACATAAGTGAAGTCATGCATGTTGAGTTGTTTGAGAGTCCTAAGTATTTTGCTAAAGAATGAGTGTTGATTGAGGTTGATATCATGATCAAGGTCCCTAAGTTCATGTCTTTTTGGAGTATTTATTTGGATCATCAAATAGTTGAGTTTTGTAGCTAAATTTGAGAAGAATGTAGCTTGAGTTGTAGTAAATCTATAATTAAGTTTTTGTAATATTTGGATGCTTCTAGAAGGAGTTATGTAGGTTTAAATGTTATGAAATAATGTGTATTATTCACCAAGATAATCATGTTTTAGCTAAGCTTGTTAGTGCATATAGATGTCATGTGGGCAGAGCTCCCTTAGGATCTGCGGTAGAAACTAAAAGAATTGTCGAGATTCATAATTACTAAGTATCATGAAAGGGGTAACAAAACTTTTTTCTTATTGAGAGGTTTCTTATATGGAATAAACAAGTGTTTCCATGACTCTACCAACTGATCAATTTGATTCTGTTCCAGATGAGAAGATCATCTCCGACTAGTGCAAGGAGCAGTTAGACCCCTTACTATCTTACTTGAGGGTAGTGGGTGGGAGACGGGGGGGTCAGAGTCCCATTTTTGACCCATCTCCACTGCCTCTCGCAGACGACTGGTGAGAAGAACTGAGAGAATGAGCGGAAGTTCAAGGAGGTTTCGAGGAAGAAGAGATATGGGAAGCTACTCATCTCAGCCAGAGAGGGCATGCCCCATCCACGCCATCTTTGCCAGAGTTCCAAGTTAGGAGAGACGTTCACGGACAGCGGAAGAACATGAGGAGATGAGGATCTTATGCCGAAGATCATCCTCGGCGCGGTGATTGTGAAACAAAATATCGCGGACTCCCAGATTGCTTGGTCATCTAGACCACAAAGGGCCCAACTAAAGGCAAACTGTGAACTGGACAAACCAACCCAAACCGAGGTCAGAGACCGAGAACCTACCGGCTCAGTGTGGGAAGAGGAGTGAGCTGCATCCCTTCGTGCCACGTGGTGAGTACCGATTGGCCCGCAAAAGGTAAATCGCCCAGTAATTCTAGATAATACATAGATCTTGTATAATTCATAGAAATTAGCCTGGTTGTCATAAAAATAATATACCAAAATTCTCAAAAAAATGGGTAGAACAAGATGGAACCAGAAAATCACTATTTTGATGCACTAATGTCAGGAATATTATGTAAGTTGTGAAATGCTCTTATCATGTGTAATAAATATCAAATAGTGACCTAATATTATGAGAATGCATCTGTAACTCTAAGATATGATACATAATCCATAGGATTTTAGTAATTATTATGTTAATGCACGAAATCATGTAATTTACTCTATATGGCTAATTAGGGCTTTTAACCCTAAATAAAATACAATAAATGCATACATGCTCAATAAATGATGAAATTTACAGAGTAAGATCGTATCATTATGTGAACATCAGATTTAATTATGAGATCATGATGATGCATAGAATTCATGTTATATGAAGATGACCCTTAATACATGGGTTGTAACCCTAATATGAATAACAAATATAACTTAAGGTTAATATGCACACATAATTATGTAAAATATAATTATCAGTTAATGAAGTCTAATTCTGGAACATAAATAGATTATTATATCAGAAATCTAATTCCAAGACAAGAATGCAAGTGATAATGGAAATATCCTAATGAGATAAGGTAAACCCTAAAATAAATATAACTAGGGTTATGATGATGTGAACTTGATGATAGTATGTGTCTTTATCAGGGTTTCACCTGGCATACATAGTTGATGTCAGGAATGTAATATGTGATTAGGATATCTTTGATCAAGGTACGCCATTATCTCTTACTTGGCTTATTATACAATATGATTATGTTATATGTGTAGTAAAATACTTGGCATATGATATTGGATGAAATGATTGGTCTTATATGATATGTTTCATGATTTTCCATACTTATTGCTATGAACACATGAAACATAATATATAAATATTCCATTATATCCAAGCACTTCAACTCTTTGATAGTAAAGTACTGAAAAATAAGTACTTCAAGTCTTCAGTAGTAAAGTACTTAGAAATGATTCAACTCTTTGGTAGTAGATCATAAAGGCCTCAATGCATTCAACTCTCAGGTATTAAATGCATGGATGATATAATGGAAAATGTGCTTAAAATATGTGTTCTCTTTTCTTAATGAACATCTTTGTGCAAGTATATGATTTTTCTTATATTTCTTTATAACTGTGTAAGTATTAGTTTTATCTTATTGCCAAGATATGATGAGAGGTATATAAAAGACACGTAGGCATACTCAGTAAAATATTCATGCTGACATGTACCACATGTAATATTTTATTTAGGTTGTGGCTATGTGATCTTAAAGACTTGGATAGTTGTGAGTTGTGTGGTGAGCTGATGTACATGTGGACATGTTGTCTTAAGATCATGTAGTTTAGTGGTAGTACATGTATATGTAGAAGCTTGTTGTTCAATATGTAATATCAAATGTTGTAACTATTCATTATGTATTTATATGTTGAATGGTGAACATGTTTTGTATGGTTTTATTATTGTTCATGTGCATGTACTACTGATTGTTTCCTTTTAACCCCCTTGATTTTCTTCTTCTTAGCCTAGTGTGTGGTGCTCAAATTGTGATTCTCGCTGAGGTGAGGTTTCAATTTGAACGTCACACATCAGATTAAGTTTTAGAAAATCCATGGATGTTACAAGTTCCTTGTCTACGATGGAAAGGAAGAGTTGGTGGTAAAAGGTTACACTGATGCTAACTTCCAAATTGACCAAGATGATTATTGATTGCAATCTAGTTTTGTATTTTGCCTCAATAACGAAGCTATGAGATGGAAGAGTTCCAAGCAAGAAATAGTTGTTGATTCTACAACTAAGGTCGAGTATATTGCTGCCTTGAATGCAGAAAAGGAAGTTGTTTGGACCAAGAAGTTCATCTTTGAACTTGGGATGGTTCCAAGCATCAACGATGCAATAGAGCTATATTGTGACAACAATGAAGCCATTGCACAAGTTAAGGAACCTAGATCGCATCGGCATTCCAAGAACATACTATGACGGTTCCATCTCATACAAGATATCATACAACAAGGAGATGAAAATATTTTTAGAGTACCAACTGAAAGTAATGTTGTTGACCCCTTGACAAAAGCATTTTCACAGTAGAAGCATGACAGTCATGTTATAACTCTTAGGATTAAGTTCATGGTGGATTGGCTCTAAGTGCAAGTGGGAGACTATTGGTATGTATGCCCAAAGAGCCAATCATATGATGGTTTTAATGGCATGTGTAGTAAACAATTTGATTAATAATAAAGGCAATCTTCATTTATATGTTTGTTCAATAATAAGATAATGATATAACATTATGGATGTTTAAGAATGATGTTACTCGATGACATATGTCTTCATGTTGATGACCTAAATAATGAGATCATATGTATGATAAGATTACACACGTTCTTCTTATGTACCTAGTGAAATTTTATTGACGAAGCTAATAGACAACAATATTACATAAGACTACAGTGTGTGTTGGTTGATGGCAAAATCTCATTAGTCATGATATATGATATCAAACCAAGCACATACATACTTGTTAGAACTGTGTATCGAACAAACCCACCATGAGAATAATGCATGGAAACCAATGAATGGTAGTCAAAATCGGCTCTCATAGTGATAGTGGTGATTGTGGTTCTTGAACCTGAACTCACTACACTCACCACATGTTGATCGTCATACTTTGACATCATCCAACATGACCTTCAATAAGATTTGTCATAAAGGTGATGTTTGGGTACTTTGTGACACATGGGGATTGACTGTGAGTGATGTAGATGGGATTTGTCCCTCCTTTTGGAGTTGATATCTAGACTACTTGATAAGCGAGACTGAGAAACATATGGCCATACTCATGTTAATTGGTATATGATATGTGAGTTCACATGCATCTCAAACAGTCTGCTCTAGTTCAAGGAACATTGATTGAATGTTGAAGAGGATGACGATTCCATGCCTCAAGTTCAATTTGGATATCAGAGACAAAGGAACTATATCATCACTATAATACTAATCACAGACTGTAGGTTGAACTTGTTCTCCAACTTTCTAATTACTTGGGTGGCAATGATGTGTTGCTAGATACCACTCATTGCTTGTGATGTCATGGATTAGTTATGGACATTCACTACCAACATAATTCGGGACCTATAGGGTCACACACATAGGATACGCTTGGAATAGGAGTTCATTCGTGAATGATGTTTAACTTGATTACTAAAGTGTTTAGGTATTCAATTTAAACAAGATTGGCAATTAGAACTCCAAAATGACCAATTCATCTTGTGAACATGCATGTTGTAACGACCCCACCTCCTGGTAACCCCCAATTAAGGGAGACCAAGAGGTCAGAGTCGTTATCCCAATAAATAGGATCAAATGTTTGACAAATAATCAATAATAATTATAAAATTTTACCAAACTATACTGAAAGTTGGAATAAAATAAAACTTTGCATACCTTTTAAAAAAACTTTGGATATCTAACTTCTATCCACAGCTTCAATCTATTCTAACTAATCCTCCTTGCACTTTAATTCTTATTTTCATAATATGCCACTTTACTATTTGTCCTTTTAAATATTGTACCTAAAATGCCGACAAACAAAACTTCAGTCAGCATAAATGAATATGTCGATATGTGGGGACAACCAAAATTTCACATATATGGCTAACAATCTAAATATCACAATCAAGTTAATTAACAAGCCAATTTACACTTTCAATGTGACATTCTCCACTGCTTTTACCCTAACCCTAGAATACCCTCCTTAGGGTTTCTCTTTAGCCATTGACTTAAGGCCAGCTTCTCCATCCTGAGCTTGGTGCCTGGGGTCACCTCTCATGGTGCCCATTAGTCATGCAATATTATAAAGCCATCTTCTCTATCCTGAGCATGGTGCCTAGGGTCACCTCTCATGGTGCCCATGGGTCTTCCCTCTTGGGCTTTACCTCATTTCATCTTACATCAGGGTGGCATGTAGGTGCGAGAATACACACTTATATCTTAATTGTGATAATTGTATTGACTTTATGATTTGCATATATGAACATCCAAACAGATAGGTGGCATTCAATTCGATTAAACACCTGAGAAATCTTCATGAAACTAAAATGGTTAACCATAAATAACCACATACCTGTCAGGCTAATTTGAGTACAGAAATAATCCAATCAAGCAAGAAATCCAAATAGGCAAGCAAGCACACAATTAGAACTTGAAATATGCATATAATTTCCTATCATAAATCATGCCATCAAGATCTATTAGACCTAGCTTGCTTCCTAGGGTTTCTAGTCCACTTTTAGGGTTTCCATTGCAATTAGGGTTTTTCTTGTACTTTCATCATTACAAACCCTAGTTAGGCAAAATTTCTCTTAAATCCTAATGATTCTAACCTATTTTGTTTAATAGGCTTAGGATCATCTTCCAAAAGCATAGAATCACATATATCAAATTAAAAGTGATCTTTTTCTCTTTTACCCTAAATTAGGGTTTCTAAGTGCTTAATCATTCTTATTTGGTGTAAAACCCTAAATCATGCAAGAAACATCTAGATCAGGTTCAAGTTTGTTATTAACTAACAAACAGGTTGCGAATACTCAATTTCAATAATTAAGTAATATGAACTCGACCAATATGCTCAAATAGGGTTTCTTAATCTAATACATATGCACTTTTCATTAGATTAACATACTTTTGTAAAAGGGAACAATTTCATGTTCTCAAACCAATTTTAAATACATGGCAATTAAATCATGAGCCGAGATCATAAAGAGCATATTGTGAGTAGGAAGTGGAATTAATACAATGGATTCAAAAGCATCAAACCTCTCTTGTTCGGAAAAATCAAAACATATCGAAATGATACCATAATGTGTTCCTAGTATTTTTCTAAGCAACTTTCATATATAAACTTTTCTCATCGGAGTTTTCTACAAATTTCTATGATTTTTGCAAAGAGAAACACTTTTTTGGATCATCTATTATTTTTAGAAAAACGTAGGTCGTTGGATTGATGATCCACTGGACCATGATGGATCCAACGATCCCTAGCTACGTGGCTCACCTGCGATCGGAATAACCAAAGGACAATACTGTCCTTACCTGAACTAAAGGCATGGAGGGGCTTTTTGGTAAAACCTTTGCCTATCTTCTTCTTCCTCGCGTTGAGCATAGCAACGTTCCCGCGGTCAACCTGGAGGTTGACTCTGAGGTTCTGACCACCGGCGAGCGCGACGAAGGTCTAGGAAGCTCTGTCTTCCTCCATCGAACTCGACTAGGCCCTCAAGTGCTTGCCACGACCATGCTATGACCCCCTCCTACTCGTCGGACTCCGACGAGGCTTTTTGAGAAGATGGGGGTGAAGGTCAGGGTAGAAGACAAAATTGGAAGAATGAAAACACTCCTCTCGGCCTATCGTAGAGTTTAGGTTAGCAAGATAGCACATTGGTACCCTCTCTCACCCTCCCCTATATATAGGGTCGAAGGCGGGGATCGGGTGAATTGGGAACTCTCCCAATCATCGACCAAACACCTACAAAGTAGGGATGGTCCTCTTCGGACTTCTCTCCCAAGTTCAACGGTGCTATTCTCGTGATCTAACTCCCTTTCCTTTTCCCATAATGATCCTACTTTGGATCATCGCAAGTCTTCCTGACGCAGACTCCTTGCGCCAAAAGGGATTCATCCTCGATCGTTGGATCGTGATCCAACGGTCCACATAAAACCCAAAATCCTGAATTATCCAATTAAATTGTGACATCGATTTCTTAGGCAATTAATAACCACACTTTAGGTAATTTTGCAAATCACATAACTTAGAAACTGTGCACTATTTTACAACCAAATTTTAAGGGTTTCTCTCTCTTGCCTTTATCTACTTGCATGTCAAGTTTGAGTCTGAAATTCCAAAAGAATAGGACTATCTCTTCATAGGCAAGTTACTCTTTAAACAATCTAAATAATGGTTATTTTCTCTTTCCTCAAACCAAAATCTTCTTATATTGGACTCCTTGGACCCCAAGGAATCCTAAGATTTCGAAATCCTTTTTGAATGATACTTATTATCCTTCTAGATGCATCTACATCCATTATTTCTCATTATCTTACTTATTTCTTTATTAAAAGATTTCTTTTTAAGGATTTCTCTTTATCCTTTATTTCCTTTTTCTTCTTTTCCTATTTCTTCCATTAGAAATCATATGTAAATGAAATTCATTCAATTGTGGCCATCAATGCCACTTTCTAGATATTTCTATATATTTCTCATAAATATATTGCTTAATATCCATTATCTTTTCTCTTTTTCTATTATTTGGACTTTTCCTCTTTTCTTCTCTTTTATATCCATTATTGGATTAACATAATAGTAGGAATCACGAAATTCCTATCAAAAGGGAGATTTGCAAAGAAATACATCCTTTAGAGCAAAGCATACAACCTTCTCAATTCAAGTCCATATTCATAAAATCATTACATTTCAATTTTGAAAACACATGTAAAATTGAGGTTGTAGCATCCTTCCCCTCTTATGGGAATTTTGCCCTCAAAATTCCATCAAATAAACAAGCAAACAGGATAAGACTTTCTCATGTCCGTCATCGGCTCCCATGTGGCTTCATCCTCTCCATGATGCTTCCAAAGAACCTTTATCATCTTATATTCTTACATCTGAGTTCTCTATCACCTTGGTATCGTGTACCCTCGTAGTTGACTCAGGATATTTTAGCCTCCCTTGAAGTTCTATAGGTTCATGGCTCAGCACATGGCTCGGGTACATCACGTAGTGCTCTAGATCAGACTCTTGGAACACATCATACGTCATATTATCCTAAGGGGTAAGGCTAAACATAAATAACTCCACCAATCCACCTCAAATGGATCCATGCGTCGGGGATTCATCTTTCTCATCGATAGGTCAGAGGGGTCAGATTTTCATAACACATATTCTCCCACAGTGAACTGCATGTCAGTCTACTTTGCATCAGCTCACGACTCATGTCGCCCCTCGTCTTTCTCAGCCATTGCATGATCAAAGCGACTTCATCTGCACACATTATGGTCTCTCTGACCTTCACAAGGTCCTTTCACCGACATCATCCTAATGAAGCAGTGACCGACACAGCCTCCTTTATAGAGCTTCTTACATCCCGATATTGGCTATGGTGGCTATCATCACAAACTCTCATAGGACAAGAACTGTCCCCATGTATCACCTTGAACGAGCACACACACTCTCATCAGACCCTCTAGTCTGGATCATACTCTATCAGATAGGGGTGATAAGATGTGCTAAACTTCAAACTAGTATCGAGTTCTTCATGTACTTACTTCCTCCGCATGGAAGTGAACTTGAGGTCAGGCCTCAGATATTGAACTCGAATCATGGTGCAGTTGAACTATTTCTCTCTCATATATAGTTCAACCAGATCTATCACCCTGACAGTGCTCTCTCTTTCTCTTACTTTCCATCTAGGTAGGGTGATCTACCATAACCCATATTGCATCTGGACCTCCCTTGGTCTATGGGAGACTTACCACAACATCCATAGTGATGAACTCCTATTCCCCCTCGGGGACTCTTTACCCTATGTATCAACTCACTGGGTTACTGGTATTCGTCCTTCACCTCCTAGCATGCATGGCGACAAGCCACATGCAACTTCATCTTAGGCATCCAAAGTACTACTACCACTTACTATCTCAGTAGTATCATGGTGTATCATGATCTCTTGTACGTCATGATTCCTCAAGGTTGATTCCTCAAAAACCCTAAAACACTCTAGTCATGGGTTTCATCACCTTCTCTCCCAGAGAAGTACATTTGAGGTTCTACAACCATCCTTCTATCACAACAATCCCTTGGCTGGCGAACCATGCAACCACTAACTCGATCAACGGATCTTGTTACATCCGAGTGTTAGCCAAACATATCTCACAACTTAGGGTTCACCTAGCCACCTCTTCCAACCTTTCCACTAGCTAAACTAGGAAGCTATGTCTCAACAAGAGCATCCATCACCACCTTTCATCTTTATCAATGGAGAAATATACCTCCATGTATTACACTTATCATCTCATCTCAGACTTTAGGCCTATCTTCATTAGGAAAACTCTGAGCTCATCCACTTGGTTATCGAACTCAACCTTGTATAACTCATAAATTCCACATGGCTCATTAAAAAAACATCCTCATAAGATGACTACCTTAGTTCTCTTGATGTTTGTAAACCATACACATATCGTACACTCCACAAGGGTACATTATTACCTCTATCCTCATACCTCATAACAACATTTCAACTCACATCATCTTTATCCTTGGTGTATGGCATGCATATTGTCCTATCTCTCACTCCCATAACATGAGGAAATAAGCATTTGGCGGCTGTCCAAAAACAAAGTTCTTCATGTTCCAAGAGTAGAGATGGTACATCCCACATTGCTAGTACACCATCAAATCTAATTTGAAACGTGCATCACATGTCTCTACATCATGAACATCTCGACATCAGGATTACTTCCATGTAAAACTGGTCTCGAACCCACTTGGGTCATCATACCATCCTTGGTCATCTCCTCTAGGTCTATAGGGTGTCGGCACTTTTGGGGTTATGCCTCTTCTCTTATGCATCAGAGAGTGCCCTCTTCATTTTCCCTTTGGGTCCCATGAGTTCATGAAGGTGATCAATCTCCTAACCCATGGCCCTTAGACAATGACAGTTGTTACCTCCCGACCCGATGGTCATGTGCAACTAGGGAATTAGGCAACTCCTACTCCCATCGGTCTTATCCCTACCTGACCCTAGGATAGACTTATGATCCAAACATAACACATTTCCAACTTGAAACCTTACCCAAGTCTCCATCATCTCTCTCAGCATTCGTGGTTTGACTTAATTCCTTTCATAGGGATCATGACGACCTACCTGCCTTGGTCAGGCCCCATCCCCATGCACTTAGAGATGATTATCTATGGGTTTGTAGGTTCATTCTCTTACTTTGTACTCTCCACTTAGCTTCTCAAGATCCTATGAGACCTCTTTGGGTTACCTCAACCCAACAAAAGCTGGTATATACCCTACAAAAGGGTCCCTCTCCCATGATGGGAGGAAACTATATCTCTTGGTAGTAGCAAAGGTCACAAACGTCCTTATGTCCAGGGTTTACATCCACATGAGCATGTTTGACCCCAGCAAGCTACTAAGGCACGTAGCTAACTAACAGACCACCTACTAAACCATGCTAGGTCTCCATGGTAGGTCCTACTTGTTCTCATTCCTTAACATTGGACCAACATCATACATGCCCATGCCACCAACCTATATATGAGGGGTTCATCAAACATATACCTTAATCTCAGGGGTTCCCATTCCTCTAAACATGAGGAGTGCCATGCTCGAATCTATAGAAACTCAATCCCGTCATGAGCATCAGGTGCACCAGGTACTACTACTTCCCCTCTTATAGGTCTAGGAACCCTAGGTTCACTTTCCTGCAAGAGCTGGCTAAGTGCAAGCTCAACATTACAACCATGAACCAAACATGTATGAGGTATAACATGCACGTTCTATAATTCTTCCATATGAACAACACCTCAGAGTCAAGTCCTCCTCAAGGACAACCAACTAGGTATAAGGCCTTACAACTTGATCCTATACTTTCTCAGGGTCTAGGGAACTCTTCTTCCTATCCCTAGAAGGTAATGTAGGAACCTACAACATCCATAGCTTGGTTTAAGAAGTCTCCTTCCTTCTGTAGGGTTTGGTTCCTCTAAAGGCAACCCAGATGCCACAAGCCTCCACTTAGGTCATAACATACTCAACTTCTCAGGGTTCCTCCTATCCCAGAGTCTAAGCTTCCAACCTTCTTGCTCAGGTCTTTGTCTCTAGAGCTAACCCTACAACAACCCCACTACTAGAGGTTCTCTCTTTAAGGTGGATCAAGCTCACATGCATACACCTACAGGGTGAAACGTATGATTAAACATATGCTCGCTCAAGATTATCCATAGCTCTTTTATGCCTAGCTCATAAGCTATCCAACATGCCCTTCTGGCCTAGGTTTTATCCTACTTCCAGCACTACTAATGTACTATGGGTGCATACTATGCCATGCTCATATAAGTCCATAGGGTTTCTATATGTTCTTCACTAACCTCATCAATGAAGGAGTTATCCTTCACCCTAACATGCACAACCCTTCACAGGGTTGGATCGCCAAAGGTACTAGGTCAGCCAACATCACATGACACATACTATCATAGGTATCCAAAACCAAAAGTAGGTCAACCCACACACATGGTCGACCATGACATCCATCTCATCATAACATCTCTCTCTAACCACCGCTTAGGGTTAGGGTTAGCATCATCCTCAGAGGATGCGCCAGGTCTCTACCTTTAATGGAGATCTTTGCCTCCAAGACCCACTCTCTACTCATCCTCCTGACAAGAAGGTCTAACCTCAGGTCTCTCCTGAGGGTATGAAAACACATGTCATACAACCTAAGCATGCAACTAATCTTTAGTCTATGCTTAAACTATTAAGCTTATGTCCATGACATCTTGTTTACATGTTTTTCATTAATTTGGTGGAGGATTCTTTAACCTTATCATACATACCCTATCCTCAAGAGGGTGAGGAAGAGAGAGAAAAAAACCCTAAACCTTATAATCTTAATTGAATTAGGGTTGAGAAGGGACAAAAATTGATGAGAGAGTCCTAAAGGTATCTTATTTCAAGTCAGAACCTCAGACATTGGCCAGGAAGTCACACTACATCTGGGAGTCCTCGTGACTGACTAGCGGGGCGGAGGAAAATATTGTCAGCCCTCGGACCATGATCCTTTTCTAGACACCTCTGTCATTATAAAATCCTCAAATAACTCCCTTGGGTTCTAAAGAGTTTGTAAAATTTTAATATTTATTAGAGATTAAATGGGTAACCAATGTTCTGATACCAAATGTAATGACCTCGCCTCCCGATAACCCCCAATTAAGGGAGACCAAGAGGTCAGAGTCATTATCCCAATAAACAGGATCAAAGGTTTAACAAATAATCAATAATAATTATAAAATTCTACCAAACTATACTAAAAGCTGGAATAAAATAAAACTTTGCATACCTTTTAAAAAAACTTTGGATATCTAACTTCTATCCACAACTTCAATCTATTCTAACTAATCCTCCTTGCACTTTAATTCTTATTTTCATAATATGCCACTTTACTGTTTGTCCTTTTCAATATTGTACCTAAAACGCCGACAAACAAAACGTCAGTCGGCGTAAATGAATATGCTGGTATGTGGGGACAAGCAAAATTTCACATATATGGCTAACAATCTAAATATCACAATCACGTTAATTAACAAGCCAATTTACGCTTTCAATGTGACATTCTCCACCACTTTTGCCCTAACTCTGGAATACCCTCCTTAGGGTTTCTCTTTTTTCATTGACTTAAGGCCACCTTCTCCATCCTAAGCTTGGTGTCTGGGGTCACCTCTCATGGTGCCCATTAATCATGCAATATCATAAGGCCACCTTCTCTATCCTGAGCTTGGTGCCTGGGGTCACCTCTCATGGTGCCCATGGGTCTTCCCTCTTGGGCTTGACCTCATTGCATCTTACATCAGGGTGGCATGTAGGTGCGAGAATACACACTTATATATTAATTGTGATAATCATATTGACTTTATGATTTGCATATATGAACATCCAAACAGATAGGTTGCATTCAATTTGATTAAAAACCTAAGAAATCTCCATGAAACTAAAGTGGTTAACCATAAATAACCACATACCTGTCAGGCTGATTTGAGTACAGAAATAATCCAATCAAGCAAGAAATCCAAATAGGAAAGCAAGCACACAATGAGATCCTGAAATATGCATATAATTTCCTATCATAAATCATGCCATCAAGTTCTATTATACCTAGCTTGCTTCCTAGGGTTTCTAGTCCACTTTTAGGGTTTCCATTGCAATTAGGGTTTTTCTTGTACTTTCATCATTAGGAAATATTGCTCTTAAATCCTAATTATTCTAACCTATTTCGTTTAACAGGCTTAGGATCATCTTCCAACAACATAGAATCACATATATCAAATTAGAAGTGATCTTTTTATCTTTTACCCTAAATTAGGGTTTCTAAGTGCTTAATCATTCTTATTTGGTGTAAAACCCTAAATCATGCAAGAAACATCTAGATCAGGTTCAAGTTCGTTATTAACTAACCAACATGTTGCAAATACTCAATTTCAATAATTAAGTAACATGAGCTCAACTAATATGCTCAAATCGGGTTTCTTAATCTAATACATATGCACTTTTCATTAGATTAACACACTTTTGTAAAAGGGAACAATTTTAGGTTCTCAAACCAATTTTAATGTGTTCCTCATATTTTTCTAAGCAACTTTCATATATAAACTTTTCTTATCAAAGTTTTTTACAAATTTCTATGATTTTTGCAAAGAGAAACACTTTTCTGGATCATCTATTATTTTTAGAAAAACGTAGGCCGTTGGATTGATGATCCACTGGACCACGCTGGATCCAACGATCCCCAGCTACGCGGCTCACCCGTGATCAAAATAACCAAAGGACAATACTTTCCTTATCTGAACTGAAGGCACAGAGGGGCTTTTTGGTAAAGACGCCGCCTATCTTCTTCTTCCTCGCGCCGAGCACAGCAGCGAGCCCGCGGTCAACCTAGAGGTTGATTCTGAGGTTCCGACCACCAGCAAGCGCGACGAAGGTCCAAGAAGCTCTGTCTTCCTCCACCGAACTCGACTAGGCCCTCAATTTCTCACCACGACCACGCTACGACCTCCTCCTAGTCGCCGAACTCCAGCGAGGCTTTCTGAGAAGATGGGGGTGAAGGTCAGGGTAGAAGATGAAATTGGAAGCACAGAAACACTCCTCTCGGTCCGCTACAGAATTTAGGTTAGCAAGATAGCACGCTGGTACCCTCTCTCACCCTCCCCTATATATAGGGTCGAAGGCAGGGATCGGGTGAATTAGGAACTCTCCCAATCATCGACCAAACCCCTACAAAGTAGCTATGGTCCTCTTCGGACTTCTCTCCCGAGTTCAACGGTGTGATTCTCGCGATCTAACTCCCTTTCCTTTTCCCACAATGATCCTACTTTGGATCATCGCAAGTCTACCTGACGCAAACTCCTTGTGCCAAAAGGGATTCATCCCCGATCATTGGATCATGATCCAACGGTCCACATAAATCTCGAAATCCTGAATTATCTAATTAAATTGTGACATCGATTTCTTAGGAAATTAATAACCACACTTTAGGTAATTTTGCAAATTGCATAACTCGGAAATTGTGCACTATTTTCCAACCAAATTTTAAGGGTTTCTCTCTCTTCCCTTTATCTACTTGCATGTCAAGTTTGAGTCTGAAATTCCAAAATAATAGGACTATCTCTTCATAGGAAAGTTACTCTTTAAACAAATCTAAATAATGGTTATTTTCTCTTTCCTCAAACCAAAATCTTGTTATATTGGACTCCTTGGGCCCCAAGGAATCCTAATATTTCGAAATCCTTTTTGAAGGATACTTATTATCCTTCTTGATGCATCTACATGCATTATTTCTCATTATCTTACTTATTTCTTTATTAAAAGATTTCTTTTCAAGGATTTCTCTTTATCCTTTATTTCCTTTTTCTTCTTTTCCTATTTCTTCCATTAGAAATCATATGTAAGCGAAATTCATTCAATTGTGGCCACCAATGCCACTTTCAAGAGATTTCTATGTATTTCTCATAAATATATTGCTTAATATCCATTATCTTTTCTCATTTTCTATTATTTGGACTTTTCCCCTTTTCTTCTCTTTTATATCCATTATTGGATTAATATAATAGTAGGAATCACGAAATTCCTATCAAAAGGGAGATTTGCAAAGAAATCCATCCTTTGGAGCAAAGCATACAACCTTCTCAATTCAAGTCCATATTCATAAAATCATTACATTTCAGTTTTGAAAACACATGTAAAATTGAGGTTGTAACACATGTTCAGATACATGAACTGACGAAATGGTTGATCAATGAGATTAGATCAAGGATTGATGTTGACGTCATGTTGTCCAGTAATCTGATATTAAAAGCTAATGTTTTTGAACATGAAACATTGTGACCCGATCGGTTCAAAGTTTGAACATACTAGTTCACAAATGAACCGAGAAGTTCAGCGGTGAACCGACCGGTTCATGACTTCAAGAAAATTCATGAAATTTTGTCTCTTTGAGTCCTGAATAAATCGGAAACCTTGACCCTGACCATCCTATGTAAATGGGGACAATCTAGGATTTTAGAGACCCAACAACAAGCTCTGACGATCATTGTCCTCTTTGGTTGTGGTACCCAAGAGAGCCCAAGAAAGTCTTAGCCCAAAAGGGAGAGACAACAAAGGGAGAGCAAGTTAGTGCTAGCACGCTGACGTTCAAAGGGACTACTCCTTCTTATTGGCCTTAGAGTGCAATGAGGAGTTCCCAGTGGTCCATGTGGACTACGATAGAGGCGAGGAGGCCATTGTCACATGCTAGGAGGACAACAATTGCCGCCATCTGTGGTGGTGGTTCCCCGACAGTTGTCCATGTGCAACTTGCAAAAGAAGCACACCACCACAAGAGTTGTCGCTGGACTTGCTCTAGGACTAGGTATATCTCTTTCCAACCCTCCTTCCTAATCCATAGACATTAACATATCCATTAGTCTAGGGGAGTATGGTGAGTAAAATTTTGTTTCCGATGTCGTATTTCCCTACAAAAGTAGCATCGAAATTTCTGGTGATCCAGTCCACCAGAGTCGATGGCCAAAGAACCTTCTGACATTGAACCACAACTCCCTTACTATTTCATCTTTGAATGTCACCTACCCATATCTCTTGATGTAGGCTCTAACTTTCATCAATAGCTCCATGTGATTGGCCTTTCTATTCTAAAACAAATTTTCATTTATTATCTTCCATACCATCAAATTAGTTAGTGCAAAGTCCTCTTTCCATAGTTTAGCTTCTGCATTGTCTTTTACATTCCCCATGACCCACTCCCCCATAATTATATCAGAGAAGAAGGAAGCATCCTTAGGATGTTTTTCTTCAGTCCATAGCTTAAGGTTGTGAGTACATTCATGGATAACATGTAGGGAGGATTCATTGTGGTTCCCACATCTAGGGCGCATGGAATCTATAGACATAGCTCTCACATATACCATTTGTTTAGTCATTAATTGGTCATGTTGTAGTGTAAATATAAAGAATTTGATTCTTTGTAGTGTTATCATCTTACATATAGAACTCCAACTTGTCACAATTGGACATAATTTACATCTCTACCAAACTGATGTATGTTGACTTCACAGTGAACTCTACATGCACGCTTCTCTTCTGAACCAGCAAGTCAACACCACTATCCTTAGTCATTTCCTTACTAAACCAATGTCGTAAAAACTCCACATCCCACCCTAATCATCTATCACCTGTTCAAGATTGTAAGATCAGATATCTTCCCTAGAATGGTGTGTTACTTCTCATCTTGACATGGTTTTTTCATTAAACCCATTCTTATGTTTGTACAAATTAGTATCTACTCCATTCAAAACTACTTTGAATGGTTAAACACATTAGTATCTACTCCATTCAAAACTACTTTGCCCAAATTTTGTTTTGTAACTCCATATGATATAAATGCATTTTAGAGAGAAGATCCCACCTTATTGTAACCTTCTTTGCCCTTGTACTTAAAAACCATTAAATCTATCTAGTGTATATTTCTCACATTCAATAATTTCCAAATAGCTTTCATCGCCGAAGCTTCATTGTATTATTTGGTTGATATAATCCACATGCCACCTTTATCCATGGGTTTAAGTTTTCTTTTTATTGTTGCATCCACTTTGTACAAAATCTCTAGGGACCTGCTCAATTCTATTTATGACTGAAACATGAAGCTTGGTAGTATGCATTACATAAGGAGTCGTGATAAGCACTTCTTCCGCCAAGGTAACTCTATCAGCAAAAGAAAGAGATTGTTGATCCATCCTCCTATTATCCTTTGCATATTGATAATCAAATTCAAGTAGAACTCTTTAGAATTCTTTTTATGAATAATTGCAACACCCTTGATATCTCCCTAGATCCTCAGTTTGAGGAACACCCCATCTACTATACACTAAATTACTTATAGATTGAGGATCAAAGTACAGAAGAACATTGTCGACCTATTCTTTGCAATTTGTTGACTTGAGGCCTTCCAAAACTTTAATAAATTCTTCATAATAAAACAAGTAAAACAATGTCATCTACATAACATACTTGACTGAACTGCATTCTTCTTTCTATGAAGATAACTAATTTCCAGACTCTCATCTCTTTTCCTCCTCAATAGCTTGACTAAATCTTTCCAGACATAGAAGGGAAGTGTAAGGCGACAAAGGATCACCTTGTTTAACTCCTTTTGATTTCTTGAATGAAGGTAGAGATCATCCATCCATTTAATAGAAGATTTGCATGAGGTATGGACCTATATAATAGTGTCACAGATGTTAGTTGAAATGGGAAACCTTATAAGAGTATTGAATATAAAATGCCAAATCATCCAATGTAAGCTCTCATAAAATCCAACTTAATGGCCATAGTATGCTTCTTTGTCTTATGTTTCTCTAAATAATGAATAATCTCCTGCATCAGAATGACATTATCACTTATCTTCCTTTCAAATACTAAGATGGATTGGAAAGGAGAAACCCAGTCGCTTGTGGAGGGCTTCATCCTCTCCACAATAACTTCAGATAAGAGTTTGGTGCACGCGTTATTAAGCGAGATTGGTATGAGCTGGTCACACTCCTCCGGATGGTGGGGTTTAGGAGTTAGAACAATTGCCAAATTTGCAGTTTCAAAGCTTTTTTTTTAATTATTAGCTTTTTCAGAAGAAGAAAAAGTTCTAATAATAAGCTTTCTAATGACAACTCCTCACGTAAAATCTGTGTTCCATGGTATCTTCAAAGAAGCCTTTAGCAAAGTTCCCTCAAAAGGTGTTTACACCTAGGGGTGAACATTCAGTTAATTCGATCAATTATGGTTAATTTAGTTTGGTTAAATAGTTAATTTGTGATTTGAGATTTTAACCATTAGACTAACCAAATTAGTGTTGGTTAATTCAGTTATAGTTAGTCAGTTAACGGTTAATTCGGTCAGTTAATTCGGTTAACCAAATAACACTCTTGTAATAGCATTTATAAAACTACGCATAAAATTTTGAACAATTGTTATATTATAGTCGTATTGTACATAAATTTAGAGGTACATAGTTAATGAAAACATGAGCACATAAATGTAGAGGTTTTATTAAATAAAATTACAACTATGTCAAGTATATATATGTGGAGAATATTTTTTAATAAATATATTTTGAATATTCGGTTAATTCATTTGACCAAAAAGAAAATATTTTTAATCGTCAAATTGACCATTTAACTAATTTACTAAATTAAATTAACCAAATTGTCTAAAATAAATTAACCATTTGGTTAATCAGATCTTAACCATATTCTATTCACCCCTATTTACATCGGCGGCTGAAGGTAACAAGTGTTCTATCTATTCTTGATACGGCCGCCAGAAAGCTGATGCGGGAATATTCTCCATACTTGTTTTCACATAGATTAGAAATGTCTTCACGATATCTTTTATGCTCATAACCTGCATGGAAATGGCAATTATGTGAAGCATTTATGAAAAGCCCACCCAGAATAGAGCATGACAGGGCTTCACCGCCAAGTAGGGAGGACAAATGGGTGGGTATGGATCATTCATACCCATAGGATTTCACCTACATAAATCTGGTCAAACCCACACCTTCTCCACTTAAAAAAACATAGCCATCGCTGCTTGAATGGGTCATGGGGACCGACTTTGTATAAATTTGCAAACTTAGGAAATTTATGTAGTATGTCTGTTTAAAATTATTCTAACTATGAAAAAATTGTATGCAAACCCTCTATTGTACTATATTTAACTTTGAAACAGACATTCACTTTGTATAAATATATTACACCCATTGTGTTGATTCTGACTTACCAAATCACTTAGTGTAATGTTTTTACATTATATGTATCTTTTAGATGAAAAATGATGCAATTGATGCCATAATATAAAACTTATTACTTAAGATAGAAGATGTATGTCTGCAATTTGTTAATAAATATATACTTGAAATATATAATTTGTTATAGAATGGGCAGAATAGTCATCATCAAGAATGTTGTTCTATTGTATTCAGGCCTTCAATCAAGCATCTCTGAAATGCTTCATGTACGTCACCATGTTACATCATCAGAGTGTTTCTTTACATATATTCAATGGAGCTGTAAAATTACATAAAGAGGGGGAATAGGGGTAGCTAGTTGTAGTCCTGCAACTCAAGTGAAAAACAATCATCTCAACTCTCAACTAGGTCAAATATCAGTCAAATGGGTAGCCTGACCACCCATCTTGCCATCCTCCTTGGCTTGACCTTGTCGCCAGATCTGAAAGAATGCAGCAACCTCATTCTCATTGACTGCAACCCTATTGTCAGACCTTGAGGGAACGTCGCATATAATGCAACTTTCCCACTGAAGGGAGAGATCGATCAACATGTTGTTCACCTGTTGGTGTCCTCTTGTAACCTCCTATAAATGTGGGATACTAGCGCCATTTGCCATGGGATCAATTAGCCAGTTGTTGCTTAGTCCAGGCACACCAGGCTAAAGAAGTTGACCAATTCCATGGGCATTGTCCCCTCGGGGCTGCAACACCACCAGTTGATGCAGTCACCAAACTCTGATCGGATACTCCCTAGCAATATCATTGCTCATCATGGATACCCACTCTGGCTCCGTGCAGTCCACATCAATAGGGAGCTCACTACTCATAAAATTGTTGTTGAAGATCAGATTCTATAGCCTCCCGCACCTCTAGAGATGCACTGGAATCAGTCCATCTGTAGCCCTTCCAAAGCAGACTCACTAAATCAAGAGGAAGAGGATGGATAGGATGGAAGGCTCACCAGATATAGAGAAATGGGACATGGTTGTTAGAGAGAGAGAAAGAGAGAGAGAGAGGAGACTAGCCAGAAATAAAGAGGATAGGGTCGTCAAATGGGGAAAAGGGACAAGATGGGAGAAGAGACTCCCAGATCCAGAGCAAGGGAACAATGAGTCTAAGAGTCGTGGTGCATGACAGAATGGTTACATTGGATGTAGAAACCACCAACATACTAATAGTTTTGTTCAGCTCATAGAAAAGGACACAGTAATTAAGATGCAAAGGACCACCAAGTAACCACTATAATCGAACAATGCAAATTGGGTTGTAAAGCACCAGTGATTACAATTCTTCTGATGAAAAGGCCACAATAACCAGGATAGAAGTTTGAAACTTTGAGAAAACTATAAATAACAGACTCTGTTGCCAAACCATTTGGCACCATATACTCCAAAGAATTACAATTCATATAAACTGAAGAATTGCAATCCTTTCTAAAAGAAAAGTGACAAATCAGAGTCAAGACATACTAGTTGCACAGTGTATGTCTTCTTTATATATAAATCATCATCCCTGGAGTCCATGATGCAATTTGTACCGTCTCTAGAAGTTAACAATATGAGGAATAGTTCTGCTAACCATATGGTTTGTCAAAACCCATGGTTGCGCACAAGAAGATAATTTATGGAGTTCACACGAAGGATAGATGAGATCAGGAGAGCCTATCTAAACGACCATAAAGTACTAGCATAGAATGTGTATTCATATTATCATATATATTTACAACTCACACAGAACTTACTGGCTACAGTCCTTTAATTCAAGTTACAATAGCATAAGTTCCTAAGGTGGTAAGGTGCAAAAGCTACCATCTCTCTCCATGTCACCAACATCATCAATTGGAAATATAACTTCATATTTTTATCACCTTCAAATTCCTCTTCCCACTAAAGGAGTTTAAATTTTTTGTTCCAAATATGTATTGCCCAAGGTAAGAGTTGGAACTCCTATTTGCATACTCTGAATAAATAAATCAAACTAGTTTTAATTGTAGTGACGACAAGTAGAGACTTTGAAAAGGTAAAATCGCATTTCAAGCAAAGCTTTCCTCACCAGCAAGTTACAGTTGAATAATTACTGTTTTAAGATTAAACCTCTATTCTGTATATTTTCCATAATACATGACTTCAATTTAGTACCTAGATTGAAATATAAGCTTTTTTGTGTATAGCACCTTTTTCTTTCTGAATCAATTCCTCTTTCTGGTGTTTTTACACTTGGGAAGTGTAACTTACTTTGGTTCTCATAGACCTCATGGTTTGCTCTATACATCCAAATGGTAAATTTGATACATATTTTATACTTATAGAAATTATCTTTTCATCCATATGTGATTTCTAAACAATCTCATTTATCCGAGATCGTTTTATCTTTTATTTTCATGTATTGATACAAATTCTAAATTTAAAACCGCCTTAACCAATTTTCAATACTGTGAAATGCCTCTTATTCCTCATTCAAACTTTTTTTTCTAAATAAAAACACATATCCTAGGAAGCATGGATACTCCAAACAACAGTACCATATATGTATTAGATACCAGTACTCCTCTGATATGCTTCTTATTGGATACTTCTCATATGCATCCAGATTTTTCCCACTTTTTTGTGGATAAGGCCCGACCCATTTATATAGAGATACATACATAAATCAGATTTACTTTCGTCGGTACGTGCCTCTTGTTACTCTCCGTTCTCTATTTATCATATTTTTTTCTTTCTTGGGTGTCAAATAAAACTTGAGAGTCATGGGACTACAACGAAAATCAATGTATATGGTAATTATGGATCTATACAATTTTGTTGTAGAAACCAAGCTGACGCTCTAACAAAACTATTGTTGGTTGTTATGTAACTTATTGTCAATTCTTGTTAGACCTATTGTTGGTAACTTAATGTTCTAGATTCTTGGGATGAATTTGATAAATTAATATAGTTATAAAATTTTCTAGAACTCTTTGTCTCACAAATTAAAGTTAGAAGTTCGAATTACAATGAAATCTTGTTGAATTTTATATATGAATCTATATATGAACTATTTTACAAACTTAGTTTTCATTAAATTAAACCCTTCTAGACTACGGATCAAATGTATGGAAGTGCCCATATTAAGTTATGGTTCTTGTTGTTAGCGTTTGAACCATTACAATGCTAATTCAATATCTTGTACTAAGTTGCTAAGAATATCTCTACTCTCACTTTTGTCAAAATTCCCATATAATTTTTTTCCTAGTTCATAGGGTTTCTTTTGTGTAAGTTATATACTCCATCCCTTTGAACTATATCTTTGTTTCCACCTTATAGTATCCAATCTGCACCAATATTTCTCTCTTTCATCAAATCTTTCTCTCTCTTATTAAAGGAAACACGTCTTGCAACTGAATGTGAAGATCATGCACTATGTAGAAACATGTTATTATTATATCAAAATCATGAAAGTGGCAACAGTGAATGTTGTTATAGCTATATTAACAAAGAGTAAAGGGGAGCATATACTAGAGGGAAAAAGGCACTTGTTTAAAGATTCCATACAATGGGATCAAATACCCAAAATTCAATATAAAATACCCAAGTGAAATACAACAGGTTGTTCATGAGGTCGAACAAAGTTCAAAATATGTCATGTCCAAGAAGATTTCTTTTCATTTATATATATCTTTGAATGCATTTGGATGGTCTTTTTTGCCTTATTATGAACAAAACTAGGTATATAATTAATTTTAAAATATTTTTTATCGTATCCATGTCATACCCCTATCCCAAATCTTCAAAAATCATTGTAGCCCGTAACAGTACCCACATTCATGTTCTTATCCTTGCTTCATAGCATACATTTCATTCTCAAATCTTCCAGAACAGTACACTTGCTTTATTAACTTTTATTAATAAATTTATGCATATCCTCATTTTTTTTTAAATCTAAACTAGAATGAAAGAAATTTTCAAGTTCTCGATTAGTGACTATAGAATGGATGATTTTGTGATTTGACTGCGAGACAAGGTTGCACTTACAAAGCATTGACGGTCTCCTAGTATTCCTTCAATGTCTCACTCACTAATGTAGAAAAAAAGCCCCATGGATCCCAGTTATGGTTGATTAGTTATTTTTTCTATATTGTGTGCTTTAGTTTATTTTAGGGAATTAGTTGATAATTAAGGAATTTATATGTTACTTTAGGGACTTATTTCAAAGTTCCATCACTTTATGTTTTATTTCACATTTTTTACTTAAGTCACTACTAGCTAGGTGATTAGTTGCAAATACTACATTCTATCGGCATTACAAATACCATCCTCGGGGTACGTGTTTAGGTAGAGAGTTTATTATTGGATGATGTTTTTGGGAGTTAAATCCCCATTATACGATAATTAGAGCCAAAATCCTAAAGCCTATGTCTAGGTCTTGGGCACTCTTATCCAAGGTTAACCTCCTAAACTTTTAATTTTAGGAATCATCTCCACCACTCATTAGTGATTCAAATCCTATGTGTCTTTTCACAAGCTCATTAGCACACAACACACCATGATTGGCATGTTCGTCTTCCTCCAGTCTCTCATATCCCTAAACCTCCACCTCCTCTCCTTCACGTCAGGGTGTCATATTACATCAACTAAGACCGAGAATGATAGCATCAACCAAACTAGATGCAACCGACCATCCTCCCACGACCCCAGCTACCCCTAGGCCCTAGCACCCCACTAGGCCTAGATCCTAACCACCAACGACTATTGTGGAGATGGATAGTACTCCTCCTCTAACTAGACAAACATATAACAACTATCACCTTGATTCTCATCGCCCTCCAACAACAATAGGAGTTCAATCTCTAGGAATGACAATTCATGATGTGTTTGATCCCACTTCACCATCCCCAAGCACCATGAGGGTCACAAGATTACCTAGGATCCAATACCTCCTCTAGTAGTCATCAACTGCCTAAAAATATTGTTCCAATATTATATCTATCTGGTTATTAAGGCCTAATCTAATTCCAGTTGTTCCCTCTCTTTCGGATCCAAAGCAACCCTAGACCATGTCAACAATCCTAGGTGTTGCACACCTTGCAGTGGTTATCAGAGGGGTCCCATCGTACCCACAAACCATATTATTTGGATTTTAAAACTTTGAATTTCACCTAAGATTCATTGACATTCACCATGGTTCATCACGAAGCTCACAACACTAACATCAACGACATCCATGATTGGACCATGATTATAGATGAGGTCATCGTTGAGTTCTAATCTACATCAGGGGAGATAAGCAAACAACTTCACATCCCCTTGCATAAATGAAGCATACCATGTCAAACGCTGAAAGGAGAGATTTCATCCTTGTACCGCTTCACGAACCACCGTCGAGCATGTTTCCAAACAACAATTACCACCTTTGACACTCTACATTGACTACACCATGCATTATCATGTCTCGTCTCTAACCATGCTTACAATGACACAACCACACCAGAGCATTGTCCAAACTCAAGTCAAGCATCAATTATCATTCTCAATACATATGTAACGATGCAAAATTGGACTTTTCATCCTAGTTTACAAGGTTGAGCATGACAATTAAAAGGAACATGGTAGTATTGGGTTGTGATCCTAACGAGACATCAACTCCAAATCCCAACTCCCATAGACTTTGGTTGTGGTACACTGCTACGACATAGACGTAGGTCTCGGATCACCCACAAAACTCATCAAAGGCTCATTTTTTCGGTGGAAGCTGATGGAAGACAGAAGTTCCCTAGAGAGCTTGATCAAGGGTAATTAAATATTTGGGCTACTTTGGGTGCTTTATTTAATTTTACGGACTTGTTTTTCATTTGAGGGACTTGTGTAAATTCTAAGATTTTATATTTTATTTACATTTGTTAATCGATTAAGTCGTTGGTTAGGTTATTAATCACAAATATTGCGAAAATTATGGATTTTAGTTGTTTGCTATAATTACCAACCATCTAGATATGTGTAGGTAGAGAGTGTGATTATTGAATTTATGTTTTCAGGAATTAGGTCCCTATCAACAACCTATGTAGGTTGACTACCTACAATTACCACAGATATTTATAACCATCCAAAACCCTAACATGAATCTTGTGGCTTTCCAGGCTCACCAAATGTTCCATAGTGGATCTTGGTGAACTATCTCACTTTTAGTTGCCCACAATTGTCAAGTTGTTGTAGATACGTAGAGCCATCCCCACAGGTCCCTTACAAGAAGTCCCTCCAATAATCAGGATAAGGATGTCGTGTTGACTCATGTATTCTTGCATCATTAACAAGCATCTAGAAAACCCCACCTTCACTACGTTAATTTGTATGTGTTAATATATTTAGTTTTATGTTATTTTGTTTGTGCTCTCTTTAGTATATTATCTCATATCCCATATTGGTGAACTTTGTATTTACTAACTACTCTTATCCCATATAAGGAGGGGGTCTATGCTTGTATCTACAAACTTTGCAGGAAAAGCTGGCTAGAAATTTCTTGTAAAAATACTAGCCATCGTCAGTTCATAATGAGAATATTGCAATTTGGATTTCATAGATTATGGAGAACCATGCACAGAAAGGATTCGTATGAGATGAAAATCTCACATACGGTTCTGGAGTGGAGATTCTTTGAACAGAATGAACGATCATAACGGATGTCGGCTCGATCCAAAGAAAATTATGCAGAAGCTTTATAGAATTATTATGAAGCCATCACAATAATACAATCTTTTTACATTCACATGGTATCAGAGTTGTTTGATCCTCCCTAGGCCTCTGCTAACCCTAATATTGCCCCTTCCCACATAGTTGCCTTCTCTTTTTTCCCTTCCTTTTTTTTCTTTCTCCACCCCCATCCCATGTTCCCCGCCACCCACTCCCTGCATTGTACGTTGCCAACCCCCTCATATATGTGCCAATAAACCCACCTCCTATCTCCACCGAAAAATCCTCCACACACATAACTCTCTAATAATTTTCCACACACATCATCCTCTAGACCGACCGCCCCACACCCGCGGAACCCGCTGCACCCTTATTTTCTATGCCCCATATAGTATTTTGTACCCCCAGAGCCCCCCAATTTGCGGTGCCCCATAGAATTTTTGACAATATCTATTTTGTGTGAAACTTTCAGACTGGGTTAGCCAAAATTGATCCAATATCTACAAAATGCATCTTCTTAATGTACTCTAGAACTCAGAAAGGGTACATATTTTATGACCTGACAAGTAAGAAATGGTTTGTTAGTGTGAATGTTGTGTTTTTTGAGGAAACACCATACTATTTTGATATGAGTTCAACTTTATCTACATATTTGCTAGTTGATACCCCACTTCCTATTCTGGTTGAGCTGATGCCTCCTGAACCTATTGTTTGTGTTCCTCTCAAGGTTTACCAAAGACGTCGCAACATTGCAACTCAATTTATGGCCCCTCCCTCAACCAACCCTCCATCTTTGTAGATAGATTACGACACCAATCAGGTATATCCTGACATGGATACTCTGACTAGCATACTAAAAGGAGTGTTTTCTTATACTCTACATCCTATAAGCAATTTTTGTTTCAGATGCTAATCTTGGTTCAAGTTTTGCCAATTTTACTGTTGCTCTTTCCACCATTGTTGTTCTAAAAACTACGGATGAAGCTACGACACTCCTACCCGATGTTGTGCCATGGAGGTGGAAATGGAAACTCTTCATGCACAACATACATGGGACTTGGTGGATGCCCCTGCTCATGTTTATCATGTACGCTATCGCCGGATCTTTACACTTAAATATCAACATGATGGCACGGTTGAACGCCTTAAGGTTCGTCGTGTTGCTAAGGGCTATACACAAACTTATGGTGTAGAATATTTTGGGACTTTTTCTCATGTTTCTCATCTTAACTTTGTTCTTATTCTTACTACATTGTTGTCAATAAAAGTTGGTATCTTTTTTAACTTGACGTCAAAAATATTTTCTTATATGGCGACCTGCATGAGGTATATGGAGCAACCTCTTAGATTGTTTCTCAGGGGGTAAATTATTTTGCCTAAAGAAAGCCATTTATGGACTAAAACAGAGACCAAGAATGTGGTTAGATAAATTAAGTCAGATCCTTACTAAATTTAACTTTAAAAGCTCACATTCTTATCGTTCTATTTGTAAAAAAACTATTGCTGGAATAGTTATCATGATTGTGTATGTGGATGAGATCATCCTTTCTGGGAGTAACCGTCAGGGTATTCAAGCTACCGAGGAACATATAAGCAAACACTCAATTACTAAAAATTTAGAAAAATTGTAATATTTTCTGGCAATTGAAGTATCATACTCTTCTTCTGTAGTATGCCTATCTCAACACAATTATGTCCTTTATCTACTACAAGAAACTAGCATGTAAGGTGCCAAGCCAATCAACACGCCTTTGGATCCCAATACTAATTTGGATGATGATTCTTCTTCATATCGTGATATCAAGCAATATAGAAGACTTGTGGGTAAGCTCATTTACTTGACAGTTACATAAGAAGATATTGCATCAGTTGTTGGACTTGTCAGTTGGTATCTTGATAAACCTTGACAATGTTATTGGGATGTGTGTCACATTCTCACATACTTAAGTAGCTCTCATGGAAAGGATATTCTATACAAGGAAATGGAAACTGTAAGATCATTGGATATTCTTACTCTAGCTATGCAGGCAGTAGGGTTGATTATAAATCTCCTTGGGTTACTGCACCTTTGTAGGTTGTAACCTTGTCACTTGGAGAAGAAGTAAATTGTTATGGCTAGATCCAATGTTGAAGTTGAGTGTTGAGACATGGCATAACACTACTTGTGAGTTGATGTGGGTTCAAGGCTTAGCAAAGGAGTTTGGAGTCTGTGATTTTGATCCCATGCCTATGTATGGTGGTAATAAATCTTCTATCTTCATTGCAAGTATTCCCACATTCCATGAGCGCACCAAGAATATTGAGGTAGACTGTCACTTCATCAGAGAGTCTATTTTATCCTGGCACGAATCTACTCCATACATCAGTACTGAGGATCAGCTTGCTGACATCTTTACAAAATCACGGCCAAAGACAAGATTCATTTCTATGATGGACAAGTTGGGCATGTAGGATTCCATGCTTCAGCTTGAGGGGGAGTGTTGATATATTAAGTTTTATATTATTTACTTTATGTTCTCTTTAGTATCTTGTCGTTTATACCATATTATTGAACTCTGTATTTACTAACTCCTAGCCTATGTAGGGAAGGGTGTCTATGCTTGTATTCACCATCACAATAATACATTCCTTTTACATTCACAGTATGTGCATCTTGGTTATTTATATCAATAACTACAACAAGAAGACTTCGGCCCTAGAAGGGATACTTCTCAAAGTACAACTTGTACTAGTCATCTGTGGAGTCACCATCACCCAAATACATAAATGATCAAGTTTGTAGATAAATCCCAACCATTTTCCATCTCGATACTTCTAGCCTTGTCCTAACACCAATTCATTGTCAAAACCCATGTTCAATGAAGAGTATCACTTAAGGGTCCAGCTACTACCGAAAATTGACTACTAAAGAATATTTTTTGAATAATTCTACGCTCAACCTCATAGCTTGAACGAAGGTCAAAGCTACGTTTTGGCATAGAATCACTCTTTCAAAATACTTATGTGCTATCTCCTTCATATGAGTTCCCTTCCCTATTGGATAACATACATACTAATACATTAAGTTCAAAGATGTCAAATTGGACTGGAAGGTTTAATTTGACATTTTCTCACTCATATTACTTCTATTACACAATAGCATCCCATGAGGCCAATCAACCACCATTCCAGACTGTCAAACACCTGGGGAGAAGGATTGATTTGGCATTTTTGTCAGTTGACTATGTATATGAATCATTAATGCTTCCAACTTGAACACGTCCACGTTATCCTTATGTGTTTGTATATATATATATATATATATATATATATATATATATATATATATGGCGTCCATTCATTGCCCACACGAGTAGCCTGGAATTTCGCTACCTGACAGCCAAAAAAGTAACTCTTCTGGCCACAAAAGTAACTCTGCTATCAAAAAAGTAACTATGGTGATAAGAAAGTAACTACACGACTAAAAGAGTAACTCTGTACAAAATATACAGCAGATATATATAAGGACGAGTTTTTTGATTTTGGTGGGGCAAATGATATTATTTTTGGATGAAATTTTTTGGGGAGCTAGATAAAATGCTCCTCTGCAATTGTGAAAAAAATTTTCAAAAAAAGTGGTCGGAAGGGTGGGCGAGTAGCTACCCGCGCGGGCAATAAAGATGGGCCCTATATATATATATATATATATATATATATATATATATATATATATATATATATATATATATATATAGGGCCCATCTTTATTGCCCGTGCGGGTAGCTACCCGCCCACCCTTCCGATCACTTTTTTTCAAAAAAAAATTTCGAAATTGTAGAGGACTATTTTGTCTAGCTCTCCAAAAAATTTGAGCCAAAAATAATATCATTTGCCCCTCCAAAATAAAAAAACCCGTCCTTATATATATCTGTTGTATATTTTGTGCAGAGTTATTTTTTTTGCCAGCAGAGTTACTTTTTTGACACCATAGTTACTTTTTTTACAGCAGAGTTACTTTCTTAGCTAGGAGAGTTACTTTTTTGGCTGCAGGGTAGCGAAAATCTATGCTACCTGCGCGGGCAATGAATGAACACCCATATATATATATATATATATATATATATATATATATATATATATATATATATATATATATGTATGTATGTATGTATGTATGTATGTATATGACTGCTAGTTCAAAATAAAAACTTGTATGGATGGTAATTTTTATAATAGTATTTGTGTTAACTATCTATGTTTCTGCCACTTGGTAATGTGTCTACGTTTAAATGCTCTCTACACTTGGACAAAAGAGTGTGGATCACTAACCAGAATAATACTTCCCGTAACATAGTATTAGAGCACGTGTAATCCCTTTCCCCAAAAAATCTCTCAACCTCACTCCAACAACAACAAATGGGTCGACAGTTTTGTTTCTCCCTTCTACCGTCAAGGGAGAGATATTGTTGCTACCTTCATCTTTAGCCATCGTCGCCATATCCAAGGCCTCAGACCCTAGTTGCTACCATCTCTAGAGTTGTAGGTCCTAGCCACTTCCCATTGCAAGGGTCAGAACATCCTTTTGCAACCAGTTGTTCCACCTAAGTCTTTGTCTTCCCATGTTGTGCTAACTCCACTAGTTGATTTTTATGACACATTACATTTGGGTATCACCCATTTAGTTCCATCTTCACTTGTTATTCAAGAAACTACATTACAGACTACTGCTCTACTCAGTTTCATCTTCTTTATTTGATCTAGATATGCTCATTGCCTTGAGTAAATACATGTGTACCTTCATTTAAAACTTTGGATTTCTCAATCTGTTTCTATCATAGATATGGTGCAGAACATATTAAACTATCTTCCTCTTATAACTGCCATTTTGTCCCTAAATATTTGAGAAAATTGTCTTATCCATGATAGAAATAAGTGATGCTTACCAATGTGAAAATGTTTGGATTCTTCTGGAATAGAAGAGTCAGTGCTTAACCTGCTCAACCTTCTGTATCCAAAGTTTTTTGTTGACATAAGGTGTTTATTGTTACATATATTCTATGCCGAATAAGATTTTTTAACAAAACAAGACTCATTTTACAATGGTGTATACTGACTGACTACTTTAACATTGTCAACCCTTAGAACAACTTACCTCAGTGTATTATGTTATATGTTTTCATTAGCATGGGATCTTCGTTAGAATAACTTGGTGTCGAAACTACTTTTCTACATTTGAAATTTTATACATGGAGCAACCACAAAGTATGTTGCTCGGTTGGTGAATTCTACGACAGTGTGCAAGCTAAGCATAATTTATTTGTCACATCTTCTTTCCATTTTCTAGACTTTTTGTTAATAATAAGATTGCTCAAAGTTTAGATTTTGATTAGAAGATATTGTCCTTCTGGAAGGACAATGTTGGTATAGTTGATATATGGAAATATACAATTATTTTTGCACTATGGATTTGGATAGGTTGATTTATGTTCTAGGTTGAATTAACCACATAAAAAGTGGAGCAATCTCCGATGGTGGAGCCATGCATATGACCTAAAAGAAACAAGCATGCTAGAGTGCAAACCACTAAGTTCCAAAATAGATTAGACAACTCAAAACATTTACAAAATAACTAGACGCACAAGCCCTAGTTGTTATATTTATCTGTCTCATCATTACTATACTGAACATCCCTTCTGCTATCAAAGTTTCCATCACGTTCATGGATAAACCTAAGATGGGATATTGAGATGTTTTTAGGCATATATCGTGTGATCTCAAGATGTCTCTAGCATAGGTCTTTTCTACAAGATAAACAATTAAATCACTAGTTTTAATCCAGACTATGCAAGCCATGTAGTCAATCTGATTGGAGATACATCTTCCAGATATGATGGTAACTTGGTAACTTGAACGAGTATGAAATGAATATGTATACTGGATCTCTCCAAGGATAGGTTCAGAAATGGATGATGGGTTATACCTAACAAGTTCAAACATCAGATTGACACTACCAAACCTATGTAGGGTTGTAGCTGAGTAAGGTGTGAGAAGGATAAGGATTTACCCTATCCCTAATAGGTAACAAGTAAGGTAAATGTGCACTTTCTTATACCCTTTACCCTACCCTTACAAAAAACCATTTACCATAGGATAAACAGGGAAAGTATGAACATATGGGTGATTAATATTTAGGAAATTTAGATGTTCAAGAAGATGATATTGTAATTAACATAAACCAAAGATGCATTTACATTGAACATGCCATTAGTTACACATATCATATAAGAGGTTAAGTGATATACTTACATGAGAGTTCAATACAGATATAAAAAGACAAGTACTTTTTATACTTTTTGGACAGTTGACATTTTATAAAGTGGCATACATATTGAAGCCATGCACATAGTATCTATACACAAGAATAGAATAGAGAAAATTTTATGTTATTCTTTGTAGATATAAGGAAACAAGAATTGGAATATTTTAAGTTTACATTTATGTAGAGATGATTAAACTGGAAAAAAGTATATCAAGTTGCTAAACAGTAAGAAAATGTAAGAAAATCTGTTCACTTACCCTACCTAAAATAGTAGTGGGAAATGGGTAATGGGCAACAGGTAACGGGTAAATAGATGATGGGTAGAAAATTGATTTACCCTTACCCTGCAGGGAGTGGGTAGAGGTAGATGGATATTACCCTACCAATCCACAGCCTTATGCAAGCATTTTGATAATTAGGTGACGACCCTAGTTGCTAGCAACCCAGCATTCATGAGATACCCAACATATTGAGGTGACTTAAAAGTTTCTTTGTATTGAATAGATGTCCACAAAATCTCCATTCTATTATTAAAGACTTGGGATCAAGCAACATATATTTTCACCAAACCTCTCTTCAAGAAAAGTTTAAGAGCTAGGCAATAAGGTAGGCATTCATGATATTAATACTCTGGCTTAAGGAGAGTGTTGATTACAATATCAGATATTGTATTTTATTTTTCTGTTTATTTATAGTTCTTTCACTCTCTTGTGTATTAGGTAATAAACTTCCCTATGCTTTAAAAATAACATGCAACATTTTTGAAGAGATCAACTTTTCCCACTAAATACTCCAATACTTCTAGCCTCTCACAAAATTTGCAAACTGAATACATTTGAGGTAGAGCATAAGATTTAGGAATTCTAGTGCAGTCTTTCTCCTTAGTTTTGTCTCCACTTTAGACAAACAAGCATATTGAGCTTGGCAGTAGAAAACCCACTGCAGAACTAAGGTCGTCAGTTCAACAAAAGAAAAGCGCATAAGACTTTAGAACCCAATCTCACATTATGTCATTCTCCCCAAGCAGATGACAGTGTCGAGACATCTCAGTACGTGCATGAATCTCAAGTGAAATTATAGAATTGTCCAAATTAAGTATAACAAATTAAGAAGTTTGAAGGAATAGACTGAATTATATATTGAACCAACAAAAAGGAATGATGAGTGTTCTACCCCACATGCCATGATCGACTTTATCAAATGAATCTCAGCATTTCAGCCTGTGTCACCGGCATATGAGTGCAGTTGCTAAGTAAATAAAGGTATCTGCACTACAAGACTATAATGTGTACTACTGATGATAGGTCTATTTTAATATTCATAATCGGCACATACATGAGGTGCCCAAATATGTGAACCTACGATGTGTCCCAACATACAAATGCATACAGGAACAAAAATCATTACACATTTGCTGTTGGAGGAATGGTTCAATTTTTCTTTATTTGTTAATTGCTAATTCTTTTTAAAATGACTGGTTTTTTAGTTTATGTCCAAACAAACACAATATGTACAAAGTGATGGTGCGTTTCAATTAAAATTGGGACATTGTCGAATGATAATTTGTTTAACATCAAAATGTGTTGTTGTGATGGGGGTGATTAGGGGAAATATACAGGTAATTGTTGTATCATACTACTGAATTATTCATACCGATAACCGACATATAAAATGAATCATGGCAGCTTTGGGATTTTACTGATTCATTTTATGATGATTTTAATGCTTACCTTCCATTTATATTCCAGTTTCGACATTGCATATTTGCTTTAAATGTGTATAATTCAACACTCTGGGCATGCTATACTTGTTAATTTCTATGAATGTATATATTCAGGTCCACTTTTTGGATCAAAAGTAGAATTTTGCAGAATAACCCAAATACAGGATAGATGATATTCTGTAATCAAAATTGAACAAAGACCTGGTACCATATATCAAGACCCTGATCGAAATACACATGAAGATCTTTGGCAAAAGATGATGACTGCATATTAATAGATAACCTTGTATCTAAACATAACCATATCTAGACCAAGTGTGCTTTTCACTTCTCCTGTGAGTCATTGAATTTGTTAAACAACAAAAGTATAGAAGCAGACCAACTTGGGTATTTGTATTATATACAAGGCACGTAGATTCATATACAGTTTGGTTGCGGCTAACAACGCAATTACACAGTATGGGACTAATCCCATATATATTAAAGAATAAGAATAGGAAATAAGGAATAAAGAATTATAAATAACAGATACTCATCATTCTAATAGGATTGTTCCCTAGGAAATTACCTGATTTACACAAACCTACTACATCGAAAAAACAAACATAATTAAATACTACTGCAACATATACGAAATCATCACAGTTACATATACACCGCAGAGTCCTTAGCGTAAATAAACTCCAAATTTTCACAACATTGTGTAGTGGCGATATGGTTCATCAATTACACCTTCCGAATCAGCATCAATTCAAACGTCTAACTAGTGGATGGTTCTCACAAGCCATCACTTGGAAGTTTCCTTTCTAAACATCAATATATGGTGTGCTCAATGAACCATAGGAGCTGTATGAGATGATTAGTTTTTTTGTCAACTTAAGTCACAAATGAGTATCATTTCCAAATGGATTCTGTAAGACAATATACTAAAGATAAAAGAGAGATCTGCCATTGAAATTGTGAAGGTTTGGCAGTTCACCAATCAACGAGATTGTATGTTAGTAGTTCTACAGTCTTTTAAAATGGGTTTCTGCAGCTGTTAATTATTCCTTGTAAATGGGAACTGTCCATGTAATATGTGATGATGATATATAAGATGAAATGTAAAAATAATGTATTTATCAATGTAAAGTGATTTATATAGTAACAAAGATTTAAACAAAGGGACATAGGGATTATAATTTTCCTTAGAGATGGAGCAATCATTAAATAATCCTCTGGACAAAATATACTCGATGCATCAATGGCATGGACAAGTGCTTAAAAGTCTGTTTAGTATTCTAATTGGTAACTTCAAAAAAAAATAGTATTCTAATTGGTTAAAATATCAAGTACTCTAACGATAGGAAGCGCGTTCAAACCCAAATAGATATGGCAGTGTGGATGGCAAACTACTGTATTTGAAAAGTTAACTAGCACAATCATGAATTGCACAATAGAAGTATTTGGCCAAACTTTTTATATCCTGAGTGAGAATCCGCATAAGGCAATGAGTAGACTCTCAAGATCCAAAGCACTCTCATGAAAACTAATCCCTACAAAGTTGTCGGGCTAGATGGAGCAAAGTAGCAATTTCCTTCAGAAAATTTGGAGTCTAGTTGGCAAGCCAGTCACCATGACAATCATGAATGATTTGCAAGGATCAGATCTCCCTTTGTTGCTTTGCAATTCGGTGTTATCTTGATTCCTAAAGTTCATAAACATGAGAGGTGCAATCAGTTGAGGCATATTCCTCTCAATAACGGCTGTCATTAACTAGCCTCAAAACTCATAGTAGATCACATGAAACAGTATAGGGATGGCTGGGAGTCTCTGGCACAGAACAGTTTTCTGCCGGGATGCCACCTATCTGATAATATAATCCGTGTACATGAATCGATTCATTATATGAGAAAGAAGAACTTTACTAACATGATGGCTATAAAATTGGACTTCTCCAAAGCATGTGAACGTATGGATTGGGCTTTCGTTAAAGATATCATGCTGAATGCTAGATGGCCAACTAATATTGTCAACTAACTATGAATTCCATCACTGGTGGATCACCGAACATAGCATGGAATGGCAACTTAAGACCTAGACAGTGAACATTAACAGAGGGCTCGGTCAAGAGGATCATCTATCCCCCTACTTGTTTTCTCTATGCATAGAAAGGTAAGTCAGTATATTAATGAAGCTTCAAATTCTGGTGTATCAAGTCCTACTAAATTCTTGAAAAAGAGTCCAAATATTTCCCATGTTATGTTCAATAAAGATATCATCTTATTTGCAAAAGCAACAAAGAAGCAAATTTGAGTCAGTATGAAATGTCTGAAATAGTTTGGCAATATTTTTGGTCAAGAGGACTCTATTGAAAATTCTTGTATCTTCTTTTCTCAAAATGTTCCAAGTCAGGTTCAAAACTTTATATACGACATGTGTGGAACTGCAAAGATGACAGACTTATGAAGGTACCTCAGACTGCCCATCTTGCACAAAACAGTTTCAAAAATAAACTTATATCAGTACCCTGGAAAAGGTTGAGCGTTAGATTAATGCTTGGATTGCTGAGACACTCTCTTTTGCAGGCCGAGTGCGCATGGGAAAGTCGATTCTTACTGCCATACTGCCTATGTAATGTAGACTGCAGAGCAGATGGCTCAATTAGAGAATTTATTTGGGGTGGAGGTAATAAACAAAATCTTACTTCCCTTGTAGCTTGGGAGAGAATAACTCATGCCAAGAAGGATGGAGGCCTAGGGTTTGAAAGCATAAGGGAATGGAATACTACTAGCTAAAAGTGAATGGGAGGTGAAGAACCACAGAAAATCTCTTTAGTGTATTGGAACCCAATATAAACATGCTTCGTTCACTAATCAGGTGGGCAGAGCTGCCACTGCCTTCGGGAGTAAACTCTACGGTTGCAACAAAACTCGTTGAGGAGAACGTCACGAGAAATCTTGCTAGTGAATATGATACTAACATGTTTAGAGATGCTTGGGTCCCCAATAAACCCCCTCTTGCCATGGAAGTTCTCAACCCCATCCCTACAGAACTCGAGGATTTAACAGTCAGCTGCCTGATTAAAGACGATGGAACTTGGGATAAAGGTTTATGGATTACTACCTTCATGCACTCACAGAAAATGAGATCATCAAGCTTCAAACACCAAGTTCAGATGCAAGCAGCGATATATGCGCATGGAATAAAACTACCACTGGGGTATATTCCACTGAGCTCAATGTATGTAGTCCTTAGACAAGGGAAAGTCATCCAACAACCTAGTGTGTTCGAATCTAATCTGGAAAGCTAGACTACCAGAAAATTTAATAAAAATTTCTTTTGGCTACTAAACCACGACGCTTTGTAATGTAAAACTATTAGACAAATAATAAAAAATGATGCAAAAGGGTTAAAAGGAAAAAATTCTTCATCCTGAAGTGTGCCTCAACAATGACAGAATAGACCGTTTATATAGGCTCCGAAAACAAAGACTAGATGGACGGTAGACAATGTGGGACTAAACCACTTGACTTTACAAGAACCTTACAAAAGGGGAAAAACATTATAAAATAAAGTAAGCAAAATAAAGCCTAACTAACGGCACAGCGATGTCTACGCTCTTAAGTTTGTGAAGGCGGAGCCTAACCTACATCAACTCCCCTCAGCTGTAAAAGAATTGACTTTGTCGAGTCACTACTGAGGTAGAACCTAAGAAGATATGTATCGATATGGACGAAGTCATCCTAGGAGCATGTGGCATTTGCAAGAGAACAATCAAGCCAGCAAACTAGGAATCGATGTATGGTGCCCTGGCTGGTGAGCATGGTGTAGTCGTCAAGGATGGTATCAGTGTGCTTGGGCAGCTGCTGAGGAAGTCGCATAAGAGGTAGAGTTGCGGAAGAAGGTAAGGCGCAATGTCCATCTAAAGAAGTTGCATCCGGTGGTGGAGGGGGATCGAATGTTCCAAGATAAAGACAAAGATCATCCACATTGAATACAATGCTAATGCCCCAATATGTTGGAAGATTCAGTACATATGCATTGGATCCCTGTCGACTAAGTATCTGAAATGTATCATGATGCTCTGACATGAATCTTTTTGAAAGTCTTAGAAAGTAAAAGACGGCTAGTTGTTGTATTGATAAGAGGCAACCCTGATCCTATAAATAGGAAATAAGGGAAGCGTAAAGACTCAAACTAAACCCTAATGGGCCAAGACATACTTGGGCCCATATTACAAAAATACTTAATAATATAAATAAACATACTCTCTAAAACTCTCCCTCAAGCTGAAGTTGGGAGAATCCCAAATCATCTTGCAAATAGAGTTTGACTAAAAACAAAGAAACGGAATAAAAGGTAAACCAAGCCCATACAAGATTTTTCTCCCCCTCAAAATTACAATAAAGCACTCATCGCTCAAATACTCCCCCTCAAATAGATAACTCAAAGCAGGTTTGAAAGCAGGTTGAATCTGAAGGAAGTCATAAGTCGCCGGTGCAGGTCATAAACAGGTAGCAGAAGCTTCTTGATAAAAAAAGATGTGGCATCTGGAGTAGTAGTAAACAGCAGCAAAGTATCATGGCCTTCATCGCAGTAACTAACATAGCAGCCTAGAGAGTGTTGGGTCACAATAACAGTAGTAGTCAACGTACAAATAAAGTACAGACGGGTCAACATGCAAAACAGAGCATGGACGAGCCAGAGAGTGCTGGCACACAGAAGCAGAAAGTCGACGTGCAAACAAGGCACGGACAAGTAAAAAGGTCAACATGCATAAAGCATGGACAAGCCAAAGAGTGTTGGTGCACAATAGTCAACGTGCAAATAAAGCACAGACAAATAGTGAGTCAACATGTCAATACACTGACATGCCAAAGAGTGCTGGCGCACAGCAGAAAAGTGGATGTAGCCAGATAGAAGACCATCAGCTTGAAAAGCAAGTAGTAGACATGAAGCTCCAGATAGTAAGTACTCCAAGAAGCATATAGCAGTAAGCGTCAACAGTAGAAGTCCACAAGCTTTCAATAAGTGCATCAAGATCCACAAGCTTTCAATAAGTGCATCAAGACCTTTAGGCACTCATCCACATATGGGGATTACGTGGAGAGGAAAGATACAGAGAAGGAAGACCTTCATCCTCTTCTTCTAAATAGAATGAGTGATCCTCCCCTTCTCCTTCAAGCATCCACGATGATGCGAGTGAGAGAAAGGAGGATCAACCGGCAGTGGAGGACACCGAGGCCGGCGGTGGTAAGCGTTGAAGTCGGCGGTGTCTCTTCGCGGCGTAGGAGAGAAAGATGGGAAGGAAAGGGGGGCAATGGTTTGGGTTTCTAGCCAAGGGTTTGCTCTGATACCATGTGAAAAGGTATTGGGCAAGAACAGTTTCTGGCTATTACAGCTTTCCCTTTATTATATAGAGAAGGAATATTTACATACTAGACCCAATAGATAAAGAGAATAAGAAAGAAGTACAGAAAAGAGAAGTTATTTCTAATAGATATATTGGGGAACCATTAACATACTAGTTGGAGTTGATAGGGTAGGCGATGTTGGCTTTGAGTGGTTGCGCATGGAGTGGGGAAGATCCACCTTGTCGGGTGACACATAATAGACGCACGTACTCATCATTGGTAAGAGTCACATACGGGGGATCATCAATTGCAGTACTAGACGGAGAAGCTATGCTTGGTGGTGTCTGGCTTAGATGCACAGTGCAAATACCTCCACCATGACCAAGTTGGGTTGCCTTCTTAGCGCGACAGTCTTCCTCGATGTGACCAAAACGTTGAAAGTAAGCAAGGGGAGGATGTCGTCCACATCTATTTCCATGACCTTGAGTTGTTGTGGCAAGTGCGATCTAGGCCTCTGGAGGCTCTGCATGTGTGGTGGAGAACATATTAGACTAGGATAGACATGCATAGGCTTGGTTCATGGAAGGACAATGTGCTCATAGGTAGCTTGACAATGGTCCTTTCTTAAAATCTCACTATGGCAAACATTACAGATACATTCACTTGGTCTCTTGCAATAGTACATGAAAAAAAACTAGTGCAAATATATACTCAAGTAGCCATAGACAATGGGGGTCAGTCAAATTCTATGGACTAGTGTATGATATGTTTTGACAACATGCCATGTTTAATCTGTAAGATGTATTACTTAATGAGAGAAAGGGGTAAGAAGCAATACTTCAAGTTTGGTACATAGTGAAAATGCCAAAATTTAACATTTCTATCTCCACATGGAAACATAAAAGCATAATTAATGTGGTAATACACCAAGAAATGGTATATAAATTTATTGTCATTACAAAAATTAAAAGTAAAATGGTCAGATTGAAATGCCTGATCACCAATCAATATAAATAGAAGGTATGAGTGTGAATAAAGTCACTTGTTATTAAAATAAAATTTAAATTAGCATAATTATTTGGGCACATCCTACATGAGATTCTTGTGCATCATAATCATGTATGAGGAATCTCAAACTAACAGATTTAGCAACCACAATAAACCATAGTATATCTCTACTTGCCTCATGGTCAATTTGAAGCTTGAAAGCCATGTGAGGATGAAACATGCAATGAAAAAGTTCCATATTAATTATCATTACAACACTTAGCTAGCATGCTTTTAGAGAGAGAATAAATTATATATACAATTATTATATAACATATTCCATATTACAACGTCAACAAATATTACATGTCAACAACAACTAATGCATTCTTTCCATTAATACCAACCATATTAGTGCCATCTATCCATGAGATTCATAAAAGATGTCAAACCACCCTCAACCCTCCTCCTTTATCCGGGCTTCGAACCGGCTATGCACAAGCATAGGCGGAGTTACCTAACCTAATTTTTAAATAACTAAACTGTTTATAACTCTAGTGAACTTTTGAATTACCCTCCTCCTTTATCCGGGCTTGGGACCGGCTATGCACAAGCATAGGCGGAGTTACCTATCCTAATTTCTAAATAACTAAACTGTTTATAATTCTAGTGAATTTTTTAAATTTCTAAGGCACATTAGTATCTTAAGATCATAAGACGGTTTCATTCCATTTTAACAATAATATTAGTTTCAAAATAGATATACAGGGTCATTCTCTTTATTAGTGTATATTAGTATATAGATTTTCCTGTGTTTTTTTACTTAGTCTATTTTTCTCTTTACTGTGTTATTCTTGTGTTTTGTTTTATCCCACATGGGTTATCTCTAAATCATGTGGTCTTCTCTTGTCTTATAAAAGAGAACCTTGTACTCCTTTTTTAATCATCTCAATAATAGGATTATTAGCCACAACTTCTAAATGGTATCAGAGCCTCCCGATCCTCCCTAACCCTTATCCCTTCCCATCAACCTCAGCCGCCACCCCCTTTCCCTTCTCCCAAGCCGCCGCCGCCCACCCTGCCCCCCCCTCCTGTTGCCGCCGACCAGCCCTCCAGCCGTCGTCACCCACCTCCCCTACCTCTCTCCCTTGCCGCCCACCTCCTTCCCTCCCTTCTTCTCCACCACACCCCCCTTCTTCCTCCGTCTCCACCGCCGCCCCCACCCCAACCCCCCTGCTGCCCGCCGCCACCCCACACCCACCACTACCATCTCCCGCAGCCACAACCACCGTCCTCATCCTCTCTTCTCTCTTGTTTCTCTTCTCTAGATCTTTGCTCACCATCTAGTTCGGCTACAGGCTTCCGCTCGTCTCCATACGCTCTTCCGAAGAAGCTTACGTACAGCCTGTGTCTTTTCCAGTTCTGGCACGTTGAAGGCGTAAACCGGCCTTTCGCTTCTGCCTGCCTACGCCTCATGGTGGAGTGATCTTTTCTCCATGGTGGCGTAGGTTTCTTACATCTTTATCTGCCCCGTGAGGGTCTTCTGAGGTCCATGTGGATCTCCTACTTGCTACGTCTACTAGTCCATGTGGTGGACTCCTGCTACTGACTACTGCTACTGCTGATCCTTGTTGTGCCCGTGCTACTGTTCTGCTCTGGTCTGATGGCGAATCCAGATCTCCCGCGCACTCACTGTGTTACTACGGTGAAGTTGGACAGTTCTAACTATCACCTATAGGCTGCCTCCTTTGAGTTGTATGTTAAATCCCAAGGTCGCTACTCTCATCTGACTACAAAAGGCCTGTCTCTTCCTGCTCCTGATGCTGATGAGAAGACGAAACAAGCCTATGATCTCTGGTCCAAGGAGGACTATGGGGTCATGACATGGATGGTCAACAGCGCTGAAGCCAAGATCAACCAGTCCCTACTCCATCTTCATACTGCCAAAGAAATGTGGGAGTAACTCTCCCATGTTTACTCGCACCAACAGAATCCTAAGAAGGTCTTTGAGATCTTCAAACAACTTGCCAAACATGAGTATTCTGCTACTGACTCCGTCGAGGATTACTACAACTCCTGTTGTGCCCTCTGGGATGAGTTCCAGGTGTATCATCCTCTTTCTACTGACATTGATGAACATAATCGACAGCGGAACGAACTTATGTTAGTTCAGTTCCTCGCGGGCCTACCTGCTTCCTTTACTGGTGTTGTGGACCAAATTCTCTCCAGCGACCCTTTACCCACTCTCCGTGATGTGATCAAAAGGGTCCAGCGCTTACCTTCTGTGTCCCAGTCCGTGCCTGACTCTTCTGATGGGGCAGCCCTCGTTGTCCGCTCTGGTGATTCCTTTCGTAGTCACGGTCGTGGCAGAGGTCGTGGCCGCGGAGGACGTTCTTCTGCTCCTGGTCGTGGCTCTGGAGTTGATCATGTTGAGTCCCGCTACTGCACTCACTGCAAGCGCACCAACCATACTGAAGATCGTTTCTGGATCAAATACGGCAAACCTGACTGGGCCAATAAAGTGACTTCTGACCAGACTGAACCTGCTCCACCAACAGCTGACTGGATCCGCTCGGAATTTGAAAAACTGCTTCAAGCTCGCCTGGCTTCCTCTACTGATGCTTCAAATGATGGCAGCGCCGCCCTTCTGACCCAGACTGGTAAACCTTCATGGGTGATTGACTCTGGTGCGACCTCTCATATTTCTGGCAATCCTACTTTATTCTCTAAATTGCACAAGACATCTTTTATACCGCATGTTACTTTAGCTGATGGCTCTAAATCGCCGGTTACTGGAATTGGTGATATAAGTTCTACTGGTAGTCTGCCACTGCAGTCCGCTCTTTATGTCCCTAAGTTTCCCCTTAATTTACTATCTGTCAGTAAAGTTGTAAAGAGCCTTCGTTGCTCAATTAAGTTTGATCCGGATGGTGTTCTATTTCAGGATCCGCGCACGAGGATGACGATTGGTTCAGGCCATGAGGGGCCGGATGGACTCTACTACTTGGACGATCCGAAGCCACCTGCATATTTGACATCATCCGTGGCCGACATTCAGTGGCATTATAGATTGGGACATCCCTCTGCTGCAAAATTAAAAGCTTTATTACCTGATGTAGTTAGTTCTGTTTTTCATTGTGAGACATGCCAGCTTGGCAAGCAAACTCGTGCTACTTTTTCACCAAAATTTTGCATTAGTTCTAAAGCTATCTTCGATATTATACATGCTGATGTTTGGGGTCCATGTACTGTGACGAGTACCTCTGGTTTTAAATATTTTCTGAGCTTCATTGATGATTTCTCTAGGGCAACCTGGCTGTTTTTACTGAAAGATAGATCCACCATTCTTGAGAAAATTACTGACTTCTTTGCTGAAATCCATACCCAGTTTGCTAATCCCATTAAAATTTTGCGCACTGACAATGCTTTGGAGTTTATGCAAGCCTCTGTTAGTAGTTTTTGTCGTCGCAGGGCACCATCCACCAAACTTCATGTGCCTATACTCCACAACAAAACGGTGTCGCTGAACGCAAAAACCGTCATCTCCTTGAAGTTGCGCGTACCCTTCTTTTTCACTACCATGTTCCTCAGTCTTTTTGGCCCGAGGCAATATCTATTGCTTGCTACCTCATTAATCATATGTCATCCACTGTGCTCGGCAATAAGATTCCATATCAGGTCTTGTTTCCTGATGCATCTCTTTTCTTTGTGCCTCCTCGTATCTTTGGGAGCACGTACTTTATTAAAAATCTCCGACATGGCCTTACCAAATTGGATCCTAGAGCAACTAAGTGTGTTTTCTTGGGATACTCTCGCACTCAAAAAGGGTATCGATGCTACGATCCTGTTTCTAAAAAGTGGTTTGTCTCTGCGGATGTAGTATTCTTTGAGCACATGCCTTTCTATTCTCCGGCTGGTTCTGCACTCACATCGGATTTACTGGTTGATACGCCTTTACCGGTTGTGGATGATTTGACTGATAATTCTGATACTGCCTCCCCACCTGAAAAGCCACCTCTGAAAGTGTATCACAGAAGACAGAAGCCGACAGCTCCCTCTATGGCCTCTCCATCGTCTTCATCCTCTGTGCCAGATCAAACACCTCCACAGGCATTTTCGGACCTTGATCTCCCTATTAGCCTGAGAAAAGGGACACAGACTTGTACTCAGCATCCCATTGGGAATTTTTGTTCTACTGATAATCTTGGTGCTAATTTTGCTAATTTTACTACGGCCCTTTCTGCTATATTTGTACCTAAAACTGTTGCTCAGGCCATTAAAAGTCTTGCATGGCGTCAGGCTATGGAAATCGAAATGCAGGCGCTCACTGAGCGCAATACATGGCAACTTGTTGATCCCCCTGCTGATTGCTCTCCTGTTGGTTGTCGCTGGGTCTTCACGGTCAAGTATCAACCGGATGGAACTGTTGAACGACTTAAGGTGAGACTAGTGGCTAAAGGCTATACACAGACCTATGGGGTCGACTACTTTGAGACTTTCTCTTCGGTGGCACGGTTGAACTCTGTGAGAATTCTTATTTCTGTTGCTATTAATTCTGACTGGCCTCTGTATCAGCTTGATGTCAAGAATGCTTTCCTGTATGGTGACCTTCATGAAGAAGTCTACATGTCACAACCCCCTGGTTTTGTTGCTCAGGGGGAGTCCTCTAAAGTATGCAGACTGAAAAAGGCGATCTATGGCTTGAAACAGAGTCTCAGAGCTTGGTTCGATAAATTAAGCACTATTCTTCAGAATTTTTCATTCAAGCGCTCCCAGTCTGATCATTCAGTCTTTGTCAAGAATACTCCTGCTGGCATTATTATTCTCATTGTTTATGTTGATGATATTATCCTCTTAGGAAGTAATCCTGCTGGTATTCAGTCCACCAAGCACTATCTGGAAAAACATTTCGTCACTAAAGATCTTGGATCTCTTCGGTATTTTCTTGGGATAGAGGTGTCCCGGTCTTCTTCTGGCCTCTGCTTATCTCAGCGCAAGTATGTTCTGAATCTACTATCTGAAACTAGACTTCTAGGTGCTAAGCCTGCTAGCACACCTCTGGATCTACTATCTGAAACTGGACTTCTAGCGCAAGTATGTTCTGAATCTACTATCTGAAACTGGACTTCTAGGTGCTAAGCCTGCTAGCACACCTCTGGATCCGAACACCGACTGGGATGATGAGAATTCTCCTGCCTATCCTGACAATCATCAATATCGAAGAATGGTCGGTAAACTCATCTATCTTACTGTTACACGGGCCGATATTACTGTTGCTGTTAGATTGGTTAGTCGTTACCTAGATAAGCCTCGACAATGTCATTGGGACGCTGTCTGTCATATTCTGAAATATCTAAAAAGTTCTCCTGGAAAAGGCCTGCTTTACAAGAAACATGGCCACTGCAAACTTCTTGGCTATTCTGATTCTGATTACGCTGGCAGTAAGGTTGACCGTCGCTCTACTTCTGGCTACTGCACGTTTGTGGGAGGCAATCTTGTCACTTGGCGAAGCAAGAAGCAGTTTGTAGTTGCTCGCTCAAGTGCTGAAGTTGAATATCGTGCCATGGCGCACACTACCTGTGAACTGTTCTGGATTAGGAGCTTACTGAAGGACTTTGGTATCTCTGACTCGTCTCCTATTCCAATGTATTGTGACAACAAAGCAGCTATATTCATTGCCAGTAACCCTACTTTCCATGAGCGGACCAAGCACATTGAGGTGGATTGTCACTTTGTCCGCGAAGCTATTCTCTCTGGTCAGGTCTCTACTCCCTACATTCATACGACTGATCAGGTGGCTGACATCTTCACAAAGATTCTACCAAAGACAAGGTTCACTGCTATGACATCCAAGTTGGGCATGATAGACATCTACGCTCCAGCTTGAGGGGGAGTATTAGTATATAGATTTTCCTGTGTTTTTTTACTTAGTCTATTTTTCTCTTTACTGTGTTATTCTTGTGTTTTGTTTTATCCCACATGGGTTATCTCTAAATCATGTGGTCTTCTCTTGTCTTATAAAAGAGAACCCTGTACTCCTTTTTTAATCATCTCAATAATAGGATTATTAGCCGCAACTTCTAGAGTGTACATGCACTCTTCTAACTGAAGAGGTAAGAACCATTTATAGGTACTACTTCAGGTTCATTTAAAAAGGAGCCAAAATGTATAAAGACAAACGACCAAAAAGAGAAAGCAATATTGAGTATCGAGCTTCCCACAGCCCAAACCCTAAATGTAGGCATTATGCGTATACACCCGAACAACTACACGAAAATAACCGCAACCCGGACCTTGACTTATAGGATGCACATGAGATGCTAATAGTTGGCCAAAGACATGTCAAACTCTACCTTGTAAGGGCTTCTACCATCACAAACACCAGCACCAAATAGTTTCTAGACAACTATTGACCACTTTCCCATCCCCTCAAAGGAAAAATCTACAGATTTACCAACTTCTAAAACCCTACCCCTTTATCAATAGCTCAAAATCTAATGAGGTTCCCCTCACGGATTGCGCCACCTCAGTCCTACAAAGGTTTTCTCGGGTGTGTGTGGGTGCGTGCATATATACATATACATAAAAATATAATATGCAAACATAGACACACACACACACACACACATATATATATATCAATGTTTTAGAAAGTGGGAAGCAGGAGGCGTGCGTACAACACCTTGTCGCCGCTTGAGCGCCAGGCGGGTGCTTTTTGAAAAAAACGAGTACTTAAATTCTTATATGATTTAATAGAAAAATATACATATTTGTATATCAGTAATACATTTGTAAGGAAATTTTATACTTATAGACACCCTACACAACAAAATAAGACACCCAATTAGTTTTGACACAGCTGTTATATCCAAATAGATCACTGTTATTGTAGTAAATATATTCATAATTTTAAATACTAAAATGCAGTAAGCAGTAGAAAATATATAATGTATTAGTGTACAATATGTCGTAAACAATAGAACATATAGAATGTTTTATATAATTTATTAATACCCAGTAAACAGTAGAATATATATTGTACTATAGAATGCATTAATGTATTATATAAGGTAGAAAGGTACAGAAATACAATATCATCATCATCGTCATCTAAGCCTCAGTCCCAACTATGTTGGGGTCGGCTACATGGATCCTTCGTTTCCATTCAGCTCTATCATGGGCCATATTCTGATTGAGATGTAGAGATTCAAAATCTCTCTTTATAAGCTCATCCCATGTTAATTTAGGCCTTCCTCTTCTTCTATTTATAGTGTTTGGCTCAATAGCATTGCTTCGTATAAGCGCACTAGTAGGTCTGTGTTGCACATGTCCGTACCATCTGAGTCGACCCTCGCGCAACTTGTCCTCAATGATTGCCACCCCCACTTTATTCCTAATATAGTCATTTCTCAAGCGATCTTTTCTTGTCTTTCCACACATCCATCTCAGCATACGCATTTCAATCACATTAATCTTGTTGATACCTTGTTTCTTCACCGCCCAACATTCACTCCCATAGAGCATGGTTGGTCATATAGTTGTTCTATAAAACTTACTTTTTAACTTGAGAGGGATCTTCTAATCGCATAATACTCCAGTTGCACTCCTCCATTTCAACCATCCTGCAGTGATCCGGTGACAAACATCATTTTGGACATCCCCGTCTATTTGAATAATAGAACCCAAGTAATAGAATTTATCACATTTTGGTATATCTACTCCGTCCAACTTGGCTCCATCATTCACACTGTGAGATTTGCTGAAATTGCAATGCATATACAATGTATATAATGTATTATAGAATGTATAATACAATAATGTTTCATATTATACAGAAATACACTATACAATATATAACTAGATATATAATATATCTATTAATGTATTATAGAATGTATAATATAGTAATGTTTCATATTTTATAATGTACAGAAGCAACGTATTATATACTATTAGAGATTTATAGTATTCTATAATATATTACATGCACATACAAAAAGTCAGCATATAGTAGCAACAACAACATTTGACAACAAAAAAATGAAAAAAGAAAGCAAAAATACAAAAATCCCATGCCCAGAGAATAGGCGGTCAAAAGCGGGCGCCTAAAGTAGCCACCCAGGCGGTTCTCAGGCTGCCGCTTGGGAGGCTGCTCAAGGCCTGAACCAGGCGGTTGGACTCTTGGCCGCTCAGGCGGCCCAGAATACTGATATATATATATATATATATATATATATATATATATATATATATATATATAGAGAGAGAGAGAGAGAGAGAGAGAGAGTCAGGCTAGAATACACTCGAGTGTATTCGGAGCAGAATACACAAGTAGTTTTTCATGAAGCAATATTTTTTCCAAAAATCTAATCCGTTGATCTTCTTAAACATCTTGTGAATAGCTCATACGCAAAATTTGAGCACATTTGGACATTTATAGGTCATGCTATAAAGACCGCAAAAATTATACATTTCAAATTAGTTTCGCGCATCGATTTTGTTGCCCTTAGATGAGTGACTTACACTCATCCAAATGGGCTCAAAATTTGTATGTAGCCTAGTTATAGTATGACGGTGAAGATCAATGGTTTACATTTTGCAAAAAATAGTCTTGATATGCAAACACACTTGAGTGTATTTGTGTGATCTATACACTCGAGTGTATTCTAGCATATATATATATATATATATATATATAGGCTCAAACATGCAATAATAAATATATTATGTCAAATTTTAGGTAGCTATCTATGTGGTATTTTTCTAGTACTTGGTGTCTAAGAGTATAATAAATATAATATGCAACAACAATCTATGTAGTGTTTTAACCAAATTTTGGCTTATTTCCTTATTCTTGTACTTGGTGTCTAAGAGTATATTTAGTCATTTTGTGTGTGTATTATTCTATTTTTTTGTATACATCCAATACTTATCACACATACTACACTATTAAATTCATGTGCTAAAACGACTATTGCGGCTTGACCTCTTGTGGCCCCATGTCCCTAAACTGCCTCACCAACAGCTCTGTAGGGCCATGACAAAATGGCCTCTTGCTTCAATATAGTAGTAAAAAATCCCTATTGCAAGTGAAAAAAATGCAAGTAGCAGTGTGTAACCACCTACTGTAGTAAGTAAACAAAAACAGGAATATACAATATATATTTTGCTACCTGCTTGTGAGAGAAGTTATCCCCAAATATGGTGGGAACTGCCTTTAAGCAAGATTTAAGCTCAACATTGGTTGTTGTTGCCTACCGTCCAACCACATCCCACATTTTCGGCCAATAAATATCCACTTGTGAGTAAAGTTATTCCCGAACATGGTGGGAACTGCCTTCAAGCAAGATTTAGCTCAATAGTGGTTGTTGTTGCTTACCATCCCAACCACATCCCACATTTTTTGCCAATAACCAACCAAATCAGTGTCAAAGACCAGTCCTTCGTTGCCCGCCCACCCACTCTCTAAGCCGTCATGGAGGTTGACACTCTCCATGACATTGCATACCTGAAGGACGTGGTTGAAACCGACGCCGTAGGCCACCTCGACAAGGTTGGTTAATGATTGGCAAGAATGTCGGCACACTTAGTGCCCATTTGATTTCATTCTTCAAAAGGTCAAACGTGTGTGGATGGATGAGAGGAAGAAACCAAAGAGCACTATGGCTGACTTGATAATACACCACCTGCAACTTGGATGACAACAATGGCACTGTGAATACTCAAAGCTACAACTTTTGACCTATAATGGGATAGGTGTCCAACATAAGGTCCTTAAGCCCGTATGTGCAAGCTCAAGCAGACATGGTCAATTAAACAACTCCAAGAAAAATTGAGGGCCCTAGTAACCATCGTTTGGGGCATGGAAATCATAACTCACAGAGTGGTTTCAGCAGTGAGATTCATAAAAATTGCAGCAAATTCGTCCTAAAGGGTGTCAACAAGACAACTACTTGCTACGAGCTCGCCCACCTGGTCAAAAACAAATTGCTTCCTAGTTGCTCATACCAATCATCAACAAGGATTGACCTAAGCACATTAATGGAGGAACTCTTGGGAAAAAAAGTCATTTTATAGAAGTTGATCATGAGTCTAACAAAGAGTCTGCAACATCACTAACCTCGAGGAAACCAATTCCAATAATGGAGAAGCCCAAGAACCTCAACAAAAACCCAACCATCTCAGCCTTAGCGATCGATGGGGGTGGCACCAACAAGATAATTGCACATAGCGTTTACTAGTAGATAGTGACATGCTTGTTTTACTAGAGTCTAGAAGCTCGTGCAACTTCGTAGACCAACCTGTCGTTGATGGAACAACAAAGCACCTAGTCAAGACGAAGTCCGGCCTTTAGTTCACATAGCTAGAGATGGCACCCTCACTTACAAAGACTATTTGGGCTTTAGGAGTGCCCAAGCAAATATCATGTGAGTCTCTCAACCAAGCAGAGTCTTGTTGTCTTTTCAGCAGTTTTCGTTTAAAGTATCTGTCGTAGTTGTGCCTACAGTTCCTGCTAGTTGTTATCCCTTCTCTCATGTAGACAACCTATCAAGAATTGTTGTTCTGATTTAGAAAATATGTTTACTGTCCTATTTTAAGTGTCTATGAATGTCAGTAACATAAGAAAATGGTCTGTTGGATTTTAGAAATATATAGTAAAAAAGTGTGTTTTTTCCTTCTCTAATAATAAGAACAGTAGTATATCTTCTACTGTGTACGTCTCCGGATTTTGCACATTTTATCATTTTTAAAGAGTTATTAAACCTAGATAGTTTTTACCCAGTTATGAATGTTTACATCATTTCATCATTATCAATATTTTATCGTTTCTCCCAAGTTTTTTCTCAAATCGTCACAAAGTCCCAAAGCACAAAGCCTATATATATATATATATATATATATATATATATATATATATATATATATATATAGCTAAAGAAAATACCACAGTAGCATAGTCGTTTTACACCTCTGGCCTGCCCATATTCAGACTCCTTATTTTCTTGTTCAAATCTAAACAGAAAAGGGGTTAACCCCCACCCGGTAATACCACATTGTTGCAACCTATTGGATACAATTGCAGTTTTTATATCTTCAGATATAATGTCTGTTATTCCGAAGAAGAAAATATGAAACGTCACCGGAGTAGAAAAGGAATCATCAAGTGGAAAAAGAAAACAAGAAGCTAAACCATTCAAAAGAATAAAAGAAAGAACCTAAACTAACTGTGAAGGAGCATATAAGATGTGAATCAGTTCACGCCTACAATTTCATTTTTTCGGAATTTTCCATGTAAAGAGCCAGTTGACTTACAAATGATGTTTCAATAGTAAAAGCACTAGAGAGGTCAGGTATATCCACTCAAATGTTGACAGCATGCACACTCCGGCCTTCAAGATTGGTTCAAGATGCTTAAAGCTTATAAGACTGGTGCACAAGTGCCGAAAAGTAAAATCCATACCTTTGCAATACAGTCAAGCCTTGATATTTGAGTGATTTTGACTATAGACTTAGATCAAGGCTAAAGTAACAACTCCAAGAAGCATATGAACCCTTATGTATGAATTGAAGCTTTATTAATGCTTTGACATTGAACGAAGTAGAGGTTTTGATTATAAGGTTGTTACATCTGGATGTTTACAATAAGTAAATAGATTTAGCTTGTATTGGATACTACTTTTTACTTTAAAAGCAGCTCTCCCAATTTTCTCTCAGGATGCTCCACGGTCTTCTCATGCGAACCGCCCTAAGGGATAACACTAAGGAATTTTTTTTAAAGTAACACTAAGGGATTTTTTTTAAAGTAACACTAAGGGATTGTTTTCTTCATTGCAATAGTATATGCCAGTTCTACTTGTCGTCGCTAATTTTCTCTAACTTTTCCCTGAATTTTCCCTACTTTTACTGACGTCTTATCTTTCTAAATATCTAGGATATTGGAAACACTATATATGATGAGATACTACTATGAATAGTCCCATGTCCGGTTGTGCTTATTTTGATGACATTAATATTTTGCAAGGCCAGGTCACAGTCAGGACCCATTATGGTTTATATTGAATGGTATCTTCAAAAAATTGTCACGGTTTTTGCTTAAGCCTCAAGCAATTAGTTTCTTAAATTGAGGTTCCTTTTAGTCTATGATAAACAGCATTATCTTTTTATGCTGGTCTTGATGCCAATATAAAAGTAGAAACAATGAAAGCATATGTAATAATCCATGAATATATAAAAACTAATGTATCAAAATTGGAACTCATTAGTTAATAATTTAAATTATAATTGCAACGCAATGCCCCCTCCAACAAAGTCTTTGTATTCTTCTTTGCCACCATCCAATTTTGCATTAATCAGATAACTGGTGCCACATTGAGGGGACTCATACTCAGTATTGGGCATGTCTCTTAACAAATTGTTGAGTATACTGTATACATGAAATCTTGTATGGTTATGAGATTAGAAAACAGTGATCAGCTACGAGAAAAAGTAGATAACTACTTTAGAGTCTGAATTGATTAATCACATTATTTTTCAGATTATAATATAATGCGGTCACAGGAATTTCAGTGATTGAAATCTTGTGTGGATTCTATAATCATGAAGTTTAAAAAGAGAGGAAAGTTAAATATTTGATTGAAATATGATATAGAAATTGTAGTAGGAAATTCAAGTAATAAATCAAAATAAGGAGATCACAGACTCGCGATGACATTTATACTAACAAGGACCACCATTTGAGTAAGAGGATTCACTTAAAACAACCTCAGGAGGAATTTTTATGTGCAATGCAATTTAATAAGCAATTAATGTATAAGGGAAAATAATAAGTTATTTAAAACTTAAAAGTGTATCACATGGTAATTGGTTAATGGTCAGTTGGTCACCATGGCAAGTTAGAATAACGTGGTAGGCAATTTATTTACAAATATCACCTAAATAAAAGGATGATTGTTGTCTCTCGCATCCTAAATGCATTCCGGTGTCAGTTCATTCGTTTGGATTGTGCCGAAGCTTATAAGAAATGAGTTAGTTTACAGTTTCACACTTTCTTGAAGTTTCCAAGTAAGGAGCCAGTTATAGGTTGTGTTCAGTTTTAAAGGTATGATTCTATGCAGCAATTCTCTTATCAGTTGTCATTTGAAAAAGAAAAAAAAAGTTATTGCCGCTGCACTAACTTTGCGATGGGAGATGTGTTCAAGATTTCAATGCCTATATCTATGAGACTCCATATTACCTGTTACCAGGAAGAAGAGCATATTAGATATTAACTAGAGTAAGCCTACATCTAATGCTAAAGTAGGGAAGCGAGAAGTATAACAAGTCATCTAATTGTTTACTGATAAGCCTAAAAAAATCAAGTGTTTGCCACTATCGACGGTGTGAAGAGTATTAACTAAAGACAATTATGAACAGAAACATAACTGAGATCAAGAAAAGAAAAGAGGCAGAATAGTGTACCTGTTACCAAGAAGAAGAGCATACGAAAAATGAAGTAGAGTGAGATATGTAACACCTTACGTCTTTGTTATCAATGATTGTTGTTTCCATACGTAGATTCAGCAACTCTATAGGTTACTGATGATGGTATTTGCTCCATGCGGGGGTTTTTATAGTTGTTGTCTCAAAGTACAATTCAAGCTAAGTTGAACAAAAGAACAAAAGAAAAACAAGCTAAGTTGAACAAAAGAACGAAAGAAAGAACTTAAACAAACAGTGCAGGAGCATATAAGATATAAATTAATTCACACTTAAATTTTATTTTTCTCAGAAATTTTTCATTTCAGGAGCAAGTTAGAGTTACAAATGATGTTTCATTTTATAACTATGTTTACGTCAAGCTCTGTAAACATATGTTGATGTCTAAGAAAAAAAATGGTTACTGCTACAGCAGTGGCTCATCATATGAAACCTACTTCTCGGTTTGATTAGATGAAACCTACTATTTGGTTTGAGCTATGGATTTAATATTATGACTAGATATCAGCCGTTTAGTCTACAGAGGGTGTCCGGAGGAACTCAAGTCACTTAGATTGACGTGCGATTTTTTCACAGCTTATAAGCAGATATTTGTTCTTATATTCTCAGTGAGAGATAGGGAAAATGTGTCAGGGCATCAGTCTTGCTGGAAACAGAAAATGAGCAGCAGATATTTACTTACAAGAATATAATATACCTTTAATTTTCCATACATCGATGTTTCATGCAAGATAACAGAGTAAGAAACAATTTAAGTTTCTGCCACTGCCAATAGTATGAAAGATTGTTAAGCACAGACAATTAATTATATACAAAAAATTTATTGAGATCAAAGGAGGGCTGTAAAAGTGTATATGTTACCATGAAGAAGAGCATATGAGATATTAACTAGAATAAGCCTACATCTAATGCTTAAGTAGGGAAGCGAAAAGTATAACAATTCATCTAAAAAAATCAAGGGTTTGCCACTATCGACGGTGTGAAGAGTATCAACTAAAGACAATTATGAACAGAAACATAACTGAGATCAAGAAAAGTAAAGAGGCAGAATAGTGTACCTGTTAAATCATATTGGTAGCAAAACACTAGTTTTCATTATTTGAAGAAAATGAACATGTTATATTATTCGAGTGGACCCCTAACAGGATTTGTTCCCTAAAAAAGATACTAAGGGATATAAAAAGTTGGCCAGGACATCCAGTGTTTGCTCGTTGCCAATAAAGAATGAACAGCAAATATCTACCCACAAAATCAAAGTTATTATTTTCACTCTCATAATTCAAAATTCGTTTCTCAGGAAAGATAACAGACTAACAAATTACAGACAATCAATGACATCTGTAAGGGATAATATGTATAAGAATTTGAGGCAGAGAATTGAAGTAATGCATTTAAAAACAACAATCATCTATAAAAGGATATACGTCATAACATTTTAGAAGAACTTATCTATGACGCATTTTGATACCCAGCAATATACAAGGTGCATTGAAGATTATTTTAATGTCTGTCAAAAACATCACAACATTACTTTCTTTACAAGTTACAAGACATGATACCCTATTCATCATTAAATGCTACCTCACGGGCATAAATCTTGTTGGCTCTTCTACTTCAATGTACTTTGTCCAAGGAGTGAGTCTAATACTGCCCATTATCCTAAGAAATGAGTTAGCTTACAGTCTCGTTTCCTTCTAAGTAATTTATATTCAAAGTGTTGGTCATAGTTGTGTCTACAGTTTCTACCAGTTGTTATCCCTTCCTTGTATGTAGATAAACATTCAAGAATATTTTTCTGATTTAGATAAGATTGTTACTTTTGTATTTTAAATGTCCATGAATGTCGATAACAATAAGAAAATTGTCAGTCAAATATTTTGAGAAATACTGTAAAAAGGGTGATTTTTCCTTGTCTAATAAAGAGAACAGTAGAGTATCTTCTACTATGTGCATCTCTATACTTTGCACCATCTTATCAATTTAAAAAATATTTATAGAACTTGGACAATTTTTACCAGTTATTCATGGATGTTTACACTGTTTCATGATTATGAATATTTCTCCCAAGTCTTTTTCACAAAACTTCACCAAGCCCTAAAGCATTATGACTACATGTTTGGTTGAACAAGTACCAGGATACTATAGTTTTCTATCCTTTTGCCTCTGGGCTGCCTCCTGTATTCAAAGCCTATCTTGTAGTTCAAAACTAAACAGCAAAAGAGCTTAACCCCCACCCCTCAAGTTATAAAAAGTCACCCATAGTAGGGAAAGGGATCATTATCAAAGGCCATAAATGTAGTGTCCCATCTACAAAGAATGGAAAAGAAAAACAACAAGCTAAGTTGAACAAAAGAACGAAAGAAAGAACTTAAACAAACAGTGCAGGAGCATATAAGATATAAATTAATTCACACTTAAATTTTATTTTTCTCATAAATTTTTCATTTCAGGAGCAAGTTAGAGTTACAAATGATGTTTCATTTTATAACTATGCTTACGTCAAGCTCTGTAAACATATGTTGTTGTCTAAGAAAAAAAATGGTTACTGCTACAGCAGTGGCTCATCATATGAAACCTACTTCTCGGTTTGATTAGATGAAACCTACTATTTGGTTTGAGCTATGGATTTAATATTATGAATAGATATCAGCCGTTTAGTCTACAGAGGGTGTCCGGAGGAACTCAAGTCACTTAGATTGACGTGCGATTTTTTCGCAGCTTATAAGCAGATATTTGTTCTTATATTCTCAGTCAGAGATAGGGAAAATGTGTCAGGGCATCAGTCTTGCTGGAAACAGAAAATGAGCAGCAGATATTTACTTACAAGAATATAATATACCTTTAATTTTCCATACATCGATGTTTCATGCAAGATAACAGAGTAAGAAACAATTTAAGTTTCTGCCACTGTCAATAGTATGAAAGATTGTTAAGCACACAATTAATTATATACAAAAATTTATTGAGATCAAAGGAGGGCTGTAAAAGTGTATATGTTACCATGAAGAAGAGCATATGAGATATTAACTAGAGTAAGCCTACATCTAATGCTTAAGTAGGGAAGCGAAAAGTATAACAATTCATCTAAAAAAATCAAGGGTTTGCCACTATCGACGGTGTGAAGAGTATCAACTAAAGACAATTATGAACAGAAACATAACTGAGATCAAGAAAAGTAAAGAGGCAGAATAGTGTACCTGTTACCAAGAAGAATAGCATACGAAATATGAAGTAGAGTGAGATATGTAACACCTTACGTCTTTGTTATCAATGATTGTTGTTTCCATACGTAGATTCAGCAACTCTATAGGTTAATGATGATGGTATTTGCTCCATGCGGGGGTTTTTATAGTTGCTGTCTCAATGTACAATTCAAGTCCATGTAGTGGAAGTGAGATTCTCGATCTTGTTCCTGAACGTATATTTTGTTACTCCAGAGAACGTTATATGAAAAACTACCCAGCGTAAACAGAGGCAGCATTATGTCCGTGGTCACATATACTCCTTCCTCCAAATTGAAGGAATACTGGAGATCCCCAAGACGTATACTGTAAGAAGTTGCTTCCTCTGAAGTGGGATTCCTGGGAAGTTCCGATGGAGATGGAGAAGGTGGATTGGGGACATTGGCATAGGTGCTCTCTGCTTCCTCTGAACCAGACTTTTTTTCCCTTATCCACCTATCAGCGGGCATTGGGACTTGATGTGGGAAAGGAGAGTTTGCAAACGAGGGCCCCGCATATGGTTCAGCCAAGGTCGGCTCATCAGTAAGACCAGGCGGATTTACATCTTTGGAATAAGTACAGCTTCCGCATACGGTAGCCCTATCCAGCATTGATGGAGCGGACCTAGGAGACAGGGAAGACCTAGCGGGTTTTGTGGTAGTCTTTGTGGTAATGAATGGCGGGAATGCGGTTTGTCTTGCTGGAGGCTTTCCCAGAATGGACGGCGGGAATGCGGTTTGTCTTGCTGGAGGCTTTCCCAGAATGGACGGCAGTCGTTCTGAGGCTTCAAGCGGCAAGCCAGGGCAGAGCAAAGCCTCCTCTTCCGAACTTCCTCGCACAGGGACAGAAAAATCCCGGCAAAAATCCTTTCTACGCGCCATAGAGTCGAACGGAACAGAAATCGGCGTAAGAGAAATCAAGAGCGAACAGCAAAGCAACGACAGACACAACTGCGATGAGCGAGCGGTTTGCGACAAGAATCAAGAAAGCCTGCCGGAGACGGAAGGAAAACGAAAACAGCCGGAAACGGAGACGGAACGAAATCGACAACAGCCGGAAACGGAGATCCTGTCGGAGACGGCAAGTAAGTTAGGGCACAAGATGTCACAGTTTACTTGCAGGATGCGCGGGAGCTAGAGAAGTGTCTCAACTAGCAGCAACGCAAGAGCAAGTATGAGTTTATGAGAACTGGAAACAAATGTTTATATAGGCTCCGGATGATCTCCGAGAGTTTGACTCGAGAGAGTAACACGGACTTCTGTTGCCATTAGGATTCCGTATTTTTTAATCAAGCTCTTATCATATCAAAAGAAAATTAAGAGGACCTTATCTACTTTTCGTTTATATCCGAATTTGCTAGATAATGTTATGGAAAAGTACGTCTAACCCTGCTGTTATTTTATGCACTCCCAAAGTTCTTTAGAGACCTTCAATAACAACCATCCGGCCAACTTAGGAAGATAACAACATTAGGATATATTATAACATGGGACCCTCTTGTGACATGTTAGAAAGATTCATCATATACACATCATAACAATAGTTGGCTTCCATAGAAGGCAATGATGATAGCCACTTAGGAAGATAATGACATTAGGAAAAATTATAACATAGGACCCTCTTGTGACATGTTAGAAAGATTCATCATTTACACATCATAACAATAGTTGGCTTCCATGGAAGGCAATGATGATAGCCACTGGGCAGGCTAGTTTACAACCCCCACTAACGCGACATGGTATGGTATTACAAGAAACATTAATCGCCCACACGTACAAAACTTGATGTAGACACAATGGCTCCCTTGAACTCTTACTGTCCATACAATAATCTTCAATATAATGATATGCATGAGATACGACAAAATTGCCCACCCTTTAAGCTTATGAGATCCTCCCCCAATAGATTCGGACATAATTATATGAATAAGAGGGAGAGAGCACATAAACCATTTCCCTCATCCTCAGGTTATCCGAAACCAAACCCTAAAGTGTTGTTTTGCCTTCAACTATATTTAAAGTGTTATAACTTTCTCATAGAAATCCTCCCTCTAGTGTGGCAAATGAGATCAACATTGTTGTACTAGTGACTTCAAAAAAGAACAAAAAACAAAGTAGAAAAAATGACACTCCACCAAGGACCTGAGTTTTATGGGACAAACTTTAGACTATGTACCACCCGGTACTTCATGTCGTAACCCATTTTAGATTGCTTGCAAACCCTAGCTTAGCCGTCTTAACCGATTTGTGATTACTTTCTAATGAACTTGAGTTATAACCTAACTCATGCATGCAATATGACCAATGATAATGAAAACTTAACTCTATACGAGTAATGGCGTGTGTCTATGATTTGGTAAAGAACCCCAATTCTAAGATATGTTGATCTAAGAACTTTTGAACAAAAAATTGAAGATGGGTCAAGGATTAGTTCAGTGTTGCAACAAAGTAAAATCAAACTACAAGTGATGTAGTACACATAACATATACGTAGGGTGAGTTTGGAACCTCTTAGTAAATCTCAAGGTATCCATTTGACTATCTATAGGATCTAGCCAATTATTCAATAGACCCATGCTAAAGTCGATGGACCTTTGAGGGTGAGTAATCATATTTTCTAACCCAAATGGGGATGACCTGTCATATGTCAGGTCGATTGACTAGTCAACTATTAAGGAGTCAAGCCAATTTTTTTTAGTTCGAAGTAGTGCCTAAGGTATCCATGGGGTAGCTCATGGGTATGTTTGGAGGGAGAGAAGGATATCAGTCAGCCAGAAGTAGGATAAGAACAAGTACGTTGAATCTAAAGATAAAATATTGAGAAGTTGAGCATTAATAGTTATATAGAGGTCAAACATTTCTCAAAATGTTCCTAGAGGCTAACACCAACTTCTGACAATCTTCATGTTTGGAAATTTTGTATATCAATGTTTTAGGTTTTTATATGGTTAAATATTATAACGAACTCCTCCCCCTATTATCCCCAATTAAGGGTGATCGAGAGGGCAAGGGCCATTGTCAACTTTCCAGAATCCAAGTATAGAAAATAACCAATAATTATTATAATTTATTAAATGGAAAAGATCATGATACAATATGAACATAAAACTCCTTGAAGGAGTTACATAATTAGTGAAAATGGAAACTATTCTCCGAAGGAAAATAAAATATCTATCTAATCCTCTAGTATTCTTTATCCATATGTTCTTGCACTTGCCAGCTTGTGAATGTCCATGTCTTCAGATAAATATGCAGATTAACCTAAAATGCTGGAAACTATAAGAGGGGAAGGATGTTACAACCTCAATTTTGCATGTATTTTCATAATTGAAATGTAATGATTTTATGAATTTGGACTTAATTGAAAAGGTTGTATGCTTTGCTTCAAAGAAGGGACTTCTTTGAAATCTCCCTTTTGATAGGAATTTTGTGGTTCCTATTATTATATTAATCTAATAATGGATATAAAAGAGAAGAAAAGTCCAAATAATAGAAAAAGATAAAAGATAATGGATATTAAGCAATATATTTATGAGAAATACATAGAAATCTCTAGAAAGTGGCATTTATGGCCACAATTGAATGAATTTCGTTTACATATGATTTCTAATGGAAGAAATAGGAAAAGAGGAAAAAGGAAATAAAGGATAAAGAGAAATCCTTGAAAAGAGATATCTTAATAAAGAAATAAGTAAGATAATGAGAAATAATGGATGTAGATGCATCTAAAAGGATAATAAGTATCCTTAAAACAAGAATTTTGAAATCTTAGGATTTCTTGGGATCCAAGGAGTCCCAATTGATAAGAAGAAAGAGAAAATACAAATAATACAAAAATATGAGGATAATGTGCTATATAGTTAATGACTCTTTGGTATTATCAAAAAGAGGTACTTTCTACTATAAGGAAGTATATTTTCATGGCCAATGGATTAAAAGTCAAGCATAGAGATTATGAAAGATATAATTTTCGAATTCCCAATATCTAAGGTATATGGTTTAATAAGAAGATATTTAAGAGAGATAAGATTGCTTTTTAATGAAGGAACTTGGTTTCCTTTTGGGAAAGGGATTTGGATCTCGTGGATGGGCATCCTAGGGCTTTTCTACCCTCCCCTATATAAAGGTAGAACTCTTGGCTCGAGCCCAAGAGAGTTCCATGCATCTCTCTCTCTTCTCCTTCTTCTTTTCGTTCAAACCCTAGCTGAGAGAGTAGAACAATCTGAGGACACCAAGGATATGTGATTGAGATCTCGACGGAGGCACGAAGGTCCCATGCCGACCTGGGATGATCGGCCATCATCCCCATGCCCACGGTCATCGTACATCGCCTGCAGAAGGTCGGCGCCATGGCTATAGGTCGCACGCCTGCCCCGCCCAAACCAACCACCTAGGTTACGAGCTGGGTGGCACCCTAGGTGCGGCGGAGGGCGGCGGAGCAAGGGCAGCAGCTGGAGGTAAGTTTTGAGCCCTGGAGAGGAGGGGGCGGACCCACGAAGTGCTGCAAGTCGGCCGCAACTAGGGTGTCGTGAGGTTGAAGATGATCGGGCATCGTTTGATGTTTTTGCCCCTCCGCATGCTAAAGTGTTGGCCACTTAAGTGAGGGCAAAGGTGTAATTGGGTTATGTTCTGGGCCAACTACGTGGTGCATGAAAAGGGTGATGTGGCAGCCTCCCATTGGTCCAAGTAAGTAATTCTTACAAAAATCGTATCTAATTAATGGTAGCTTGGATGGATACATATAATATATGAATTTTACTCAGAAAAATGTGAGGAATACATAAAAAATAGATTTAGATCCTAATTCCTCTTGCAATTCGAAAAGTAGTTGAAGTTACCAACTTTAAAGCATTAATGCCTAAGAAACCCTAATATATGATGATTAATGAATTAGGATGGGTTATATGGATGCTTAAAGTTGATATTAACCTGTTAATTATGAATGGATACATTAAATCCAAAAGGATGACATTCATGCATAGTTTGATTAATTTAAGGTTCTATATACATGAATATGCTTTAATGGACCTTGAAACCCTAATTGAGCATATTGGTTGAGTTCATGTTACTTAATTATTGAAATTGAGTATTTGCAACATGTTGAACAGTTAATGATGAATTTGAACCCGATCTAGATGTTTCTTGCATGATTTAGGGTTTTACACGAAATAAGAATGATTAAGCACTTAGAAACCCTAATTTATGGTAAAAGAGAAAAAGATCACTTTTAATTTGATATATGTGATAATATGTTGTTGGAAGATGATCCTAATCCTGTTGAACGAAATAGGTTAGAATCATTAGGGTTTAAGAGAAATTTTTCCTAACTAGGGTTTGTAATGATGAAAGTACAAGAAAAATCCTAATTGCAATGGAACCCCTAAAAGTGGACTAGAAACCCTAGGAAGCAAGCTAGGTTTAATAGATCTTGATGACATGATTTATGATAGGAAATTATATGCATATTTCAGGATCTCTTTGTGTGCTTGCTTGCCTATTAGATTTCTTACATTGATTGGATTATTTCTGTACTCAAATCAGCCTGATAGATATGTGGTTAATTATACTTAATTGCATTAGTTTTCCGAAGGTTTTCTAGATGATTAATCACATTGGATGCAACTTATCAGTTTGGATGTTCATACTTGCAAGTCATAAAGCCACTATGATTATCACAATTATGATATAAGTGTGTATTCTTGCACCTACATGCCACCCTGATGGATGATGCAAAAAGGTCAAGCCCAAGAGGGAAGACCCATGGGCACCATGAGTGGTGACCCCATACACCAAGCTCAGGATAGAGAAGGTGGTCTTTATTGCATGACTAATGGGCACCATGAGAGGTGACCCCAGGCACCAAGCTCAGGATGGAGAAGGTGGCCTTAAGTCAATGGAAAAAGAGAAACCCTAAGGAGGGTATTCCAGGGTTAGGGAAAAAGTGGTGGATAATGTCACATTGAAAGCATAAATTGGCTTGTTAATTAACTTGATTGTGATATTTAGATTGTTAGACATATATGTGAAATTTTGGTTGTCCCCACATACTGACATATTCATTTATGCTGACCGACGTTTTGTTTGTCAGCATTTTAGGTACAAGTTTGAAAAGGACAAACAGTAAAGTGGCATATTATGAAAATAAGAATTAAAGTGCAAGGAGGATTAGTTAGAATAGATTGAAGTTGTGGATAGAAGTTAGATATCCAAAGTTTTTAAAAAGGTATGCAAAGTTTTATTTTATTCCATCTTTTAGTATAGTTTGGTAGAATTTTATAATTATTATTGATTATTTTTCGAACCTTTGATCTGGTAAATTGGGATAACGGCTCTGACCTCTTGGTCTCCCTTAATTGGGGGTTACTGGGAGGCGGGGTCGTTACATTTGGTATCAGAGCATTGGTTCCTCATTTAATCTGTAGTAATTATTAAATTTTACAAATTCCATAGAACTGAGGGAGTTATTAGAGGATTTTCTGAAAGATAGAGGTGTCTAGAAAAGGATCACGTCTGGAGGCTGGCAATATTTTCCTCCGCATCACTAGTCAGAATATGAGGACTCCCAGATCTGTGTGACTGACTGGCCAATGTCTTAGGATCTGACTCGAAATAAGATACCTTTAGGACTCTCTCATCTATTTTCGTCCATTCTCAACCCTAATTCTATTAATATTCTGAGTTTTAGGGTTTTCTCTCTCTTCCTCACCCTCTTGAGGATAGGGTATGTATGATAAGGTTAAGGAATCCTCTACCAAATTAATGAAAAGCATGTAACCAAGGTGTCATGGACATAAGCTTAATAGTTTAACTGTAAACTAAAGAATAGTTGCATGCTTAGGTCGTATGACATGTGTTGTCATGCCCTCAGGAGAGACCTAAGGTTAGACCTTCTTGTCAGGAGGATGAAGTAGAGTTGGTCTTAGAGGAAGAGACCTCCATTAAAGGTATAGACCTGGCACATCCTCTGAGGATGATGATAACCCTAACCCTAAGTGGCGGTTAGAGAGAGAGATGGAAGTCATGGTTGACCATGTGTATGGGTTGGCATGCTTTTGGTTTTGGATACTTATGATAGTATGAGCCATGTGAGGTTGGATGACCTAGTACCTTTGGCAACTCAACCTTGGGAAGGGTCATGCATGTTAGGGTGAAGGATGACCCTTTCATCAATAAGGTTAGTGATGACCATATAGAAACTGTATGGGCATATATGAGCATGGCAGTGTATGCACCTAGAGTACGTCATAGCATTGGCAGTAGGTTAAAAACCCAGGCCTGGAGGGCATGATGGATAGCTTATGAGATAAGCATGAAGAGCTCTAGATAATCTTGAGCAAACATAGGTTTCACCCATGTAGGTGTACGCTTGTGAGTTTGATCCACCTTAGAGAAGAGAGGACCTCTAGTAGTAAGGTTGTTATAGGGTTAAGCTCTAGAGAGAGAGAGAGAGAGCAGGGCCCGAGCTAGAAGGTTGGAATTTTAGACTCCGGGTTAGGAGGAACCCTAAGAAGTTGAGGATGATGCGACCTAAGTAAATGGTTGTGGTTGCCTCGTGCATGATCTCTGGAGGCTTATGGTATCTTGGTTGCCTTTAGAGGAACCAAACCCTAGAGAAAGGATGAGGCTGCTGGTACCTATGTTCCTATGGTATAGATGTTTACCTTCTAGGGATAGGAAGAAGAGTTCCTTACACCCTGAAGAGGTTTAGTAACAAGTTGTACAATCTTATACCTAGTTGGTTGTCCTTGAGGAGGACTCAACTCTGAGGTGTTTCTCGAGTAGAAGGATTATAGAACGTGCATGGTATACCTCATACATGTTTGGTTCGTGGTTATAATGTTGAGCATGCAGTTGGACAGCTTTTGCGGAAAGGTGAACCTAGGATCCCTAGACCTATAAGAGGGGAAGTAGTAGTGCTTGGTGTACCTAATGCTCATGATGAGATTTGAGTTGCCATAGATCTGAGCATGGTACTCCTCATGTTTAGAGGAATGAGAAACCCCTTGGATTAAGGTGTATGTTGGATGAACCTCTCACATATAGGTTGGTGACATATAGTGGTCCAATATAAAGGAATAGAAACAAGTAGGACTTATCATGGAGACCTAGACTGGTTTAGTAGGTGGTCTGCTTGCTAGCTACGTGCCTTAGTAGCTTGTTAGGGTCAAACATGCTCATGTGGATGTAAACCCTGGACATAAGGATGTTTGTGGCCTTTACTACTATCAAGAGATAGTTTCCTCCCATCCTGGGAGAGGGACCCTTCTATAGGGTATGGATCAACTTTTGTTGGGTTGAGGTAACTTAAAGAGGTCTCATAAGATCTTGAGAAGCTAAGTGGAGAGTACATAGTATAAGAATGAACATGTAGACCCATAGATAACCATCTCTATGTGTATGTGGATGTGTTACCATAGAGGTAACCAGTATGGGGCCTAACCGAGGTAGGTAGGTCGCCATGATCCCTATGAAAGGATGTAAGTCAGACCACGAATGTTGAGAGAGATGATGGAGACTTGGGGTAAGGTTTCAATTTGGATATTGATAAATGTATATTTATCCCTTTTGTTTATATATTTTTGATATTTGTTTAGGATTATTTTGTTATTTATTCTCTTAGTTTAATAATTAATTGTTTTATTTTAGATTTTTCTCTTTAATTAGAGTATTAATTCTATTTTCTTAGGTTTTGTAGGAAAATTACACAATTTGCAGCAGTCCTGAAATTCATATATACCCTCCACCAAAAGTGACATAACTCTTGCATTCGAACTCCAAATTGAGTGCACAAGTATTCATTGGAAAGGGAATTTAATTTCCTAAAATAAAATCCTATTATTTGAACCTCTTTTGTGCTTTTAACGGGAGATAAATACGTTCGAAATCACTGCTGCGAGAATCTGCATTAAAGGGAGTTACATGCTCAAGATAATTAAAGACAAACCAACTTTCGATTTGACCAGATCCAGAAAATTCAAAAATTGGTCTCCCTCTCTTTTTTTCCCCCTCTTTTGAGGGCAGCCTACCCCCTCTCCCTCCTATAAAAGGAGAGACTCTTCACTTGTAAAAGCATTCCATTCTTCATTCCATTTCATCTAATTTTTAGTTGTAGACCACATCTTGTATAATGTTGAATCTCATTTTGGTTTGCATTTCTTCTGGTCTTGTTATGTCTGAGTAAATCTCTCTGGGAAATGGAAGTAGCCCCTTAGCCCGGTTCTATTCAATATAATCAATTATAGTCCTCCATCGAACAAATGTCTTCTCTTTGTTTCTTTGTGGTTATTTGGATGATCTGATATATTCTAATGGAGTGATATGACCGTGGATCTCTGTAAGAATGAAATAATAGTCCCTTAATTGTGATTATCATCTTTTCATCTATTTAATCTTATTCTTGTTATAATCCTTGGTGACGCGACCACCTGAGCCTTGGGTTTGAACGCCGGTTTGAATTCACATGCTTTTTGATATGACCGTGGATAATTGCATGTTGGACGGTTGGGCAATGATCCATGAACGTCGGGACCAACGGGTTCACAGGAAGTTTGACTCTTGTGAGTTTGTTCGTAAGGACATGTAAACACAAGGTCCTGATTTGATCCATGGAGTTTAGAATTTGATTAGTTGAATAGGAACGTGGTTTTGATGGTGATCTTCCGGACCCCAGATCTTTATTTCTTGATAGTTAAATTTTATTTCACCACTTTTATTTTTTGTTATTAGTTTTAAACAACCTTCTCATCGGAATTTATTTTCTTATTTTTGCAATTGGATTTGGATTTTGACTTTTCTCTTCCGCCGTCCCTTGGATCGATACCTATCTATACTAAGTTGACTTGTTGTTCACAACAAGTTGACAACCGGGTTAGAAGGTTAAACTCAAGGACTTTTCCTAGTGATTGTTGCGTGTACAACGACGCACATCAATTTGGCACTGTTGCCGGGGACGACACAGTTGTTTTTCAGATCTGGTTGTCTGTATATCTTGTATAATCCTTGTTCATATTCTCTAACTTTCATAACTTTAGTCTTTTTTATAATTTCTTTTAGATTTTTATAAATTCTTTTTGCCTTCCGAGCACAATTCCGGAAGTGTATCTCCTCTTTCTGCTGAGTTTCCATTCCAGAAGTATTGCTTTCTAGTTTTTTTTATAATTTTTGTTATTTCATAATTTCTTAGATTTATAATTTTTAGTTCTGTTTGTAATTTTGAATAATTTTTTATCTCGCAATCTTTCTTCTCTCATTCGTTGATTGACTTCTCTTTCAGGAACTTTTCTTTTCAAATGGAGTGGGCATCCCAATATCCCCCACAATGTTATTATTATGGTTTTTATCACCATGCATCTCTTTCCTGTCTGACTCTACCCCATGCTTATAATAGCACCCCTTTTAATTGTGAGCCCTTTCTTCCTGGTGGGTACAATGTGAATCCACATTTTTCTGAGAACCATTATGGGGAACCTTGCTATCCATATTCTAATGGGGGATATCATCAACAAAATTTTGTGGGGTGTAACCAACAAAACTTTGGGGGTTATGAACATGTTTATGAAACCCAATGTAATCCTCAACAAGAAGAGAAACTTAAGTCCCTAGAGAATATGGCAGCAAAACTTCTAACTAGCCAAACCTTATTGGCCACCTTACTAGAAGCCCAAATCCAAAATATAGATTGTTCAAATATGTTTCCTCATGAATTGGTGACACCTTATAATATTGAATCTTCCTACCAAGATGGACGCAATGGAAATTACAATCCACCATCTTCTGGAGATTATTATGAGGAGCAATGCCACCCAAAACAATATGAGGAGTACTATGGCCAAGGACACTATGGGGAGTGTGACGAGGATGACCAAAATTTTGGGGTGTATAAATCCTATGGTGAAATGCAAATTGATCTTGAACCGGAAGAGAGACTTAAGGCCCTAGAAAAGAGGGTAGCAGAAGCACAAGCAAAACTTGAATCCAGTCAAGCCATGTTAGCTACCTTTCTAGAGGATCAATCACAAACTCCCCCTATAGAGCTTGAGCAACCCAAGATGGTTCTTCCTGACGATGACGATGATGATCCTTATTTTGTGTCATATATGTCAGATCCTGAAGAAATAGAACAAACCATGGAGCCATATTTTGTGTGTGATGAGGACGTTGGTATCCCTATCTTTCCTTTAGAGACTCTTTTACTTGAATATGAAATGTCAAAGAAGGAGATCATTCTAAAGATTCAACAACTCCTCCCATCCTCAACATAAATCTAAATGATACCATAGACCAATACCCTTCTTTTGAGTCTATTTTGGATAATGAGAATCTAACCCCCTTTATGATTCTTCCCGAGCCGTCACAGCCAATTTCCATCCCACACATGGCTGATCTAGAAGGGGAGATACCACCATTGGAAGAAGCCCACACACCCCCTTCTATTGTTTGCAAGGAAGACATCATCATCCCTCCTAAATACTTGGGGAACCCTTGTACAAAAAAATTAGAGACATATGTTATATCAACAATGAAACTTACCAAACCCAATGTTGATGGCATTAATTTTAAGGAGAAACAAAACACTTTTGTAAATGATTTTAAATTTTTTGTATTAGCATCAATTCTCCCATATGCAGGTCATCATGATGGTGGAAAACCTAAACCAGATCCTCCACCCGACTCAGTTCATCATGCTCTACTGGTATTACTAGTCGGGTACCTGTCAACCTCTCCTTATCCACATCCATCTTCAACACTTCCCTTGCTATCAAAGGAAGATCTATGGATATTATTGGAGGGAATGTGAGGTTAAAAAAAATATGAGCACCCAACTGAGATTATACAATTACCCTATCATAGGGTACATTATGAAGCTCCTCAGATAAAGGTCCCAGCCCTCATACACATCCCCTTCAGCTGGACATTTTTTGAGCCACCTGGAAGTCCTCACTCTTCTCTTCCCTCCATCTCGAGTTTTGATTTTGCTCGGGACGAGAAACAATCTAAGTCCGAGGTGGAGGTGGGTGGTATGTTTCTATTCCACCCCTTATCTTTTTTATTCTTGCATTATTTCTACCACTTTTTTTTGTTTTGCATATAATTACTTTGTTCATGGCCATTATCTAGTCGGCCATGTTTTTATTTCTTTTGTTGCAAAATGGCCTTTATCTAGTCGGCCAATATGAATAAACGTTTATCATTGTACCCCTTTGAATTTAGTAAATCTTTTGCAAAAATTGTTACAAATTGCCATGTCTGAAACCATCATGTCACCTAGGATCCCAAAATAGCATCACTCTTTGGAAAAGTTGGCAAGTCGTATGGAATCAATCAAAACCAAACACAAATTTTCTCTATTTTTAAACTGTTGATTAACTTAATATAAATCTTGTATAATGTGATTAACATGAATGTTCTTTCTCATGTAATGACACTTTAAAAAAATGTATAGAGTTATAAGCACAAGAACACCTTTTGTTTCCTCCTTATTTTCTTTCTAAAAAAAAGAGAAGCAAAGAATCACCACCAGACAAAAATCAAGTCCGGGGTGGCATGCTTCCCATATAAAAAATTCCATACCCCACAATGGGGCGTACCATCAAAAGATGCCAAAAGTGCACATTAAAAAAATTGTGACCAATGTAGCCACAACTCCACAAATTTAAATCCCAAGTCGAATAGAGGATTGATAAAAAAAAATCATCATTTCCTTCTTTGTTTTCACACCACCTAATTTCATCTTGTTCTTGTGCAACAACTAAAAAAAATATTTATAAAAATGAGAGTGTCAAAGCAAAAGTAAGATGAAGCATGTTTTTCTACAAAATCTTGATTTTGAACCAAGATATGATATTTGTTTTTAATAGGAAATATAGAATTTTGTGTTTTGTGGTTTTAGGAGATTGGGTTGCTTGGTCAAATTTGGAGGTAAGGAATAAAGTGATGTTACAAGGGTGAGGATAGACATGTTGTTAGTATAAATTGGAATAATTTGTGATTTTATTTGTTTGAGGACAAACAAAGATTCAAGTCTGGGGTATTTTGATAAATGTATATTTATCCCTTTTATTTATATATTTTTGATATTTGTTTAGGATTATTTTATTATTTATTCTTTTAGTTTAATAATTAATTTTTTTATTTTAGATTTTTCTCTTTGATTGAAGTTTTAATTATATTTTCTTGGGTTTTGTAGGAAAATTACACAATTTGCAGCAGTCCTGAAATTCATATATACCCTCCACCAAAAGTGACATAACTCTTGCATTCGAACTCCAAATTGAGTGCACACGTATTCATTGGAAAGGGAATTTAATTTCCTAAAACAAAATCCTATTATTTGGACTGCTTTTGTGCTTTTAACGGGAGAGAAATACGTTCGAAATCACTGCTGCGAGAATCTGCATTAAAGGGAGTTACATGCTCAAGATAATTAAAGACAAACCAACTTTCGATTTGACCAGATCCAGAAAATTCAAAAATTGGTCTCCCTCTCTTTTTCCCCTCTTTTGAGGGCAGACTACCCCCTCTCCCTCCTATAAAAGGAGAGACTCTTCACTTGTAAAATCATTCCATTCTTCATTCTATTTCATCTAATTTTTAGTCGTAGACCACATCTTGTATAATGTTGAATCTCATTTTGGTTTGCATTTCTTCTGGTCTTGTTATGTCTGAGTAAATCTCTCTGGGAAATGGAAGTAGCCCCTTAGCCCGGTTCTATTCAATATAATCAATTATATTCCTCCATCGAACAAATGTCTTCTCTCTGTTTCTTTGTGGTTATTTGGATGATCTGATATATTCTTATGGAGTGATATGACCGTGGATCTCTGTAAGAATGAAACAATAGTCCCTTAATTGCGATTATCATCTTTTCGTCTATTTAATCTTATTCTTGTTATAATCCTTAGTGACGCGACCACCTGAGCCTTGGGTTTGAACGCCGGTTTGAATTCACATGCTTTTTGATATGACCGTGGATAATGGCATGTTGGACGGTTGGGCAATGATCCGTGAACGCCGGGACCAACGGGTTCACGGGAAGTCTGACTCTTGTGAGTTTGTTCGTAAGGACATGTAAACACAAGGTTCTGATTTGATCCTTGGAGTTTAGAATTTGATTAGTTGAATATGAACGTGGTTTTGGTGGTGCTTTATTTCTTGATAGTTAAATTTTATTTCAGCACTTTTATTTTTTGTTCTTAGTTTTAAACAACCTTCTCATCGAAATTTATTTTCTTATTTTTGCAATCGGATTTGGATTTCAACTTTTCTCTTCCGCCGTCCCTTGGATCGATACCTATCTATACTAAGTTGACTTGTTGTTCACAACAAGTTGACAACTGGGTTAGAAGGTTAAACTCTAGGACTTTTCCTAGTGATTGTTGCGTGTACAATGACGCACATCAATTTGGTGTGGTTGCCGGGGACGGCACAGTTGTTTTTCAGATCTGGTTGTCTGTATATCTTGTATAATCCTTGTTCATATTCTCTAACTTTCATAACTTTAGTCTTTTTTATAATTTCTTTTAGATTTTTATAATTTCTTTTTGCCTTCCGAGCACAATTCTGGAAGTGTATCTCCTCTTTCTGCTGAGTTTCCATTCCTGCAGTACTACTTTCTAGTTTTTTTTATAATTTTTGTTATTTCATAATTTCTTAGATTTATAATTTTTAGTTCTGTTTGTAATTTTGACTAATTTTTTATCTCACAATCTTTCTTCTCTCATTCGTTGATTGACTTACCTTTCAGGAACTTTTCTTTTCAAATGGAGTGGGCATCCCAATATCTCCCACAATGTTATTATTGTGGTTTTTACCACCATGCATCTCTTTCCTGTCTAACTCTACTCCATTCTTATAATAGCACCCATTTTAATTGCGAGCCCTTTCATCCTGGTGGGTACAATGTGAATCCACATTTTTCTGAGAACCATTATGGGGAACCTTGCTATCCATATTCTAATGGGGGATATGATCAACAAAATTTTGTGGGGTGTAACCAACAAAACCTTGGGGTTTATGAACATGTTTATGAAACCCAATGTAATCCTCAACAAGAAGAGAAACTTAAGTCCCTAGAGAATATGGCAGCAAAACTTCTAACTAGCCAAACCTTATTGGCCACCTTACTAGAAGTCCAAATCCAAAATATAGATTGTTCAAATATGTTTCCTCATGAATTGGTGACACCTTATAATATTGAATCTTCCTACCAAGATGGACGCAATGCAAATTACAATCCACCATCTTCTGGAGATTATTATGAGGAGCAATGCCACCCAAAACAATATGAGGAGTACTATCGCCAAGGACATTATGGGGAGTGTGGCGAGGATGACCAAAATTTTGGGGTGTATAAATCCTATGGTGAAATGCAAATTGATCTTGAACCGGAAGAGAGACTTAAGGCCCTAGAAAAGAGGGTAGCAGAAGCACAAGCAAAACTTGAATCCAGTCAAGCCATGTTAGCTACCTTTCTAGAGGATCAATCACAAACTCCCCATATAGAGCTTGAGCAACCCAAGATGGTTCTTCCTGACGATGACGATGATGATCCTTATTTTGTGTCATATATGTCAGATCCTGAAGAAATAGAACAAACCATGGAGCCATATTTTGTGTGTGATGAGGACGTTGGTATCCCTATCTTTCCTTTAGAGACTCTTTTACTTGAATATGAAATGTCAAAGCAGGAGAGGCATTCGGAAGATCCAACAACTCCTCCCATCATCAACATAAATCTGAATGATACCATAGACCAATACCCTTCTTTTGAGTCTATTTTGGATAATGAGAATCTAACCCCCTTTATGATTCTTCCCGAGCCGTCACAACCAATTTCCATCCCACACATGGCTGATCTAGAAGGGGAGATACCACCATTGGAAGAAGCCCACACACCCCCTTCTATTGTTTGCAAGGAAGACATCATCATCCCTCCTAAATACTTGGGGAACCCTTGTACAAAAAAATTAGAGACATATTATATCAACAATGAAACTTACCAAACCCAATGTTGATGGCATTAATTTTAAGGAGAAACAAAACACTTTTGTAAATGATTTTAAATTTTTTGTATTAGCATCAATTCTCCCATATGTAGGTCATCATGATGGTGGAAAACCTGAACCAGATCCTCCACCCGACTCAATTCATCATGCTCTACTGGTATTACTAGTCGGGTACCTGTCAACCTCTCCTTATCCACATCCATTTTCAACACTTCCCTTGCTATCAAAGGAAGATCTATGGATATTATTGGAGGGAATGTGAGGTGGAAAAAAATATGAGCACCCCACTGAGCTTCTACAATTACCCTATCATAGGGTACATTATGAAGCTCCTCAGATAAAGGTCCCAGCCCTCATACACATCCCCTTCAGCTGGATATTTTTTGAGCTACCTGGGCCACCTGGAAATCTTCGCTCTTCTCTTCCCTCCATCTCGGGTTTTGATTTTGCTCAGGACGAGCAACAATCTAAGTCCGGGGTGGAGGTGGGTGGTATGTTTCTATTTCACCCCCTTATCTTTTTTATTCTTGCATTATTTCTACCTCTTTTTTTGTTTTGCATATAGTTACTTTATTCATGGCCATTATCTAGTCGGCCATGTTTTTATTTCTTTTGTTGCAAAATGGTCTTTATCTAGTCGGCCAATATGAATAAATTTTTATCATTGTACCCCTTTGAATTTAGTAAATATTTTGCAAAAATTGTTATAAATTGCCATGTCTGAAACCACCATGTCACCTAGGATCCCAAAATAGCATCACTCTTTGGAAAAGTTGGCAAGCCGTATGGAATCAATCAAAACCAAACACAAATTTTCTCTATTTTTAAACGGTTGATTAACTTGATATAAATCTTGTATAATGTGATTAACATGAATGTTCTTTCTCATGTAATGACACTTTCAAAAAAAAAAAGAGAAAATAAATGTATGGAGTTATAAGCACAAGGACACCTTTTGTTTCTCCCTTATTTTCTTTCTAAAAAAAGAGAAGCAAAGAATCACCACCAGACAAAAATCAAGTCCGATGTGGCATGCTTCCCATATAAAAAATTCCATACCCCACAATGGGGCGTACCATCAAAAGATGCCAAAAGTGCACATTAAAAAAATTGTGACCAATGTAGCCACAACTCCACAAATTTAAATCCCAAGTCGAATAGAGAAGGGATACAAAAAATCATCACTTCCTTCTTTGTTTTCACACCACCTAATTTCATCTTGTTTTTGTGCAACAACTAAAAAAAACATTTATAAAAATGAGAGTGTCAAAGCAAAAGTAAGATGAACCATGTTTTTCTACAAAATCTTGATTTTGAACCAAGATATGATATTTGTTTTTAATAGGGAATATAGAATTTTGTGTTTTGTAGTTTTAGGAGATTGGGTTGCTTGGCCAAATTTGGAGGTAAGGAATAAAGTGTTGTTACAAGGGTGAGGATAGACATGTTGTTAGTATAAATTGGAATAATTTGTGATTTTATTTGTTTGAGGACAAACAAAGATTCAAGTACGGGGTATTTTGATAAATGTATATTTTTCCCTTTTATTTATATATTTTTGATATTTGTTTAGGATCATTTTGTTATTTATTCTCTTAGTTTAATAATTAATTGTTTTATTTTAGATTTTTATCTTTAATTGGAGTTTTAATTCTATTTTCTTGGGTTCGTAGGAAAATTACACAATTTGCAGCAGTCCTGAAATTCATATATACCCTCCACCAAAAGTGACATAACTCTTGCATTCGAACTCCAAATTGAGTGCACAAGTATTCATTGGAAAGGGAATTTAATTTCTTAAAACAAAATCCTATTATTTGGACCGCTTTTGTACTTTTAACGGGAGATATATACGTTCGAAATCACTGCTGCGAGAATCTGAATTAAAGGGAGTTACATGGTCAAGATAATTAAAGACAAACCAACTTTTGATTTGACCAGATCTAGAAAATTCAAAAATTGGTCTCCCTATCTTTTTTCCCCCTCTTTTGAGGGCAGCCTACCCCCTCTCCCTCCTATAAAAGGAGAGACTCTTCACTTGTAAAAGCATTCCATTCTTCATTCCATTTCATCTAATTTTTAGTTGTAGACCACATCTTGTATAATGTTGAATCTCATTTTGGTTTACATTTCTTCTGGTCTTGTTATGTCTGAGTAAATCTCTCTGGGGAATATAAGTACCCCCTTAGCCCGGTTCTATTCAATATAATCAACTATATTCCTCCATCTAACAAATGCCTTCTCTCTGTTTCTTTGTGGTTATTTGGATGATCTGATATATTCTTATGGAGTGATATGACTGTGGATCTCTGTAATAATGAAACAATAGTCCCTTAATTACGATTATCATCTTTTCGTCTATTTAATCTTATTATTATTATAATCCTTGATGACGCGACCACCTGAGCCTTGGGTTTGAACGCCAGTTTAAATTCACATGCTTTTTGATATGACCGTGGATAATGGCATGTTGGACGGTTGGGCAATGATCCGTGAACGCCGGGACCAACGGGTTCACGGGAAGTCGGACTCTTGTGAGTTTGTTCGTAAGGACATGTAAACACAAGGTCCTGATTTGATCCTTGAAGTTTAGAATTTTATTAGTTGAATAGGAACGTGGTTTTGGTGGTGATCTTCCGGACCCCAGATCTTTATTTCTTGATAGTTAAATTTTATTTCAGCACTTTTATTTTTTGTTCTTAGTTTTAAACAACCTTCTCATCGGAATTTATTTTCTTATTTTTGCAATCGGATTTGGATTTCGACTTTTCTCTTATGCCGTCCCTTGGATCGATACCTATCTATACTAAGTTGACTTGTTGTTCACAACAAGTTGACAACCGGGTTAGAAGGTTAAACTCTAGGAATTTTCCTAGTGATTGTTGCGTGTACAACGACGCACATCAGATATGTGCTATGTTTGTATCCTAAGTCTATCCTAGGGTCAGGTAGGGATAAGACCGATGGGAGTAGGAGTTGCCTAATTCCCTAGTTGCACGTGACCATAGGGCGGGAGGTAACAACTATCATTGTCTGAGGGCCATGGGTTAGGAGATTGATCATCTTCATGAACTCATGGAACCCAAAGGGCATATGAGAAAGGCACTCTCTGGATGCATAATGGAAGAGGGATGACCCCACAAGTGTCAGCACCCTATAGACCTAGAGGAGATGGCCAAGGATGGTATGATGACACAAGTGGGTTCGAGACCAGTTTTCCATGGAAGTAACCTTGATATCGAGATGTTCATGATGTAGGGACATGTGATGCACGTTTCCAGATAGATTTGAAGGTGTACTGGCAATGTGGGATGTACCATCTCTACTCTTAGAATGGGAATAACTTTGTATTTGGACTGCAGCCAAATGCTTATTTCCTCTTGTTATGGGGGTGAGAGATAGGGCAATATGCATGCCATACACCAAGGATAAAAATGATGTGAGTGGAAACGTTGCTATGAGGTATGAGGATAGAGATAATATCGTACCTTTGTGGAGTGTACGATGCGTGGATGGTTTACAAACACCAAGAGAACTAAGGTAGTCATCTTATGAGGATGTTTTTATCATGAGCTATGTGGAATATATGAGTTATATAAGGTTGAGTTCGACAATTAAGAGGATGAACTCAGTTTTTCTTGATGAAGATAGTCTTATAGTCCTAGATGAGTTAATAAGTGGAATACATGGAGGTGTATGTCTTCAACATTACCTAACACATAAAGATGAAAGGTGGTAATGGATGCTCTTGTTGAGATGCAGCTGCCTAGTCTAGGTAGTTAGGTGAACCCTAAGTGGTGAGATATGTTTGGCTAACACTTAGATATAACGAGATCTGTTAATCGAGTTAGTGGTTGCTTGGTTATCCAGCCTAGGGCTTGCTGTGATAGAAGGATGGTGGTACAACCTCAGATGCACTTCTCTAGAAAAGAAGGTGATGAAACCCACGACTAGAGTGTTTTAGGGTTTCTGTGGAATCAACCTTGAGGAATCATGACATACATGAGATCATGATTTTAAGTTCACCATACACTGTGGTACTACTAAGATAATAAGTGGTAGTAGTACTTTGGATGCCTAAGAAGTGTCAGAGTTGCATGTGGCTTGTCGTCATGCATGATTGGAGGTGAAGGATGAACACCAGTAACCCAATGAGTTGATATAGAGGATAAAGAGTCCCTAAGAGGGAATGGGAGTTCATCGCAGAGGATGTTGTGGTAAGTATCCCATGGACTGAGGAAGGTCAAGATGCAATACGGGTTATAATAGATCACCTTACCTAGAGGAAATGATCTAAGAGAAAGAGAGAGTATTGTCAAGGGACAGATCCGGTTGAACTACATGTAAGAGAGATGGTTCAACTACACCATGATGCGAGTTTAAAGGTTCATGAGTATGACCTAAAGATTCACTTCCATGCGGTGGAAGTAAGTACATGATGAACTCAATGCTAGTACAACTTATCACCCCTAATTGATGGTTAGTATGATCCAAACTAGAGGGTCTGATGAGAGCGTGTGTACTCGTTCAGGGTGATACATGGAGACAGTTCTTGTCTTATGAAAGTTGTGATGTTAGCCACCATAGCCAGTATCGGGATGTAAGAATCTCTATAAGGAAGGATGTGTCAGTCACCGCTTCATTAAGATGTTGTTGGTGAAGGGACCTCGCGAAGGTCAGAAAAAGATCACAGTGTGTGCAGATGAAGTCGCTTTGATCGAGCGATGGCTGAAAGAGAGCCCAAGGGCGACATGAGTCATGAGCTGATGCAAAGAAGTCTGACATGTAGTTCACTGTGGGAGAATATGTGATATGAAAATTTGACCCCTATGAGCTATAGCTGAGAAAGTTGAGTCCCCAATACATGGGTCCATTTGAGATGGATTGGTGGAGATGCTTGTGTATAGCCTTACCCCTCAGGATAACGTGATGTATGATGTGTTCCACGAGTCCAATCTAGAGCACTATGTGAGGTACCCAAGCCATGTGCTGAGCCATGAACCTATTTAGCTTTGAGAGAAGCTAAAATGTCCTGAGTCACCTATGAGGGTATGAGATACCAAGGTGAGAGAGAGCTCAGATGTAAGAGTATGAGTGATGAAGGTTCTTGGGAAGCACCATGGAGAGGGTAAAGCCACATGGGAGCCATGATGGACATGAGGAAGTCTTATCCCGCTTGGTTGTATGTTTGATGGAATTTTGAGGGCAAAATTCTGATAAGAGGGGAAGGATGTTACAACCTCAATTTTGCATGTATTTTCATAATTGAAATGTAATGATTTTATGAATTTTGACTTCATTAAAAAGGTTGTATGCTTTGCTTCAAAGAAGGGACTTCTTTGCAAATCTCCCTTTTGATAGGAATTTCGTGGTTCCTATTATTATATTAATCCAATAATGGATATAAAAGAGAAGAAAAGAAGAAAAGTCCAAATAATAGAAAAAGATAAAAGATAATGGATATTAAGCAATATATTTATGAGAAATACATAGAAATCTCTAGAAAGTGGCATTTATGGCCACAATTGAATGAATTTCGTTTACATATGATTTCTAATGGAAGAAATAGGAAAAGAGGAAAAAGGAAATAAAGGATAAAGAGAAATCCTTGAAAAGAGATATCTTAATAAAGAAATAAGTAAGATAATGAGAAATAATGGATGTAGATGCATCTAGAAGGATAATAAGTATCCTTAAAAAGGAATTTCGAAATCTTAGGATTTCTTGGGATGTAAGAAGTCCCAATTGATAAGAAGAAAGAGAAAATACAAATAATACAAAAATATGATGATAATGTGCTATATAGTTAATGACTCTTTGGTATTATCAAAAAGAGGTACTTTCTACTATAAGGAAGTATATTTTTGTGGCCAATGGATTAAAAGTCAAGCATAGAGATAAATAAAGAGATAATTTTCAAATTCCCAATATCTAAGGTATATGGTTTAATAAGAAGATATTTAAGAGAGAGAAGATTGCTTCTTAATGAAGGAACTTGGTTTCTGTTTGGGAAAGGGACTTGGATCTCATGGATGGGCATCCTAGGGCTTTGCTACCCTCCCCTATATAAAGGTAGAACTCTTGCCTCGAGCCTAAGAGAGTTCCATGCATCTCTCTCTCTCTTCTCCTTCTTCTTTTCATTCAAACCCTAGCTGAGAGAGTAGAACAATCTCGAGGACACCAAGGAGCTGTGATTGAGATCTTGATGGAGGCACGAAGGTCCCATGCCGACCTGGGATGATCGATCATCATCCCCATGCCCACGACTACCGTGCAGCGCCTGGAGAAGGCCGGCGCCATGGCTGCAAGTCGCACACCTACCCCACCCAAACCAACCACCTAGGTCACGAGCTGGGTGGCACCCCATGTGCGGAGGAGGGCGGCGGAGCAAGGGCAGCAGCTCGCGGCAAGTTTAGAGCCCTGGAGAGGAGGGGGCGGACCCACGAAGTGCTACAAGTCGGCGGCAGCTAGGGTGTCGTGAGGTTGAAGATGATCGAGCATTGTTTGACATTTTTGCCCCTCCGCGTGCTAAAGTGATGGCCACTTAAGTGAGGGAAAAGACGTGACTGGGTTATGTTCTGGGCCGGCTACGTGGTGCATGAAAAGGGTGACGTGGCAGCCTCCCAATTGTCCAAGCAAGTAATTCTTACAAAAATCGTATCTAATTAATGGTAGCTCGGATGGATACATATAATATATGAATTTTGCCTAGAAAAATGTGAGGAATACATAAAAAATAGATTTGGATACTAATTCCTCTTGCAATTTGAAAAGTAGTTGAAGTTACCAACTTTAAAGCATTAATGCTTAAGAAACCCTAATCTATGATGATTAATGAATTAGAAAGGGTTATATGGATGCTTAAAGTTGATATTAACATGTTAATTATGAAAGGAAACATTAAATCCAAAAGGATGATATTCATGCGTAGTTTGATTAATTTAAGGTTCTATATACACAAATATGCTTTAATGGACCTTAAAACCCTAATTGAGCATATTGGTTGAGTTCATGTTACTTAATTATTGAAATTGAGTATTTGCAACCTGTTGAACAGTTAATGATGAACTTGAACCTGATCTGGATGTTTCTTCCATGATTTAGGGTTTTACACCAAATAAGAATGATTAAGCACTTAGAAATCCTAATTTAGGGTAAAAGAGAAAAAGATCACTTTTAATTTGATATATGTGATAATATGTTGTTGGAAGATGATCCTAATCTTGTTGAATGAAATAGGTTATAATCATTAGGGTTTAAGAGCAATTTTGCCTAACTAGGGTTTGTAATGATGAAAGTACAAGAAAAACCCTAATTGCAATGGAAACCCTAAAAGTGGACTAGAAACCCTAGGAAGCAAGCTAGGTTTAATAGATCTTGATGACATGATTTATGATAGGAAATTATATGCATATTTCATCATCTCTTTGTGTGCTTGCTTGCCTATTGGATTTCTTACATTGATTGGATTATTTCTATACTCAAATCAGCCTGACATGTATGTGGTTAATTATGGTTAATTGCATTAGTTTTCCAAAGGTTTTCCAGATGATTAATTGCATTGGATGAAACCTATCAGTTTGGATGTTCATACTTGCAAATCATAAAGTCACTATGATTATCACAATTATGATATAAGTGTGTATTCTTGCACCTACATGCCACCCTGATGGATGATGCAAAAAGGTCAAGCCCAAAAGGGAAGACCCATGGGCACCATGAGTGGTGACCCCAGACACCAAGCTCAAGATAGAGAAGGTGGTCTTTATTGCATGACTAATGGGCATGATGAGAGGTGACCCTAGGCACCAAGCTTAGGATGGAGAAGGCGGCCTTAAGTCAATGGCAAAAGAGAAACCCTAAGGAGGATATTCCAGGGTTAGGGCAAAAGCGGTGGAGAATGTCACATTGAAAGTGTAAATTGGCTTGTTAATTAACTTGATTGTGATATTTAGATTGTTAGCCATATATGTGAAATTTTAGTTGTCCCCACATACCGACATATTCATTTATGCCGACTGACGTTTTGTTTGTCAGTGTTTTAGGTACAAGTTTGAAAGGACAAACAGTAAAGTGGCATATTATGAAAATAAGAATTAAAGTGCAAGGAGGATTAGTTAGAATAGATTGAAGCTATGGATAGAAGTTAGATATCCAAAGTTTTTAAAAAGGTATGCAAAGTTTTATTTTATTCCAGCTTTCAGTATAGTTTGGTAGAATTTTATAATTATTATTCATTATTTGTCAAACCTTTGATCTGGGAAATTGGGATAACGACTCTGACCTCTTGGTCTCCCTTAATTGGGGGTTATCGGGAGGCGGGGTCGTTACAAACAATGTAATCAAGCATATTAGCAAATATTTTTAAATAATCAAACTTGCATATTTTGTATAACGTCCTAACCCATGTTGCCCTATCTTAGTGTGTACATTCATCCCTTGTTCCATCATCAGATTTCTAGGGTTTGATCCAACATTAGACACATGGTGACTATCCATCATCGGACTTGGTCACATAGACATCTACAATGTGAGTCACTTCCTCGGTGACTTATTCTTAGTTTCTGGGAGTATTACCTCATTCAACCACCTCTTAGAGATTTGATAATGGGTTTAGAAAACCATTCTTATATAGGTGATCCACATAGGGCCTTATAATTTTCTTAAAGTAAATAAACACCCAATAGTTTAGTGCAATACATAGGGAAACTTTAGAAAATGTCATGAGTAGATAGAGTGGGTACTCATAAGTAAACACATAGATTTCTTTAGGGATGACTTAGATTTAAGAAAAAATGGACCAATTTATCTACCAATCAATCAATCAACATGTGATTATTGTTTAACACCCACGTATTACTTTTATAATCACAATATATGAGTGGGTACTCATAAGTGTATTTTGCCTTCAACGATATCCAAAGAGTTATTATTTTCTCAATAGTGTGTTTTGCCTAAAGTGTGCTTTGTTGATGGATGTACTAGTATCTTTAATAAAGAACAATCAACAAAGCAAAAAAGTTGGCACTCCACCAAGGAACTGAGATTTATGGCAAATATTAGACTATATACCTCATTGACAACCATGTTGTACTACATGTCATAACCATTCTAGATTGCTTGAGCAATTTTAACCTCTGTGATTACTTTTTAATTAACTTGAGTTTAAACCTAAGACATGCATGCAATGTGACTAATGATAATGAAAACTAAACTCTAAATGGGTAATGGTGTATGTCAATGAAATGGTAAAGAATCCTAATTCCAAGATAAGTTAAAGAACTTAAACATGATGGAAAACTTACATAAGAAATAAAATATGGGTCTAGGATTAGTTAAATTTGCAACAAAGTACAATTGAATTATAAGTGATTAATACACATAACATATGTGTAGGGTGAGTTTGGAACCCTTTAGAAAATCTTAAGGTATCAATTTGATTTTCTGTAGAGTATGGACAATTAGGGATCAAACTCATGCAAAAGTTGGTTGACCTAAGAGGCTAACTAATTAAATTGTCTAACCCAAATGGGGTCAACTTTTCAAAGGATAGGATGATTGCCTAGTCAACTATTCAGGAGTAGAACCAACTTTTTGAGTTCAAAGTAGTTACCTAAGGTTGCTATGGAGGCGTTATGCAATAATGTCTAGAGAGAAGGAAATTAGTATGCCAGAAGTAGCAGGAGAACAAGTATGTTGAATCTCTAAATTGAATTATAAAAAGTTGAGAAACAGTTATATGGGGGTCATACGGTCTCCAAGTTTTCTTGGATACTAATGCCAAATTCTGACAATCTCCATTGTTTGTACTCTTGTATATCAATGTTTTGGATTTTCGTATGGTTAAATATTACCGTGATTATGAGAACATGGATATTTATTAAATAAAATACCTTATGATGACTAATACATATAAGCAATTATGATAAACCCCTAAGTTATTTATTTAGGATACTTAGCACCATTAACTTTATCCAATTTATGTGCTATGCAAGTGACATAATAGACATTGGGCTATGAGAGAGTAACCAAAAGTGATTTGTGTCCTAGAATATAAATTACAAGAGAGTTATTGGGACCCACAAGGAATGGGATAGAGGCCTCAATTCCCTAGAGATGTGAAATGATGAACTATCCAATCCTTATGATGAGAATATCATGAGAATGAAAATAGAGTGATGTAATTGTGGGTTTGTGAAAGAGATGTGGAACAACCGATTCTAGTACCAATGAGTGGAAGTGAGAGATGTGGATGCTAGAGGCTAGTTTTGTAGAGGACTTAGATTGTTTTATTTTTCTTAGAATGGTTGGCTAAACCCTAAGGTATAGATATTAATTCATGTACATGATCATATCCTTCCAACTTCTACTTGGTTAGGTACATGGCAAGTGTTTTGGGCATAAATAAAAGAGAAAAGGAATATAGTTGATGAATGTGCATTCATCTGGGCTTAGTCACCTCATTTGGCCCAGTTTTGTACATTCTCACGCTTATCGATCATATCTTCTAACGTTTGATGTGTTTTGGTTTAATCATAATTCTCCCTACTTTTATTGAATTTTTGCACCTTTGTGCATGTCATTTGGGTACGTTGGCCCAACCTTTTCTTTATCCAAGCCCATATTCACTCAAGGCATAACCGTGATCTCTCCTCCCTTTTTCCCCCTACTGCGGTCGCAGTTATCTCCCATAGAATCGTGACCCCTTTCTCCTTCACCCCTGCAACCCTAGCAAACTGCGGTTCCCAACAACTGGGCCTGCGGTCCTCAACCATCAACAAAACACCGTGACTCCTCTGCAGCAACCGCAATCTCTTGCACACCACAACCATCTACAGATTGCGACCACCAAAGAATCACGACCTCATCCTTCACCATCACGACCTAATCCCATCCAACCTCCTGGTCACGGTCTTCTTCTCCGCCACCTATCCGCGGTTCCGCTCCTCTCACGATCGTGACCACTGTAGCACCAACATCGCGGCTGCCTTCGTCTTCCTCCTTCCCGCTGTCTACCAAGGAGCAGCTACCGCCTTCCACCATCAGCAGGTCCGCGACCTTCACCTCTAGAGGACCACGACCTCCCTTTCAGTGAACCACGACCAAGTCTTGCAGTACCGTGATTGCGGTGTCTGTGAATCGTGACCTGCAAGACACCACAGACACGTCAACCGCTAACTAATCCTAAGTCACGACCACGGTTCACACCAGTCAACAACAGACCGCGACCTGCTCACCCAAGGTTAGTAAAGACGCCATATGCAGACCGCGATCTATAGATCGAGAGAAAAAAGAATCATGACCACCTGGACCAAGAACCGTGACCTCATAGCAGATCACGATCAAAACTAATGTGACCTCCTTTGCTGGCCATAGTGCCCCCACCTCCTTCCTGCTTCATCACAACAACACCTCCTGCTGCACCAACCCTAGCAACAACAGTGCTGCCTACCACCACCTCATCCCTCATTGCGGCCTGGTGCACGTTCGATAGAGAGAACCACGATCTGTTGGCCAAGGAAGAGAAGAACTGCAACCAGTGGGAAATCATGACTAGAAAACTACGACCTGCTGTCAAACAATCGTGATCGCAAAAGTAAGTCGGTGCCAACCTGCCTATAAATAGAACACGATCCCCAGCCATTTGGAGATCATCTCCAGATGCCGTTAGGCTACAGGTCTATCTTGATCCTAAGGAGACGATCTCCACAACCAAGAGCCTGCCTCTGTGGTGGTCTTGCGCCCCATTCACCCAGATCTGAAGTGGAAACTCAGATCTACAAGCCACTCCATCCAGATCTAGATCTGTTGCATCTACGCCGTACCTACGCTGCCATCACATCCACGGGCAGCTCCTCCTATTGCAAGTGAGGACTACGAGAAGAAAGAGAAGTTGGAGAGAGAAGATCAGTCCCATCTTCCATGGTGTTCTTCCCTCCTAGTCCAGATCTGCCTCGATGTTGTGTAGAAGACCATTTCTCCACCAAGCTATGATCATCTTCTTCACCATGCTCATGGCAAAATCTTCTCTCTCTCTTGTTATTCTTGTTTCTCTTACTATGAGTGAGTAGTTTTCCTTAGTTGGGGTGCGAGGACTATCCCCACTGCCAATGCTTACATGTTCATTTACTAAACATTCCATGGCATGTATATAACTTTTCATTTCATTGTTAATCGTCGATGTGTGCTTGTGGATTGATCAACTGCTTGCATTTATCTTGTTCTTTTCCTATGTTGTGAGAACTTCAATATGTAGGATTTGAATGTCGATTAACGCAGTTGACTCCCATATTATAAATAGAATGGGATTCTTTGAGGTCTTAAGTGTATGATCCGTGAGGGGACGAGCCATCTAGCCCACAGTGACGCTTCTGTGTGCCTAATGCCTGTATAGGGGGGCCACAACTTCAGTTGGATTTCTGTATCTTCGGAACCGTAAGTGCATGATCCGGATGGTGACTAAGACATCTGATGCCTAAGGTGATGCTTATGCAGACTTAAACATCCATCAGGGAGGGTTCGTAGTAGTTCTATTTGGATGGTTATATCTAGCCAAGATGTTTAATGTTTGGATATGTTTGCATGTGCAGCGGTGGTGAAATACGAGACCACCCCAGCGATCCCCATCATTAATCTTTAATCAACCTTTAATCCTGATATTTACCTTCTCGCTTTTAGTTTAATTAACCTCAAACCAACCTTTATTCTAAACATTAGTCTTAATTCAACTAGATTCGACTAGTAAAAGATTCTTAAAATGTTGTCCCTTGGGATTCGATCCTTAACTATACTGCGATAAGACCCGTCCTCTTGCGGGTGATATTATTGCACAAGGTTTTGGTAAAAACTCAGGGATTTCATCCCTGGGTGAGTTTGTTAGTGCGATAATATTCCACGTCAAATTATGGCACCGTTATCGGGGATAATAGAATCATCTAGTTAAATCTAGTTCTATTAAGACTAATCTAGGATTATTCTTTTACCTTTTGATACTATTGATCATATATACTTGAATTCGGTTCGACTCTTTCCATCTTACTACCGAAAGATCTTTCCATCCTAGGTACCCACAAAGTCTAGTATATGCACCGTTCAGACAGTCACAGACTCTCTGCTAGCTTTGACCCTGAGATAGACAGAACCTTTCGTCGTCAGATTAGAGAAAACCAAGAAAGGATGGAACAAGAGGAGGAAATAGCCCAAAGGGTAGCTCAAGCCCTTAATGTGCAAAGAGATAGGCTTATGCAAGAAGCAAGAGTTGTAGTTCAAGAAGAAATCCAAGCAGCCCAAGCGGCAGCTCAACAAGCTGAGTTACAAAAAGACCTTAGAGAATTCTCAATCCCTAAAGCTGCTGACGTTCATCACCCAGTTCAACCTCCTCCCATCAACGCTCCTAATTTTGAGATAAGAGCACATTGGGCTACACTGCTTCAGAATAGCCCTTTCTATGGTAAGCAAGTAGAAGATAGTCAAGAATATCTTTTGAGGTTTATAGATCTATGTGCTATGACAAAGCAGAATGGAGTCACAGATGATGCCATCAGACTCCGTCTCTTTAAATATTCTCTTGCTGATAGAGACATGAGTTGGTATAACTCTTTGCAATGCAAACCCATCACTACTTGGGAACAACTTCAAAATGTTTTTCTGGAGAAGTTCTATCCTCCTTCCCTCACCTATGAAATTAGGGGCCGAATAACACAATTCACTCAGGTCCCTGGTGTAACCCTTACAGAAACATGGGAAAGATATAAAGAGCTCCTACGCAAGTGTCCACATCATGGCATTCCTAAGAATCAACTCATAAAAATCTTTTATAGGGGTGTGGATGATGACATCAAGAAGTTTTTAGACTCCTCATCTGGAGGTAACTTCATGTGTCAAAGCTATGATCATGCATGGAAGATTGTTACCCTTGGAGATGAAAACCAAGCTAATTGGGGGAGACCCATAAGTAAAGGAGTGCTAAAGATTGCTATGGTAGAAGCTACTCCTGAGTACAAGTCTATTGCTGAGTCTCTAAAGCTTCTAGTTGCCAAGCAAGACCAACTTGAATCATCTTTTGCCGCCTATGAAAGGAGACGCTCGCCCCCTCGACAACAAGAACAAGTCAAGTCAGCTTCACTCTTCTGTGAAGCATGTAAGGGAACTGATCATTCTACTCTATCCTGTAACATTCTCTATGATGTCGTTTTGGGTAATACTTGTACCCAGAGAGATAATGGTTAAATGGAAAGTCTGAATGCCATCAACACTATCCCTGGTCAAGGATATTATAACTTGAATCAGGGCAGGAACCATCAGGGTTTTTAATATGGAAATTCTTCAGGAGCAGAACACTCGTGACAACTCGGTTCAAATAATCAACAACGAGGCCCACCAGGATTCCAGTATAACCAACAACAAAATTTCAGAAATCAAGGGAATTATAGGGGTAACTTTCATAACAGGAACTACAACAATTATCATAATAACTCTCAGTTCCAGAATCCCAACCAAGTCCCTTACCAGAATCGACAACAAGGGCAACAAACTGGTCCCATCTCTCCCGATGACAAATTGTCAGCTATTGAGAAGATGCTGCAATCACAACAGACTATGATAGCTAACCAGCAAGCCCATCAGAAGGCTATTGAATCTCAACTAGATCAACTTTCAGCTACCCTCAAGCCACCTGCTGGAACTTTCACTGGCCAACCAGAGAACAATCCTAAGCATCCTGAACAACTGAAGGTTGTTACCACTAGGTCCAGGAAAGAATACTCTGACCCCCTGCCAAGATACCAATAGTAGCAACAAACGATGACGACTTTGTGAATGTAGAAGACTCTACAATACCTGAGTCTCAACCAAAGGAACCACCAACCGCTGATAAGACAGACAAAGCAAGATTGGAGGAATCAATTGATGTAGAGGCAGAAGGCACACCTGAGCCATATGTGCCAGTATACAAGCCTCGTCCTCCTTTCCCAGCTCGTTTGAAGCAGACAAAGCTTAATACTCGATTCAAAAAGTTCAAGGAAGCTATGAAGAAGCTTCATGTTGATATACCCTTCCTAGATGTGCTGGTTGAGATACTAGCCTGGACTAAATACTTGAAGTCACTTCTCATAAGGAAATATATAACCGAAGAATATGAGACGGTGAAGTTAGCAACGACTACTTCCGATATTATTCAGAGCAAGATGTCCAAGAAGTAGAAAGACCCGGGATCCTTTGGGATCTCTTGCCATATCGGTGACTCTTCATGTAAGAAGCGGTTGGCCGATCTTGGTGCTAGAATCTATATCATGCCACTTAGCCTTTGCAAAAGGCTAGGGTTTGTAGAACTGCTTCCAACTGGCATGACCATACAACTTGCAGACAATTCTATGACTCTTCCCTTGGGAATCATTGAAGATGCCCCAGTAAAGGTAGGAAAAGACTCTTATGTCCCATGTGACTTTGTCATCATGGACATAAAAGAAGATGCTAGATACCCTCTTACCTTTGGTCGTCCGTTCCTTGCCACTGTAAGAGCTTTGATCGATGTTGAATCAGGAACCTTGCTACTCAGACTAGGTAAAAAAACCCTCGAGTTTAAAGTTTTTGAAAGCATGCGAAGACTGAGCATGCGTGAAGAAGTCTATTTGATTGATTGTATAGAGCAAATGTCACTCCTCACACAAGAGAAGTATGAACAAGACGATCCTTTAGAAGTGACTCTTACAAACCCATCTGCTGACAACTCCATTGACGAACAAGTTAAAGATTGTGTTCTTCACCTCAACACTGCCGAAGAAGATTCGGAAGGCAAATTCGAGGAACTCAAGGTTGTGAATGCAACTGAAGAGCCGTGCGAGAAGCTATAAGCCCCTGAAATGAAGCCCCTGCCCGAGGGACTAAAGTACGTGTTTTTGGATAATCTCAAGGTTTGTCCAGTTATTATAAATTCTGATCTAATGGTCGAACAAGAAGATAAACTCCTGAAAGAATTAAAAGAAAGAAGGAAAGCTATCGGCTACAAGATGAGTGATCTCACCGGGGTCAGTCAAGCACTTTGCATGCATAAGATCCCTATGGTGGAAGACCACAAGCCGACTGTTGAACATCAATGAAAGCTTAATCCAAATATGAAGGAAGTAGTCTGTCGTGAAGTCATTAAATTGCTCACTACTGGCATCATCTACCCTATTTCTGACTCGCTATGGGTGAGTCATGTACATGTTGTCCCAAAGAAAGGTGGCACTATTGTGATACGGAATGAATATAATGAACTCATCCCCACTCGAAAAGTTACCGGGTGGAGGATGTGTATCGACTACAGGAAGTTAAACAAGGCCACCCGCAAAGACCATTTCCCTATGCCTTTTCTAGATCAAGTTTTAGAGTGATAGGCTCACCAGGAATATTTTTGCTATCTCGATGGTTACTCTGGATTCTATCAAATTCCTATACATCCAGATGACCAAGAGAAAAATACTTTTACTTGCCCCTTTGGAACCTATGCGTTCAGAAGGATGCCATTTGGACTTTGTAATGCTCCTGCCACTTTCCAACGCTGTATGGCAGCCATATTTGCTGGACTCAGTGAAACCATTATGGAAAATTTCATGGATGATTTCTCCATATATGGGGATTCATATGACTCGTGCCTGAAGCACCTCTCCCTGGTCCTCAAACGATGTAAAGAAGCACATCTTGTGCCAAATTGGGAGAAATGTCACTTTATGGTAAAAGAAGGCATTGTCCTTGGCCATAGGGTCAGTAATCTAGGAATTGAAGTGGACAACGCTAAGATTGAAGTGATCTCCAAACTATCTATCCCAACCAATGTAAGAGAGGTTCGCGCGTTCCTTAGTCATGCAGGCTTTTACATAAGGTTTATCAAAGATTTCTCCAAGATAATCAAGCCTATGACCAACTTGTTACTAAAGGATGCTGATTTCCATTTTGATGAAGAATGCATCAAAAGTTTCAGCAACCTAAAGTATGCTCTTACAAAAATGCCCATCAACCGAGCTCTAGATTGGGATCACCCATTTAAAATTATGTGTGATGCCAGTGATTACGATGTGGGTGCCATTTTAGGCCAATGTATAGAGAAGAAACATCATGTCATTTACTATGCATCGAAGACCCTTGACGAAGCTCAGAGAAATTATGCAACTACTGAGAAGGAAATCCTAGCAGTCATGTATGCCTTTGACAAGTTCAGATCCTACCTCATTGGTTTGAAGGTTTTTGTCTATACAGATCATACTGCTATTCGTTACCTCCTGAAAAACAAACATGCAAAATCTAGGCTGATAAGATGGATTCTCCTCCTGCAAGAATTTGATCTAGAGATAAGAGATAAGAAAGGTACAGAGAATGTTGTGGCAGACCACTTGAGTCATATCCACACCCTAGACACTAAAACTACCCCTATTAATGACTCTCTTCTAGATGACCATATCATGAAAGTCTCAAAAGCTACTCCTTGGTACTCAGACTATGTGAACTACCTTGCTGCTGGTGTCATCCACCCCGAATGTACTGGTAATGCATTGAAGAAATTCATGCATGATGTGAGACAATATCACTGGAATGAGCCATACCTCTTTAAGTTATGTGTTGATGGTCTCTACAGACATTGTATAGCTGAGGAAGAAGCTCGTCTTGTTTTAGAGAAATGCCACTCAAGCCCAGTTGGAGGCCATATGAGTTCTAAGAAAATCGATCTGAAGATTTTGCAATGTGGTTTCTTTTGGGCAACCATATCCAGAGATGCTTACAACTTTGTTTTATCATGTGACAAGTGTCAGATAATGGGAAACATTACGAAAAGAGATGAGATGCCACTTAAGCTATGGCAAGAAGTTGAGATTTTTTATGTTTGGGGAGTGGACTACATGGGTCCATTCCCATCCTCACATGGATTTTCCTACATCCTAGTCATGGTTGATTATGTCTCCAAATGGGTAGAGGAAATACCAATGGTTACTAGCGATTCAAAACTCGTCATTAAAATGTTTAAAGATATTATTTTTCCCCATTTTGGAATCCCACAAAATGTGATATCCGACAGAGGTTCTCATTTTCTAAAAAGAAGCTTCAAAGCACTGTTAAGAAAATATGGTGTTACGCATAAGGTAGCCTCCCCCTACCACCCAAAAACAAGTGGTTAGGTAGAGGTTTCAAACCGTCAACTCAAATCTATCCTGGAAAAGACAGTAGGACGCAACTGAAAGGATTGGTCTGTGAAAATCAATGACGCTTTATGGGCCTACCGAACCACATTCAAAACTCCTCTTGGAACAACACCCTTCAGACTCATCTATGGAAAATCATGTCACATCCCCATGGAACTGGAACATAAAGCATGGTGGGCAATAAAATAGCTGAATTTTGACATTAAGAAAGTTGGCGAAGCTAGGATTCTGCAACTTCAAGAGTTAGAAGAACTCCAGATGACAACTTATTAGAATGTACGAATCTACAAGGAATACATGAAACTTTGGCATGATGGTCATATGAAGAGGAAGGACATTCAAGTGGGAGACCAAGTTCTACTGTTCAACTCGAGACTGAGGTTATTCCCAGGGAAACTCTATTCTCGATGGTATGGACCATACATTGTCAAGAGCATCTTCCCACATGGTGCTTTTGTTTTATGGAGTGAAAAGTCAGGTGATTTTGTGGCAAATGGCCAACGCTTGAAGAGATATTTCACCACAGCTGATACTAGCACTGATGAATCATTGAATCTTTCCAAACCAACATATATACCATAAAATTGAAGGAATCACATTGAGACGTCGACGTAAAACAAAGGCGCTTGTCGGGAGGCAACCCGATCAATAATTTTGTGTTTACTCTTAATTTTGAATTAGAAATTTTCCTTAATTTTGTTTTTACTTGTTAGGAAATTTTGAACCTAGTAGATAATGCATCACAAGATGCAATCTTAAGTTTTGATAGTTTCCATTTATGAGATTTCAGATGGAGGACGTGTCACTGAAAGGAATGCAACCACGTCTGGTGGACCAACAGACACGATTTTCCCCTCCACCCCGGATTTAGAGTTTGCTCAGGATGAGCAAATTTCTAAGTTCGGGGTGGAGGGTGTGTGGTACGTACTTTACTTTCCACCTACACCCATCTATTTCAGACTTAAGATTCCATCGTTGCAATTTTGACCAAAATTTTCAAAATTTTTAAATTTTAAAAGAAGATGTATAGAAACTTGATGCAATTTTGACGCTTTTGTTTCAATCAAATCCATTACCTAGATGACTATCCCATTTTCCATGCAGTTTTGAATCATTAGACCCTCCTTATCCGAAGCAAAGCCTCAACGAGGACAATTTCTGAAACTAGCCAATGGTTAGAAATCACTGTGTGAAGCTTATGAATCCTAACATCATGATCAGTAAAAATGGCAAGTATCTGTTGAACTGAGAGGGATCAAACACATTGTGCTTCCTAACTGATTAGTGGAACAATATCATGGAATCTCCACCAGATCCTCATCAAGTCATTATTTGAGCAGAGTAAGATAAAGAGAAAAACTCGGTGCACTAAATTGTAAATCAAGTTGCATTCTGATCTGAACTCTCTTCTACACTTCTTCTATCATTTTCTTACCCCTCCGTCCATCAAAAAGAAAAAAAAAAGCCAAAATAGTGCCAAACCCTAAGTTTGGGGTGGCACACCATCTCCCTCTTTGTTCACTTATTCCATACCCCTCGCTATGTAATAGGGGTGTATCACCAAGAAAGAATGCCAATGTGCACACAAAAATGCAATCTCGAGTCAAATAGAGGAGAGATTCGCACACAAAAAAAGAGTTGCAGTCAATGAAACTGCAACCATATAACAAAAATCTCGAGTCGAATAGAGGAGAGATTTATTTCTTCCTTCCATACCACCCTTCACTCCCTTTCCAACCTAAAGGCACAATGAATGCCTCCCAAATCCTGAAAAACACCAGTGTCAGATCAGGTGCACACTTGTTGTTCTGCGGGTATCTCTGGACTTTTACAAAACTCTTAGACGAGCTTGATGTTGGAAAAAATGGAGAGGAAATGTGTTTGAGAAACGAACTCAGGAATGAAGATATTGTAAGATGTGTTCAGTGGTCTCAGGAAGTTGAGATGCTTAGTCATACAGAGTAGAGAAGAAACAATCATGATGTGAAGATGAGGCAATCACACAAGTGAAAGTATTTGTTTGGCGACTATTTCAGATTTTGTGTTACTCGAGGACGAGCAACGTTTAAGTTCGGGGTGTTTTGATGAATGTGCATTCATTAGGGCTTAGTCACCTCGTTTGGCCCAGTTTTGCCTACATTCTCGCGCTTATCAACCATATCTTCTAACATTTCAAGTATTTTGGTTTAATTAGAATTCTCCCTACTTTTATTTAATTTTTGCACCTTTGTGCAGGTCATTTGGGTATGTGGGCCCAACCATTTCTTTATCCAAGCCCATATTCACTCAAGGCATAACCACGAACTCCCCTCCCTTTTCCCCCTACCGTGATTGTAGTTATCTCACACAGAACCACGACCCCTTTCTCCTTCACCCCTGCAACCCTAGCAAACTATGGTTCCCAACAATCGTGCCCGTGGTCCTCAACCATCAACAAAACACCATGACTCATATGCAGCAACCGTGATCTCTCGCACACCACGACCATCTACAAATTGTGACCAACAAAGAATTACGACCTCATCCTTCACCATCGTGACCTGCTCCCATCCAACCTCCTAGTCACGGTTTTCTTCTCCACCTACTATCTGTGGTTCTGTTCCTCTCGCGATCATGACCAATGCAGCACCAACACCGCGGTTGCCTTCTTCTTCCTCCTTCACGCTGTCTACTAAGTAGCAGCTACCGCCTTCCACCATCAGCATGTCCACGACCTTCACCTCCAGAGGATCACGACCTCCCTTTCAGTGAACCGCGACCAAGTCTTATAGTACCACGATCGCGGTGTCTGTGAATCGTGACCTACAAGACACCACAGACGCATTAGCCGCTAACTAATCCTAAGCCACGACCACAGTTCACAATAGTCGACAACAGACAGCAACCTGCTCACCCAAGGTCAGTAAAGCTGCCATATGCAGACTATGATCTGTAGGCTGAGAGAGAAAAGAATCGCGACCACATGGACCAAGAACTGCGACCTCACAGCAGATCATGACCAAAACTACCGTGACCTCCTCTACTGGCCACAACACCCCCACCTCCTTCCTGCTTCATCACAACAGCACCTCTTGCTGCACCGACCCTAGCAACAGCAGCACTGCCTACCACCACCTCATCCCTCATCCATCATCGCTGCCTAGTTCATGTTCGATAGAGAGAACCACGATCTGTTGGCCAATGCATAGAAGAACCGCGACCAGTGGGAAATCGCGACTAGAAAATTGTGACCTGTTGTCAAACAACCGCGATCGCGAAAGTAAGTCGGTGCCAGCCAGCCTATAAATAGAACACGATCCCCAGCCATTTGGAGATCATCTCCAGATGTCGTTAGGCTGCAGGTCTGTCCTGAGCCTAAGGAGACGATCTCCAAAGCCAAGAGCATGCCTCCGTGGTGGTCTTGTACCCCATTCACGCAGATCTGAAGTGGAAACTTTGATCTGCAAGCCACTCCATCCATATCTAGATCTAGATCTAGATCTATTGCATCTATGTCATGTCTACACCACCATCACGTCTATAGGTGTGGCATCCAACTCATAAAAACAAGATTAACTTAAGTGGAAGCGAATCATTTGCAGCGGATTACTGAAAATCACTAAAAATTAAAACTTTTTGCAAAGAGATCCAAACATAAGAAATCTTTTCCATCAAGAACCAAAATATAATATTTACATTCCATTCCATAAGTACACAATCTGTATTATCTCTTCTCAAGGATTACAACATCATCTGTCCTATTCAACATTATGTACAGACAACATAAAACCTCAAGGCATCAAGCCAAAATCTTAGATCGATTAAATAAAAACACTGACTACTGACTCCGAGGACCTGAGAGTACAGAGACGACATATAGGACTTTCTAACTATATGACTAGACAGGCAGTATCTCCACCTGAGATATTACTATTGTCCTCGATGCTGTTGTTGTTCCTTCTCTGCTAAAGGTTTCCTGCCTCTTAGTCCGCGTCCACCTAAAACATTGGATCCCACAGGGGTGAGACAATTATAAATTGTCCCAGCGGGAGATATAACTCTCCGCCAAAACATTGTATTGCAATTTAAAGATATGAAACTGAGCAGAGGTTAAGCAGTTTAAAGAATTCTCAACTTTGTAAGAATTGCAACTATTTATGATAGAGCAATATATCATCTATTCTTTTAATAAGGAATAGGAATTACATGTATATCATTTATTCAACATGTTATACCATCATATCAAACTTTTCTTGTGACACTCATCATCTTGTTATGTCACCCAGGAAACATTCTTGTTTCATTCTGTTGGCCTTAGCCATCCTGTTAAACAAATAAGAGATATATCTACCATGTACTCATTTATCATCAATACATGAATTGGATTAATACCAATCCTAAATCATCATTACATGCATTGGATTATTACCAACCCTGTGTTATCACTACAGGCATTTAGCCTCTGCAAGGTATTGGACTCTTCCAAACCTGATTACACCGCCAGGCATTGGACACTACCAATCCTGATTTCACAGACAGGCATTGGACTTTAACCAACCCTGATTACAGGCATTACACCTCTGCCAGGTATTGGATTTCTCCAAACCTGATTACATAGACATGCATTGGACTCTAATCAATCCTGATTTCACTGCCAGACATTGGGCTTTAACCGACCCTAATTTCACAGCCAGGCATTGGACTTTAACTAATCCTGATTACACAGCCAAGCATTGGACTTTAACCAATCCTGATTACAGGCATTACACCTCTACCAGGTATTGGATTTCTCTAAACCTGATTACACAGCCAGGCATTGGACTCTAACCAATCCTGATTACACAACCAGGCATTGGACTTTAACCAACCCTGATTACAGGCATTACACCTCTGCCAGGTATTGGATTTCTCCAAACCTGATTACACAGCCAGGCATTGGACTCTAACCAATCCTAATTTCACAGCCAGGCATTGGGCTTTAACCAACCCTAATTTCACAGCCAAGCATTGGACTTTAACCAACCCTGACTACACAGCCAGACATTGGACTTTAACCAACCCTAATTATAGGTGTTACACCTATGCTAGGTATTGGACTCTTCCAAACCTGATTTCATGGATCATGGAATATAAATTCCTTTGACCCATCATTAATCATCTTGGTGCCTCTTACTATACTACAATTATTCTCATGGCTCATAAAGCCCATAAAGCATCTTGTCGCCTCTCATTAGGCAACATCTAATCATATGGCTCACAGGGCCATTCAACATCTTGTCACCTATCACTAGGCAACAAATTCATTTTATCTCATGTAATATAATAGTAACACCACTATTCCCTTAATAGGGTTAGGGCTTACTATTTACATCACTTTGGGGTTTCTCATGTCCCATTACCCAATTTAGGGTTAGGGTTTTCCCATCTCTCAGTGCTTAGGGTTTCATGCTCACATTATTAGTTCAACTCTAATATATTACTTCACACCTCTAGGAGCATTCAAAGATATCATAAGTATATGCTTATGATCACTATTCTCATCATATATCATATGATCAACAATTTAAGGCATGAGTTCATTTCTCATTCTTATCATGGTATGATTACATCATACTCATTGATTTGGCTTAACTCCATTCTCAAAGTATATTAATCAACATTTATCATAGTACATCAAGTTCATTACATCTTTATTGTAACAATTGCATCTCACACATTTCATGTGTTTCTTATCCAAGAATAGTGGATTAGAGGTTCATCAAGGAATGCCTACCCTAAAATGCTGAATGTGATATCTATCATGTCATGATGTATCACTTTCTTCTCATTTCCATCTTACTTGAAGTTAATCAACTAACCTTGTATTAAGGTACTTCCCTCTTAATACTTTATCCTCTAACTTGCCACTTTCTTCATATGGTGTATATATTACACATTGGAATTTTCCAACTATCTTTAATGATATGGACTTATTCAATGGTTAGGCATGGTTGATAATAGTTTATTCTAATACAAAACATTGGATCATACAATCTAAGAGTTTCCATACTCACTTTATCATCAATAGTTGTATACCTGGCCAGGGTATATAAATATTGAGATTAAGTAGTATGCACTGTTTATACTATCATATTCCTTCCTTTTCATATTATCACAAGTATAAGATTTAACATTACTGGATTTTATCCAGGCATCTCTTCAATACCTCATCTTCTTCTCATAGAGGTAAGAGCAACATGAAACATCTATAATGTTTATTATGCAAAATATAAGTCCCCATAGGACTGATCAAAGAAAGTTCAATCAATTACCTTCCCAATTAACTCAGGAAACCATAAAAGACATTTTAGAATGGCATTATTTTGTCTAACCTGTCATGATTCGTGGATTATTCACTGCCTCAGGCTAATTCTGCCTCAGAGGTTGATTCACCATAACATTTCTGGCTGAGCAATCTCTTGCCAGATGTCCAACCTGTCTACACAGGTAGCAAATTCTGGGTTCCAGGTATGGTCTAGAGGGTTCCTTACCCTTTCTAGATGACCATTGCCTTGGTGCACTAGGTCCAAAATAAGCAAACATTGCTTCAACATTGTTCAAACAGGACCAAAATTGAAACATAAGTTTCTCATGAGCCCTAATTACTTTTCACAAGATAAGATTAAGCATATAATCATCTTTCTTAATCAAAACTCCTAGGGTTAAAGTGTAACCTAGGTCAGGGATGTTACAACAGGCTGCTCCTGCTGCTGCGAGTGAGAACTATGAGAAGAAAGAGAAGGTGGAGAGAGAAGATCAGCCCCGTCTGACGTGATGTTCTTCCCTCCTCGTCCAGATCTGCACTGACGTTGTGTAGAAGTCTGTTTCTCCACCAAGATGCAATCATCTTCTTCACCATGCTCATGGAGGAATCTTCTCTCTCTCTTGTTATTCTTATTTCTCTCACTATGAGCGAGTAGTTTCCTTTAGCTGGGGTGTGGGGACTAGCCCCACTGCGCATGCTTACATGTTCATTTACTAAACATTCCATGGCATGTATATAACTTTTCATTTCATTGTTAATCGTCGATGTGTGCTTGTGGATTGATCACCTGCTTGCATTTATCGTGTTCTTTTCCTATGTTGTGAGAACTTCAATATGTAGGGTTTGAATGTCGATTAACGCGGTTGACTCCCATATTATAAATAGAATGGGATTCTTTGAGGTCTTAAGTGTATGATCCGTGAGGGGACGAGCCATCTAGCCCACAGTGACACTTCTATGTGCCTAACGCCTATTTAGGGGGGCCACAACTTCAGTTGGATTTTTGTATCTTCATAACTATAAGTGCATAATCTGGATGGTGATGAGACATCTAATGCCTAAGGTGATGCTTACGCGGACCTAAACATCCCTCAGGGAGGGTTTGTAATAGTTCTATTTGGATGGTTATATCTAGACAGGATGTTTGATGTTTGGATATGTTTGCATGTGCAGCGGTGGTGAAACCCATGACCACCCCAGCGATCCCCATCATTAATCTTTAATCAACCTTTAATCCTGATCTTTACCTTCTCACTTTTAGTTTAATTAACCTCAAACCAACCTTTGTTCTAAACATTAGTCTTTATTCAACTAGATTCGACTAGTAAAAGATTCTTAAAAACGTTGTCCCTTGGGATTTGATCCTTAACTATACTGCGATAAGACCCGTCCACTTACGGGTGGTATTATTGCACAAGGTTTTGGTAAAATCTCAGGGATTTCAGCCCTGGGTGAGTTTGTTAGTGCGATAATATTCCACATCAATAGTAGATATACTTGCTTGTTTATTTTCATTCATGTTGCTACTATGTATTCAAAATTGAACATCTACTATAACAAGATCAAATAATGCAATCTCCTAATTTGTTATTGTGCATGCTCACTTTAACAATAGCTAATTAATTCATGAACAAAATGTAACATATTGAATCTTGGGTTTATTTGCAGTTTAACCCATTCTCAAGATTTTATTTTCTTCATATCCTTTTTGTCCTTTTTCCTAAATTTTCCTATCTTTTCTATCCTCTTTGTCCTCAATGTTGAAATTGAGCAATGCTTAATGATGTGATTTATATTTGACTCGCATTCATTTCAATGAATGGGTTTTTGCACAAATATCTCAACTATTGTGTTAATTAGAGTCTAATTTTGCAAAATGACCATTTATGAGAGACAATTAGTATATTTTATTAATTTAGAGTTTTATGGCTTTTTGGAACAAGAAATGAGTAATAATGTGGAATTGAGTTAGTTAGTGGGAGAATAATCTTCTTTTCCTTTATCTCTCCTCTTAAATGTTAATAATGCAATAAAAAGGAGAATAGGAGATGTGACATGAATCTGGAATGAGTTTATAATATCCATTTCGAATTTCTACTTTAGGAATTGCTAAAGAAATGTCTTTTATTAATTCACCCTTTAAAATGCATTAATATACACATTAATGATCAATATTGTGATTAAGGGCAAAAAACTTTGCAAAACGAAAATCCAAATGCATAGCATTAATCTAGGCATTAATATTAACCTATGATTCAAATTTAGGGTGAATTGGTCATTGTTTGACCCTCCAAATTGATTAAATGAGTTTTCAATAAAGTTGGACTATGGTTTAATTTGATTTACATTCAAATGCATTTAATTCCATATAGTCTATTTTAATCGTTGTCACACATTTCATGTATTTAGATTCCATCACATGTCTACCATCCAATGGTCCACATTCCATCATCTGTGAAATTATACCCGATCCGACTGCCCAGAGGTCATCCTCTTCCTCTATTTTCTTTCGCGAGATAAAACTGTTTCCAACATTAGTATCTGCGGTCTCGTTCTCCCTCCACGATGCATTGTTGCTCAAATTTCCTTCACCATTCAATCTATCAGGACTCACAGAACCGAATGAGCCTTAACTCACGTTCTCTCTCACCTTGAGCACAAAATGCCCAAACTAGGGCTTAACGGCCTCTCAACGTCGCCATTACAGAGCGAGCTACATGGCACCCCTTGCCTATATAAGACATGGTAGAGCATCATAGTACCTCAAGATTCATTCCCCATTGACCAATTTCACCTACTTTTCCACAACTCCTCGACCCACTCCTCCTACTCCTCCAGTGATGACGACCTTGCCCCGACTCTAGGCGCTACCTCAGACAAATTGGGTATGCGGTGAGCATCCTCGACACCCCTTATTTCTTTTCTCTTCTTTGTTTGGCCCTGGTTTGTCTCGAGTCATCGTAACCTATACATCAGTTTGGTACCCTCACTAGCAGTTCATAACTTTGATCTTTTGGCACTTCTTCGACCACGAGAACTCACCCATCACCTTCACTCTTCACCAATGAACTTTTCTTCGAGTTTTTAGCGGGTAGATCTGATGATGCACCACGCCGAGCTCAAGGTTTCAAGCTTTCCCTGCTCATCCCCTGCGATGGAGCCTTCTTGATCTCATGACCATCATAGTAGGCAAGAAGAGGCCCATTGAGACCATATAGCCTTAATGATCATATTTGAGGCATCATCACCTAGAAATCGAGCACCTTTCCTTTGGTTGAGAATTACATACTCAAAGCCATACTGGACTCGTCGCCATGGATGCAAGTAGAAGGATCCCAGTCATACAATGACCAAGGTGTCCCTATCCCTTTAATTGGGAGATTAATCCTACGAGGGCATTATAGGCATTTTAGTCTTTGTTTTGTTTTCCTACCGCAAGTCATTTGCTATGACTGAATGACACTTTTGCCCCCACATTTTTAGTCGAGCGATTAAGTGTATAAGGGCATCCTCGGTACTTCATGTTTTGTTTTTTTGATCACCAACCCGCTGGAGCGAGCCCCTGTTTGCTCGCTAGCAGTCACTAATTAGCCCATGTCAGAATGGGTCTAGGTCCAGTACCCGTTGGATTGGTCGAACGAGGCTTGTGTGGCTTTTTGGCGATTTTCTATTGGTGTATTTTATAAAATTCACAATACATTTTAAGATGGTTTGAAAAATACAAATAAATACTCGTTGGAAAGGATTTTTCACAAGGAATAAGAATTTAAGGTTTTTAAGAATTAATTTGCATCCCTATTTTGATTTTTATTATAAAATCTATTTTAATTATATAAAAACCCTTAAAATATGTAACTAATTCATTTTAACTCCAAATTTAATAAATAAATATGTTTTCTTAATTAGAAGAATCCAAATAATTGATTGGTCCAAGTTTTAAGTCCTAAATCAATGGCTTTCATAGGAGGTCCAAAATTAGGGTTTCTCACATAATATGCTTTATAAACCCTAATCCATGTGTATAAACTTGTATCTAGGGTAAAAGTGACATTGGACACATTTAATTGATGAAAGGTATTCTCTAGGAATCTCAAGTGAGGTATGTGTATGTACAACCCTATTTTTTGTATGTTCATTCTAAACCCTAAGTTGGGCATGTTTTATCCAACCCTACTTTCAGAATGAGGCATGAGCCTATACTTTAGTTTCAAAAATTCTTGTTTATTTCACTTTAATTATTCTAGGTGTTGGACCCTACTTGTGAAGTTTTCAAATTCTTAAGTTTGCCATTAAATTATTCTAGCATGATGATATAAATGACTAATTAACTAATGTAGCGTACATCTGTACAACTAATCATAGTGGGCATGTGTAAATTTGCCCAGGGGAATGTGATAATTCTCCCCATTTTATATATATTTGGGTGCTTGGGAATGTGTAAATTCTCCCTCACCTAGAGGTTGAGGTTAGGTAGGTGACTCATCCCTATATTAGTTTAATGTAGTCATACTAAATCATGCATGCAACTTTATTATTACTTGACTTGGAAGAATTCTTATTTATTTACTTGCAACCACCCAAGTTTAGGATCAAAGTGCACAACAAGAGCATGGTGAACCGACCTAAGACTAGGAAAAGGAGTTCATCCTTCCCTCATGGACTATTTGTTAAGTTATTTTATTGGAGACATATTGATAAAGTCTATTTCCCTCTACTTACATCCTTTATTTGTATAAAGCATGTACACCCTTATTGGAAAAAATTTGATGTACTCTTTTAAATTGAATATAGTCAAAATTTTAACTTCTGCTGATATTCATTCGATTTTGTTTACCATTATTAGTAGAGAGGTGATTGATTTCATTTCTTTACACAAAATCTACAAGTCTTGAAGTTGAGTTATTCACCTATCTTCCTAGGAAGAAACATGAGTGACTTCACCATATGAGGTGAAGATGGTGTACATTTTTCTGGTTGTGTGTGTGAGTTGGATGGTTCCTATCCTGTGGGTTTTGAGATTGCATGGTTTGAGTTTGCTATATAATATTTAGTTAGTATGATCAACATAACAATGTTTGTTGCATATCTTGATATTAATTTTAGAGATACATGTACAAATATATGATGAGAAATGGAATATATTGATATATGGTAATCAATTTGGTAGTTTTAACATTTGACTTTGATAGTTATTGTTAATGCTTTGATAATCACTCTTCATTCTTCATTTGATATAGAGATGGGTTGGACTACCCCTAATAATTAGGGTGATATTGTCTATTGAGAGTGACACCCTACAATGCGGTATAAAACTACAAGTTTTCATATATGTACAAGATGGGTTGAGTTTTCTTCCTAAGCTATGAATGATAATGTATGCCCTTTCTTAAAAAAATTGCTAGTGGTAGAGGGGGATATGGTGAAAGCCAATACCATGGTCTAAGTGGACTTCTGGTAGCCCCAGAAAGATAAGTTGGTGTCACCTTGTACACCTCAACATCTACCCCATTCAACTAAGGAAGAATAAGTTTCGGTTATAGAATATGTAGTGGGTGAACAAGTACAACCCCTACACCACAAACTCAAGCTATACTTGTGATGCAAGTGATGCCTGAGGTGCACACAATTGCTTGAGGAATGATGATTTCCATAACACAAATGGCATGTGGCATGAAACCACAAGTACCTCAACCATATCCAATAATGGATCTAAGCAAGTCATACGAAAGGCTAAGGAAAATTGGAACATTTGACTTCCCTATAGTTTGGATCTGAATGAATATGACACATGGTTGTTTGATACATATAAGATGTCTAGATTGGCACATGTACTTATGGATGACAAAGTAGAACGTGCATTTTCTCTTTTAGAATGTAGTGCTAGTTATTGGTGGGAACTTGAATAGACGTAGGGTGTGGGTAAATCACTTCAACCAATTACGTATGGCACTACTTCTATTAATGTTTTAATATATTAGGGTGCCACGTCGTATTTGATGACTATGGTTTCAATAGCAAAAGACACTTATTTGTAATACCTTTATGCTATCAGTTTGTTTTGATCTATTCCAAACGTGGAGCTTGTTGGTGTATATGGCCTACAATCTATTCATTATAGGGTGGTTATAGGGATTATTTTTAGTTTTAATTGGATTAAATAGAGGATATTCCATTGCTGGATGCACCTTTTATCCACAATATTAATGTAATAACAACTATCCCTAAAATGACTAGCTCAAATCCTGGGACTTCAAGTATGTGTCTTTAACATGGTATCCTAATGGATGTTAATAACAATATTCCTTAATGTCCCTCATCAATTGTTATTGCGAATTGGAAAACAATAGCACACAGGAATACTTAGTATGTATGGTGACTAAAAGCCATGTCTGTTGGGTCATAGGTATTAGACACCAAGTTAGACACATAGATACTTGTTAGTCAACAAGTGTATCAGATTACCCACCTTGAGATGGATTGTTGGATTGTTATATGATAGTTGTAATCGGATTTGGATACAAAATTGATGTACCGGTCCTTTGAAATGAAGTCTCTAAAATGGAAATGTGATGATTGCCATACTTTAATAGTGTTGAACATGATCTTGAAAAGGGGTTCCATAAAGGGAATGATTGGGTGTGACACCGTATATTGTAATTGGTGTAGAAGGAATTTTTCCCTCCCATATAATGGGAGTAATATCATGAGTCCCTTGATAAGTGAGACTAGATAAATGCATGGCCATGCTCATGTGAGTGGCATGTGATATTGAGCTCATATGTAACATCAAGACCTACATAATGGGTGGGTGGGTTAGGTCATTGCGGGTTTGGGTCTCGTGGGTGCATGTCAATATTAAAATCAATTCTAAACGGGTCGGACAAAGATAAATCCAAACCTAACTCAATGGGTTGTGGGTCAACCACGGGTGCCCATATAATATGCATTCAATAAAATATATTTTGAAAGTTTCTACTCTATCTGTAAAATAAGACCATCCTCTTTAGCATTTTTTGAATGTATTATAGCATAAAAATAACAGCTATATACATTGTTGCTATCAAATAAAAATGTAAGTTATTTAGTTTTTATAACCATTCAATGGCATACCTTTTTCTAGAGTATAATTCTCCAATGTCTAACTAAAATTCTCTGGTGTATGATTATGATCGATATACTAGAGTTAATAACTTGTACTAGAACTCTATATTAAGTTTTATAGATCAAATAAAAATTAAACTAGACATGAATTTTTTCCTTTGAATCTCTATCTCAAATATCAACTCATGTTGGAAAAGTTAAAGTTTTCACATGAACTCCTTAACAATTAATGGGTAGTATAGATCGTTACATTTATATTGAGTAGTATTAGATTATTATATTTATTTTTATGTAGTTAATTTAGTAAAGTGTGTCACCCGTGAGGTTCCCCCAGGCCAACCATGGAACCCACTAACTAAAAGATGGGTATGTGTTACGACCCCACCTCCCGATAACCCCCAATTAAGGGAGACCAAGAGGTTGAAGCCACACCCATTAATCTCGGATCAAAGGTTTGACATATAACCATAAACAATTATTAAATTCTAACAGACTATACTAAAAATGGTAATAAAATTTTTCTTTACATACCTTTTGAAAACTTGGATCTCTAAACTTCTATCCACACCGATACTAATCTATCTAATCCTCCTTTGCACTTTAATTCTCTTTTAGTATCACATGTGCCACTTTACTGTTTGTCCTTTTCATTGTACCTAAAATGCCGAAAAACAAAACGTCGGTCAGCCGAAGCTGGTATGTGGGGGAAACAATAAACATGCAACTATGATAACAATGTAATCATTCAATTACTTATTTAACAACCAATATTACGTTTTAGATATAACTCCGCGATCCAAGAGTACCCTATCCTCTGTGTTGTCCCCATTAAACCCCTCATGATCCACCTATAAGTGAACCAGTTTCTAGGGTTGAGTCACATGGCACTACTCGTAAGTAGACCACTCCTTAACTCAGGATTTGCTAAAGAGTCTCTAACTCACGGTAACCTAGACCTTACTCTAGGATTACCCCTTTTTTTAGCCTTTTCAAAGTAACAGAGGTGGACCCGTATCTAGCCAGTTATATATGCACATTTATAGTGATAATCATAGTCACTTTATAGTTGCATGAAATAAATAAACATCCAATAGTTTAGTTGCATTCAATGCGATTAAACATCCGGGAATCCATCGGGAAACTATAGCAGTTATTCATAATCGTAACCACATACCTGATCCATAGTAACTTGATGTCCATGCATTAACATCTAACACAATTAACAAGCAATCAACAATATCCTGAAAATAATGCATAACATTCAAGTGTCATTGTTTTATTCAAACATCCTCAAGGTCAACTTGGATTCCACCTTATGATTTCTAGGCCAACTTTAGGGTTTATTAGGGTTTTAGCCTTCATTATACATTTATCACTTTTAATGCTCTTTTAGTTCACAAACCTTAATTTCTGCATCATAGGCACAATTGAATGTCAATTAAGTCTAATATGTTTCTTTTACACTAAAACTATTATCTTTATCCTTTTAGGTCATATCCAAAACATTATGGATAATTATCATCTTCGGTTTCTTTCAAATTGACAAATCATATTTCATTATAGTTCAACTCACATACATGAACCTTATTTATCACTACTTCCACTTTTATACACTAGGAAACACTAATTATCCAAATAATTCACATTAAAGATCTTTGATACTCAATTTATCTTCGAATCATCATATCTCTATTTTATTCGTGGATTTACACAATTAAACCAATTAAAAGACATATTCATCAAGATTAGGGTTTTAAGGCTCATTAGTGCATAATCATGCACAAAACCCTAAATTAAACCAATTATATAAAAAGATCATCTTTTTAGATCCTATTCTCACTTTTATTAACAACATGTTAATTTCAACTTGAATTATCCAATTAATGTCATTAAGACCATCTATCATCAAATCTAAGGGTTTTCCCGTAATTAAAACATTAAAGATGATAACTTTATGTACTTTTCCAATTTCAAGCATATAAACTCTAAATTAGACTAATCATGTGCAAAGTTCTTCCTTTTTGAACTCAATGTTCCTTTTTACATTTAACAGATTAATATCAACTCTAAAGATCCATTAAACCCTATTAAACACATTAATCATATCAAAATAGGGTTTCTTAATCTTTAATTCATTAAAGATGATAATTTACACCATATTTCGAACTATGATCAGATTCAGGCTATGAAATTATTTTTAATGGGTTCCTTGCATTTTTCTGATCAAAATACATATATAACTTGTCCTAATCGGAGTTACCAATTAAGATTTATGATTTTAGCAAAAATATCACTAACTGACCAATAGGGAGGTGCCACGTAGGAAACCAATCCCCATGCACATACCTTGCGCGCCCATCTTCAGATTATAACGAAAAGACGGGTTTAACCCCGCGTAAGTTGCTCCTTCTATAGCCCGCGGAGGGGCATTTCGGTCAAAGGCCTCTTTGGCCTTCTTCTTCCTCGCGCAGCCACTGCTGCGATGCCCTGGCCGCCGCCCTGTGGAGGTTTGTGAACCACCACCTCCACCACGAGGCTTTGTACTCACTTCCAACTATTCCCATGGCTCCGCCGCCTCCCTGTGCACCTGGGCGCCGTGCGATCATAGCCGAAGACGTCCTTATCTTTCTCCTCTGGCCAGCGACGTGCGGCTGCTCTTGCAGCCGTGCGACCACTGCTGCTTGCAGGTTAGGGTATAGGAATGTCGGCCAAGCATCGCCCAACTTCTTGGGCCCACAAGATTCCATCTCAAACCCTTCATGGCTCTTCATAGTTCCCTGATCATGCCGCTTTCCTTAGTTAGGGTTTTATGGACGAAAAAGAGGAAGAGGGAGAAGGAAGGGAATGTGGGGTTCTTTGGACTCGAACTAGAGGATCTCCCCTTTATATAGGGGTGAGTAAGGAAGCCCTAAGTCAGTTACTCATGAATCCAAGAGCCCTTTTCCAATTAGGAAGTCAATTCTTCCTAAGAGAACTAATATTCTCTCTCTTTAATCATGGTTATATTCTATTATATGGATATTAGAAAATTCGAAATTCCCCTTTCCTTATTTACTTTATGGTTGCTTTTTAATTCTTTGGCACGAATTCCTATTTTCCTTTATAGAAAATATCATCCTTTTCAACAATATCACATAGTACATTAATAAGGCAGGCAACACATTATCCTCTTATTTTGCCTTTTTAGCATTTTCTCTTTCTTTCCTCTTTATTGGGACTCCTTGGATCCCAAGACATTCCATTATATCGAAATTCTTTTTTTTTATACTTATTATCCTTCTAGATGCATTATTATGCACTACTTCACATTACCTTGTTTATTTCTCATTAAAATAGTTCTTTTTGAGAATTTCTCTTTATTTCTCTTTTATTTTCCTCACTGGCATTCCTTTTATTATAAGAAACCCTTAGGATACGAAATTTCACCAAGAAATCTCATTTATGCCTCTTTCCACTTATTTTCCACATTTTATCATTATTTTCCAATTTCTTTCTTCATAAAGAATTACTTAATTCATCTTTTCTTTTCTCATTACTTTCTTTTTGCAATCTTGGACTCCTTGGTACCCAACGAACCCAAGAGGCACGAAATCCTCTTTGGATTTGCCTTCTAGAGGTTTCCACATATTTCCTTTCTCGAAAATTCAATTATCCATTTACTATTTGAATTTCCTTGTTATTGGGCCCAATAGCCAATAAAGCCCACAAAGCAACCAATCAAGGCTATTGTGAATGGAATCCATTTATTCAAAACAAATCATATCATTATTTGTCCAATTATCTTTAATATGAGAAATTGTATTTCTCACCAATTGAACCCAAAAATTGGGGTTGTAACATCCTTCCCCTCTTATAGGAATTTTGTCCTCAAAATTCAGGCAAGCAAACAAAAAATTCAGGATAAGACTTTTCCATGTCCATCATTGGCCCCTATGTGGCTTTGCCGTACTCATGGCGTTTCCAAAGAACCTTTATCATCACATATTCTTTTCTCTGAGTTCTTTCATCCTGGCGTCTATAAACTACACAGGTGACTCAGGACATTTCAGCCTCCCTTGGGGCTTACTAGGTTCATTGCTCAGCACATGGTCGGGGTACCTCACATAGTGCTCTAAATTGGACACATAAAAAAAAACATCCCACATTACTCTATCCTGAGGGGTCGGGTCAAACCTAACCTTCTCCACCCATCCATCTCTAATGGACCCATGTATCGGGGACTCATCTCTCTTAGCTATAACTTAGAGGGGTCGGATTTTCATATCACATAATCTCCCACAGTGTACTGCATGTCAGTCTACTTTGCATCTGCTCACGACTCTCATCATCTCTAGGCTCCTTTCAACCCTTGCACAATCAAAGTGACTTCATCTACACGCACTGGGGTCCCTTTTCTAACCATCATGTGGTCCTTTTCTAACCATCACGTGGCCCTTTTCACCAACATCACCTTACTGAAGTGGTGACCGACACAACCTCCCTTACAGAGCTTCATATAAAACCCGATATTGGCTATGGTGGTCATTGTCACATCTTTCATAGGACAAGAATTGTCTCTAGATATCACCCTGAACGAGCACACATGCCCTCATCAAACCCTTTAGCATGGATCATACTAACCATAGTTAGGGGTGATAAACTATACTAACATTGAGTTCTTCATGTACCTACTTCCGCTTTATGGAAGTGAACCTTTAGGTCAAACTCAAGAACCTTTGAACTTGCTTCATGGTGTAGTGGAACCATCTCTCTCACGGTAGTTCAATTAGATTTGTCCCTTGACAGAACTCTTCCTTTCTCATATTATCTAGGTAAGGCGACCTACCATAACCCATATTGTATCTCGACCTTCCTCGGTCCAGGGAAGACCTATCACAACATCCATAGTGTTGAGCTCTCATTCCTTCTCAGGGATTCTTTTGTCCTCCATATCGATACACTGGGTTATTGGGGTTCGTCCTTTACCTCCTGGCTTGCATGGCCATAAACCACATGCAACCTCATCTTAAGCATCTAACGTGCTATTTCCATTTTCCATGGTGTATCATGATTTCATGTATGTCATGATTCTTTCAAGATTGATTCCTTCGAAACCCTAAACCACTCTTGTCAGGGTTTCATCACCTTCTTTTCCAAAGAAGTGCACTTGAGGTTCTACCACCATTCTTTCATTGCATCAAGGACTAGACTGGATAAACAAACAACCCTTAACTTTTCAACGCATCTTGTTACATCTGAGTGTTATCCAAACACCTCTCCTTTTCAAACTTAGGGTTAGCCAAACAACCTCTTCTAACTTCTAGTCAACAAGTCATATGTATCTCAACCAGAGCATCCATTATCACTTCACATCCTTAGGTATTAGGTATCATTGTAGACATACACTTCCATGCATTGCACTTATCATCTCACCTCAAACTCTATGTTTATCTTCATTAAGAACACTCTCTGATTTTATCATCATGGTGATCAAACTCAACCTGATATAACTTGTAAGTTCTACATAGCTCATGATGAAAAACATCCTCGTAAGGTGACTACCTCATTCCTCTTAGTGTTTGCAAACCATCCATGTATCATTCACTTTACTAGGGTAGGTCGTCTTCTCTATCCCCATTTATCGTGGCGACGTTCCAATCTACATCATCTCTTATCCTTGGTGTATGGCATGCGTAATGTCCTATCTCTCACCCCCATAACAAGAGGAAATAAGCATTTGGCTGCAGTCCAAATACAGAGTTCTTCCTGTTCCAAGAGTAGAGATGGTACATCCCACCTTGTCAGTACACCTTTACATCTAAGTTGCAATGTGCCACATATGTCTCTACATCACAGACATCATGATAACAAACTAATCTTAAACCTACTGAGATTTATATCCCTGGTCATCCCCTCTAGGTCTATAGGGTACCGACTCTTTTGGGGTCATCCCTCTTCCCACTTGCATCAAGAGAGTGCCCTACTCATCTGCCCTTTGGGTCCCATGAGTTACCATGGAGGTAATCGGTATGGGGCTTGACCAAGGTAGGCAGGTTGCCATGATCTCAATGAAAGGATGAAGGCCAACCCATGAATGCAGAAAGAGAGATGATGAAGACTTGGGTAAGGTTCTAAGTGAACATGTACTATAATGGGGAATCCTAAGTCTATCCTAGGGTCAGGTAGGGATAAGACCGAAGAAAGTAGGAGTTGCCTAATTCCCCAAGTTGCACATGACTGTAGGGTCGGGAGGTAATAGCTAGGGTGTATGATTATGAAATAAAAACGTAAGTTGTTTAGTTTTTATAACCATTCAATGGCATACCTTTTTCTAGAGTAAAATTCTCCAATGTCTAACTAAAATTCTCTGGTATATGATTATGATCGATATACTAGAGTTAATAACTTGTACTGGAACTCTATATTGAGTTTTATAGATCAAATAGAAATTAAACTAGACATGAATGTTTTCCTTTGAATCTCTATCTCAAATATCAACTCATGTTGGAAAAGTTAAAGTTTTCACATGAACTCCTTAACAATTAATGGGTAGTATAGATCGTTACATTTATATTGAGTAGTATTAGATTATTATATTTATTTTTATGTAGTTAATTTAGTAAAGTGTGTCACCCGTGAGGTTCCCCCAGGCCAACCATGGAACCCACTAACTAAAAGATGGGTATGGGTATGGGTATGGGTTTAGGTTTGGGTAATTTTCAATGGGACATGGACCACCAATGAAAACCACTAACTAAACAAATGGGTATGAGTTTGGGTAATTTTCAATGGAACTCAACTTAAACGGGTTGACCCATGGGTGATCGCAGATTCTGACACAATTTAACATGTCTAGTAACATCCAGATCAGTCTATACATCAATGATAAAGGGATCATACCACCAACTAGCATTGATCATTTATGTTTATTCTTGTCCAAATAATCATAATACTTAGGTAGTGATGATATGTAACTAGACACCACTCATTTCTTATGGATTGTAACATGATTACTGAATCCAGATCCAATGTACAGTGATGTCTATATGGCCACATTTATATTAGCTTTAAGAAAGGATCAATTGGACTTAAGTGTAATTATTACAATTAGTCTAAGGACTTGAAAGAAAACCTCATGTAAATTATAGTTGCTTCTCTATATTCTTATTACTAGGGTTGGTTAGGATCCTTCATTTGTATGTCAATCACATTGTATGAATTTCATTTACTAAATCTCATGGGATTTTATGCACAACTGTATGTTAAAAAAAGGATAAAGATTTGTAGGTTTAAAGAGGGACTATAACTAGATCATGCAAGAGAAGATATACATTATAAATATTTAACTATTTCCGTGCTTTTATAGACGCATTGAGAATGGTGCAAGGGCCACCTTTGCTAGAGAAGAGGGAAATCCCAAAAAATGTCAAGAATAGAATTGTAAAAAATAGGTCCCATCACTAAACTATGAACCAATAGACCACCACCCTATCATATTATTATATCTATGTCTTCATTTAGTGTGTTATCTAGAACACAACACATTAGATACAGAGAAAGAGGTAGTGGAAGTAGTAGAAAAGGGTGTTAGCCATAAAGAGAAGCCATTATAGGCTCAACGACAATTACAAGTCAAGTCTATAGAGGCAAGTGACACCTATTTATGCCTTAGAACCACCATAGTGTCCAACATGTGGACGATACCGTTGAGGGAATTTTTTTAGGTCCCAACTCTCCAACCTATTACATATGTGGACAAGTGGTGTAAGACCCCTAGCCTTTCTTTATGGTTGAACATTCTTACTTATCATATTTGAATGCTTAAAACCTTAAATAAACCTTATTATATGCTTTGATATCATGTGACAAGATTAAATTTCAAGTTTGGTTCAGTTTGGACACTGTTTGAGCAAGTTATGCATATATGTGCTTGTTTGGTTTTTTTTTGCTATTTACCCATATTTAGGGATTTTATTGCAATTTGTCACATGCTTGTTTTACCTTACATGTTTTAATATCATGTTTTATGTATTTGTGCTTTGGGGTGCCCTGTTACATCTTGGTTTGAGTGGTGACATCTTGTGTTGAGATTAGGGTTTGCTCTCATGATGCCCTAACTCATGATTGACCTTGAGTGTTGAGTCACTTATTGTTGGCGGTCGCCAAGATTTCTCTAGTGGCCCCTAGTGTTGGAGGTCTCCAATCTTTCTTGATCCACCTAGAATTGGTAGTCGATGAGATTTGAATTCATCTTGGTCGCCAACAATCCTAGCTTGGCGGTCATTTGGATTTCTGATCATCTTGGTCGCCAAGAAGTCTATGTGGTCGCTATTATTTTCTGATCTCCTTGGTCAATGAGTTTTCTTGATGTGGTCATTGCATTATGATCTATATGGTCAACTTAGTTTCATGTATGGATGCTTGCATGGATGAGATGCTTTGACCTCAAACACATGACAAACATGGCTAGACACCCCTACCTTCTATTCTCTCTCACCCATAGACATGCGTACCTCCCTCTTCTGATGCAACCAAACCCTTTGAACACTCTTTCTATCTTCTTACTTTGGATCTCACCCCCTCTCACTCGGTGGCAAAGGAAGAGCTCAAGGTTGAAGAAGGAAGTCAATCTTACTTTCATGTGCACCTAGGGTTTTGATCTACCCCAACGAGGTCATTTGGTGCTTCCTTGCTTGGTTTCTTAACCTAGGTAAGTGAGATCTCCCTCTTTTCCTTAGTTTGCCTTATTGTCCTACCTTCCTCTCTCTTCTTATTGGTTGGATTCATGGAGAAACTTGTGCTAGAGCTTGAAGAACACCTCTTTCTTGCTTCCTTGACCTAGGGTTTGCTTCCTTTCTTAGAGAAGGAATCTGAGGAGAGTGCTCAAGATAGAGTTTCTACCTTCTTTCTTCAAGCTAAATTGCTATTTAGAGTTTCTTCATCTTCTCTAAGGCAAGTTATATATCTTTCTTTAGGGATTATTTCTTACTCATATCTTGCATGTATATGATCTTGCCCTAAAAAACATTATTCCAAGTAGAAAGATGTACCTTTACCTAGGGTTTGAGCTTGTATGATGGTTATTGATTAGTTATCCTCTTAGATGAACTCCAAACCTTATGCATGATTTTCTTGATGGAAGTGCTAATTCTAGACCTTGATGCATGTTTCTTCCTCAAAGATGGTGAACCATAGATCTTACATATGTGTGTGATTCCATGATGGTTATTAAGTTTTATTTCCATATGGTCACCAAGGATTTTGACTTCATGGTTGGTCAGCAAGATGCTCACTCTAGATGGTCGATGAGATTTTAAATCTATGTGGTCGCAAAGATTTCACATATGTGGTCATTGAGGTTTTGAAATCTTATGTGGTCGCCAAGGATTTTGAACCATGTTGGTCGCCAAGACTTGAATCTCTTGTTGGTCGCCAAAGTTTTGATCTTAAGTGGTTGCCAAAATTTTACTCTAAGTGGTCAATGAGATTTGAAGTTTGATTGGTTGACAAGATTTGTATTTTCATGTGGTCTTTAAGATCTGATTCCATGATGTTTGATGAGTTTTGGTAACCCTAGCAATCGTTGATGAACCGTAACCCTAGCAGTCATTGATGAACCCTAACTCTAGAGGTCATTGAAGAAATTTTCTAACCCTAGTGGTTGCCAATGTGTTCTAACCTTAGTGGTCACTAAGTCTTCTAACCTTGGTTGTACTTTAGATGATGGGTTTTTGTATACCCTGGTTTAATAGTGTCATAACCTATATACCAAGGGAGAACTAGTCTATTTTGCAGCTTGACTCATATGTCATTGCGGAGGACTCATACTGACTGAGGGCAGATGAGATCTTAGGATTTTGGTTCTCCTAGATCTTATACATAACTGATTTTGACTAAGCAGTGGTCAGTTGGAGTTTGAGCGGTATACCTCAAACTCTCTAGGGCTTAATAAAAGATGTAATATAGTTGTGTAGTATATCCGTGTAGGGTTAAACACGATTCACATTGAATGTTAACCCTTTTTTTTTAACAATTTGGCGATTCATTCATCACGTCGCCAGGGTTCAAACTCTTAACCTCTCGGTCATACAATGCAACGTTTACTACTCGAATGCAACTCCATTGGTTGTTAACCCTTTCTTTGTTTCTTATATTTTTTAGTTGGTATATAATGCGGTAAGAGAAATCAACTATTTAAAAGCTAATAGCTTATTCATATTATCTAAGTATCATGTTAATCATGTTGGTTATATACTATCTGCTTATTCTACTTAATCTACCTAAATTGTTTAATCTATTTAATTTAAATAACCTACTATAATAAATAGGTGTTGGTGAGAGTTATGTCTCTTGCTGGGACATGAGTCTAACTCTCGTGGGTCACCACATCTTTTTAGGTGATTGTCAGTGATGTCGTCAGGTTCATGGTGGTGAAGAAGAGCAGCTTGGAGAGCAATAGGAGCAAAAGGTTGGCTAGTTTTTAGTAGAATCCTAGAGTCATCCTTGTACTCTCAGGTCTGGGTAGGGGATGTTTTGTAGATGATGTGTATAGTGGCTCGAGCTTTAGGTAGTGTGCCAATATTTGTATATGGCATGTATATGTGGAACAATATCTTTTGCATACAGGTTGTGGTTGCGACCATTGAACATGCATGTAGATAACTGATATGGTATATGTTGATATGCAAGTTGTGGGACCCTTACGTAAATATTTATAAATATGATGGTAATGTTTGAATCAGTTTTAACTTACCATCTTTTCTGGTTATGGGTTAATTACTGATTGACCGTGTCTTTTTTTAGTAATCTCATTTAGTGTGATGGGGTGTCACAATTTAGGTTGGTATTAGAGCTTTAGGTTCGTTGAGTCTACAGGGACATATGTCTTAGGTTTGTGTTTGTTCTTACATAATACAACATATCTGATCATGGCTTATGCAGATATGTCTAAAGAACATGAAGAATATGTAGGGAGTAGTTGCGTCGTGCCAGGAGGTGGTGGTAGGAGGCCGACACATGATGGAAGAGTGCATGAGATGGGACCAAAGCAGCCCGTAGTGCCTTGGTTTGACCTTGCATCCATGGAAAACCCTACCTTTCAGCCCATGTTTGGACAACTAATGGAAACAATTACACATTTGGTGGATAGAGTGCCTGTACCTCAAGCTAGGGAATCCGTCTCTAATGCGGAATCTTAGGGTTCTAGGAAGACGTATAAGAGTTTGCAGCATGTTGGGGCTATTGAGTATATGGGTACAACATACCCGACTGGTGCCGACATGTGGTTGATAGATCTTGAGAAGGCTTTCAAGATCCTGAACATCCCAGAAGAGGATAGGGTGAAGCATGGTGTTTTTTTCTTGAAGGGGACTGTTGGACACTGATGGGTCATAGAAGAAGAGAAGAGATCAGGAGTTGTTGTAGGTTGGGAAGATTTTTAGCGAGAGCTTATGAGCTGTTACTTCCCAGAGATGCATCTCAATGAGAAGACAATGTAGTTTGAGAAGTTGGATTAAGGTTAAATGTCCATCAACGAGTATGAGAAGAAGTTTATGGAGCTGTTGAGGTTTTGTCCTCACATGGCAGCGATAGAGAAAGAGAAGATTCAGAGGTTCAAGAAGGGTTTGAACTTTGAGTTTAGCATGAAAACATCTACTTTGGAGAACAAAGAGAGGTTCTCTACCTTTGCAGAGTATGTAAGGAGGATTGAGAGGTCTGCTATTGAGAAGCATGAAACCAACGCTAGAAAGAGGCCAACACAGTTCCAAGTACAGTCTTCTGGTGGTTATAAGAAGCCAAGGTTTTTGTCACTGTAGTCACATCAGAGATCAGGAGTTTCATCATAGTGGTCCCTGAGTAAGGGTAGAGGTAGTAAGTAGAGATAACTCAAAGATTCATACTGCACTGGCAACAGATCTTGCTCCACTAGAAACACACAGTTAAACCTCACCTTTTTCTAAAGGTCTACTTCTTTTGAGATCCTTCACATTTGGGCAAATGTGTGATCCACATCAGGTATCTAGTACCCAAGATGAAGTAGTGAAATTAATCTCAATTATGTATATACCTAAAGTAGAGATCTCTATACCTTGCTTCATCTTCCTTTAACCTTTTGGGTGAAAAGGACAGATTCCCTCTAGGGTTTGCTTCCTCTAAAGGCAACCAAGATATCATCAGCCTCCAGGGGTCAAGAATAGGGAAACCACTATCATCCACTTAGGTCACATCATCCTCGACTCCCCACTATTCCTCATGTCTCAGAAGCTAAGATTCCAACCTTCTTGGTGGGGTCCTACTTTCTCTCTACATCCAACCTTCCTACTAGAGATCCTTTCTCCATGAGGGCTCAAGCTCACAAGCATACCCCTATGTGGGTGAAGCCTATGCTCAACTCATGTTTGGCTCAAGATTATCCCTAGCTCTTTATGCTAATCCCATAAGCCATCTGTCATGCATACTGGCCAGGGTTTCAACCTACTGCCGTCCACTGACATACTCTGGGTGTAGGCTATACCCTACCTGCATAAGCCCATAGGGTTATATAGGTTCTTCTCTAACTTCATCCATGAAGGAGCTACCTTTTTTTCTAACATGCACGACCCTTTCCCGGGTTGGTTTGCCAAAGGTGCTAGGTCATCCAACCTCTCATGGTTCGTATGGAAATCCAAAGGCATGTCCAACCAAACACCCGGTCACCCATGACATCTAACTCATCATGTCATCTCTCTCTTTAACCTTCCCTTAGGGTTAGGGTTAACATCATCCTCAAAGGATGTGCTAGGTCTCTACTTTTAATGGAGGTCTCTACCTCTAAGACTAACTCTCTCTACTCATCCTTCTGACAAGGAGGTCTATCCTCAGGTCTCTCCTGAGGGCAATGACAACTCGTGTCATACAACCTAAGCATGTATCTATTTTTTGTTTGCGCTTAATCTATTAAGCTTATGTCCATGACATCTTATTTACATGCTTTTCATTAATTTGGTGGAGGATCCCTTAGACCTTATTAACCTTACCCAGACCTCAAGAGGGTGAGGAGAAGAGAGAAAACCCTAATCCTTAAGGTCCTGAATAGAATTTGAGTTGAGAAGGGATGAACAAGATGAGAGAGTCCTAAAGGTATCTTATTTCGAGTCATATCTTAAGATATCAGCCAGGTAGTCACACAATCCGGGATTCCTTGTATTCGGACTAGCGGTGTGGAGGAAAATATTGCCAGCCCCCAGACGTGATCCTTTTCTAGACCCTCAATCTTTCGGACAATCCTCTAATTACTCCCTTGGGTTCTACAAAATTTGTAAAATTTAATAATGATTAAAGATTAAGTGAGGAACCTTCATTCTGATACCAATTGTAACGACCCCTCCTTCCAGTAACCCCCAATTAAGGGAGACCGAGAGGTCAGAGCCGTTATTCCAAATAACATGATCAAAGGTTCGACAAATAATCATTAACAAATATTAAATTCTACCAACTATACTGAAATATGGTAAAAAAAAACTTTGCATACCTTTTAAAACTGGGATTTGAAAACTTCTATCCACACATATACTAATCTATCTAATCCTCCTGCACTTTATTTCTTATTTCCACAATGTGTCACTTTACTGTTTGTTATTTCAATGTTTGTACCTAAGACATCGACAAACAAAACGTCGGTCAGTATATCGAAATATACTGGTATGTGGGGACAACCAAAATTTTGAAAATATGACTAACAATTTAATAATCACAATAAAATTATTTAACAAGCCACTTTACATTTTCAATGTGTTATTCTCCACCGCTTTTTCCCTAACCCTGGCATACCCCTCTAAGGTTTCTATTTTTCCATTGACTTAAGGCCACCTTCTCAATCCCGAGCTTGGTGCCTGGGAGTCACCTCTCATGGTGCTCCATAGTCATGCATCATAGACCACCTTCTCATTCCCGAGCTTGGTGTCTGGGGTCACCTTTCATGGTGCCCATTGGTCTACCCTCCTGAGCTTGACCTTTATGGCATCTTCCATCAGGGTGGCATGTAGGTGCGAGAATTCACATGTATATATAAAGGTGATAGCCATAGTGACTTTATAATTGCAGTATGAACATCGAAACTGTTTAGATTTCATTCAATGCGAGGAAACATTCAGAAAACCCTCGGGAAACTAATGTGATTAATCATAATTAACCACATACCTGATTTGTAGATTCAACAAACTAATAACAACTCCAAGCAAGCAAGTAATCCAAAAAGTAGTTCAACAATCACAAAATTCCTGAAAAAGCATACGTAACCTATTTACTATACTTTACCAAGAATATGTCTATTTAATTGACTTGGATTCACTTTCTAGGGTTTCTAATCCGAATTGGTTTTATTATGGTTCTTTTTTGAACTTCTACAACTTTCCTTATTTATATCCACAAAACCCTAGAACAACAGTTCTAAGTGCAAAACCTTCACATATTCACATTAGAGCCTTTTATCATCTTATGTTCCTTTCGGATTAACAACTCGTATCTAATTCACCTACGAATTCCATTTATAATTAATTCCAACTTTATCCATTAGAAAACCCTAATTATCATATTAAGGGTATCTATCCATGATTAGAAAATTTTTATATTCAAAATATCTTAGAACCATCATTTAACAACATATTATCATATTTTTCGAATTAAATATGATCTTATCCTCTTTTACCCTAAATTAGGGTTTCTAAGTGCTTAATCATTCATAATTGGTGTAAAACCCTAAATCAGGCAATAAATCATCTAGATCAGGTTCAAGTTCCTCATTAACATTTCAATAGTTTACTGTTACTTAATTTCACCAATTAAGCATCATGAATCTAGCCATTAATTTCAATTAGGGTTTCTAACATAATTTCACAACACTTTTCATTAACTTAGCACACTTTTGCAAATATAAACGAAATTAGGCTTTAAAAGTATTTTTATTGGATTGTACGCGTTCTCCTGATCAATTTTCATATTTTGCATGTTTCCATCAGAGCTACCATTTGATTTCTAAAAATTAAACAAGATAAGGATTAACTAACCAATAGGTTGTTGCCACATCATCCCTTTACTAGGTTTTTGCTTTTCTTTTATTTGGTCTGTCTAGGCTAGCAGAAAGACCCTAATGCCCTCAACTCCTAGCACATCACATCGGGGAAAACTAGTAATCTCTGTGTCTTCATCTTCTTCCTCCCGCTCGCAGCATCCCACGCGATCGGTGGCTTGGCCGGTCAGCGGCTGAGTTGACTCCGGCTTCCAGCGCCCAAAACCTCCACGAAAAACTCCATCACCTCCGTCGGCTCCTCTAGAATTCATAGGACCTACCAATTCTTCTCACATTGGCTTGTATAAGAGGGACGGTCGGGTATCTCACCGGTAGAATAGAGGAAGAGGAGGGGAAGAAAGCAGAGACTAGTTGGCGGAATTGGAGGCTGGGATGGATACCCTAACTCCGGCCGAGTCTTACGACTAGTCCCATCCTTTGCATTGGGCGCTAATGCCCTTATATATATACTAGGATCGAGAGTTAGGTCCACTACATCATAAAAATAGACAAAACTTCTAGAGGCCTCCAACCCAGGAAAAACCTAGGATGAGCAGGTGCGATTTCTTCTCCTGAATCTCGTGGTACCAGTTTTATCTTTGCACATTCATTGAGTGTAGAGAAATCCGATCAGGAAAGTTTCATATTCTGCTTGTTATTTTCTTTTCCTACCCAAGGTAGGTGATGGCAAAACCACCATCGATTCCAGATCTAAGGGTTTTTGTCGCGTGCCCAAAACGCAAAATAGAAAATAAATATCATTAATATCAATCCTCTCACTATATAGAAATGTACAAAATTCATATCTCCCAAACCGTTTATCATTTTAAACTCAAATTTTAGGGGAAACTCTATAATGACTCAATACACGTGTGTACAAAATTTGGATCTCAAAATAGAAAGTATGAGATACTTTTCTTTATATGCAAGTTATCTCTTAATAAGGCATATTTTATGCATATTTTCTCCCTCTTAATCTTTTATTTTCTTGTAATATTATCATTATCTCACATTTCTTCTAAATATAGCAATATTTAATTAATCCTTTTTCTTTCTTGTTGTATTCTTTATGCAACTTTGGACTCCTTGGAACCCAAGAGGCACGAAATCACTCTTTGGATTTTCCTTCTAGAGGTTTCCACATTTTTATTTCTTCTATTTTCTTATTTACTCAAATAATGGAGTTTCTTTTGTCCTTTTCTTGTTATTGGGCCCAATAGCCAATAAAGCCCACAAAACAACCAACAAGGCTATTGTAAACGAAACTCATTTATTCAAAACAAATTATATCATCATTTGTTCCAATATCTTTCATATGATAAATTACATTTCTCTCCAAAAGAACCCAAAAATTGGGGTTGTAACAAATATCGTCAGCAAAAATCATGTGTGCGTGCACTCTGGTGCCATGGACTTTGAAAGGTTTGATGAGACCTTCCCTTTCAGCTTTATTCATAAGACTTGTGAGATTTTCCATAACCAAAGAGAAAAGCAAGGGCGAGAGCGGATCACCCTGTCTCAGGTCGTTGGAAGCTTGAAACAAACCTTTAGGGGTCCCATTAATTAGTACCGAGAAGGAAGTTGTCTCCACATATTGTTTGATGACATCAATGAATCTGGTTGAGAAGCCAAAACCATTCATGATGGACCACAAGCCCTTCCAACTAACTTTATCATAGGCTTTGGAGATGTCCACCTTTATGCATGCTTTCTTGGACTTACTTTTAACTTGGAAGTCAAGGAGAAATTCAGAAGCAAGTAGAGCATTATCTGCTATATCCCTACCTTGAACAAAGGCCGATTGGTTGCTTGATATTAGATTGGGCAGCAAGGTTTTCATCCTATTACAAATCACCTTGGAAAGAGTTTTGTAAAGCACGGAGCAGCAAGCGATAGGCTGAAAATCATTCATGGTAGCAACATTATTAATTTTGGGAATAAGCTTTATGAAAGCATGGTTGGCTTGTCGAACCATCCTGCCACCAACTAAGAACCACCGGACTGCCCTGCAAATATCGTCATCAATGAAGGGACAAGCATATTGGAAAAATTTAGCATTAAACCCGTCTGGTCCGGGAGCTTTGGAAGCACCAATGGAGAAAGTAGCAGCCTTGATTTCCTCTTCAGTAGCCAGTCTAAGGAGTTCTCTGTTCATCTCAGTAGAAACCTTGTGGGCAGGACATATGCTAGTTGAGGAGAGGAAACATCGCTCATATTGTATAAATTGGAGAAGAAATTAACAGCCATGTCACCGATGTGTCCTTCCTCATCCACAAGGTCACCGTTAGCGTCAATGAGATTGTGGATATGGTCTTTCATGTTGTTCTTTTTAATTGCAGTGTGATAGATCTTAGAGTTGCGATCACCATCTTTGATCCAGTACCTAAGGATGTGAAATGGTAATGGATGCTCTAGTTGAGATATAGTTGCCTAGTTTGGCTAGATACTAGAGGAGGTTGTTTGGATAACCCTAAGTTTGAGAAGAAGATAGGTTTGGCTAACCCTTAGATGTAATGATACTGATTGATCAAGTTAATGATTGATTGGTTAGCCACCCTAGTCTTTGATGCAATGGAAGGATGGTAATAGACCTTCAGATACACTTCTTTGGATATGAAGGTAATAAAACCCCGATGAGAGTGGTTCAGGGTTTCTGAGGAATCGATCTTGAGGAATCATGACCTATAGGAAATAATGCTTTTAATATCACCATACACCATGGTAATACTGAGATAATGAGTGGTAGGAGTACTATGGATGTTGGAGATGAGTTTGCATGTGGTATGTTGCATGCAAGCCAGGAGGTGAAGGATGAACACCAGCAACCCAGTGTATCAATATAGCAGAGAAAAGAGTCCCTGAGAGGGAATGGGAGTTCATCACTATGGGTGATGTGGAAAATATCCCCTTGACCAAGGATGGTCAATATGGGTTATGGTAGATCACCTTACCTAGATGACTTGAGAAAGAAAGGGGTGTTGTCAAGGGACAGATCTAGTTGAACTACTTATAAGAGAGAAAGACGGTTCAACTACACCATGATGCGAGTTCACAAGTTCTTGAGTATAACCTAGAAGTTCACTTCCATGAGGTGGAATTAGATACATGAAGAACTCGATGTTAGTACAGTCTATCCCCCCTAATTAATGGTTAGTATGATCCAGACTAGAGGGTCTGATGAGAGCAAGTGTGCTTGTTCAGGGTGATACATGGAGACAGTTCTTGTCTTCAGTAAGATGTGATGTTAACCACCATAGCCTTGTATCAGGATGCAAGAAGTTCTATAAGGAGGTTGTGTCGGTCACCACTTCATTATGATGATGTTAGTGAAGGAGGCCTCGCGAAGGTCAGAAAAGAACGACAGTGTGTGCAGATGAAGTCGCTTGATCATGCAATGGCTGAGAGAGAGCCCAAGGGTGACATGAGTCACGAGCTCATGCAAAGTAGACTAACATGTAGTTCACTGTGGAAGAGTATGTGACGTGAAAAATCCGACCCCTCTAAGCTACATCTGAGAAAGTTGAGTCCCCGATATATGGGTCCATTTGAGATGGATTGGTGGAGATGGTTGCGTATAACCTTTCCCCTCAGGATAAGTAATGTGTGATGTGTTCCATGAGTCTGATCTGGGGAACTATGTGAGGTACCCATGCCATGTGCTAAGCCCTGAACCTATTCAGCTTTTGAGAGGCTGAAGTGTCCTGAGTCACCTATGAGGGTATGATATACCAAGGTAAGAAAGAACTCAGATGGAAGAATATGAGATGATGAAGGTTCTTTGGAAGCACCATGGATAGGGTAAAGCCACATAGGGGCCAATGATGGACATAGAAATATTTTATCATGAATTGTTTGTTTGCTTGATGGAATTTTGAGGGAAAAATTCCTATAAGAGGGTAAGGATGTTACAACCCCAATTTTTGGGTTCTTTTGGAGAGAAATGTAATTTCTCATATTAAAGATATTGGAACAAATGATGATATAATTTGTTTTGAATAAATGAGTTTCGTTTACAATAGCCTTGTTGGTTGTTTTGTGGGCTTTATTGGCTATTGGGCCCAATAACAAGAAAAGGCCAAAAGAAACTCCATTATTTGAGTAAATAAGAAAATAGAAGAAATAAAAATGTGGAAACCTCTAGAAGGCAAATCCAAAGAGGGATTTCGTGCCTCTTGGGTTCCATGGAGTCCAAAGTTGCATAAAGAATATAACAAGAAAGAAAAAGGATTAATTAAATAATGCTTTATTCAGAAGAAATGTGAGATAATGATCATATTACAAGAAATATGTGGAAATATGGATAATGAATCCATCTTGGATGAGATTTCATGTCCACATAGTTTCTAATGGAAAAAGGAATCAAAATCAAAGAAAATAAAAGATTAAGAGGGAGAAAATATGCATAAAATATGCCTTATTAAGAGATAACTTGCATATAAATAAAAGTATCTCATACTTTATATTTTGAGTTCCAAATTTGGTTCACACATGTATTAAGTCATTATAGACTTTCCCCTAATATTTGAGTTTAAAATGATAAACGGTTTGGGAGATATGAATTTTGTAAATTTCTATATAGTGAGAGGATCGATATTAATGATATTTATTTTCTATTTTGTGTTTTGGGCACGCGACGACAGCCCTTAAATCCAGGATCGATGGCGGCTGTGCCATCACCTACCTTGGGTAGGAAAAGGAAATAACAAGCAGAATATGAAACTTTCCTGATCGGATTTCTCTACACTCAATGAATGTGCAAAGATAAAACCAGGACCGCGAGATTCAGGAGAAGAAATCGCACCTGCTCATCCTAGGTTTTTCCTGGGTTGGAGGTCTCTAGAGGTTTTGCCTATTTTTCTGACGTAGTGGACCTAACTCTCGATCCTAGTATCTATATAATGGCATTAGTGCCCAATGCAAAGGATGGGACTAGTCGTAAGACTCGGCCGGAGTTAGGGTATCCATCCCAGCCTCCAATTCCGCCAACTAGTCTCTGCTTTCTTCCCCTCCTCTTCCTCTTTTCTACCAGCGAGATACCCGTCCATCCCTCTTATACAAGCCAATGTGAGAAGAATTGGTAGGTCCTATGAATTCCAGAGGAGCCGGCGGAGATGATGGAGTTTTTCGTGGAGGTTTTGGGCGCTAGAAGCCGGAGTCAACTCAGCCGCTGACCGGCCAAGCCACCGATCGCGTGGGCTGCTGCAAGCGGGAGGAAGAAGATGAAGACACAGAGATTACTAGTTTTCCCCGACGTGATGTGCTAGGATTCTAGGGCCTTAGGTTCTTTCTGCTAGCCTAGACGGCCCAAATAAAAGAAAAGCAAAAACCTAGTAAAGGGATGATGTGGCAACAACCTATTGGTTAGTTAATCCTTATCTTGTTTAAGTTTTAGAAATTAAATGGTAGCTCCGATGGAAACATTCAAAATATGAAAATTGATCAGGAGAATGCGAAGAATCCAATAAAAATACTTTTAAAGCCTAATTTTGTTCATATTTGCAAAAGTGTGCTAAGTTAATGAAAAGTGCTTTGAAATTATGTTAGAAACCCTAATTGAAATTAATGGCTAGGTTCATGATGCTTAATTGGCGAAATTAAGTAATAGTAACCTGTTGAAATGTTAATGAGGAACTTGAACCTGATCTAGATGATTTATTGCATGATTTAGGGTTTTACACCAATTATGAATGATTAAGCACTTAGAAACCCTAATTTAGGGTAAAAGAGGATAAGATCATATTTAATTCGAAAAATATGATAATATGTTGTTAAATGATGGTTCTAAGATATTTTGAATATACAAATTTTCTAATCATGGATAGATACCCTTAATATGATAATTAGGATTTTCTAATGGATAAAGTTGGAATTAATGATAAATGGAATTCGTAGGTGAATTAGATACGAGTTGTTAATCCGGAAGGAAAATAAGATGATAAAAAGACTCTAATGTGAATATGTGAAGGTTTTGCACTTAGAACTGTTGTTCTAGGGTTTTGTGGATATAAACAAGGAAAGTTGTAAAAGATCAAAAAAGAACCATAATAAAACCCAATTCAGATTAGAAACCCTAGAAAGTGAATCCAAGTCAATTAAATAGACATATTCTTGGTAAAGTATAGTAAATAGGTTACGTATGCTTTTTTAGGAATTTTGTTATTGTTGAACTGCTTCTTAGATTACTTGCTTGCTTGGAATTGCTATTATCTTGTTGAATCTACAAATCAGGTATGTGCTTAATTATGATTAATCACATTAGTTTCTTGAGGGTTTTCTGAATTTTTCCTCACATTGAATGCAATCAAAATAGTTTGGATGTTCATACTGCAATTATAAAGTCACTATGGCTATCACCGTTATATATACATGTGAATTCTCGCACCTACATGCCACCCTGATGGAAGATGCCATAAAGGTCAGGCCCAGGAGGGTACATCCATGGGCACCATGAAAGGTGACCCCAGACACCAAGCTCGGGAATGAGAAGGTGGTCTATGATGCATGACTATGGAGCACCATGAGAGGTGACTCCCAGGCACCAAGCTCGAGACTGATAAGGTTGCCTTAAGTCAATGGCAAAAGATAAACCCTAGAGGGGTATGCCAGGGTTAGGGCAAAAGCGGTGGAGAATGACACATTGAAAATGTAAAGTGGCTTGTTAAATAATTTTATTGTGATTATTAAATTGTTAGCCATATTTGCAAAATTTTGGTTGTCCCCACATACCAGTGTATTTCGATATACTGACCGAAGTTTTGTTTGTCGGCGTTTTAGGTACAACCATTGAAAGAACAAACAGTAAAGTGACACATTGTGGAAATAAGAAATAAAGTGCAGGGGGATTAAATAGATTAGTATCTGTGTGGATAGAAGTTTTGAAATCCCAGTTTTAAAAGGTATGTAAAGTTTTTATTTTTACCATATTTCAGTATAGTTGGTAGAATTTAATATTTGTTAATGATTATTTGTCGAACCTTTGATCCTGTTATTTGGAATAATGGCTCCGACCTCTCGGTCTCCCTTAATTGGGGGTTACTAGAAGGATGGGTCGTTACAATATTCTCTTCTTCATAGCTGGGCATGCTAAATCTCTTAAAGGGGTGTGGCGCACACTACGCATGTTTGGTAACATCACAGGTCTATACATCAATGACATCAAGTCGCAAATCTTTTTGTCTAAGTCTTGTGCCTCTAGAAGAGGGAGGCTTAAGGAAGCAATATGCATATCTGAGGGTGCCTTCCCCACCAAATACTTAGGCATTCCCATTGCTGGTGGTACCGGATGTGGGGCTGACTTCAAACGTTGTGTTGACAATCTCCGCTGCACTATTGACAAGTAGACGGGTCTAAAACTCTCCATGGTTGGGCGTGTTGTCCTCGTTAAATCAGTTCTCGCCAGCAAAATTCAGTTTTGGTGCTGCATGGCTGAATTACCCGAATTCATCCTCCATAAGTTCAGATCCATTGCTGCAGGTTTTCTTTGGAGCGGTAGAGCCCATGCCATTTCCTGGAGCACAGTTGCTCAACCTACGCATGCAGGGGGGCTTGGTATTCGCGATCCTTGTGACATTTCCCTTAACGCAACAGCCAGAAGAGTTCATCTCATGCTCATTAAGCCTGATAACCTATGGGCTTCATGGATGAAGGGCAGATATGGTGATATCCAGAGTGCTGCCCCTATCTACAACTCTTCCAAGACGTGGAGGAAAATGGTCTTTATATGGCCTAATGTTTGTGACCATTACAGCCTTTCCGGAACTAGATGGACTGCCAACAGCCCCAAGCCTTGGTGTATCAACAGGAATAGCCCACAAGTCCTATGGGATCCTATCATATGGAACAAAATTCACTGTCCAAAATGGAGCCTTTGGTCCTACAGGACCATTTTGAACAGGTTGCCAACTTTTGATTGGTTATCCAAATGGTACTCGGTGGCGGACAACCGATGCCTGCTGTGTAAGAATGAATTTGAAACCAATGCTCATATCCTCTTTAGATGTGAGTTCTCCTTGTATCTTTGGAGCAGAATGTCCCTTAAATGTGGCTGGGGTGGCTCCCCTCCACACGGCTTGGATGAGACCCTTATTTAGGTCTTTAATCATACAAGATGCAACCTTGGATGGAGAAGATTCACCGGCCTTGTTCTCACGTGCCTTGTCTTTCATGTTTGGAATGAGAGAAACAATAGACTCCACGGCAAGGGTGCTTGCGACAACCTTAAAGTGTTTGACAATATTGTAAATAGTTTGCTTTTATTTGCCAAAGGTAACTCGGGTATCCTTAAAGCGGTGAAACCTGAGGTTCTGGATATGTAGGGTCTTTCTTAGACCTTGTAATGTATACGGGGTTTTTCTTACACCCCTATATGCCTTTTGAGAAATGAGTAATATTTTACTTTATCCAAAAAAAAGTTATATGATTTGACATTCTCTTGGACTTTTCCTTATACATTGATCATGGTGGATCATTATTTGGTGGTATATGCTATTTTGCCCTCTTTTAAGGTAGATGTTGATTAGGATCATGTGATCCCACTTTATGTATTCATTAGACATTCTCATCTCTCTTATTTGGTTCATTCTTTTTTTATACATCATATGGTGACTACTAGTATAATGTACATGTGCTTTTTATGTGGATGTGAAAATTCCCACATATGAATGCATATGTGAAAATTCCTACATATGAAAATATTTAGGGCAGATGTGTTTTTCTTGACCAGGAAGATGTTGACAGACCCTGCCACTCCATATTTTAGAGCATATGTATACAAGACCCAGCTCACCCCACATTTTTGATAGATGTATTATTTCCCACCTACATGTTTATATTTTCAACTATTGTCTCAGGTGAAACACGTGGATGCCTTGTTCTTATACTTTGCTTTTCTTTATCTCTTTTATTGTGATTCTTTCTTTTATGCACTCTTGGGTAGTACTTTACTTTTCTATGGGAAACCTTTTGTTTGACATCCTTTATTTCACAATGTTGCTCAATTCTATTTTAGTATGCACATACCAGTTTTTGCTGATGTCTTTTACTTTTTCTCCTCTTGATGGGATATGCTTCCAACCCCAGGTGTAGGTAAAGGAGAACATGGCATCCAACATGGACTTAGCTTAAGGAGTTGATGCTTGGAGACAAAATTGATATGGTTTAGATTTCCCTGTACTAGATCCTATTGTTGTATCATACATGTAAACCCTATGTGGGAGATTATGATGTACTTTATAATGTTATTGTAAAATTGAAAATAGTCAATATTTTTATTCCTCTGCTATACTTTTTGGTCTTTTGTATATCATTATTTGAAATTTGAAAAATGTACACCTATTCCAACATACCTTTTGACTGTGTTTGGAATGGATATTTTATTCTTCAAATTTTAGAAAGGAGTGGATCCCCTTTGGGTCCCACTCCTTACAACATGGTATCATAGTCCATGGTAGTCAGAATCTTACTATTTCAATTTTGTCTCCCTAACTAGAATCCTTACCTTGAATAGTTGCCCTCTAGGTGAGATGTTCACCCTAGAATTGATCTATGTTATTCTTAAGATGACGAGAGGTGCGATAAAGAGAGGCATTCTCTCCCCTTCTCCCAAGCCCATGATGGAGGCTGAACATCTAGGAGGGTGATAAACCAAGGCGGCAGCTAGGATTTGAACCCGGGTCCCTTCATGAGGAGACATCGTGCTTGACCACTTGATCCACTCCTTAAGATGATGAAAGGTTGATATAAGTTTTTGATAAGAACCACGATTAGTAAACCCTAATGTGATGAGGTTTTAAGTGATCTTACCCCACTATATAGGTTAATACTGACATATATATATATATATATATATATATATATATATATATATATACATATATATATATGGATGCTATAAGGTTTGACTTGAGGATGGAATTAGATGATGAGGATGAGGTACTAGTAGGATAAGGATATCATATTGTGGAAATATTGTGACTTGATTCTAGATTTGATTTTGGGCCCTGATTTTAGTTTTCCATCACAAAAGTTTTTACATCAAATTATTCTCCTTATAAGACTATATATACAAAAATAATATTTTCTGGATTTTTTTGATGTTTTCTTGAACTGAGTCACAATAAAGATATTTATGAAGCCTAGTTAGAGAAACCCTAGAATCATTTAAAAGAGAATCTTAACTGTAGATTTTTCTATGAAGAGGTGACTATGAATATGTGGAATAATATAAAGGTGTATTTGACCTATCCTCTTTGACCTTTGGTTGTTATGTGAACCTTAGGGTTGTTAGGTTAGAGACACAAGGAACTAAAGCTCAACACTAGTTGGTTATGACTTTTTAGTTGGATACATGGACAACTTAAAACCCTAAATATTCACAATCAAAATATGCAAAGTGACCATAGTACCTTGGTGATATTTAATTTGATTTGTTAGGTTGAATCTTTTACGGGGTGGTAAATAGTTTATCTTTATATTTTTAGGAGGAAACTTTTTAAGGGGTGGTATGTATAACCTACCAAAATCTGGAACTGTATCCTATTCCAAGGTTAAGAGGTTAGAGACCTTAGTTCTTTGGGTATAGCCAAATAAGATTGAGGATATAGCTAATGGTATTTCATGGTAACCATAATATGTAATGCGTGAATAAATCACCCTAAAACATATTCATGAAAATAAATATGACATAATACCCTCGTATTAATCATAAGATCAATAATGGATACATAACATATGTCACATGATATAAATGATAAATATAATATATAATCCTTTTGGTCTTAATGTGTAAGTATGAGACACAATTGGAAGAATGATAATAATAATGATAAAATAATATTGATCTAGATTTTTCTATGATTGTTTTGGGAACAAGAAATAAACAATAACTCCCAAACAAGATAATGTGATATTGAATTATTTATATAGTGGTAATAATGAATAATGGGCTAAAATTGATAAAAGGAAGAGTAATTGGATATTAATAACTTCAAATTTGTTTTCTTCGGATATGATATGGCTTGAAGGCCATGTTTGACAAATTTGGGATAATAATAATAATATCAATTTTATTTAGAAAAAGTTGATTTTCCTTCAAAGTATGAGATAAATCATTTAATGCCTCAAAAAGTGGAATATAATCTTCGATTCATAATCTACACACTAAAAATAGCCTTTGGGTGAATTTTCATGTAATTTGGATAATCTTTAATATACATGTGTACATTAGGAGAGAGAAAGTATGCAAAAGTCCAAAATATTAAATAATGTATTAAATAATACCAAGATAAAATAAATGGACAATTCACATTTCATATGTTTTAGTTTGCTTGAGGGTGAAGGTTCATATTATTTGCATAATAATAACTATTTTTATTTTAACTGGGAAAGAAAATAAGAATAAGAGTCAAATATACTAAATAAATTATTAAATGACTCTAAAATAGAAAATAAATCTCAAATTCGAAATCTACATGGAAAATTAGCTTATAGGTAAATTTTCAACTATTTGGACAATTTTAAATATTTTAGTTAATTTAGAGAGAGAATATAATTTAAGGAACAAAAATATTAAATGATATGTTGAACAAAAATAATTAATGGCAAAATTGTGTTTGTCACGTTTATTATTGCTCATAGTACTTGTTTCATATTTTTAGAAAGTTTCTAGAGACCTCTAACTCATTAAAGGGATTAAATAATTGATAATATTTAAAAATATTAAATAAAACATAGAAGTCTTAAAAAATAGAATAATTCCAAAATCGGATTGCTCATCTCAAAATTATCTAACCTACACAATTTAGATTTATTTAGACTTTGTTTGCACCCTCAAATAATTATAGAAACTTTTCTACATTAAATACATTAAAAGAAAGTTGGAAATTTGTATTAAATGACATTCATCGCAGCCCGCATGAACATTAAATGTGGATCAAGGTCTGGTATTTTGGGAATAACTCCCTCATTTCTCAATGAAACTTCACGAAATGAGTTGCATTGGATTAGAAATTTAATTTCACATCCATCCATACCCTATGTGAGACCTATAATGGAGAATTTTAGAAATGCCTACACTTTTTCCTCAAGTCTTCCGAAACAACTTCTCGCACAACCCTTGAACAAATTCATATAAATAGGACCCTACCCTCATGTGAAATGCACACCTAAAGACTCTGCTCTACTTTCAATTTCACCTTGCATCGTCTTTTCATCCACCACTGAATATGGTTCTTGGATTGAGTTTGTGGAACCTCTCACTGATGTCTTGCTCCTTCAGAGCGTAATTGGACCTCAGGTAAACAACTTTGACACTTATTCATCATGATCGAATGGTTAGTTTCACAAACGAGCAATGAATGAAAATTTCCCCAAACTCTTGGATAAACTTATTCTTGCCTATCCGACTACGGCTTGTGTAGTGGGCAAGGGGATGATCCCTTGTGTTTTCCCCTTTTTGCCCCTTGATTCTCTTTTATTTTCTTTTTTCTCATTATGTGTATTCTTATAAATTACCACTTTTTAATTCAATTTGTCACTTTTCACTCCAGTATGAATAGTATATTTATAATGTTTCATAACGTAAATTTTTTATTTTTGCTTCAAGGACAAATTGGTTTCTTGCAATTTAATTTCACAAATAAATTAGTAAATAAAGTGAATCTTGTAAAAATCATATCTTTTGTTGGAAGCTCCAAAATTATAAATAAATATGTTTTGAATAGAAAAAATGATCTATATCTTATAAAAATTGTTTCAATGTCTGATTTGAATGTTTCAAAGGATAATTTTTGGGAAATGAAATATCTGCAAAAAATTCATAAAAATTGTAACTTTGTCATATAAACTCCAAAATTAACATAAAAATATATTTTTTTTATCAAGAGAACCTAATAAGTCGATTGGTGAGATTTTAAGAGTCAAAATCCGAGGTTTTCCACAAAGGTCTAGATTTAGAATTTCTTTACACATTATAAAACCCTAATACATGTGAATAATTTGTAATTAGGAAAAAGTGATCTTGGAAACAACTAGATTGGTGAAGAGTGTTTCTAGGACTTTGGTTTAAGGTAAGTTTGCATCAACTATTATTCTACATTGAGAAATAACCTATTTTCTTCCTTCTCTTGGTCCTATGGACACTAGCCTACACATTATCTCTTTTTCTTTGAAAATTATGCTTCATGTGAAGTACCTTTTATTTGTTATTGATCTTGTGATCATGTTATATGATTTGAAATTCTCTTGGACTCTTCCTTATACATTTCTCATGGTGGAACATTCTTTGGTGGTATATGCTCTTTTGCCCTCTTTTAAGTTGGATGTTGATTAGGATCATGTGATCCCACTTTATGTATTTGTTCGATGTTCTCATCTCTCTTATTTGGTTCATTATTTTCTATTATATTATTATGCATCATGTGGTGACTACTAGTATATTGTACATGTGCTTTTTATGTGGATGTGAAAATTCCCACATATGAATGCAGATTTGAAAATTCCCGAATATGAAAATATTTAGGGCAGATGTGTTTTTCCTGCCTAGGCAGATGTTGACAGACCCTGCCACTCCATATTTTCGAGAAGATGTATACAAGACCCTGCTCACCCCACATTTTTGTTAGATGTGTTATTTCCTACCTACATGTTTATATTGTCTAGTATTGTCACAGGTGAAACACATGGATGTCTTACTCTTATACTTTGATCTTCTTTATCTCTTTTATTGTGATTCATTTCTTTTATGCCCTCTTGGGTAGTACTTCACTTTTTCTATGGGAAACCTTTTATTTGACATCCTTTATTTCACAATGTTGCTCAATTCTATTTTAGTATGCACATACCAGCTTTTGTTGATGTCTTTTACTTTTTCTCCTCTTGCTGGGGTATGCTTCCAACCCCAGGTGTAGGTAAAGGAGAACATTGGCTTCCAACATGGACTTAACTTAAGGAGTTGATGCTTGGAGACAAACTTGATATGGTTTAGATTTCCCTCTACTAGATCCTTATGTTGTATCATACATGTAAACCCTATGTGGGAGATTATGATGTACTTTTATAATCTTGTTGTAAAATTGAAAATAGTCAATACTTTTATTCCGCTTCTATACTCTTTGGTTTTTTGCAAACCATTATTTAAAATTTGAAAATTTTACACCAGTTCTAGCATACCTTTTGAGTGTATTTAGAATGGATGTTTTATTCTTAAAATTTTAGTAGGGATTGGATCTCCTCTACGTCCCACTCCTTACAAATGAAGCATTAAAGAATAAGAGTATGGAGATAACTGTTGCTAAGTGTGTGTGTGTGTGTATATATATATACATACATATTCAAAAGGATGCAAGTATATACATGTTGGGAGAACCTTAGTGCCTACTTCCAACCCAAGTAAGATGTTTAGCCACACATGTTAACGGGAAGCATAACAACATTACAAATGTGTGGATACATCAAGAATAACAAAGAGGGAAGATACAATGTGGGGGAAGATAATAGATTTGGAGAAAGAAGGAATCGATACACCAATGATACTTCTTTAGATCTAGATCTGGTGCGGAGGTGGAATATGGCAACTCCTTCTCTCGAAGAAGAGGGTGGTAGACCTTCTCTCTCCTCCAACTTTCATCTTTCAAGATCTAAGAGCTCAGGAGATGAGTGAGGATGACTCTGGAGTTTTGGAAGCACTTCATGGCTCTCGATGATCTAATGCCGCCTGGTGTGAGGAGTCAGGGGCCTATTTATAGGTGCAACCCACCGACTTAACCTTCTATCACGATCACGGCGTATATCACACCTCATAGTCACAACCTTCTATAGCAAGTGCCTCGGTAACGATGAGGAGGCATTGTCACGACTGCAACTCTAGCAAAGGCCAAAATAGGTGTCACGATCGTGACACATCCTTGTTCGTGACGCATGTCGTGGTTTCAACTTCTATCTAGGTTGCATCCTTGTCCTGGTTGTGACATCTTTGCCATCCTGCATGGCGGTCGTGATGGGTCATCGTGATCGTGAATAGTGTCACGGTCGCAAATAGGCCTTGTTGACCCTGGGCTCTATACCAGGTGTGACATCCATGGGTCGTCATCATAGTCGCAGTGTAGTGTGAACCTGCATGGAGTGGGAGGGAGTATCAAATCTAGATTTCACCCAAGGACATTCAAATAAATAGAAAAGTCCACTAAAGGGATGCTAATATAGGAATAAAACAAATGAAAAAAGTTCACAAAATGAGATGTTATCACCCTTGCTTATAAAAATTCTAGCTTACTTCTTCTCAGGTCCTTAAGTGGAGATGTCTATCTCTATCTTCTTACTGAGATCCTATATGAAGAGGATAATTCCTTTCTAATGTCCAGACAAGTGACAATGGTGGCGCTTAGTTTTCTTTATCCTTTAAGTGAAAAGGATAGATTCCTTTTACACTTACCCTTCTCTATAACTTGAGCGTAGAAGACTTGAGCTTAGCCTTAGTATACTTCTTAGCCTTTCCTTTATCTAGTACTCACTTCTGCTGATCATCATCACATATTTATCCTTCTTCCTTGCATTAGCATCAACATGCCAAGCATTTGATAAACTAACTATATGATTCATACAATGCTTGCATAATCATATTCATGGTCAACTCTTGACCTAAGAGAAATCCTACTCATTCCACATGTCCAATCAAATTGAGAAAATGGGGTTCTACTGGATCTCCATTTGTCAGTTTGCACTCAATTAGCACTTTGGAGACATTATACCTTCTATGCTTTACATGATTCTTAAGATGTGTTACCATCTGAAGAATGTCTATGTTTTCTGTTGTTTCTTACAATAGAGCATTAGGTATTCAAATGTCAATGGCATCATTGGCATGCTTCCAATAAGCATCCTTTTAGCCTCAGGCACTTTTGGAGCGCGTTCCTCTAGTATTGGTCTATCAAGGATAGAGTTTTCTCTCATTGATGAGAACATTTCTCAAAGTCCTTAACCAATTGTGGAACTTTATCCCATTTTGTCCTTCTTAAGGACTGATCACAATTTGAACATGTTTGTGTTTGACATCTAATGCTACAAAGAAATATTGAAATTTTTTAAAACATTGTTGATTTAGTTTGATTTCATAAATTTGATGATATTATTTAGGTGTTTAATTAACTACTGCTCCCACTATTTTATTCAAGTTTATAGCTCTCAATATCAATTTGGAATATTATGGTTTACAATATTCTACTGGGTCAAGATCCAAAACAACTACATCAATACCCAACCAACGCTGGCGCTCATGACCAATTATTAAGGTAGGCAATCATGCCAATTACATCATATGAAACTCTTCGATAGATGATATGCACAACTCCTTGCCATGATCATCTGAATGCATCTGGGCCCAAACTATCTGAAAATCACCAATCAAGCCTGATCTAAAAGCTGACATGATAATAATGCACTCCACTTGGCGGGCCCACATTTTACCATCATACTTCCATGAGATAGACAACACATCTCCCTTGGGGAGCCCACACTTAGTCGATCAAGTTTTTCATGTGTGCCACTTTTGGAAAGCATCGAAGACTTGGTATTACATTTGAGGGATTTGTATGTATAAATACATATACTTTGTCCAATCACCACATATATAGTATGTATCATATACATGCTATAACCATAAATGAGAACATGCAATAAATAAAACACACAAGCAATGGTTATGTCCATACTAATGTAATTCCTTGGAGCCACAAGGAAGTACTACCACCTATGATCCACATCATATGAAACCTATTGTTGGTGAAGATCTATGCTCAAACCAATCCTGGTTGATTGGTTCAGCTCTTGAACCAGTGGACTCACCTCCTGGTCGCTCGGTTGGGCTCTACTGAAGCGATCGTCTGGTTCTCAGGTCTAAGAAACTTTTGGACACCTCCACCCGATCAGTTGGGCCCCCATTTGATCAGTTCATCCTCCTATCGACTGGCCTCCTCAATCCTCCAGTTGATCAGGTCATTTCACAAGCCACTTGTTTCGTCTTTATGCAGATCGTTATCTCACGTCGAAACATAAATTAAAACTATCCTATTTCTTATTACATTGTATATGGGTAAAACCTCGAGTTACATTTGAGGGGAAATAGGAAGAAGAAAATTAATTTACATTTAGAAAGGAGAGAGAGGCTCGATTAAACATGATTATTACATTGTATCTCAACTTGACGTCAACACCAATACTTTTTGCAATTGAATTGCACCCCCAAAATGGGCATCTGGTGTAAACGAGATGGGCATCTCACATCATCCCAGACGGCCATCATACACAGGTGAAACGGGCTTCTCGCAACCCAAGTCAGGCAAAGTTCCAACCAATGTACAATACAATCAACCTGACACTCCAAACAACAGTCTCAACACTTGAACTGATAATTTGGCAGTCTAGTCAGTTGATATGTTCCCTAAATTGAAATACCTAAACACTTTAGTAATCAATTCTATCATCATTCAAGATCAAACTCCTATTCTAGATGAGTTCCTAAGTGTGTGACTCTATAGGTCCCATATCACGTTGGTAGTGAATGTCCATAACTAGCTTATGACATCACAAGCAATGAGCGGTGCCTAGTCGCACATCATTGCTACCCAAGTGAATGGAAAGTTGGGGAGAAATTTCAACCTACAATATGTGTAAGGTGTTATAATGTTTTTATAGTTCCTTTGTCACTTATATCTAGATTGAACTAGAGGCATGGAGAAATCATCCTCGTTATTAATCAATCTTGTTCCTTGAACCAGAGCAGACTGCATGAGATATATGTAAGTTCAATATCACATATTGACTCACATGCGTATGGCCATACTTTTTCCAATCTCGCTAATTAAGAGGCCTTAGATATCATACTCTTGTAGGAGGGAAAAATCCTATCTCTATCACTCACAATCATTCCCCATGTGTCAAAGTCACCCAATCATCACCGTTATAACAACCCATGCTTCATGATTGTGTTTGATGATGTCAAAGTGTACCCAATGACTTGTGATGAGTGTAGTGGTTTTAGGTCTAAGAACCACACCACCACAATCATTGTGAGGGATGACTATGACTTTCATGATGATGGCTTCCATGTATCAGTCTCATAGTGGGTTTGTCTGATACACTGTTCTCTAAGATGTACCTATGTGCTTGGTTTGATATTGTCATATCGGGACTAATGAGATTTAGTCATCAACCAACTCAAACTCTGATCTTATGTGTTATTGTTGTCTATCAACCTTCCACAATAACAACCAATCAGGGACATAATGAGAATATGTATATCTAATCTTAACATATATATGATCTCATCCACACAGATAGTAACTTGAATACATACGTCATTGAGTAATATAATTATTTAGACATTTATTATGTTATTCATTATATCATAACGGAATATACAAAATAAATTGGAATCTTGACTTTGTTATTAATTAAATTATTTATATGTTATGCCATTACAATCATCACATGATTGGCTCTATGGGCATACATACCAATAGATTCCCACTTGAAATTAGAGCCAATCACCCACGGATCTCATCCAGAGTGACCTAACATGACCATCATGCTTCTGCTGCGTAAGACCTTTTATAGCGAGTTTAGTAGTGTTTGCTTTAAATTAGTATTTTGTAATTTTCACATCTCTTCATTGTACCACTACTCATATGAGATGGAAATGCCATAGTATGTCATCTAAGATTCCCAACCTAACTAGTAGCTCCATTGTTGTCATCAATATTTCTACTATGTCATCAATGGTTGGAACCAACATAAGTTCATAAGTATGAACTTCTTGATCCATACAATATCCTCTATTATTTTGATAACATAGAGATACTCGACTTCTTTCATAGATTCAAACAACTGTCATTAGCTCATAACTCTATCTAGCTTACAATCCTAATTTGTCACCAAACATAAACTTGGATTGCAATTTTTCATCAGTTTGGAAGGTTGCATGGGTGTAACCCTTCACATCCAACTCTTCCATATTACCATAATGAAGGAACCTATCCTTTAAGTTCTTTACAAGCACCTAAGGATGTTCTTTATGGTAGTTCAATGACTCTCATTGGTATCTGACATATACCCTATCATCATATGTAATAGATAGGAAATTTCTAGGCATGTATATATATGTCTTCTCATCATGTCAAATACATATGAGATGACTTGATATCCTCTTGTCATGTCCAATACGTACGAGATTACTAGATATCTTCTTGTCATGTCCAATACATATGAGATAATGGGATAAGTACATAAAATTGCATTCAAGACAGATCCAATTGTGAATGTACATGGCATCTATCCAGATGTTCCTATTCTTCATAAGAATTGGGACACTAGGCTCAATTCCATAGATCATGTACACATTTGCTCTCATTGAGTCTTGCATTTTGAACCCTCACCATTTTTCCAATGTATGTGCCCTTACTTAGGTCAAGAAGCTTTCCAGATCTATCTCTATAGACCTCAATCCCTATCACATAGGATGCTTCACCTAAACCCCTCATATAGAAGGTACTTTCCTTTCCAGGTTTTAACATTTGCAAGATAAGGACGTTATTCCCCATCATTATGTGGAATATAAATACTCTCCCACTAAATCTTTTGCAATCAAAGATTCCATCTTCATTGTGACTCAAGTCAAACCCTTTAATTGTCTTATCAAATAGAAGATTCTAGCTTTGAGATGCTTGCTTCAATCCACAGATTGACTTTTGTAGCTTATAGACTTTATTTGCATTAACGGATTTATAAAACCATTAGATTGTGTCACGTACACATCCTCTTAACCATTCTGATTAAGGAATACCATCCACTTGCCAAATCTCATAGTCATACCAAGCTGCAAAAACAAGCATGATCCAGATGGATTCAACCATGGTAATTGCTGAAAAGACTTCATCCATGTTGGTATTCTTACAAAAACCCAAATGCCCCTATGGGTTTTACCCCTTTGTGTGGATCCAACAAGGTCATACCTTGATGGTTACATGGAGTTCATAATTGATCTTATGGACACAAGCCATTTCTCATATTCCGATCCCTCAATAGTTTCTAGGTAGGTTGTTGACTCATCTCTATGATCAACTCGCCGCCTTATGAGTTATAAAATATCATAATATTTCAAACTCAAGGCATGTTGTACTAGAACTATGAGTTCTTTGTTGACATAGGGAACTTGAGATTCCACAACAAGTTGTGATTCTCTTAGTTCCTATTGTACCTCTATAGGTTCTATGTTTTCTTAACATGTCGAGTTCTACTTTTACTCGTATTGATTCCTTTGGAACTAATTTCCATTTAGGAGTTCAGCCATCCTAGCAACAAATACTTTGTTGTCAGTTTGGAATATAAGTAGTATCCAACAAGATAACATTCATGTGATTTGTGGATAAAGCCCTTTAAGAAATAATTGTTCTTATATAAGCCTTCAATCCTAATTACTACAGACTCATCGGGACTCCTCCCATGCCATATTTCATATGGTGTCTTTTGGACCATTTTTTATGCTACATTGTTATTAGTATAAAGCATGTGCCGAAGGAAATTGGACAATTGGTTGGTCCTCCTATCCAATCAATGTTTGGACACCATCCAAATGGTCGGTTTGGCCTTCTAGGATGGTCGACTAGCCTCATGTCCAACCAATGTCTAGACTCCTTCCAAACAGTTAGTTGGGTCGACCAGGCGGTCATCTAGCTCCTTCATTCTATCATCCATTGTGTTAGGTCATCTCACCAGGTGATGATCATCTTCTTCATAATTACAAGAAAGGAAACTATCCTATTGCTACTTTATTACATTGTAAAGAGAAACCTCAAGTTATATTCGAGGGGAGAAAAGGTAGGAAATAATTAACTTTACATTGGGAATGAGGAGGTAGAGGTTCGACATGCAGACCAAGATAAATAGGAATAAAACTAAACCATCCAACTACACACAGATTTTGGGTTTAGGTCATAACCATGCTACACATTCACCATAAAACCAATTTTAGTGTGAGGCATGTAAGTTGCATATATATCATATACATATATATATATATGTATGTATATATAAATATATATATATATATATAAGTTTAGGATTATGTGGTCATTGATTGGATATGCATATGAGAAAGTTTAAATATTCACATCGTATGCAATAAATAAATGATAAACTAAAAATCCAATCATATCGATTATCCCAAAATATAGTGAATTGATGTGGCTCTCATGCCACTATTGGGAAATACATGCATGGAGTAAGGAAGCGAAAATAATTTTTTTATCTATATGTATTCCCATAACAATAAGATCACATCAACTACTATGAAATAGGAAGGATGGTTTAACGAGTTACACCTGATCCTGGAGCAAGTCCAGTGACTACAACTTATTATAGTTACAACTATCTTTTAGTTGCTCTTAGACATTGGTTGTCCAACTCTTGGTGTTTACAACAAACAATGAATAGGACAACTTCTGTAGTGACTCCTTTGGTCTCTTCACAGACTGTAGACCCACTTTTCCTTCCTAGTAGTAGCCAAATGACTCCTTCCTCTAGAGTAGTCCACATAGACCAACTAGAACTCATGCCGCTCTGCTAGAAAAAATACGAAGGAGTTTTCCCTCCTGTCGGTGAACTAGTCACCAACTTGCTCTCCCACAACAATGATCGTATAACGTCTCTGAATTATGTCATCTCGATACTTAGAAGGCCCGAGAGGGTAAGTCTAAAATCATTAGATAATTGTTTCAGAGAGCGATGCGGAAGCATTATACGCATACATGAACATTGAAATATAATGCATACACCATAACATTTCTCAACATTCAACATGTATATAATTACAACATGAATTATTACAACTTACATTTACACAATTTAAAGAAACTTTTACAAGTCTTCAAACATGTATGCTAAAAGGATCTAAACACAATAGGTACAACTTGAGCACTACTCATTCCTTATCTTTTCTCCCATACTAGCTCTTAACTTAGAAAATATATGAAACATCGAATCAACACAATGTGTTGTGTACATCGGTGAAAGATATATAACAAGTAACACATCATAGCTATTTCACCCAAGAAATCTAGTCATATACTTAGATAAATCCCATGTACCTGAGTTCAGAGATTCTTATCATATATGGTCATCACCTGATTAATAATAATTAATCAACATTAATAAAAATTTCACCATATTTTGGATCCATATTAGGGTTTAGCCAAATCTAGGTTGAAACTGTCCTAACTTACTATTAAGTATTTTTATACTGATCATAGGGTCATTAGTAAGGTCTGGTAAATTTTTCATATTTTCAGATAATTTGTCTATTTTCTAAAAATAAAATGAGGATTAAAGCCTATAATTATTCATTAATTAGAAAAGATCCAACACTTAAGCACAATTTCAAGATTATTATCCATATTTAGTTTCCTTATAATACTAGGGCTTAATAGTATTTTTCTCATATTTCATCTCAATAATTTTATAATTATACCATTTAAATGAAGTGACTCTCATCTAAATTAAATATCATCAATATCAATGTCTCAAAAGTATGATATAAGAGTTTTATAATAAAGAGGGTACTTCTCTGAGTCTTTTCATAGTTTTGATGGATTTATTGGCCAAGGGGTCTATTTTTAATCACATTTCTAAGGTCTGGTATGTATATAGGAGTTAAAAGGAATTTTACCTTTTGGGATTAAGATGGTTGTCAAATCTTCGCATCTAGTGCCTCCAGCTCATGTAACGTTAGTCTTAATTGTATCTAACTAGCTTCTAGACTAGGTTCTTGAGCTGTCGGCTTAGGTTGGATGAACCAGATGGGTGATTGGCCTTGGTCATCAAGATTCCACTGTCCCTTTCTCTCATGCCATCTGTGTCGTCGACAAGAGTTTGACGCTTCGTTCTCTATGGGGTTCCACCTGCATGACATCTCCTATGAGGCTCCAAGCCTAGCACTACTTTGGTGTGGCAAGATACATAGAACCTTCTCTCCTTTTTTGTAGGACCACATTCCTCTCTCTCCTCTGCTCTCTACAACGCTCCTCTGTGGTTGCTGAAAGTGGAAATGCTGCCATGATAAGGAAGTCAGGTGACCTCCACAGCAGAAACCTGGGTGAGGAACAAACTTCTTAGAGGTAGCAAGATTAGTGATGCCATGAGGATCTCTGGTGGATAGACTTCACAATAGTAGTGTATGTGGTCGTGTAGATCCTTCTCTCACAGACCTGATGCCGCCAGAACAGAGAATGGGGAAAGAATAGCTATCTGGAAACAGAGATGACAAGGAGGGATAGGTGGGGCAAGGCTTTGGGATTCTTTTTCCAAGCCTTACTTGACCTCTTGAGGCATTTCTCATATCTAATGGGTCATTGTAAGATGTAAGGGGAGAAGGGAAATGAGAAGAGGGGTCGATCACTCTGGTTTGGGAGTCGACATTGGGAGGACTTAGATATAGAGAGGTTGATTTTCTTCTGCATTGCTTTGTTGTCTGCAAATTATAGGACGTTGAGTAATAGCTAATAAAGTGGATCTAACTAGCATGTAAGCCCTCCCAAAACTCATGCGACTAGCTCCAATTGGTGGGTGGGGAGGAGCTCCTTTTAGTTTCATGATAAATCAGAGGTTGATGATGGATCCTAATCTGTCAATCTCCCAGATCAACGTCTTGATCTAGGTCACACACACTAGTGGGGTTCATGCCCAACAGGTTGGCCATCATGACACAAAAACATCATGACATAGGTACTAAATAACAAAATATCCAAGTTCGCACCTCATTTATGTCATGAATGTCCCCAACTTCAAATGACTATAGCCCTTTGAAGTAATCTTTAAACATCCTAAAATTTTAGATATAGACTAAAAATATCCTAAAGTAGATTATATAAGAGTTTGAGACACAAAACCATTATATGGTCATGCAAATAAATTCTTAAAATAACCTTATAAATAGATGTGTAAACCTAGAATTCAATTAAATTGATCACCAAATATTGACCTGAAAAGTCCAACATACCTCAAGGCCCATTGTTTGGCCAGTTGAGTTTGTTGTTAATAATAAATGGACTTCTTGGACTCTTAATTACCCAGGTCGATTCATAAAAAGGTATCCATCAAAATTGAACTTAATTTGATCTAATAATCATTAATTACATTTCTAGCTACATATTTTAGGTGAAAAGATTCTATAATTGAGTAACAAATTCCTCAATTTGGTATCAATCGTTTACATAATAGTTGTGGTCTTGAAGTACTATATTGGGTATCAAAACCCTAAAGTCAGGGTATAGATCCTTAGTTGTTCTCTCCCATCGCTATCCCTCCCTAGTTAGGTAGGACTTACTTAGGGCTCTCTTGGTTACCACAACTAGAGAGGAAAACAATTGTTAGAGAAACTGATTCACAATTGTTTGTGTTATTGTTGTACTTTGGGAAGCCCCCAGTACCCCTTTATTTATAGGTGGGGTTAGGATAGGGGTTCCCAGTCTATTTGGGATTTGTGTGGGAGTGGAAGGGACCTGAAGATCTTGAATTTTTGCAACATGCGACATCTGAAATGGCCATCTAACAGTCCAGATGGTCATATGGCACTGCAAGACAGTCATATCTCTCTGCCAAACAGTCATCTAGCAGTTTCCCAATCGCATATGAACTTGGTAATTTGTTTCCCATTAATTCTAAACATTAATTCCTTGCACCATAAGTATTGTGCAATCGAAATGATTTAGGAAAGTATCTAGAACCTTCCTATGACCTAATTGAGTGATCTTGCATGTTTGAGACAGTCGTCTTGCTCACCTAGATAACCATCTGGTGATCCAAGCTGAGTCGGTCAGTTCAACAGATTGAACCGGTTAGTTCAAACCTCAGTTTGGATAGAACTTGTCCAATTTCACTTTTGATTAGTCTTGCAACCCAAACGACTATCTCAACACTTGAGATGACCGTCTGGTGCTCCAAACGGCCATCCTACCCTATGAGACGATTGAGTGGGGTGCAGTTTGTTGATCTGTTGCATGAATTGAGTACCTAAACACTTTAATAATCAATTCAATCATCATTCAAGATTAAACTCTCTCTAGATGAGTTCTTTTGTGTGTCTGACCCTATAGGTCCCATATCACATTGGCAGTGAATGTCAATAATTTTCTTATGATAGCACAAGCAGAGAGTGGTGCCTAGTCACACATTAGTGCTACCCAAGTGAAGGGAAAGTTGGAGAACAAATTCAGCCTACAATCTGTGTAAGGTGTTGCGGTGATTGTATAATTCCTTTGTCCTTGATATCTAGGATGAAGTTGAGGCATGTAATCATCATACTCTCAATGTTCAATCCATGATCCTTGAACCAAGAGAAGACTGTCTGAGATAATGTGACCTCAATATCATATGTTGATTCACATGTGCATGCGCATGTGTTTTTCAGTCTCGCTTATCAAGTGGTCGAGATATTAATATCCAGTAGGAGGGACAAATCCCATCTCTATCACTCACAGTCTATCCCCATGTGTCAAAGTCATCCAATCATCATTGTTATAACAACCCATGTTCTAAGACTGCATTTGATGATGTCAAAGCGTACCCAACGACATGTAATGAGTGCAATGATTTTAGGTGTAAGAATCACAATCACCACCTTCACTGTGAGAGATGACTATGATACCAATGATGGTTTCCATGTGTCACTCTCAAGGTGGGTCTGTCTGATATACTGTTCCCTAACATGTATCTATGTGTTTGGCTTGATATTGCCATATCATGACTAATGAGATTCAATCATCAACTAACACACACTCCATCTTATGTGTTACTGGTGTCTATCTACCTTCCATAGTAACAACCGACCAGGGACATAACAAGAATGTACATACTCTTAGCATTCATATGATCTCATTCTCCAAGTCATGTACTTGAAGACATACACCATTGAGTATTGTCATTCTTTAGACATTCATAACATTTCCTCTTTATCTCATAACTGAATGAAACATAATGAATTGTAAGCTTGCCTTTATGAGTATTAATCAAATCCTTTTTGCTATATGCCATGTTGATCATCGCATGATTGGCTCTATGGGCATACCTTACAAACATATAGTGCATATGTTTTGTTATAAAAGTTTTGATAAGTACATATGTACATTTAAATTAAATGAGGATCTTATTTGACCAGTTGCTAAAGAGGATAAACTAGTACATTTTTTGCTCTGGAATGGTGTATTTTTTGTATATGTCTTATGTGTTGGGTCGCAACGTACTTTTTGCACATGGTATCATGAATGCCATTTCATCATGCACTTGAATATATCAAGGTCAATGGAATGCATTGACATGAGTCCTAAAATAAAATTTTGATAAACTCCTACAGTTGAACCCACGCCTAAACAGTCCAATCTTGGCTTCACCCTTAGTTGTACCCCTTGTTGTGGCAATGCATCTGCATGAATACATACTAATCAAAACATCATTAAATGGTATTAAAGTCTCATTTGGTTGAGTGGAAAATCAGCACACCCCAAGAATTGTTAAACATGAAAACAAAAGTAGTGAATTGGAACAACAATGTTTTCATTTGGTTCCTTGTAGTTCCATTTCATTCATATGGTTTGTTTCTATTTGGTGAAAATAGTTGTGTAGGGTGTTTTGTGATTTTGCAATATGTAGACACAGATCAGGGCACACATGAGCAAGTATCTAAAGCTCGAAATATATAGCAGTACATAGCGCTGGATGTGATTTGCATCATCACACTGAAACAGGTACATTTTGTAGATACATGACACCTAAGAATCACATTTTCTCAATAGGCAGTACGAGAAGGAAAATGAATTGTGCTCATTCTAGGTACAATTGGTTTATTAAATTATATACATGATAGGGGTGACAAGTACAGTTGACTTTCTTATTAGGGTGGTTCTACATGAAACCAAACCTATTCAATTGGAAATCACAATGTTGAAAGCATGAGTCCATTTCAGACCAACCAAACAAGCCCTAATTCACATTTTATTAGGATATGTAATTTAATATATTGAATGAAAGTTAACATGAGAATTAAATTTATCACTTTTATAATATATTCCCATATATTTTTGAAAAATAAAATGACAAGGAGTGTATGGTAATATCAGAGTGGGTGCATATGTAAATAGTAACCAGGTTCAATCCACGAGTAGTAAAATATTATTCAAAGAACTCATGTCATGCAATAGGTTCTTCACAAACTTCGGTGTTGCTCCTTAGTTAGGGGGTCAAATTTGACAAATTAAATGTCCTTACAAGATGTTGATAATTACTTGACTGATTAGTTTAGATAAGTTCCTCATTGGTTATAACTCATGCTCTATAAGTTTTTAGGGAACCATATTTTCTGTATATGATGAAAATATGATGAGGATTGTCTTCACTCTACTTCTATTGTCCCCTCACCATGTTGATATGGGAGAACTTATTCCATATTGACAATGATCCAAACAATATCATTGATTGGACCTTCAACATATCTTATGTGGTTTATCTAGACAACATTACCTAGAACATACACATATGTTGTCTTGTCCCATTTTTTATAGTATCTGGATTAGATATCATGGGTTCTAGCATTAAGAAAAGGATAGTGGCATGATCTAGTTGGGCTCCTCGATCGTGGTCTTTCTCTTATCCTTCACATGTAGTGCATCCATAATGGCTTGAGGAAGATTGACCGGCCTAAATCGCGTGTCCGAAAAGTGGAGGCGGATTTGAAGTAGTCTGACTTTTAAATTTATAACCCGAAACCTTCTAGCCCCCGCAACTTTGTTTACGGGGTCGAAGTAGATATACGGGGTCGAACACAGGGACAAGGGTGGTAGTGTTGAGAGCACGGAATCGACACGTTACACTCCGGCAAGGGTAAGGAGATGGTAAAAGATCCCCAAGGGAACAACAGGATAAGATCGATAAAACAAAGAAATCTATCTCCAACTGGAGCTACAAGGTAAAATTAAGGTTTTTAGCATTTATTAGTTTTTAGGGTTTTCGCGCAATGGAAACAGAGACATAATACTATCGCTTAGTAGGTAACGAAGGAAAAGACTTCGGTAAAACAAGCGGCAGCAGAAAACATCATGTACCCCTCCTCTCGAAGCGGGTACCTCTGACTAAGCATCAACACCCCTCTCGAGGTTGCTGGACTTAAGTTAGAGTGGAAAGGTTACCACGACAACTCCGATCATGGGCACTCTCGTACTCCAGTATCGGACCAAACACTAGAGCCACAACATCTCTCTCGAGGCTGTTGCAACGGGAAAACACGATTCGGTAGCTAATCGAAACGCGATCCAAGCATACAAGCTAGAGTTCAGATGTTAAACATAGCAATCATCCAACAAAGGCACCAAACATAAAGTAGCAGATAATTAAAACTCTTCTACTTCCATTAACATATAAGGGTCTGAATACATTGCATAAGTAAAAGAAGTAAATGACTAAAATAGGTAAAGATAAACATCGCCTCCTTGATCTAGAAGGGCGACAGACAGTAGCAGACTCTTCAGCCCGATACCGGGCGGGGGCCTTGCCCGATACGCCCGTGTCGGGTGGCACCCTCTCAGGCGACACGCTCATGACAGGTAGACATATCGTGTGGGGCTCCCTTGCCTGATACGACCGTGTCGGCGGCACCCTCTCGGGCGACACGCCGTGACTAACGATGCTTATCGGGGTTCGGTATCGTGTCGGGCTAGAGTGTTGCTTCTAGTATCGGTCACTTGTATCTGGTATCCTTGTCGGCCGATATCAGCCTGCAGTGGTGCCCAGTCCGGCCCTAAGTGAACCATTCCCTCCCTCTCGGGATGGGGAAGTGCTCACCTAGAATCGCCCGACACAACCTATGAGGCATGATATGCTAGCTCTTGAAGCTTTCCTGAGTTGGCTCGCACAAGGTTCTGACCCGTCCCATCGGAGTCCTATAGCTGCTATTTATAGGCAGCGGTTGGGGAAGTTATGGTGCTCCGGACACCATGTGTTCTTCCTTCAACTCCATTATTGCGGCTTCAGCGATACCCAATATGCATGTCGCCCGACATAAGGATGTCAGGCTGTCGGTCATCGTGACGAGTGGCGTCTGCCGGTGGGTGGCCCGTATCGCCCGACACGCTTCAGCAGTTCTGGCAGGTTTGGCTCCCTGTCAGGTAAATGGTGTATCACTCATCCGCTTCCTCTTGCGTGGCACCCTAGTATCGGGCGGCAGTGTATCGTGCCACCCTGTCGGGCAGTGAGCGTATCAGCCGATTGGTTGGTAGGAAGGCCGATGCAGGTGGAACACATTTGTGGGCTGGGACAGGCCTTTTAGCTGATAAATAAGTTAAAAATCAGGGAAAACTCTACAAAAGATGATAAAATTGAGTTAAGAGTATAGCGAGGCCTATTTATTCAAAAACATGGCAAAAAGGAGAGGAAAATAGTTTAAAAGGGAACTTTTGATAACGAAATAAGGGCCAAAAACATCAAAAAATTTGGTGTTATCAACTCCCCCAAACTTAGCATTTTGATTGTCCTCAATCAATCTTTATACTTTGTTTTGTGATGCTTCTTCTAGACCGGTATAGTTTTCAGGCTAAGGTTTCGAGCAAGCATTGAGATGTCTTACTGAGAATGCGGCCTGACCACGAACAATAGAATTTATTTCTCCTTCCTTATCTTTCACACCAAACAGCTTCTCGACAGCCTCAGCGAGACTTTGGTGCATGATTTTGAAGTTAGCTTTCACACCAAATAGCTTTTGGGGGCAGAAAGTTGTGTGCTTGGGTAGGCTTAAGTATTTTTGGGTTTTTCTTGTTTCTCATCAGTCCATCCAGGTAAGGGTCTGTTAGTGGGGAAGTGGTCCCTGCAGTCCATGCCAGTTGGCTTTAGAGCAGTGATTTCACATCCTACGTACCACTGTCCCGGATCTACCATGCCTAAACATGAGTACTTTTGGAGAACAAGTGTGTATATGTATATATATATTTTTTTCTTTTCTTTTCATTTGGCACAACTCTCATGCTTTTATTCACTCTCATAAGGCTATTCTCTCTTTTTGGGATTTTGTTGGGTAAGGGAAAACAAGAGAAATTTTTGCTATTTGGGCAGCTTTTTCCTTCTGCATACACATCTCTTAGCTGTCGCGAGATTATTTTTCGAAATTTTTGGCGTGGAAAGTCGTAGTATTTTGTTGTTTGAGGCAGCATTATCGTAAAGACATAACAAAACTTGGATCTCCTTATGAACATAGAAAACAAATTGGCAAGAAGTCATATCAGGTTTTTACTATATAGTGTTTTTGTACATATGTATGGAGATAAAATAAGCAAAAAAATTCAAAATTTTTAGCAAAATTTTTGTATGTACACATATTGAAGAAAAAGAACAAGAAGGACAAAAAGGGTGGAGTTGGAAGATTTTTTTTTTTTGAATTTTTGTACCTCTCTCACCGGTACATGCTACCCCTCCCCCAACTTACTCCACACTCTGTCCCAGAGTTGTGAAGTGGATAAGGTAGGGTAATGTTAACCCAGTGAGGGTTAGCTAGTGAGCGTGCCTGTGCCAGATAGAAGCTCCCACACATATTCTCCTCGTTTTTTGTGGTAATCGATGTGGTGGAGCTGGTCAGGCATCGCTTCATTCGATATCCATTCCAGCACGAAGATGCCGCAGTCATTGGACAAGGGAATTTGTTGTGGACTGCGGTGGCAGAACTGAAGCTCGTGCCATTTTCTTGCTTCTGTGTCTAGGAATGGTTGTATCAGCACCGCCACATCCTCGTAATATTTTCATGCTAGACGCTCAAGGGAGGTCAACGATGTTGATGTACACTGTAGCGGATGGTCTTTGTTGCTGTCCGAGCTGTTGTAAAAGATTCCTGCTCATTGGCGAGTGTACATTGTCAGGAGCGTCCAGTTGTTGTAATGTAGGATGGACAGGAAGATTGTGCGTGGAACCCTATGCTCCAACTCTGCCAGAAATGATTGCTTTGCTCCTGTTTCATCGGTGAGGCATATGTCGTTGAACAACATTGGATGAGCAATGCATGCAAGTTCAAACTTTGTTTGTAGCATTTGGATGTAGGCGACCACCACAGATATTGCCAAGCATCCTCCATCCTTTACCATGTCCCTTAAGTCATCAACCGGGACTATGACATCGCCTGCCTCATAGATTACGTTTGTCGGGATAGAATCGACTAACTTCAGAAGAATTTCATTAACCTGCTCCTCCGTGAGTGTAGAGTACGAGAAGCGGTCAAAGTTGCTTATTAGATCTTCGGATGTTTCAGGCGAAGCAGGGTCTTCAAATCCGTGCACTTCCCGTAGGATCTTTAACTGCTTGCCTGCCTCGTACATGTCTTTTTCTATCTCAGCTTCCTTCTCAGGAGTGCTTCTGGGCTGCGAAGATGCTTCTTCTAGGACACTGTCCAGCAGCTTCTCTGGTATGCCCGCGTCTAGGAAATAATGCTTGTCCTTGATCCGCAACAGTGCATATATGCTTCTGAGCTGGTAGAAGTTTTGGCTCTGGAGTTTTCTTAAGAATCTGAAGACATGTATCATCTCCATGGCTTGCAGGACTATAAAGGCGATGTTTCCACCTCCCTCTTCTTCTTGGATGGGGAAGTCCCTCAGTGTGAAAAAATTCCAAACATCGTTGTGGCATTGGATTCCACTCTTGATAACACGATGGAGGCGCAGTGGGAGTAGCCTCAGAAGTTTGTCTTCGGGGTGTACGAAAGTGTTGCTTGTGCGTGGGACCTCTTTGTTGCAGCAGCTGAGTAGTTGAACATCATGACTGCGGAGGTCAGCGACACACAGGAACCAATTCTTTTGATTTTTGTAGGGGGCCAGCACCAGGTTTGGGTTTTGCTCTTCAATGTGCTTCAGCATACTAGCCACATGTGTAGATTCATACAAACTCCTCATCAGTCTTCTCGCCAAGGCCGGGGTGGCGTTGTAGATCGTCTGTCGGCCTATCCTAACGTCTGTGTTCTCTTTCACGGTGCTTGTAGGACCCTAAACAGCTTCTTTCCAACGACGGCTGGGGAGCGGAATATGCTTCTTAGCGCTCCCCGTTGCACTGAGAAATAGTCGTCACTCCAGATGACTTCTTCTTTGTCAGCCTGCGACCTCAAGACCTTATTCAGCAGCTTCTGGTCCCTGATCGTCAGGTATCCGATGGCTCTTCTGTCGAAGTCTACCATCTCGAAGGAAGGTATCTTCGATGGCGTAGAGAATGCATCCGTCTTCGAGCTTCTTCCTCTGGGGGGTGTCTTTGGTTGGCAGTGCAGATGTCCCCCCCTTCTCCCTCTGATTCATCAGAAGAATCCTCCCCGACACTGACAGATTTGTCGTTGTCTTCGACCTCATTTAGGGAGGCGGAGGGAGCGAAGTCTTCAATGCCTCGGAAGCTCTCTTCTCCTTCTGGAGATTCTGTGGTAGGCTTATGCGTCGTCTCTTTTTCGGGCGTTGTAGAAGGCCCGCTGGAGGAGGAAGAGGACGATGACCTGATGAGGTTGCCGACGAGGGGGGTGGAGAGCCTGATCCAGGAGGCGACAGAGACCTTCTCGGCTGCCTTGCGTGTGGATGGTCGTCCCCCCTGTTTAGCCTCTCCTCGATCACATCAAGGCATTGGAGGGGTTGTTGAAGTGTTGCATTGACTACCTCTAGTTGGTCAGGAAGTCCAACTAGAGTCAGTAGTGCCTGTTCCTGGTCATTCAGCCTCTGCTAGAAAAAAGAAAACTTGCGGGTTGGAGAAGTAAATGTAGCCGAGTGGCTTTCTGTTACCTCCCGCAAGTAGTCGAATTCGTGCCCCAACATTTTTCTGAGTGACGGAGGGGCTCCTACAGATATCCCTCTCGTCTCCTCGATACCTCCCTCGCGTGAGGGTCTACCTGACAAGGTAGATCCTTTCTCGATTGTCCACAAGGTGGATGTTGTTGGGCGAGGTGTTAGTGTTTTTGCGGTTGCCTTTGCCTCGCCTTCTTGTGGTGGTGGAGAAGGCCATGGGGTGGGTGGATGCTGCTCCACCTCTACATTGTTGGAGATCTCATCAGTAGCTTCTATAGAGGACACCAGCGGCGGTGTCGGTGTCGGTGTTAGTTGTGTAGCTCCGAGCTCCATCTTGAGGATCTCAGCGAACACCCTAAGATCGGCGTCCGATTGTGCTTCTTCTTCTGCCTACAAGGGCACCATAGGAGCTTCAGGAGTTGTGGTTGTCTCTCTCGCGACAGCTCCCATCGTTGTCTCGGAGACCTCAACGATCGCCGGTTCTTATTCAGCCACGATAGGTGTTGTCGTTATTGTGGCTGGTATAGTAGGAGCGACGACAGCGCTATCAACTGATGCCGTCGGTTGCTCTGGAGCAGTGTGCTGCTCAGCAGGGGCTGTTGAAGATTTGTCCTACCGAGTGCCAAGAGGGATTGGTTCTCCTCTTGCAGGTGCCCTTTCTTGTATTCTGGTGGTGGCGGCATAAGCTGCATCTACCGCCACAGCTTCTATTTCTGTTGTGGTGAGACTAGCTTTTCTACGTCGTAGGCGGCGCATTGAGGGAGTGGAAGGAGGGTGTTTGTCCTTGCGAACTTGTAGAAGTAGCTTCGCCCCTCCTTCTTTATGATGATGGCCCTCATGAGGTATTTGAGGTCGATCAACTCGTCGCCCCTCATCATCAAAAGATTGCACGGCTCCTGTGGGTATCCAAACCCACCCACGATCAGGTTGATGATGCCACCCATGCAGTATTCTTTGGTGGCATCCTTTATCGGGTGTAGCATGTTCAGTAGAAAATGCCTCAGGTTGATCACTCTGCCCTCCATCATGTGCCACATGATGTGGAGTTCTTCGGTGTAGATATTGCTGGTCTCATTCTTGCTGAAGAGCAGGCACACCACCAGCTTGTGCACTATCCTCCAGAAACAGGAGTACACCGCCGCTACCTTGCTTCCCGGCTTGAACGATGTTTCGCCGGTCAGCTTTTCCTAGAGATCAACAGGGTTGAACCCATCTTCTTCAGTGATCCTTTCACCGTTATTTAGCAGCTTCTCCTCCTCCTCGTCGGAAGAGAAGATCTTGTTGAGCAGCTTTTATGAGATGACGTGCTCCGAGTTGTACAACCGCCCTTGCAGTCTGTCTCCTCCGCCATATTCTTCAACGTCCACAACTGTATTCTTCACTCGACGGAGAGACAACATGAACTCTTTTGTGAGTTCGGTGTAGGAGGCAAAGCGGATGAGGAAGATCTTCCTCAGTCCTGCTGCGGCGAGGACATTCTCCAGTCTTTTGAAGATACCCAATTGAATGAAGGAAGACTGGTGGTAGAATCTGCTCGGCCTGTAGAGTTTATTTTCCAGCTCTGAGTACCGGCATCCATGCTCATCATCTCTTGGCACAAACCTTCCTGGTGTGTGACCCAAGGGTTCTTCCATTGCTATTGGAGCTGAGGTCGGAGCCGCGACTTCTTTAGTTCTTGCTCTCTTCTTAGTAGTTGAAGGCCCAGCTGCTTCAGGGTTCGGGTATTTCTGCCCGGCTATTGTTGTTTCACCTACTGCCTCAATGTTGATCCTTCTACCGTGTTCGTCAACTCGAACGACAGTCTGTTTTGTGCGGGCCATATCTGTTATCAATAACCAAGTTCATTAATCATTTATGTGTTCCGATATTGGGTGGACAAAACTAAAAATCGATATCGGAGCTAAAAGGAAAAACAGATCGTGTGATAAAAATTAGGCTCAATACAAAAACTACCCGACACCACCGTATCGGGCGATACGAAACCTTCAAAGGAATCACCGTAGGCTCATGCCCGATATGAGGTCTGGGTGTCGTCCATCAGAAGAACATATAAGCGATACAAAACTGGACGATACGGAGAAAAACCACGCGTCATAGTCGTAGCCCGACACAAGTGTGTCGGGCAATATGGTTGCTTGAAAGAAAGTGCTCGATACGGTCTTCTCGGAGGAAAAACGTGTCGCCCGACAACAAGAACAAATGAGGCGGCACAAGGATGGGCAACACGGTTATTGCCCGATACGATGCCCGCGATACGAAGCCGTGTCGGGCAAGCATGGACGACAGGGCTGTCGGGCTATACATTTGCTTTTTTAAGTGTCATGTGCGACACGAGAGTAGAAGAGGGTTGCACGACACAGGAGCAAAAGAAAGGAATTACTGCACAATACGGGTAGCTAGATCAGTAAAATGCAGTAGCCTGACACGGTAAAACCTCTGTACTATATATAGCGATCCAAGCCGGGATAAAACAAGCCCTTCCCGAGTCAGGCACATTCGGCGCGCCGGTTGAGTTACCTGCCCGACACACGGTCACCTGATACAAGGCCCTAAGGTCAAAACACTAGATAAAACCCAAAGACGAAGTGAAGGAAAAAGGCGATTGATGGGTAAAACATCATCGACCTAAGGTTAAGCCTTGGCCTCAGATAGTATTACTCATCAATGCTCATAAAATAGAGCAGTGGCCCATAAAACAGAGGAGTCAGCGCATGTGGCACATGCACTGACTCGGGCCTTATTACATTCCAAATGTTCATAATGTTTGTCTTGCAAGAAAGTAAATAACATCCTATTCTAGGAAAATAAAAATCTCAGGCTGCCTCCCGAGGAGCGATGTAGTTTTTGTCGCCAGCTCGACGGCTCCAGCTTCTTCACTTTCTTATCCTCTAGCACCATCCATCTCTTGCAACTCAATCCCTATCTCTCTCGATCACAACTTTGCCTTCTTTGCGGTTTCGGTGTTGGACGGTATTTTTCCCGATGGATTCTTTATTAATTCGGCCATCTGAGCTAATTGTTGATCAATCTGGCATTGATGCGTCTACATATCCACCATCTGGACCTGAAATGAGTTCAAAACACCCAAATTTGAAAGCGCACTCTGCGCTAGCTGGTTATTAATCGTGTCCTACCTTTTTACAAAATCAAACAATTGTCCAACCACATCTGATTGGCTTAAAACCTTGTCTTGTCCCTGCTCCTTGGCTGATCCTTGGTATTTAACTTGCCCCTGGAAGTTTCCTTTGTTTGACTAGAAGGAGGTATTTTTGGTGAATTGACTTGATCCTCCCCTCTTCTCAAAAGCTTGAGGTTGCTTGGAGGAGTTATGCAACTGATGCGAATTTTCAGCTGCATCTTTGTTGCTGTAACTGAAACCAGGGTGGTCCGGCCTTTTGAAATTTACAAAAGAGACATTCTCAGTCTCTTCATCCTCAGATTCAGTATCGCTTGATGCGTCTGGTCGAGTGTAGATGCAATTATCTACCCTGTGTCCCCCCTCTCCACATGTTACACACTTCATTACCTTTTCAACCTGCTTCTTCCCATTTCCGCCAGATTCTTTCAACAACTTTACATCCGTTGCTATCCTCTGGATCTGAGAAGTAATAGTCTCCAGAGCCTTGGACTCAAAAGAAGGTCCTCCACTAACCTTCTTAGCTTGCCCCCTGTCAGATCCATCATAGCCAGTGTCGTCTTGCAGCTCGGCCATGTTCTTGATGATCTTCACAAACCTACTCAGCTTCTTCCCTAGGAAGTCACTTCCTGCAGGTGCATTCAGTGAAACCCTTTCATCGGGAGTTAGACCGTTATAGAAGGTAGTGATTAAGAAACATTTCTTGTAGTTGTGGTTATGGCAGTCCCTCTGATATTCTTGGTATCGCTCTCAAGCGTCGTGGAGGTTCTCGTTTGGCTTTTGCATAAAGGATGCTATCCTTTGTCTGTTCCACACAGTCTTCTCAGTTGGATAGAACTTGTTCACGAAAGAGTCTTCCAGTGCTCCCCATCCATCCATAGCTTGATGGGGCAGCCCTGATACCATGATAGAGCCTTGTCTTCCAAAGAGAAGATGAAGCCCTTGCAGTAGATTACCTCATGGGGAACCCCCTGCATCTTGATGGTATCGCAAATATTTTTTAAAGCATCCAAGTGGTGATAGGGGTTGTCATTCTTAGAACTCCCCCTAAAGATTTTGTTTTGGATCATGGAAATGACCGATGGCTTGAGCTCAAAATTGGTGGCATTGAATCGCGGGATGATGACAGGGCATCGGGAATTGTTAGCCTTTGTGGAAGCTAGCTCCCTCATAGTCTTTTCTTCTTCTTCTGAATCATCATTGTCGCTGCCTTCCTGGCGTTGTTCTTGATTATTGTGATTTCTTCTGTGCCTCTGGTGGTGACGGCGTCTATCACGGTGATGGCCTTCCTCGAACTGCTCCATTTCTGGATCTTCAGGTTGATCATGGCCGTCATAGCGGTCGTTATCTTCAGGTGGAGGCAAATGAGGTCTAGCTCTCCCTTGGCGTTCACCTTCTGAGTGGGGTGGATCAACACGAAGTGGCATGTTGGATGGTGTCGGTGCTCAGTTGAATAGAATGCCTTTCTTCTGAGTACCTGAGCATTGTGTAAAAATCAAGTTAGAAAATATGTTATTAATAATAAGTATCACTCATATCAGGTAAGAATAAAATATGAAAAAGGAAAAGAGAGCACTGTCAAACTTATTTCTAATCTTGAGGCACTAGAGTGTAGTTAGTGGATTTGGGTTCGTCAACAATACCATTTTGCCTTGTCCCTGGCAACGGCGCCAAAAGATTGACCGACCTAAATCGCGCGTATGAAAAGTGGAGGCGGATTTGAAGTAGTCGGACTTTTAAATTTATAACCTGAAACCTTCTAGGCCCCCGCAACTTTGTTTATGGGGTCGAACACAGGGACAAGGGTGGAGATGGTAAAAGTTCCCCAAGGGAACAATAGGATAAGATCGATATAACAAAGAAATCTATCTCCAACTGGAGCTACGAGGTAAAATTAAGGTTTTTAGCATTTATCAATTTTTAGGGTTTTCGTGCAACGGAAACAAAGAGATAATACTATCACTTAGCAGGTAACGAAGGAAAAGACTTCGGTAAAACAAGCGGCAGTAGAAAACATCATGTACCCTTCCTCTCTAAGTGGGTACCTCTGACTAAGCATCAACACCCCTCTCGAGGTTGCTGGACTTAAGTTAGAGTGGAAAGGTTACCGTGGAAACTCCGATCTTTGGCACTATCATACTCCAATATCAGACCAAACACTAGAGCCACAACACCTCTCTCGAGGCTGTTGCAATGGGAAAACATGATTCGGTAGCTAATCGAAACGTGATCCAAGCATACAAGCTAGATTTCAGATGTTAAACATAGCAATCATCCAACAAAGGTACCAAACATAAAGCAGCAGATAATTAAAACTCTTCTACTTCCATTAACATATAAGGGTCTGAATACATTGCATAAGTAAAAGAAGTAAATGACTGAAATAGGTAAAGATAAACGTCGCCTCCTTGATCTAGAAGGGCGACAGACAGTAGCAGACTCTTCAGCCCGATATGGGGCAGGGGCCTTGCCCGATATGCCCGTGTCGGGCGGCACCCTCTCAGGAGACACGCTCATGACGGGCAGACGTATCGTGCGGGGCTCCCTTGCCCGATACAACTGTGTCGGGCGGCACCCTCTCGGGAGACACGCCGTGACTAAAGATGCATATCAGGGTTCGGTATCGTGTCGGGCTAGAGTGTTGCTTCTAGTATCGGTCACTTGTATTAGGTATCCTTGTCGGCCGATATCGGCCTGCATTGGTGCCCGGTATGGCCCTAAGTGAACCATTCCCTCCCTCTCGGGATGGGGAAGTGCTCACCTAGAATCGCCTGGCACAACCTCTGAGGCACGATACGTTAGCTCTTGAAGCTTTCCTGAGTTGGCTCACGCACGGTTCCGACCCGTCCCATCGGAGTCCTATAGCTACTATTTATAGGCAGCGGTTGGGGAATTTATGGTGCTCCGAACGCCATGTGTTCTTCCTTTATCTCCATTATTGCAGCTTCATGGATACCCGATATGCATGTCGTCCGACACAAGGATGTCGGGCTGTCGGTCATCGTGATGAGTGGCGCCTGCCGGTGGGTGGCCTGTATCGCCCGACACGCTTTGGAAGTCGTGGCGGGTTCGGCTCCTTGTTGGGTAAACGGCGTATCGCTCGTCCGCTTCCCCTTGCGCGGCACCCTCGTATCACACGGTAGTGTATCGTGCTACCCTGTCGGGCAGTGAGCATATCGACCAATTGGTTGGTAGGAAGGTCGATGCAAGTGGAACACATTTGTGGGCTGGGACGGGCCTTTTAGCTGATAAATAAGTTAAAAATCGGGGAAAACTCTGCAAAAGATGATAAAATTGAGTTAAGAGCATAGTGAGGCCTGTTTATTAAAAAACATGGCAAAAAGGAGAGGAAAATAGTTTAAAAGGGCAGTTTTGATAACGAAATAAGGGCCAAAAACATCAAAAAAGTTGGTGTTATCAAAAATGAAGGGTGGCAACTTTGTATAGGGAGTGAGTGATATGAGAGGGTCAAGTAACAAATGTCACTAGAGGATATTCATTCCTCTCAGTCGTCAAGGCACTCTTCTTCGGGTGTGCAAATCCTTTGTGATTGAATTGTGTTCCCACAGATTGTGTGAGCATATATTCTATAGTGATCTTCATGGGTTACGATCTACTGGGCAAAAAGAGTGGGACAAAGGAACATAAGATGTGATCCCCTAGGCCATACTACTTCTTTATTCTCTGTTAAGAAACAAAGAAATAGGACCATTGAAATGTTGGAGCGAATTAACTTTTTGGACCCACATGTTAGGGTTAATAGCTTGACCAATGTTAGGGAAGGGATTGATGTTTTAGAATGGTCCAGATAACATGATCAATTTAATTTAATTTTAGAATAGATTATAAAATAAGAGTTAAATGAAATAGAAATCATGTTGCGACCGATCCCGTAATAGGCATCATAGGCCCCATTCATTGAAACAACATTGGATGAAGATTCAAACTTCAAGTCAATCCTCTCTATTATACCACTTCTTTGTTTAGTTTTTTTTTTCAAACTTGCTTCATGATTTCTTAAATCCTATAAAATTTCTTTCCTTCTATCAAATATTCCAAAAATAAATATCCCCTCTACACACCTTTTCCATCCCACCATATCCTCTGTCATAAAATATGATTGCTTATTTTTTTTCTTTGTTAATCCTATATTTGGGTTATATTTTGAATAAAATTATCAAGGCTATATATTATGAGAATGAACTACTCAATTCCAAATTTGTATCAAAGGTACCCAATTGTAAACCCTAAATTGGCCCAAACAGGCTTGAATTGGGTTTCAGGGCCCATGACCCACATCTAAATTCTCCAAAAAGATCCATATGCTTTATAATAATTTTGATCAATAAATTGTGGATTGAACCAATAAATTTATCAATTATAGGCTCCACATCACATTATTTACTTAATTCATCATCTCACTTCAATCAAAGTTTTACTATTGATCTTATCATTTGGGCATTGCTCTGACTGTCTTAGAATGAAACTCAATTCATTATTATTGAATTATCACGTTATAATCCAACTTTACAAAGTTTGAGGATCTTATAAGCACCTCCCCTGAATTCTTTCTTTCATGTTATAGTAGTCTTTTTAGACACATCTTTGGCCTAACAACTTTTGCACTATGTTCCATGTACTTTAAGGCAAATTTGGTGCGATATTGCCTTCTATTTTATTTCAATTGAATCGTATCTATCATAAATAAAGTTTGAAGGGTCATCATTTACTGTGTCATTAAAACATATGTAAACACTAATTTATTGGTAGCTATCAACATGTAATAAAGGATATTTTTATTTGAATATAGATGATTAGATTTTGAGCCTTCTATTGGATTGTGAGGGTTAAAGGAATCAAAATTACTATTGTAAGTCAATTTTAACATATCATGACTAATTGGAAATGGTTATTGAATTTAATCCAAAAATATTGGTCATATGTCATCTAATTTCACAGTGAAGCAATTTTGTTGTTTACTTAAAAAATATATTGATTATTATCTATTATTAGAAGTGATAAAGTGTTGTAAAATAGAAATCGTCTAGTATATGCACTTGTAAATTTCCAGAATATTTCCTAATAAGTCTCGCTATTTCCTAAGAAATCTAGATATATTTAATCGTTTATTCAACCATGAAGGAACTTCAAAAATATGTTCCAAATCATTTTGAAGTCATTCCATTTTATCTTGATAAATAGTAAAACTGCCTTGTTTTGGTTTATGGAATGGCACAAATTAAATTATTTGATTCATATTATGATTTTTCTTTCATCAATGCACAACTATTTTTAAACCCAACATAAAATGCATGCACCATAGAAGTATCTAATAACATCTTTTCAAAATACTTGTACATTTTTCTTTCATATGCAAAGGCTAAAGATACATCTCTCATTTTAAAATGGTAAATCCTAGATTCCTATATTTTTATACCACGAATGACATAACCATCTTGAGGGTGTTCGATATCAATAAAACTCCATGTATATATAAATACATCTCCTAGAACAGATTAAAAATTTGAATAATGTTTTATGTGTTAATTATACCTATATAGCACAATATGATTTTTCTCATCAAATGTTTGATAAATACATGTGTATATCTAAATCAAATGAGGCTCTTGTTTGACTAGTACTTGAAAAGAACAAACTAGTACTTTGTTTTTATCTAGCATGGAGTATTTTGTTGCATGTCTCATGTGTTGGGTTGCAATGTATTTTTTACACATGGTATCATTGAATGTTGTGTTTATCATGCACTTAAACATATAGAGATCAATGGAATATATTTGGATATCAATCCTAAAATAAATTTTGGATAAACTCCTAGAGTTGACCCCCAAAGAATCCAATCTCGACTTCAGCCTTAGTTGTCCCCCTTTATTGTGGCAATGCATCCACACTAATACATACTAGTGCAAACACCATTAAATGGTACTAACGTATCATTTGGTTAACTATAAAATCAATACACCCTAACAATTCTAAAAAAGGAACATAAAAGTAGAGAATTGGAACTAAAACGTTTTCATTTGTTTCCTTTTAGATCCATTTCATTCTTTGGTCTGTTTCTGTTTGATGCAAATAGTTACATATGGTGATAATTTTGCATTATGTAGACACAAATTAGGCCACACATGAGCTATCAACTAAAGCTCAGAATATATATCACTACATGAGGCTGTGAGTGGTGTCATCATGTCGAAATTAGTAGATTTCATAGATACATGATGCTTGAGAATCACATATCTTCAACAAGTAGAAAGAGAAGGAAAATGAATTGTGCCCATTCTAGGAGCAATTTGTTTTCTTAAATTATATACATGATAGGACTTTCTTTCTTTGGTTGCTTTTACATGAAACCAAACCTATTAAATTCAAAACAAAAATGGAACTTGAAAGCATGATTCCATTTCATTCCAACCAAATGGTTCCTAATCCGTTTTTTTTCAAGATATGTAGTTTAATATATTGAATGAAGAATAGTATGACAACAATAATTTATTACTTCTATAATATATTCCCTTCTATTTATGAAAAAAATAAACCAGTGAAGAGTGTCTGGTGTATTGGTGTGAGAGCATATGTACAAAATTACACAAGTTCCATCCATAAGTAGTAAAATACTCTTCAAAGAACTTGTGTCATGCAATCAACCTCTATGTAACGAGCAAAAAGTAATATTGTGAGGAAATCTATATATTTATGTTTCTAGAAGGGTTCAAAGTGGTCTTGAATAAGATATATTTTTAGAATAAACTTATATGTCAACGTAAACTTTTAAAGTTATACATTTCTCTTTTATTAATTTGAATATTTGATTATATCTAATACTTGGGAGGTATCTCTTTTCTTTATTGAAAACAACCAAACAAAAATACATTATAACCACGTACGGGTTAAAGTGAATATCAGTAATAATTTTTTTAAGGTAACATAGAAGTATATATCAAACCACTGTAAGATTAACTAGTTAATTAAACTTAGGGGTGGGAATTAGGCTTCGGTTGAGCGGGTTTTAATTCAGGTCATTTCAGGTCAATACTTTTTGGCTACACTCTAAACTTGTAAAAGATGGATCTTTAGGTTGAAACCCTTGACCCTAACCTGAACCAAAAATAATTTTGGGTCTATCGGGTCTGGCCCATAAATCCAATACCAAGAGAATAATTTAAAAAAATGCTATGATTTGTCTAATCATTGATAATTTCCAAGTGTAATCAACGAATTTCATTGTGATAAACTTACAATGCGATTAGAAACACATATAAAACATTGTACTTTGTTCGATATTTCTAGACACAAATTCATAATATAATTAGTATAATAAATCATACAAAACCATATAGAATTGCCAAAAAAACTACATGATTGATGGATTAGTAATTTAATAGGCCATTAGGTGTCTTAAAATAGAGTAGTTGTAATTTTATTTGAAAATATAATTATGATTTTCAAGTCAATCGAGTCAATTCGGGTCTAAAGTCCAAACCCATACCCAACCCTAAATTAGTTTCAAGTTCTTTGGGTTTGGGTCAATTTTTGGTCAGGTCGAAAAACCTTAGACCCTAAACCCACTTAAAATTTTGATTCGGTTCGGGTCCAATGGGTCATGTGTTGTTTTTCCAGCCCCAATTAAACTCACTATTGTATCTTGATTATGAGAAGCAATTCATTCCATAATAATTACTTTGGTATGTCTAGGTAGTTTTTTAGACCCTAATGCAATGTTGAAACCATATGTTGTAATAAATAGATGCAACAGCTCTGTTACATAATCTAATCCTAAAATCCTAGACTAGGTTATATTTATTAGCAAACCAAGGCCATTTGTAAGGGATCCTTTTGTATGCCAAGTACCCTATAATGACCTTCTTCACTAATAACCAATATATAGGATTAGGACTATAGTTTAGATAAGTTAATATGTTTATAGACCCTCAAATAAATTAGAAAATAAACAATTGTTAATAAATATTTACGTTAAACCTTTGCAAATGATCTAACTATAAATTAAGCTGACAAACTTTTTTATAAGGTGATGAATGCATATTCATCACGTGTTTGTTGTGTATTTTAGACTAGTTTTACTCATTTCAAGTAGTTAACTAGTATTCTGTTGTTTAGTGTTGTTGTTTTGAGTTTGTCCTTGTTTTATAGGATTCTAATGGAAATTCCCACTCTTACGTAGTGGAAGAGCCACGTAACTTAAGACTATGATAGTAGTCCATTCTCGACTCCATGTCTGAAGTTTTGAAGCAATCATATGATTAAAAGAAGCAAAATCGGTACACTCATACAAGACAATTAAGTGATTGGGATCTCTAGTTGGCTTGATTAGCCAAAGAAGCATCCCAACTACAGGGTACTCGCCTGATCCTCCATTACATTCAGACTATTAGAATTGATGTTTCAATTTCATTTAAAGTCAGTAACCAATAGAGTTTTTTGGCAACCTGCCAATAGGCCAACTTGCATGTAGCACTTCACCCACAAAAGAAGGTTAGTTGACCATTTCATCTTTGGGTCAGTCCAATCCAAAATGTCCCAAGGAGGCTTACTAGATAATGAGTCACCCGACCCACCAACTCAGCCAAGTCACTCGCATTCCAGTGGCAATCCCATGAAAGAAGGCCATCCATCAGACCCGACAAACCAATCAATCAACTGAACACAAGATACAAGGAGATAAGACCAAAATATGGAATGAATAAGTGTTTCCACGACTCTACCAATCGATCAAATCAATTATGTTTCACTTAATCCTTTTATCTCCTATTGTATGAATAAAAAAAATTGCCAGCCCATACAAATTAGGATTGGTGAATTAGGGGACCCCACCCCACACACAGATATATATATATATATATATATATATATATATATATATATATATATATATATTCTAACCTAATAGAGGAGTGATAAACACTCTATTCCATACATATATTTTGAGTTGTCTAGAGAGCATCACTTGGAATTTATACATAGTTTATCTTGACACATCTTTTTAGTATCGGGATGAAAGACATCATTGCTTTTATGGTCCTACTAAACCCATTGTTATCATATCTTATATTTTTATTCTTTATAATTTATTGAGCGTATCTCATATTTTATTTAGGTTTAATATTACAAGTTTGAGATTTGAACGCCTTGCAATCTTGCCTCTCTACTGATGATACCAAGTGCATCTCCAGGGGCCCTTTAGCCTTGAGTCCTTATTGGAAGCATCAGAAGAAGATTGATGTTGTATCTAATTCTTTTTTTTAAATTCCAGATCACATAAAGGACTGTCTAAGGGTACCCCCCCCCCAAACTCATTCTTTCCTATTATAGAAGTTTGTTTTAGACACATCGTGTGCATGACAACTTCTACTTCACTTTTCTATGTACTCTAAGGCAACTTCATGGATGTGATATTGCCTCCTATTTTATTATAATTCAATTATATTTATCAAAAAGAAGGTTAGAAGGGTCGTCATGTATTATGTTACCAAAACACACACGCTTACACACACACACATGCACACACACACACACACACACACACACACATATATATATATAAGCACTAATTTCTTGGTAATTATCAACAAGTAATAAAGGGTATTTTAATTTATAATAGATAATGAGGATTATTGAAACTTTTGTTGGATCTGTAAAAGTTTTAGCAGTCAAAATTACTATCATTAGTCAGTGTAAATAGATCATAATCGATTGGTGATGGTTTTTGAAATAAATTAAATAATGTTGGTTGTACGTAATTGAATTTCAGGGCAAAGTAATTGTGTTATTCTGGTTACTATTGTTTGTTGATTATTATCTTTTATTATAAGTGATGAAATGATGCAACATAGAACATATATAGTATATTCACTTGCATAATCACCATTGTTTTTGTAATAAGTCTCACTATTTCCTAAGAAATCCAAATATATTTAATAGACTTTTAACTACAAAAGATCTCCATATATATGTTCCAAAGCATTTTGAAGTCATTTCATTTTGTCTTAATAAATGGTAAATCTCCATGGTTTAGGTGTATGGAATTCCATGAATAAAGTTATTTAATGTATATTTAGATTTTTCATTCATCAATTCACGTTTATTTTTAACTCAAAGTAAAATGCATGCATCATAGAAGTATCTCATTACATCTCTTCAAAATGTTGGCACATTTTCCCTTCATATGCTAAGGCTAAAGATGCAACTCTGAATTTATAATGGTAAATCTTAGATTTCTATATTTTATAGCATGCACATGATAAACATCTTAAGGGTGTTGAATATCAATAAAACTCCACATCATGTCCTCCCCGACTGTTCATGGAAATGACCCTGAAGATCTAGTGGTTTTCTGACTCACTGGCGCAAGTCTTAGAACCCTAGCAAAGATTTCCCTGCCTTCAGCTCTCACCAATTGGAGGTATCCCATGTTTTCCCCTTTTACCTATTTCTAGCTCCAATTTGTGATTTTGGGGTGCTTTTACTCCTAGTTTCCTCAGAGATAGTTTTGCCTCACTTTCACTTTCAGTTACGACATGTTTATGGGTGTTGTGTGTTTGGTTTCTCACCTGACCATCTATGTCGCCTCCTTGAGCTGAAGGTTCACCATTCCTGGCTGCTCCAGCCACAGAAAACCCAAGTAAGGGCTCATTGAGTTCGATGGAGGTCAGTGAGGAGGACAACGATCCTTGTTGGAATATCTTTCTTTCTACAGCCCTACTTAGATTCCACAAATGGTCAATTTCCCCTCATGTGATATGGGTGTTCAAGATTTAATGCTTCATCTCAGGTAATGAAGAAGATAGAGGCCTAGGTTTACCGTATTACCCCTAGATTTTCTTTTATGTTTGCCGCACCCTCATGGGTATTATGGGGATTTAACCACCTTATTTTTTTTGACCACATGATTCGGTTGAAATGGGGGCGGGTCACTTGTATAATGTTTACTGGGCTACCTCATCATCAACTAGGCGGATGGTAGTTGATAATAAGGTATATATGGCTTTTTGGTGATTTCTAATGGTCCAGGATTGGAAATTTTGTATGTAATTCATTTGTTGTTAGAAAATTTCATAAAAATATTTGTAGGAAAGGTATTTTGATGAGGAATATAATTTTAAATTTTTCAAGACCTAATTAAATTATCATAGAGAATGTTTTCCTACAAGAACCTAAATTTGGGTTTAAATGTCAATTAAGATAAAGACTAATTGGAACTGTGTTAGTTTCATGACATTAGGGTTTCAACAGATCTCTGGAGACCAAGAGATAAGTAAGTGGATCATACACTCTGAGTATCAAGAATGGGTCAAAGGCTTTTTATTCACTTATGGTTATGAGAATCAATTATAATGATATCAAGTATATAGTTCTAATATACGAGTTCAAGAGAATTGATTGTGAATCAAATTATAGTTTTTAGTATCGTGTTCTCATATAATGATGTGCACACCTTTCTTAAGTAATACTCAATGTTCTAGGTTATTATGCTCTAAACTAATGTCAAGTATAGAATGGTTGATTTATGATTGTTCTGTCCAAGATTATTTTCCTTTTGGCACAGATCAAACTCTGGAGACAAATATTGCATTCAAGATCTAGAAAGCAATGTTATTCATCAGGATCCTGAGAGCAATGTTACAAATCAAGCTCTTGAGAGCAATGTTATTTATCAATATCGTGAGAGCAATGTCATATTCAAGCTCTTGAGAGCAATGTTATTTATCAAGCTCCTAAGAGCAATGTACTATATCAAGATCTTGAGAGCAATGCATTTTATCAAACTCCTGAGTGCAATGTTATGGAAGAAGGAAAATATAGTCAAACCAAGATTATGATGTTAATGATAAAGAGAAATATAGATATAAATAAAGGATACGAAAAGTATTAAATGTTTGTAATCTACAATTCATGTTTTTCAAAAGAGTAAACTTATATTATTCAGTTCTTATAATGTTACTTAGTGCCACTTACTCTAACGTAATTTCCATTTTGGTTTGCATGGTTGGGGATGTGATGTCCACAAGAAAGATTGAATAAGGAGCTTAGGAAAGGAGTATAAATCTTGAGGAAAAATCTAGGAGACAAAATTGGTTGGAGTGCCAACTATAATAGAATGATCCAGCTAGATTCTCATTCAAGTTATGAGAACAATGTAAGACTTTTAAGTGTGAATTTCATGTTACGACCTTAAGATGTGAGAAATTTAAATTATATCATGCATTGGTTCAATAAATTATATTTTTGTGCAACTATTATCATATTTGTGACATCCCTCGTGAGAATTATGCTTCTGCTCAGTAAATGATATGTTTGAAAAATTGGGGTGTTACAATCCACATTGTGATGGTAGCTTTATCATCCTTTTTTCCAATATTAACATCACTTTCATACTAATTTATTATGTGTTGAAATTCCACACATGTGGTTAGTAGGGTTTACTAAGTCTTCTTACTTTCCATCATGTTTGCATGAGTAAGCAAATTACATGTATAGGTTCCTTACGTGGTCATTCATTCAGTCATAGGTCCAATTTGATGTCATCATTTATTCTTAAGGTGAAGAATATTAGGTTGGACTATAAGATAAAACACTATGCTTGGTTAATTTAAATTGAGTAGGATCAACAACCTTAAAACATATTAGTTTCATATTAGAATTCTTCTTTCTCAAATACCATGACATGTATATAAAAATTCCAATGTTAGTGATACCTCCTAAGTTTAATACATTTATAGATTTCATCAAGGTGAATCAAACATTTCATGTCTCATGACAAAGTCATTTTACACATAGTCTATTAGACATGTTACAGTTAAGTTAAGGTCTAATATTATGGTTTAGTTAGAAAATATAATTTAATATCTCATTTGAGCATTACTACATATTGCATGTAACTTGTTAAATGAGTCTTCCTTAAACTTAACGGTCACATAAAATTCATATGTTGTTATTATGGCACGCTTAATTGCTCATCATATGATTTTATTTATTACCATTTGGAGCCTTGATGTAAATTCATTAGGCTTAACATTGTAATGTGTTTGACTTGGTTCGTAAAGTTTGGTTACCCACATCATTAACTTTTAAAAGCAATTTGGGGTAAAGTGCACTAAGCTCAAACTTACAATAACTTTGTTTATCCTAAATTAGCAACTTACATTTGGTATGTCCACTACAAAGTAATAGAGAATTAAAACTTCAAAATTATTACAAATATTGGGTAACATTCATAGGGGCACGTTTAGTAAAGCTTACTCATTTACCTTAGTTAGGTGGTATATATAATCGTTTGGCATTAGTAAAGGAGATTACTTAAGAGCTATTTTTACATTAATTAAAAAGTTACTTTTCTTAACTACCTTTTGTTATTAATTTCTTCAGATCCTAAAGTCCAATAATAACCCAAAATACTAAAGGGCATAAGAATCCAACCCTCAAAAGGATAAATCTATAACCTAACCAATCATATTTTGTGATAACGAGTGGTAAGCCAGCAAAGTAAGATATATCTGAAACTCCTTACTCACTACTCCAAACGTAGGTTAAGTCAACAAGTCATCTAGAAGGTATACTCTAAGGGGATCCACAACTACACACTTCCTCAAGTTATGACTTGGAAATCATTGATAAAATTAGAAATTGTTCTTGTTGTAAATATAATATAATAATGAGAATAAGTTTAACAATGAAAACTTTGTAGTGTTTACACACAAATGGAAAAAAAAATGAATACGTGAGCTAGATCAACTACTTTCCACCATATCAAACATGTACTAATGATTTTATAATCACTTGCGTCCCACTTAGAAAGTCTAAACATGGGGGAGGGGAAGATTGCTTCATACTACATGGTGTCAACTCCTAATCCTAGGTAGAGAGCTTTAAACAAAATTATATCAAATAAACTCCACACAGTAGACATGGAATACCTAAAACTAATGGAGTTATATTTGGTTATCTTTGAACAAAAGGATGTATCTTTCTTTTAAACTTAACCTATTGTGTGAAGGCCAATATCTAAACAAGCTCATTCTCAAGGCAAAAATATTTGAGAGTACACTTAAAATACAACTAAGAAGAGGGTGAAGGTAGAAACTAGGTTTCACTCAAATTCAACTATCAAGGTAACCGATAATCTATAAGCGTTGAATTGACTTCCCATTATTGCCAGAGATAGAAGTGAATTACTAAAAATGTCAGCTCAAAGATAGGAAAAGTTATAGCTACCAACAAGAGTGTGTGGGTACTTAGGACTATCCTAGGGTGAGTCAAAAACATAGGAGGGACCAAGTGAAGCAAGATTTCAACCCTAATTGGTATCATGTGATTCAGACGTACAACCATATAAATAACATGTACATGTCATCTAACTACCTATGGAAGACATAATTATAGGAACAAGTCAAGATAACTTGAATAGTCGGATTCATCAGCTGCATATACTCTGATACTATCTTGTAAGGATTGGTACCTAAAAGGGGATATAGTGCTTACTCCATTTAGGAATCAAACATTCTATACATACACGCTAACCAGTATTGGGTGTAATTTTTATTTCTCAAAAGAATAATATATAAGAGACATGAACAAATAGAAAAAAAAATTACACCTATCACATTATCTTAAAGTATTACATACATTATTATTCACCAAAAAGACTTACAAAAATGAAGCTTAAATGTACACTTATACGAATGAAAAATTGGAGGGAAACTTGACCATCTCAAGCTATTCATAAAATCATGATTCTAGGTAGATGCTCCACTCGAGACATCTTCCTCTGAATGCCTATATTTGAGTGGTTTAGTAGCAACACTGAAAAAGAGGAAACAAAAAGAGTAAGAATACTCTTTTCAGGTGGTTTGGTCTGGCTTGTCCTCCCTGGGGGACCTGGGTTCGAATCTCCATGAGCGCACTGTAATTACCAACTCCTTGGGTCATCTGGGATCTGGCACCTATTTGAGGAGGAGGGGGAGCGGGGTCTCCCTAAGACTCAAAAAAAAAAGAGTAAGAATAGGTAAAAGTTGAATATGCTCAATATGGAAAAAAATTGAAAATTTAATAGCAAAAGGTAAGTTAAGTAGAACGTTAACAAACAAAAAGGGTTCAATATAAAGATCATTCAAGATATTATCTAGGCCAAGAGATGAGACACATAATGTATTAGGAAGCATCATCATTCAATAAAAAATTGTGTTCACACATATCAATAGTAATACCATAAACATTGCATGCAACAAAACATAGATAAATACTATTTAAGTAGGGTCGAGGCCCATAAAAGCTCAAGACAAAAGTTTTGGGTGGAAAGTCACACCATGGGAAGATAGAAACACCCTTCTTAGAGATGGGTAGAAAGGACAACCCAATATATATGGTGGTACATAGATACTACTACTAAACAATATTAGTTGAAGTATCATGCATAATAGGGAAGACAAGTGCATGTTTAGTCCATATCAAATCATATCAACTAAAAGGGGATGAATACATCCAAATTATATCAAGTTAAGGTCAAAGTACTCATAAATAACGATTCTACAAGTCCCTCTAATCACACACACACACACACAGAGAGAGATTCATAATATCAAAGCTTTCAAAATTTGTAAGAGTTGAATCAAATATCTTTTTCTTTCAAAAGAATGCCTTATATGGGACAATTAGAATTTTCAACAAATTAATGTCTAAAAAAATAATAGGGTAGTGCACATATCTAAAATTACTCCTTAAAGTATCTAGGATCAAACACTAGGTCCAATAGAGGGTCTTGAATTACCTAATATCATTTTATATTAATTAGGTTTAAATTTAAAATAAAGTAAAACCCCAAAAATTGACTTTTTAACCTAGCCAAATTATGTTTTAGAAACCTCACAAGTCAATAACTCCCTCATTTCTGATTCAAAACTCAAATTTTCAATTTATCGATAAGTTATTGATTTTATAAAAAATCCTTCATGAAATTTGAAAAAACAAACCTAACTAGAAGACCAAATTTGTAACAACCCCGTCTCCCGGTAACCCCCGCTTAAGGGAGACCAAGAGATCAACCCCATTATCTATTAACCTGGATCAAAGGTTTGACAAATAATCATTAACAATTATTAAATTCTACCTTCTAATCCGAAATATGGTAAAAATAAAAACTTTACATACCTTTTGAAAACTTGGATCTCTAAACTTCTATCCACTTATGGATTCTACTCTAACTAATCCTCCTTGTATTTTACTTCATGTATTTCACAATATGATGATTTACTGTTTGTCCTTTTGGCTTGTACCTAAAATGTCGAAAAACAAAATGTCGGTCAGTCGAAGCTGGTATGTGGGGGAAACAATAATCATGTAAATATGTTAACGATGTAATCAGCCAATTATCATTTAACATCCAAAATTACATTTTAAACAATACTACTCAATCCTTACCTATCCCCTATCTGTGTGTTGTCCCTGCAGTGGACTTGTATGCTACCTCTCTTTTAGGTAGATTTTTACCCCCATGGTCCTACCTTACAAGTATCCAATACCTAGGGTAATAGAGTCATATGGCACTACCCAAAGGTACCCCAATATCTAACTCAAAGTGACTTGATGGTCCTACCCCATTGGTAGCCATGTACTAAGTCATCCAATGACCTGATGGACCTACCCCATAGGTAGCCATGTACGAGGTCAACTATTAAGCCACAGAGGGGACCAAGATCTGAGCTAGTAGGCACATATCTTAAGTGATAATCATATCCACATTATAGTTTGCATGAACTAAATTCATCCAACAATTAATTCATGACATCAATGGAAACTTCGGAAAAACCTCAGAAAACTAACTCGAAATATTCATAAGAGTAACCACATACCTTTGATTGCAGATTTGAGACAGAATTAACCATAACAGAGAAATCCCAATCAAGCAACCAATTATGCACAGAATCCTGAAATAAATATACCAATTTCCTTTTAATAATATTTATCCAATATCATCATATTCCTTAGGATTTCTATTCCAATTTTAGGGTTTCCTTGGAAATTAGGGTTTCACTTCACCTTTTATTATTCTAAACCCTGGTTTTATGCCATTACTCATAAACCCTAAACATCTCATCTATTCTTCAACATTAAGGTCATCGTAATAACATATAACCCTATTTTCATATTAAAGGCACATTAATCATCAAATAATTTCATAAGCTTCTTTTTCATTAAAGCTACTATTTTTATCCTTTTAATCCATGATAAGATCATTATACGCATTCATCAACAATTCAAAGTTCATTATGGTCTAATTAACTTATGAACTCGATTTGCCATAATTCTACCTTTTATTCATGAGAAAACTCTAATTACTACATTTAGGGTTTTTATCCATAATCAGAAACATTAATGCTCAAAATAGATTAGAACCATCATTTAACAACGTATTTTCACATTTTTCAAATTATACATGATCTTATCCTCTTTTACCCTAAATTAGGGTTTCTAAATACTTAATCATTCATATGGGGTAAAAACCCTAAATCATGCAATTTTACATCTAGATCAGGTTCGAATCTAACATCATCATTCAACAGGTTATTGATACTTTAATTAACCCATTAATCATAATAGATTCAACCTTAATCACTTATAGGGCTTTTAACTTAACTTTAATGCACTTTTTGTCAACTTATAGTACTTTTGCAATTAGGAACGGAATTAATCTTTATTATCATTTTTATTGGATTCCTCTCGTTCTCCTGATCAAAATACATATATTACTTGTCCTAATCAGAGTTACCAATCTTTAATTACGAATTTAGTAAGATTTTACTTACTTGGCCAATCGGGTTGTGCCACGTAGCCTCTCCCATGCAACACATGCTTTGGGAAACATTTTGAAAAGATGCTCCTACCCCCGCGTAAGTGGATCATCTCTTTAGCCCATGAAGGGCAATTCCATCCAACGGCTCTAAGGCTTCTTCCTCCTCGTGAGCGTTTGCTGCTTCCGCGGAAGGAACCCTACTCGTGGCTTGTGTAGCCCGTTCTCCCCCCCTTTGGACCCCGAAAGTCATCGGCGCAGGTCCCATTAGCTCCGTCACCTCCTTTCAAGCTTGTAGCTCCTCTAGAATATGGCCAGCTAGGCTAGGTCGGGCTGGGTATCTCTGCGATCTGCGGCTTCTGTTGCATCCTTGCGGCTGCTATAGCACTCTGTTTGGGGTAGGGATACGATGCTAAGGCCTCCTACCAGTGTTATGGGACATCAATCTTCCCTCGAAACTCCTTCTTGCAGCCTCGTGGCTTCATGATCCCATAGCTTTTCCTTAGTTAGGGTTTTGAACGTAAGGAAGCAAGAAGAAGGTGAGGAAGAGGGTGGGAGATGTGGGATCTCTCTGGAACACGACCCTGGGATCTACCCCTACATATAGGGGTGAGTAATGAAGCCCTAGGTCAGCTATCCACAAATCCAAGAGTCCCTTTCCAAGTAGGAAGTCAATTCCTTCAAAGAGAAGTAATATTCTCCCTCTAATTTATCCTTGGTTATTTTCTATTATATGGATATTAGGAATTTGAAATTATTCTTCTCTTATTCTCTTTATGTTTGCTTTTTAATCCATAAGCATGAATTCCTATGTTCTTTTAGTGGAAACTATTTTCCTTTTTAACAATATCACAAAATTCATTAATAATGTATCACATTATCCTTTTATTTTGCAAATTTGGTATTTTATCTTTCTTTCCTCTTTATTGGGGCTCCTTGGACCCCAAGAAACTCTATTATTTCGAAATCCTTTTTATTGGACACTCATTATCCTTCTAGATGCATGTAAATGCATTATTTCTCATTATCATGGTTATTTCATATTAAAATATTTCTTGTTTGAGGATTTCCCTTTACTTCTCTTTTATTTTCCTCTTTGGTATTCCTTTTTATCATTAGGAATCCTTGGGATACGAAATTCCACAAAGGATAACTCAATTATACCTCTTTTCACTTGTTTTCCACATTTTATCATTATTTTCAATTTCTTTCTTAATAAAGAAATACTTAATTGATCTTTTCTTTTCTTATTTCACTCTTTATACAACTTTGGACTCCTTGGAACCCAAGGAACCCAAGATGAATGAAATCCCTCTTTGGATTTGCCTTCTAGAGTTTTCCACATTATTCTTTTCTCAAATATTCAATTATTCATTCACTAATTGAATTTTCTTGTTATTTGGGCCCAATAGCCAATAAAGCCCTCAACAAAAACATCAAGGCTATTGTAAACAAAATCCATGTACTCAAAACAAATTATATCATTATTTTTTCAAATATATTTGATATGAAAAATTACATTTCTCACCAAATGAACCCAAAATCAGGGTAGTAACATCCTTTGTTACAACCCCAATTTTTGGGTTCATTTTCTTAGAAATGTAATTTCTCATATTAAAGATATTTGAACAAATAATGATATAATTTATTTTGAATAAATAGATTTCGTTTACAATAGCCTTGTTGATTATTTTATGGGCTTTATTGGCTATTGGGCCCAATAACAAGGAAAAGACAAAAGAAATTACATTACTAAATGAGTAAATAAGAAAATGAGGAAAAGAAAGATGTAGAAACCTCTAGAAGATAAAGGAATGATACTTAAAGTTGGATTTCGTGCCTCTTAGGTTCCTTGGGTTCCAAGGAGTCCAAGTTGGAAAGATAATGCAACAAGAAAGAGAGAATTAATTAAGTATTGCTTTATTTAGAAGAAATATGAGATAATGGTAATATTTCAAGAAATATGTGGAAATATGAATAATGAATCCATCTTGGATGAGATTTCATGTCCACAGGGTTTTTAATGGTAAACAATAAAGAAAATAAAAGATTAAAGGAGATAAAATATGCTTAAAATAAATTTTATTCAAGGATAACTTGCACATGAATATAATGCCCTTTTCGTTTGGAATTTGGGACTCAAATTGTGTATGCCAGTAGATAAAGCCAAGAGCAAGTTTCCCTTAAAATTTAGTTGAAAAAGAATAAACGGATTGGGAGATACGATTTTTCAAAGTTTCCTAAAGAGAATGGAATAACTTTAAATGTCACAATTCACATTCAAAATAGAATTGCTTATGTTGGGCACGTGCAATGTGAATCGTTGATCTGGGATCCAACCGTGATATGCTTGTCTTCCACCTCCAGCCCGTTTTGGGAAGCAGTAATAGTAATGCAAGGGAATCGGTCCACACATCCTCTCTCCCTAATCAATAAGGAGTCCTGAAAATTCGATATTTGGAATCATGAGAGAATTGCGATCCTTTCTAACTTCTAAGTCATTTCTATTAATGATATTCTGAAAAACTCCTAAAATCTAGTCACTGAAGATGGGAGGCAACTCTCTTTTTCCCTCAACCATGATGCCTATATAAAAGGAACCTATCCCTCTCACGATTTCATGCCCTTTCCGCGAGTTTGTATCTTTACAAGGAGGATCAATGTGTTAAGAAGCGACGTTTTTCCCTGACCCAGCGTCTTCTCCAACCTGGAGTGGCGGCGGCTTGAGGAGTATTTGAACCCGAACACCAGTGAGGGGGGTATCGAGGGGAAGCCTGCAGCTCCTGACCAGAAGGAAGAGGAACCTGAGGAATAGGGACGACAATCGGCTACTAGAAGGAGGTAGGAAGGTGGAGCCTGTGAGTGGAAGCAGACCTCCTCGGTGGCACTCTGTTTTGCAGAGCAAACAGAGCCGTGCGCACAAAGAAGGAGAAAAGGGCACGGGTCAGCCAGGTCAAATGGGAGCCGGATCCAAGAAGAGGGTCCGCGATCTAGGGAAATGAAAAAGGAAAATATAGAAGGGACATGTGGCAGCCAATGATTGGTCAAAGGTAATTTTCTTATGGAAATCGTAATCAATTATTGGTAACTCTGATTAAGATGATATATATATGAAAATTGATCAGAAGAAAACGAGGAATGTAATAACATGTAATTGAAGTCCAATTCTACTTTCGATTCAAAAAGTATGTAAAGATGTTATCTTTAATGATTTATCTATTAAAAGAACCCTAATCTTTATTGATTAATGATTCGGAAGAGTTATATGGATAATTAAAGTTGATCTTAATTTGTGGTTAATAAAAAGGGCACAATAAATCTAAAAGGATGATCTTTGTACATAATTGGTTTAATTTAGGGTTTCATATACCTAAGTTTGCATTAATGGGCTTAGAAACCCTAATTTAGGAGAATATGTCTTTTAATGGTTTTAATTGTGCAAATCCATGAATAAGATAGAATTATGTTGTTATAAATCCAATTTGAGTATAAAAGATCACTAATGTGGATATTTTGGGTTTCCTAGTGTATAAAGTGGAATTAATGATAAATTAGGGTTTGCTAACATAAACGATGAGAAATGTAGTAATTAGGGTTCCTTTGAGAATCAAACTATAATTCTTTGTAAAGTTGTCAATTCAAAGAAACCTAAACATGATAATTGGCCTTAATGATATGGACATGACTTAAAAGGGTAAAGATGATAGTTTTAGTATAAAAGTGACATATTAGACGTAATTGACTTTCAATTGTGCTTATGATGTTGAAAGTAGGGTTTGTGGTCTAACAAAGCATTATAAGTGGTAAATTAATAATGAAGGCTAAAACCCTAAAGTCGTCCTAGAAATCATAAGATGGAATCCAAGTCGATCCTGAGAATGTTTTGAATAAAATAATGACACTTGGATGTTATGCATTATTTTCAGGATATTGTTGATTGCTTGTTTGATTGTATTGAATATTGATGCTTGGACATCAAGTTGCTCTGGATCAGGTATGTGGTTACGCTTATGAATAATTTCTTTAGGTTCACGGTGATTTCTGAATGTTTTATCAGTTGCTTGAAATTAACTGTTGGATGCCTTTTATTTCATGCAACTATAAAGTGACTATGATTACCACCATGAACATATATATAATTGTCTTAGATCTGAATCCACCTCTGTGGCTTGTAAAGGCTAAAAAGGGGTAACCTAGAGTAAGGTCTAGGTTATCGTGGGTTAGAAACTAGGCTACCAAGTGTAGTGCCATGAGACCCTTTAGCATGCCATGAGTTAAGGAGTGGGCTACTTACGGGTAGTGACATGTGACTCAACCCTAGAAACTGGGTCACCTATAGTTGGGACCATGAGGGGTTTAATGGGGAGCTACTATAAGGAAGGTAGTATCCACAACATAGAGGATAGGGAATGCATGGATCGCGCACATATTTAAAATATAAAATTTTTTGTTAAATGGTAATTGGCTGCAATACATTAATATCATAGTTGCCCGATTATTACTTCCCCCACATACCAACTTCGGCTTACCGACGTTTTGTTTGTCGCCGTTTTAGGTACAAGCCAAAATGGACAAATAGTAAATCATCATATTGTGAAATACACAAAGTAAAATGCAAGGAGGATTAGTTAGAGTAGAATCCATAAGTGGATAGAAGGTTAGAGATCCAAGTTTTCGAAAAGATATGCAAAAGTTTATTTTCTTATAGCTTTTCAGTTTAGTCAGTTAAAATTTAATAATTGTTCTTGGTTAATTATTGAACCTTTGATCCGGAAAATTATGGGTGTGGCTTCTGTCATGGAACCGTTCTTACCCCAATCCCGATCTCACTGCCTAAACAGTGGTAAAGGGATTGAAGCATCTGTCCCTGAGTGGCCCGATAGGATCTAACACACTGGCATATACAATAAGAAATAAATAACTCAAAATCTGGATAATTAAAGAACAAACTAACCCAATATGGAGATATACCCGATTTATCTATGTCATCAGAGTGTATGAGTGCGGAAGCGATCTTATTCAATATACCATTTGTAATTCCTAAAATCAAGAAAATCAAGACACAATCATGCAATTGCATGGTACGCTATCAAAATCAAGCAAAACAGTTTATAAGAAAATAAGTATACTTGGCTAACTTATATTTCAGAGTATAACATACAATTTCCAAACATTCAATATCATTCGACAAAAAGGTTGTTATTCAACGATTCAATTTTTATTAAGAGTTCCCATTATGTTGTAATTCGAGAAGCATGCTTATATATTTTTGTGTGACTTTATCGCCCCAACGCGATGGGGTAAGCCACTGGGATCCTTCTCACCATAGGAACATAGGAGACCAATGTACAAGTCCCACCTCCAAATGAGGGGGTAGTTGTACTCAATATCAACATTATCAATATCATCATCATTATCAATATACGGGCAGTCATATTGGGCATGCAATTTATGTTTTCATGTTTTTCAAAATATAGTATAGAAAAACAAAAGACTAATCATAGGGAACAATAGCTCATCCAATTAAATAGCCAACCATACGGTCAAAAGATACATAGAAGTATCTTCAATACAATCAAGGAGGAGTTATATAATAGCATACCTTTCACCGAAGATTTCATGTATGATCAACAAGTAATAGGTAGACCCTTTGAATCAGATCCTAAATCACAATGTTTGGATCAAGGGTCAATATCATGATGTTTATAATATCTTATTTCAATATTTTGAGATTAGGGTCACACTTTCCTATGTTAACCTTAGGGTTAGGTCATCCACTTATAATTAATATTTCAATATGTCCAACATTACTTCAAGTATACAATATATTGGGGTGTGAATGACTTACCTAGGTTTTCTAGAATCGTGTGTAAACCCCAATGATCAATATTCAAGTCATCATAACATTCCTAACTCGTCATCATGATATGTAACATTATTGAGATTCAAGATCAGTTTGATTAAAGTAGAGTCATGAATCATACACATGATAAATCTTTCCACAAGATTTAGATCCATAATCACAATGTTGAGGTTAATTCTTGGTTCAATGTATATGATTCACATTCTAGGTTAGTGAGTTGCAAGATCATATCTAAACTCATATTTAATCAAGTTTGGCTTCAGGATAATCATTAGAGTCAAATTACTAGGGATTTCAAAGGTTAGTCAACAAGTATAGTCATTCAATAAATTAAATGAGCAAGAGTTTACAATCTAGGGATATTATTGAGCCTAGTTTGGAATCAGGTTTCACTGGATTTTTCTGATCAAGATTGACTACTTGTTCACAATATTTGGAGCTAGGGTGTATTTTCTACAATTAAAACAACATCATGACATTTATATGAATATTTGTCAGATAGGGAGCGAAAATACCTTTGACACAAAAAAATTGAGGACTGTCAAATGCGCAATTAGTGGCCCAGATCTAGCCACATAGTCATTGTGACTTGCTATCTAGGAGGGCCGGTTCAATCTTGGTTTGTCCGGTTTGCTCCTTTATTGATTGGTTCAGACATTGGTGCATTGGTTCTGTTGAACCGGTGGTTCATGGTCACCCTTTCCTCACACAGAGTTCTCCACGTGAAGCCCCGTGCGAGCCCAAGACTAGGGTGGAGGAGCTTGCCGGCATGGAGCTATTCCAGGAGTAGGAGTGGGTGAGGGAGGCCACGAGCATGCCGTCCCAGTCCGCCACCACCTCGCAGACTCTATGGGATCCAAAGAAAGGGAGGAGGAGGTGAGGAGCACGGACGCCCGATCTGGCCGTGCGGCGGTGCTGCTTGGTGCAGTAGGTGAGGGGAAAGCAAAAAGAGCATCAAGAAGGTTGAGGGGGTGTGCGAGGCCACATTCTGAGCAAGTTGTTCCTGATGCGGACTGCGGAGGTCCTTTTATAGGTGAAACGAGGCTAGATTTTAGGGCAAACGAGTCTTGCTCTTAGCCATTGCCGCCGGAGTGAGATGGCTAGGCAAGGGGATCGTTCTGGTGGCTGGACAGATCTTGAACGATGGTTAAAATAGGGTTATTTGTTTTCGAAATTGTAAGAGGAATATTTCCATTCGGTTATATTTTCAAACCATGGTCGTGAGCGGGAAATTGGCCATTAAGGCCGCTTTGACACCTCCCCGCTGATTGCGGGAGGTTGATGATGACCTCGCAACTACTGGATCAGGACGGGATCTGCAAGAGGCAGATCCAAGGGCCAACAGTCACCCCGGATCCCTTGTATGGATCGTTGACATGGTAAAGCTAAAAAAGCACAAATAAAAGGGGGGAAAAAGGGTTTTCAATACATAAACTTCAAGAATTCATAGTAAATCGTAGGAATGTCCAATTGTTCTCAAATTTTGACCACAACTTCACAAAAACGTGTAGAATATCTAGAAAAAGTTTGAGAGACAAAAGATGGAGTTTGATTGACCAATTTGATTCTTTGGACAAATTCATGAATTAATCCAATTTAAGGTGTTATAATGTGTATAAAGTTCACATTGGTCACCATATTTTGGATTTGAGTCTCAACATTGATTATGAAGCCAAGAAAAATGATTAAGGATCATGAGTGAGTATAATGAGGGTAAAATAGTAATTTCATCATACTTATGTAAAATTCCACTTTGTCACATCCTTCGCTCCTTAGAAAGGAATTTTGTCCCCAAAATTCAAAAACATCCTCAAAAGTGGGACTACATAAAATCCAGATCATATCCTCAAATATTAGAACATTCTCAACTATATAATCAAAATCATATCCTTAAAATTAAAATAGTAAAATCATCATAACTGGGATTCCAACGTTCCACATCATAATCAACTTGGTGCCAACATCATTTCATCATTGAGAAATTGAGTATCAAGGTCCTTGCATATATTGTTCACAGTTATCATATGAGTCACAAATATGGAAAGAATCCTATTGATCACAAATTTTGGAGAGATCATTTCTTAGGTCAAACAAATATAGTTTCTTGAATCAAGTGTATAAGGTGACTTTCAATCCGAATATTTTAGGGTTGTAGCCTCTACATTGGCCTAGGTGGGGTTATATATCCATGATTTGAGATTTCGTATTTCAACATATCTAGACAACATCATATTTCCAATATCATGATTTTTAGGCTTAAAATCATTGGGAGGTCCCACCCTAGTCCTAATGAGGGCTAAAGCCTAAGTCACAAATAGAGAAAGTCAAAATAGTCATCATTTCAAAATTTCAAATTTGGGGATTTATGAAAGTCATTATTTATATATCGAATGTGGTCTCAAGATCCATATCATGTTTCAAAATTTTGTACATCAATATCAAGAGTTGAAGTTTAGCCATCAAGATCAAATGTATAACTATTCCAAAGCTAGGGTTTAGATTCCTATTTAGACCTTAGGGAGATCACTCATCTATATTCAATTTCTAGCAACAATATTCAAGCAATATTTGATCAACATGTCAAGATTTCATTATCATAATTTCCAAGGTTGATGAATGATCTAGACCTAGGTCTATCTAGGAAGTCAACCTCAAGCTATAGTCAATATTTCCATATGTCAAGGTCATTATCAAATCAATATTCAAGATCGAGTATCAACCATGGGTTCAACCTATTAGGCTTAGGTCAACCAGTCTAAATCGGGTGAAAGGGTATACCTTTCCAGATTCTATATAATCAACAAGGTGAAAATTTAGAGGTAGTCAAAATAGGGATGTGACCTAGGTTAGGGAGTCATGAGTCAACTACCACCCTAATCTAGAACATTACCAACATTAGTCATTATCAATTGAGCTTATTCAAATAGGGAGAGTATCCATGATTAAAACATATATATCAAGGTCATAAGATCAAAATTTAAGATAATAGGTCAATAATGTCAAAATCTGCAATTCTTTGTTTCAATATCAAGGTAGTGACAAAATTTGAAAATCGAGGATTTGAATTTGACATTCGAGGAATTAGAGAATAATATCAAAACCGAGATTACAAAAGGCAACAATAGACAATAGGAAAAGTGCTTTTTGCATCATAGTCTTATATCATGATTTTGTGAGTCTTAGACTTAGTCATTTGATAGCATGATCAAGGTGTGTATAAAAATAGGATACAAGTTTTCTTAACTATGTTTGAAGTTTTATCAACAACAGGGCAACACGGGCTTAATAAAATAGGGACCTTGTCAACAATAAGATATAAGGTATAAGTCAGCCTTATTTCACCATATCATAATCTCAAACATAGTCAAAATTGAGTGTTCATGATATTAAGGGTCAAACATGATTATTTGATTTCAAAATTAATTGATCAAAATCGAGTTTTCAAATTAAGGTCAGATCATAGTATCAACTTTCAAAAATTTAGTGATATTCATATTCCCATGCATAAGCTACCCATAATCGAGACATCAAGTGGTAAAAGGTCATGAGAAGGACCACATGATGAGATAAGAAGACTACCTAATCTTCATCTACATGGGTGGCTTAGGATTGTCCTTAAAGAAGAGATGAGATGCTAGAAGACTCTCTAGGGTTTCACAAGGGAACCTTTAGGTCCAGTTCTGGATCAATTAAGGCCAGGTAGAGCGGGGGATCTCAACCACCATGAAAATGGATAGGAGAAATTATGTCAGGACCCCGAGCCTAGACACCTCAATTTTCACCATTATGAACTTTAGGGTTTCTTAGGTGTAAGAGACCTAAGAAATTATTTACTTAAAGTATATGGGAGTGTGAAGGCTCTAATACCAACTGTCACGGAACCGTTCTTACCCCAATCCCGATCTCACTGCCTAAACAGTGGTAAAGGGATTGAAGCATCCGTCCCTGAGTGGCCCGATAGGATCTAACACACTGGCATATACAATAAGAAATAAATAACTCAAAAACTAGATAATTAAAGAACAAACTAACCCAATATGGAGATATACCCGATTTATCTATGTCATCAGAGTGTATGAGTGTGGAAGCGATCTTATTCAATATTCCATTTAAAATTCCTAAAATCAAGAAAATCAAGACACAATCATGCAATTGCACGGTACGCTATCAAAATCAAGCAAAACAGTTCATAAGAAAATAAGTATACTTGGCCAGACTTATATTTTATAGTATAACAAACAATTTCCAAACATTCAATATCATTCGACAAAAAGGTTGTTATTCAACGATTCAATTTTTATTACGAGTTCCCATTATGTTGTAATTTGAGAAGCATGCTTATATATTTTTGTGTGACTTTATCTCCCCAATGCGATGGGGTAAGTCACTGGGCTCCTTCTCACCATAGGAACATAGGAGACCAATGTACAAGTCCCACCTCCAAATGAGGGGGTAGTTGTACTCAATATCAACATTATCAATATCATCATCATTGTCAATATACGGGCAGTCATAATGGGCATGCAATTTATGTTTTCATGTTTTTCAAAATATAGTATAGAAAAACAAAAGACTAATCATAGGGAACAATAGCTCATCCAAGTAAATAGCCAAGCATACAGTCAAGAGATACATAGAAGTATCTTCAATACAATCAAGGAGGAGTTATATAATAGCATACCTTTCACCGGATATTTCATGTATGATCAACAAGTAATAGGTAGACCCTTCGAGTCAGATCCTAAATCACAATGTTTGGATCAAGGGTCAATATCATGATGTTTATAATATCTTGTTTTAATATTTTGAGATTTGGTTCACACTTTCCTATGTTAACCTTAGGGTTAGGTCATCCACTTATAATTAATATTTCAATATGTCCAACATTACTTTAACTATACAATATATTCGGGTGTGAATGACTTACCTAGGTTATCTAGAATCGTGTGTAAACCCCAATGATCAATATTCAAGTCATAGTAACATTCCTAACTCGTCATCATGATATGTAACATTATTGAGATTCAAGATCAGTTTGATTAAAGTAGAGTCATGATCATACACATGATCAATCTTTCCACAAGATTTAGATCCATAATCACAATGTTGAGGTTAATTCTTGGTTCAATGTGTATGATTCACATTCTAGGATAGTGAGTTGATAGATCATATCAAAACTCATATTTAATCAAGTTTGGCTTCAGGATAATCATTAGAGTCAAATTACCAGCGATTTCAAAGGTTAGTCAACAAGTATAGTCATTTAATAAATTAAATGAGAAAGAGTTTACAATCTAGGGATATTAGTGAGTCTAGTTTGGAATCATGTTTCACAAGTATTTTTAATCGATTCACTAGATTTTTTGATCAATATTGACTACTTGTTCACAATATTTGGAGCTAGGGTGTATTTTCTACAATTAAAACAAGATTAGGACATTTATATGAATATTTGTCAGAGAGGGAGTGAAAATACCTTTGACACAAAAAAATTGAGGATTGTCAGATGCGCAATCAGTGGCCCAGGTCTAGCCACATAGTCATTGTGACTTTCTATCTAGGAGGGTCGGTTCAATCTTGGTTTGTCCGGTTTGCTCCCTTATTGATTGGTTCAGACATTGATTCATTGGTTCTGTTGAACCGGTGGTTCATGGTCACCCTTTCCTCACATAGAGTTCTCCGCGTGAAGCCCCGTGCGAGCCCAAGACTAGGGAAGAGGAGCCTGCCAGCATGGAGCTATTCCAAGAGAAGGAGTGGGTGAGGGAGGCCACGAGCATGCCATCCCAGTCTGCCACCACCTCGCGAACTCTATGGGATCCAAAGAAAGGGAGGAGGAGGTGAGGAGCACGGACGCCCGATATGGCCGTGTGGCGGCACCACTTGGTGAAGTAGGTGAGGGGCAAGCAAAAAGAGCATCAAGAAGGTTGAAGGGGTGTGTGAGGCCACATTCTGAGCAAGTTGTTCCTGCTGCGGACTGCGTAGGTCCTTTTATAGGTGAAACGAGGCTAGATTTTAGGGCAAACGAGTCTTGCTCTTAGCCATGGCCTCCGGAGTGAGATGTCTAGGCAAGGGGATCGTTTTGGTGGCTGGACAGATCCTGAACAATGGTTAAAATAGGGTTATTTGTGTTCGAAATTGCAAGAGGAATATTTCCGTTCGGTTAGATTTTCAAACCATGGTCGTGAGCGGGAAATTGGCCATTAAGGCCGCTTTGACACCTCCCCGCTGATTGCGGGAGGTTGATGATGACCTCGCTACCACTGGATCAGGATGGGATCTGCAAGAGGAAGATCCAAGGGCCAACAGTCACCCCGGATCCCTTGTATGGATCGCTGACATGGTAAAGCTAAAAAAAGCACAAATAAAAGGGGGGGAGGGTTTTCAATACATAAACTTCAAGAATTCATAGTAAATCGTAGGAATGTCCAATTGTTCTCAAATTTTGACCACAACTTCACAAAAATGTGTAGAATATCTAGAAAAAAATTGAGAGACAAAAGATGGAGTTTGATTGACCAATTTAATTCTTTAGACAAAGTGATGAATTAATCCAATTTAAGGTGTTATAATGTGTATAAAGTTCACATTGGTCACCATATTTTGGATTTGAGTCTCAACATTGATTATGAAGCCAAAAAAAATGATTGAGGATCATGAGTGAGTATAATGAGGGTAAAATAGTAATTTCATCATACTTATGTAAAATTCCACTTTGTCTCAGCTTCGACCTCTTGGTCTCCCTTAATTGGGGGTTATCGAAAGGTGGGGTTGTAACATTTGGTATCAGAGCCTAGGTTCCTCACTTAACCATTAATAATTATTAAATTTTACAAACTCCATAGAACCCAAGGGAGTTATTAGAGGATTATCCGAAAGACAGAGGTGTCTAGAAAAGGATCACGACCGGGGGCTGGCAATATTTTCCTCTGCACCGCTAGTCGGAATATGAGGACTCCCGGATCCATGTTACTGCCTGGCCAAAGTCTTAGGGTATGAATCGAAATAAGATACCTTTATGATTTTCTCATCTTATTCATCCCTTCTCATCAAAAATTCTATTAAGGACCTTAAGAATTAGGGTTTTCTCTCTTCTCCTCACCCTCTTGAGGTATGGGTAAGGTTAATAAGGTCTAAGGAATCCTCCATCAAACTAATGAAAGGCATGTAAATAAGATGTCATGGACATAATCTTAATAGATTCAGTGTAAATTAAAGGATAGATACATGCTTAGGTCGTATGACATAAGTTGTCATGCCCTCAGAAGAGACCTAAGGCTAGACCTTCTTGTCAGGAGGATAAGTAGAGAGAGTTAGTCTTAGAGATTGAGATCTCCATTACAAGTAGAGTCCTGGTACATCCTCTGAGGATGATGTTAACCCTAACCCTAAGTGAAGGTTAGAGAGATAGATGGCATGATGAGTTAGACCAGGTGTTTGGATGGACATGCCTTGCATGACGTATGACCTAGTACCTCCGGCGACACAACCCTAGGAAGGGTCGTGCATGTTAGAGTAAAGGATAGCTCCTTCATTGAAGAGGTTAGAGAAGAACATATGGAAACCCCATGAGCTTATATGAATGTATCATTAGTGCGAGCAATAGGTTGAAACCCTGGCCGGGAGAGTTTGATGGATAGCTTATGAGAGCTATGGATGACCTTGAGCAAACATTATAAGCTTCACCATGTAGTGGTATGCTTGTGAGCTTGATCCCTCTTGGAGAGAGAACCCCTTGTAGTAAGGTTGTTTGTAGGGTTGGCTCTAGAGAGAGAGAGAGAGAGTAGGACCCAAAGCGAGAAGGTTGGAAGCCTAAAACCCCAAGATATGAGGAACAGTGGGGAGTCGAGGATGATGCGACCTAAGTAGATGATAGTGGTTGCCTCATGCATGATCCCTGGAGACTGATGATATCTTGGTTGCCTTTAGAGGAACCAAACCCTAGAGAGAGGATGAGTCTTCTGACACCTATGTGCCTATGGTATAAGTGTTTACCATCTGAGAAAGGAAGAAAAAGTTTTGTATACCCTGGAGAGGTTTAGTGACAGGTTGTGGGGCCTTATGCCTTGTTGGTTGTCCTTGAGGAGGACTCAACCCTGATGTGTTGCTCGAGTAGAAGGATGACAGGGAGTGCATGTCATGCCTTATACATGCTTGATTCATGGTTAAGAGATTGAGCATGCAGTTGGACACCCAAAAGTGAACCTAGGCCTAAGAGGGGAAGTGGTGTACCTAATGCTCATGTCGAGAATTAAGTTGCTATAGTTTCGAGCATGGTACTCCTCTTGTATAGAGGAAAAAGGAAAACTCCTTAAGTCGAAGGCATGATGAACCCCTTACAACTAAGTTGATGACATGGGAAGGTATAATCTTGACCCAATGTTAAGGACGAGAATAAGTGTGACCTAGCATGGTTTTGCAGGTGGTCCGCTTGTGCCTTAATGGCTTGCTAGGGTCAAGCAAGAGCATATGGATGTAAACCCTAGACATAAGGATGTTTGTGACTTTTGGATGTAGTTTCCTCCCATCCTGGGAGAGGGACCCTTTGGTAAGGGGTATACCAGTTTTGTGGGTTTTGAGGAAACCTAAAAGAGGTCTCATAGGATCTTGAGAAGCTAAGTGAAAAGTACATGGTATGAGAATGAACCTGTAGACCCATAATTATCCATCTCTAAGTGCATGTGGATGTGTTACCATGAAGGTAACCGGTATGGGACCTGACCAAGGTAGGCAGGTCACCATGACCCCTATGAAAGGATGAATGTCATCCCATGTATACAAAGAAAGATGATGAAGTCTTGGGTAAGGTTCTAAGTTGGACATGTACTATAAATGGAATCCTATGTCTATCCTAGGGTCAGGTGGGGATAAGACCGATGAAAGTGGACGTTGCCTAATTCCCTAGTTGCACATGACCGTAGGGTCGGGAGGTAACAACTATCATTATCTGAGGGCCATGGGTTAGGAGATTGATCACCTACATGAACTCATGGGACCCAAAGGGCAGATGAATAGGGAACTCTCTGGACGCATAAGGGCATAGGGATGACCTCAAAAGTGTCTGTACCCCATGGACCAAGAGGAGATGACCAAGGGATGTGCATAGGTTCGAGATTAGTTTTTCATGGAGGTAACTTTGATATCAAGATGATTGTAATATAGAGGCATAAATGACAGCTTAACTTGTGATAACATCTACTAGTAGTTCACATACATGTAGTTCTAACCTTGTTTATAATTGGCATCTTTGCTCATCTAGTGGTATTTCACTATATGGTATGTTTGTATCTTGTCTCATACATACTCAAGCTTGTTCCTTGAATTTCATATCTACTATATTGAGTTTCTTGCATAACATTGTGATGCAGGGTACTTAGAAATACATTATATGTAGAAATTGGGGTATTTTTAGATTTTATGCAGATTTTGCTCCAATTTCAGTTTTTGCTGCAAGAGTAGTGTTTTTTATGCAGAAACAACCTTCGGAGAAAGACTCATCGCTTAGCCATGAGCCCTGATACTTTTTGGGAAAATTCTGTCATCTTGAGGGTCAAAATTGCATTTTATTGTTTTTCTGTAGCACTTCATCTTGCATTTTGGGTTGTTCAAGTGCATGCTTTAACTTACTTTTCTTTCTATGCTTGGACAAGCCCCTATATGCGCTCTTATACTCTCCCTATATAACTTTTTGTTATCTCCTTTAACAAGTGGTGTTTCTTAATTCTTCATGCCCCCACTTTTTGAAATGACCAAGGGGGAGAAAGGTATGTCTTCTTTTGAAATAACAGGGAGAAGGCATGTCTTACATGAAGAGGAGAAGTATGTCCATGTAAGGTGGAGAAGGTAAAGTGGAGAAGACATATATGTGTAGAACATATATGAGTAGAAGACATAGTATTCTATAAATGTTATGAAAGCTAACCATGCAAGATAAATAGCATCAATTGAAGGGGAGTTTGAGAACTCCACTAGCATCAATTGAGGGGGAGCATATGAGCTCAATCCTATTGAAACTCTTAGGTTTCTCCGAAGGTATGGTTTTACTTAAAAGCTTTCAATACATTTATGAAATGGTTTGTCATCTTCAAAAAGGGGAGAATGTTGACTCAAGGTCAACTAGGACAATATTGACTCACATCTAAATTGACTAAACCCGTGTTTTGATGATGACTAACCATTCCACATATTTGTGTCTAATGTCTCTACTTGAGCAATTTCATATTAGGTATAGACACACTCCAAATGCCCTAACTTGCGCATCTCAACTTGGATAAAAGACAAGTCAAAGTCAATACAAGTGCACGTTTTTGTAATATGATGTAAATTCATTAGAATCATGTTGTAAATCACTTGTAATGATTGCATAACTTGTAGTTAATCTTAGAAAAAATCAGGAGTGCTTAGATCGAATGTTTAAGCACTCAAAATCCATTTTCCAAAATTCACAACAGGTTGTTCATCGGTCGAGTTCTGTGAGTTGCAAACTCGACCGATCCTTATTGGATCTTGAAAATAACTTTTGATTGGTCGAGTTTACACTTCACAGAACTCAACCGATGGAATACCTGACCAATTCAATTTTCATTGGTCGGTCAAGTTTCCCCAGGACAAACTCGACCGATGGTCTGAATATTGGTTGTCTTTTACTCTATCGGCCAAGTTACCCTTATAGAAACTCGACTGATTGCACTGTACGAAATAGTGTAGAAAAGTGCTGCTAGGCGTTGTGGAGTTGCAACAAATGCAAATATATCTGTTGCAAGCCACAAAACGGCTAGTTTTCATTCTCAAGTGTTCCCAAAGGCTAAGAGGCATCCCCAGCTATAAATAGGACCCCTTAAGCTTCATTCCAAGGTTGAGCATTCAATGCAAAACTCTATGTGAGGTTCCTATTCTATAGTTGAGTGTTTCATGCAGCTTCCTCTCTCTCTCTAAGCTTAATCACTTGCTACATTCATTAGAATGAGTAGGAAAACTATAAGAGAGCTAGTCCTACATGTATATCTTGTTAGGCTCTCACTTCAACCACCTCCCTATCTCTCATTTCAATCATGAAGATGAAGGTTCTCACTCTTGGCTAAGAGAGGTGAAGAAGAATAAGGGAAAGCATCCCTTGGTGAAGATTAAGGCTGAAGACTTGGAGCAAGAGTGGGTAAGCCCTTGGTGAAGGCAGAAGACTCCTTGCTCAAGTGGGTAAGTCCTTTTTGGAAGCTTCTCCGAGTGAAGGTGAAGTCAAAGGCGGAAGATCCAAGAAGAGTGGGTAATTCTTTGAACGCTGGAGACTTGTGTAAGAGTAGGTAAGTCCTTGGAAGAAGGTGGAAGACTCTTGCAAAGTGGGTAAGTCCTTGGTAAGGTTGAAGACTCTTTGTATTTGATAGGTAAGTCCTTTTTTGGTTATGTATCGTATCTCTTATAATGAATATAATGAAGATGCAAGGTTAATAAATCCTAGAGGTTGACCTCTCTAGGTAGTGGAATGACTCACTTATAGTTTGAAGTGTGGAACCACTCTCAATAGCATGTCAATCGGTGTATGTTCAATCTCTCTCATCCTTGCTATGCATGTTTTAGTTGCACACAAATTTCCTATTTAGCAACCTTATCTTGTGATATATCTTGAAGGTCTAATGAATTTTGTTTAAGTGCATTCAGCTCTATTCACCCCCCCCTATAGAGCATCTAATCACCCATCTAGGATCCAACAATTGGTATCAGAGCGGGATTCTCCAAACATACTTCAACAAGTAGTAGAAGATGGGTGACTACCAAGGAGGGAGATACTTGGTCAGCCTACCAATCTTTGATGGGAGAAATTTCCTCTATTAGAGAAGAAGGCTTCAATTATACATCCAAGGATCAAGTCTTGAGATGTGGCAAATGGTGAAAATCACATACAAGCTACCAAAGACAAAGATTGAAGAATGGGATGATGCTACTTTGAAGAAAGCAACCTTGAATGCTTTATCCATGCACATCCTTTATGCCTCTATGACCTCCACCGAGTTCAATCAGATTTCTTCTTGTGAGATGACCTATGAGGTATGGAGAAAGCTATGCATCGCCTATGAGGGGATAGATCAAGTGAAGGAAAGCAAAGTCTACATGCTCAATGGGTTGCTTGAGAAGTTCAAGATGGGAAAGGAGGAGAGTATATCCAACATGTTCTCAAGGCTCAACACCATTGTAAATGTTCTTGCTGTTCTAGGACATCGTATGAGTATAGGAGAGATCAACTCTAAGATCCTTAGAACTCTTCCTAAGAGGTGGGAACCCAAGGTGACTTCCATTGAAGAAGCAAGGTCTCATAAGGATGTCCCTATTGAAGAGCTCATTGGAAATCTACAGGCACATGAAGCTACACTTGACAAGAGGGAGGAAGTAGAAACACAAGAAGAGAATGAACTCTAGAGAATGAAGAAGGCTAAAATCAAAGCTCAAATCAAGGCTATTGTTGGTCAAGCTTCTCCATCCTCTCAAGTTGAAAAACATTCCATGTACTCCAAGGGTAAACTCAACAAAGGCAAGTCCTCCTCCATCTGGTGCCTCAAGTGTGGAAAGAAAGGTCACTTCAAGATAGATTGTCTACAAGGCAAGAAGATCCATCATCATAAGAAAAGAGAAGATTAGTACCACTCAAGCTCAAGTGAAGATTCAAGTGAAGGATCAAGCTCAAGCTCTAGTAATGAATGATAATTCCATTTTGCTCTTATAGCATCAACAAGTAAGGACTCAAGTGAGGTAAATCTAAACTCTTTAGATAAAGAATCTTTGATTTCTATTATTCATGATACGTGTGCCTCTCTTAAGTCTTGTAAAAGGAAAAAGAAAAAGCTTGCTAGAATTGTTGATAATATGCATGTAGAATTAGATGATCTTGAACATGCTAATTTTTATTTGCTTGATGATAAAAATGATTGTCTTAGTCAAGTAGATTCTCTTAAACTTGAAAATTCTACTTTTCTTGATAAGATTAAATTTCTAGAAGCTCAACCTCTTATGCCTAGTTCTAATGAAGAGCCTACTTTAATTGTTGATTCTCTCATGCATGATATTGATGTTCTTAAATCTGAAAACAAGGACAAAGATTTTCTTTTGCAAGAATTAGAATCTAAAAATGGTGTTTATCTTTTTAAGATTTCTTTGCTTGAAATAGAAAATGCCTCCTTGCTTGCTAAAATCAATGTGCATGAATCTTGTTCTAGCTCTACTAGTATAGAGAATGATGTAGTTGCTCTTCATATTGACAGAGATTCTTATTTAACTAAAGCTCTTTTCCTAGAAAATTATCTTTTCATGCTAGAGATAATATCAATCATTTGTCTTCTACTATTACTTCTCTTATGCATGGTAATGATAGCTTGAGATCTTCTCTGCAAAGATTATTAGTTGGTAAGAAGAGACTTATTGATATCCTACACCATACTACCAAACAAATTGGTACATGGTTTGGGGTATGATGGTAGTCAAAGGAACAACAAAGGTAAAGGACCTCAAATGTTCCATGGAGAATCCTCTAGTTCCAAGACTATGGGCACATGCAACTATTGCAATGAAATTGGTCGTTATTCTACTTGTTGTCCTTTTAGGAAAGCACCCAAGAGAAATAGGACTTGGGTTGCTAAACTAACCCCTCTGGACCCAAAAATATGATTGGGGGCCATTTCATCTTTCTTCTTATTAGTACATGTAAATGGATTGACTTGAGCTATTTAATTGCAAATTGACTTCTCAATCCACATTAAAGAAGAAAGGTGAGATGTGTAGAGGGTGACAACAAGTAGAAAAAGGAATGGTAAGAACAAAGGTAATGTTTTTCTTGCTTATAACCACATCTAACTTGTTTTTGTCAAGTTAGTGTGCACTATGCATGTGGTTTTTGAGTCAAAAGTGGTATTTTGTGTTTCTCTTCACACTCTTGCTCAAAGACTGTTTCTAATGCTTTCATACTGCATAACTAACTTGCTTACACATGTTTGGATATGGCTTATATTTTTAGCATGCTTTAAATATGTTTTTATGAAATATATGTGCCTTTTGACAGTAACTCTATCGGTCGAGTTTGTTCTATTTGAAACTCGACCAATAGGCACCAATGGGTGTTGCCAGCAGTTGTCATCAGTCGAGTTGTCAATACACAGAACTCGACCGATAAAACTGTGTATAGAATACATAGTTGGCTAATTGAATGAGAATTTCCCTCTCAACTAGATTTTCTCAACCAATAGCCTTATTCTTTGGCACTCCTTTGGTACCTTTATATATGCATATTGCCATGTTATAAATTTCCTATCTTGCTTACAACGCTATCTCTCTAATTGCTCGAAATCGGTATATCTATATCTTGCAATTACTTGCTTTGAGTTGCTTTGCAGGCTTTGATGATGACCTCTTTGGATCTCTTGGTTGTGTCTTAAATTGCTTCCGTTGTGCTATAACTTGATACATCTATCTAGGTGTATATCTTGTTTTGATACAACCTTGAGGTTCTTAGTGGTGATCATCTTTTGGTAATGATGCATGCTTGTTAGTGAGTTGTATCCTTTCATGCTTGGAAAATTGCATATCTCTTTGTTTGGATACACTTCTATTCATATCTTTCTTTATCTTGTGTACCTTTTGGTATCTCTTTCTATGATCTAGATCATACTAGTAGTCCTAACTTGTGATAACATCTACTAGTAGTTCACATACATGTAGTTCTAACTTTGTTTATAATTGGCATCTTTGTTCATCTAGTGGTATTTCACTATATGCTATGTTTGTATCTTCTCTCATACATACTCAAGCTTGTTCCTTGAATTTCATATCTACTATCTTATATTGCTTGCATAACATTGTGATGTAGGGTACTTAGATCAACACTATATGTAGAAATTGGGGTATTTTTGGATTTTATGTAGATTTTTCTCCAGTTTCAATTTTTAATACAAGAGTAGTGTTTTTATGCAGAAATGACCTTCTGAGCAAGACTCGTCGCTTTTCCATTAACCCAGCTACTTCTTGGGCAAATTCTGTCATCTTGAGGGTCAAAATTACATTTTATTGTATTTCTACAGCACTTCATCTTGCATTTTGGGTTGTTCAAGTGCATGCTTTAACTTACTTTTCTTTGTATGCTCATACAATCCCCTATATGTTCTCTTCTACTCTCCCTATATAACTATTTTTTATCTCCTTTAACAAGTGGTGTTTCTTATTTCTTCATACCCCCACTTTTTGAAATGACAAAGGGGGAGAAAGGTATGTCTTCTTTTGAGAAAACAGGGAGAAGGCATGTCTTACATGAAGAGGAGAAGTATGTCCATGTAAGGGGGAGAAGGTAAAGTGGAGAAGACATATATGTGTAGAACATATATGAGTATAAGACATAGTATTCTATAAATGTTATGAAAGCTAACCATGTAGGAGAAATAGCATCAATTGAAGGGGAGTATGAGAACTCCACTAGCATCAATTGAGGGGGAGCATATGAGCTCAATCCTATTGAAACCCCTAGGTTTCTCCGAAGGTATGATTTTACTTAAAAGCTTTCAATACATTTATGGAATGGTTTGTCATATTCAAAAATGGGAGAATGTTGACTCAAGGTCAATTAGGTCAATTAGGTCAAAGGCAGAAGATCCAAGAAGAGTGGGTAATTCCTTAAAGACTGAAGACTTGTGCAAGAGTAGGTAAGTCCTTGGAAGAAGGCGGAAGACTCTTGCAAAGTGGGTAAGTCCTTGGTAAGGTTGAAGACTCTTTGTATTGGATAGGTAAGTCCTTTAGTGGTCATGTATTGTATCTCTTATAATGAATATAATGAAGATGCAAGGTTAAGAAATCCAACATGTTGACCTATCTAGGTAGTGGACTGACTCACTTTTAGTTTGAAGTGTGGAACCACTCCAAATAGCTTGTCAATTGATGTATGTTCAATCTCTCTCATCCTTGCTATTCATGTTTTAGTTGCACACAAATTTCCTATTTAGCAACCTTATCTTGTGATATATCTTGAAGGTCTAATGAATTTTGTTTAAGTGCATTCAGCTCTATTCACCCCCCCCTCTAGAGCATCTAATCACCCATCTAGGATCCAACAATTAGTATCAGAGCGGACTTCTCCAAGCATACTTCAACAAGTAGTAGAAGATGGGTGACTACCAAGGAGGGAGATACTTGATCAGCCTTCCAATCTTAGATGGGAGAAATTTCCTCTATTGGAGAAGAAGGTGACAATTCTACATCCAAGGATCAAGTCTTGAGATGTGGCAAATGGTGAACAGCCCATACAAGCTCCCAAAGACAAAGATTGAAGAATGGGATGATGCTACTTTGAAAAAAGCAACCTTGAATGATAGAGCCATGCACATCCTCTATGCCTCTATGACCTCCACCGAGTTCAATCAGATTTCTTCTTCTGAGACGGCCTATGAGGAATGGAGAAAGATATGCATCACCTATGAGGGGACAGATCAAGTGAAGGAAAGCAAAGTCTACATGCTCAAAGGGCTGCTTGAGAACTTCAAGATGGGAAAGGAGGAGAGTATAGCCAACATGTACTCAAGGCTCAACACCATTGTGAATGGTCTTGTTGTTCTAGGACATCCAATGAGTAGAGGAGAGATCAACTCGAATATCCTTAGAACTCTCCCCAAGAGGTGGGAACCCAAGGTGACTTCCATTAAAGAAGCAAGGTCTCTTAAGGATGTCCCTATTGAAGAGCTCATTGGAAATCTACTAGCACATGAAGCTACACTTGACAAGAGGGAGGAAGTAGAAATACAAGAAGAGAAAGAAGTCAAGAGAATGATGAAGGCTGAAATCAAAGCTCAAATCAAGGCTATTGTTGGTCAAGCTTCTCCATCCTCTAAAGTTGAAGAAAATGCCATGTACTCCAAGGGTAAACTCTACAAAGGCAAGTCCTCCTCCATATGGTGCCTCAAGTGTGGAAATAAGGGTCACTTCAAGATAGATAAAGCATATTTGATTGCTATTGTTCATGATACGTATGCCTCTCTTAAGTCTTATAAAAGGAAAAAGAAAAAACTTGATATAATTGTTGATAATATGCATGTAGAATTAGATGATCTTGAACATGCTAATTCTTGCTTGATTGATGATAAAAATGATTGTCTTAGTCAAGTAGATTCTCTTAAACTTGAAAATTCTAGTTTGCTTGATAAGATTAAATTTCTAGAAGCTCAACCTCTCATGCCTAGTTCTAATGAAGAGCATACATTAATTGTTGATTCACTCATGCATCATATTGATGTTTTTAAATATGAAAACAAGGACAAAGATTTTGTTTTGCGAGAATTAGAATCTGAAAATGGTGTTTATCTTTCTCAGATTTCTTTGCTTGAAATAGAAAATGCCTCCTTGCTTGCTAAAATCAATGTGCATCAATCTTGTTCTAGCTCTACTAGTAGAGAGAATGATGTAGCTACTCTTCATATTGATAGATATTCTTATTTAATAAAAGTTCTTTGCCTAGAAAATGATCTTTTGCATGCTAGAGATAATATCAATCATTTGTCTTCTACTATTACTTCTCTTATGCATGATAATGATACTTGAGATCTTCTCTGCAAAGATTCTTAGTTGGTAAGAAGAGCCTTAATGATATCCTACATCATAATACCAAACAAATTGGTAGACATGGTTTGGGGTATGATGGTAGTCAAAGGAACAATAAAGGTAAAGGACCTCCAATATTCCATGGAGAATCCTCTAGTTCCAAGACTATGGGCACATGCAACTATTGCAATGAAATTGGTCATAATTCTACTTGTTGTCCTTTTAGGAAAGCACTAAAGAGCAATAGGACTTGGGTTGCTAAACTAACCCCTTCGGACCCAAAAACATGATTGGGGACCATTTCATCTTTCTTCTAGTAGGTACTTGCAAATTGATTGACTTGAGCTATTGAATTGCAAATTGACTTCTCAATCCACATGAAAGAAGAAAGGTGAGATGTGTAGAGGGTGACAACAAGTAGAAAAGGAATGGTATGAATAAAGGTAATGTTTGTCTTGCTTATAACCATATCTAACTTTTTTTGTCAAGTTAGTGTGCACTATGCATGTGGTTTTTGAGTAAAAAGTGGTATTTTGTGTTTCTCATCACACTCTTACTCAAAGACTATTTCTAATGCTTTCATAGTGCGTTACTAACTTGCTTACACATGTTTGGATATGGCTTATGTTTTTAGCATGCCTATAAATATGTTTATTTGAAATATATGTGCCTTTTGACAGCAGCTCTGTCAGTCGAGTTTGTCTTGTTTTAAACTCGACCGATAGGCACCAATGGGTGTTGCCAGCATCTGTCATCGGTCGAGTTGTCAATACACAGAACTCGACCGATAACACTGTGCATAGAATACACAATTGTCTTGTTGAATGAGAATTTCCCTCTCAACTAGATTTTCTCAACCAATATCCTTATTCTTTGGCACTCCTTTGGTACCTTTATATATGCATATTTTCATGTTCTAAATTGCCTATCTTGCTTACAACTCTATCTCTATAATTGCTCTAAATTGGTATATCTATATCTTGCAATTACTTGCTTTGAGTTGCTTTGCAGGCTTTGATGATGATCTCTTTGGATCTCTTGGTTGTGTCTTAAATTGCTTCCATTGTGCTCTAACTACATATATCTTGTCGTATATCTTGTTTTGATACAACCTTGACGTTCTTAGTGGTGATCATCTTTTGGTAATGATGCATGCTTGTTAGTGAGTTATATCCTTTCATGCTTCTAAAATTGCATATCTCTTTGTTTGGATATACATCTATTCATAGCTTGATTTATCTTGAGTACCTTTTGGTATATCTTGCTATGATCTAGATCCTACTAGTAGTCCTAACTTGTGATAACATCTACTAGTAGTTCACATACTTGTAGTTCTAACCTTGTTTATAATTGGCATATTTGCTCATCTAGTGGTATTTCACTATATGCTATCCTTGTATCTTTTCTCATACATACTCAAGCTTGTTCCTTGAATTGCATATCTACTATCTTGAGTTGCTTGTATAACATTGTGATGCAGGGTACTTAGATCCACATTATATGTAGAAATTGGGGTATTTTAGGATTTTAAGCAGATTTTGCTCCAGTTTCAGTTTTTGCTGCAAGAGTAGTGTTTTTTATGCAGAAACGACCTTCTGAGAAAGGCTCATCGCTTTTCCACGAGCCCTGATACTTTTTGGGAAAATTCTATCATCTTGAGGGTCAAAATTGCATTTTATTGTTTTTCTACACCACTTCATCTTGCATTTTGGGTTGTTCAAGTGCATGCTTGAACTTTCTTTTCTCTCTATGCTTGGACAAGCCCCTATATGTGCTCTTCTACTCTCCCTATATAACTTTTTGTTATCTCCTTTAACAAGTGGTGTTTCTTATTTCTTCATACCCCCACTTTTTGAAATGACAAAGGGGGATAAAGGTATGTCTTCTTTTGACAAAATAGCGAGAATGCATGTCTTACATGAAGAGGAGAAGTATCTCCATGTAAGGGAAAGAAGGATAAGTGGAGAATACATATATGTGTAAAACATATATGAGTAGAAGACATAGTATTCTATAAATGTTATGAAAGCTAATCATGTAGGAGAAATAGCATCAATTGAAGGGGAGTATGAGAACTCCACTAACATCAATTGAGGGGGAGCATATGAGCTCAATCCTATTAAAACCCCTAGGTTTCTCTGAAGTTATGATTTTATTTAAAAGCTTTCAATACATTTACGGAATGCTTTGTCATCTTCAAAAAGGGGGAGAATGTTGACTCCAGGTCAATTAGGTCAATGTTGACTCACGTATAAATTGACTAAACCCGTGTTTTTATGATGACTAACCATTCCACATATTTGTGACTAATGTCTCTACTTGAGCGATTTCATATTAAGTATAGACACACTCCAAATGCCCTCACTTGCGCATCCCAACTTGGAGAAAAGGCAAGTCAAAGTCAATACAAGTGCACATTTTTGTAATATCATGTAAATCCATAAGAATCATGTTGTAAATCACTTGTAATTAATCTTAGAAAAAATCAGGAGCACTTAGATCGAATGTTTAAGCACTCAAAAGCCATTTTTCAAAATTCACATCAGGTTGTTCATCGGTCGAGTTCTATGAGTTGCAAACTCGACAGATCTTGATTGCATCTTGAAAATGACTTTTGATCGGTCGAGTTTACACCTCACAGAACTCGACCGATGGAGTACCTGACCAATTTGATTTTCATTGGTCGGTCGAGTTTCCCCAGGACAAACTGGACCGATGGTCTGAATGTCGACTTTGTCTTTTACTCTATCGGTCGAGTTACCCTTATAGAAACTCGACCGATTGCACTGTACGAAAAAGTGCAGATAAGTGCTTCTAGCCATTGTGGAGTTGCAACAAGTGAAAATATATTCATTGCAAGCCAAAAAACAACTAGTTTTCATTCTCAAGTGTTCCCAAAGGCTAAGAGGCATCCCCAGCTATAAATAGGACCCCTTGGGCTTCATTCTAAGATTGAGCATTCAATGTAAAACTCTATGTGAGGTTCCTATTCTATAGTTGAGTGTTTCCTATAGCCTCCTCTCTCTGTCTAAGCTTAATCACTTGCTAAATTTGTTAGAGTGAGTAGGAAATCTGTAAGAGAGCTAGTCCTACATGTATATCTTGTGAGGCTCTCACTTCCACCACCTCCCTATCTCTCATTTCAATCATGAAGATGAAGGTTCTCTCTCTTGGCTAAGAGAGGTGAAGAAGAACAAGGGAAGGTTTCCCTTGGTGAAGATCAAGGCTGAAGACTTAGAGAAAGAATGGGTAAGCCCTTGGTGAAGGCAGAAGACTCCTTGCTCAAGTGGGTAAGTCTTTGGTCGAAGCTTCTCCGAGTGAAGGTGAAGTCAAAGGCGGAAGATCCAAGAAGAGTGGGCAATTCCTTTAAGGTTGAAGACTTGTGCAAGAGTAGGTAAGTCCTTGGAAGAAGGTGGAAGACTCTTGCAAAGTGGGTAAGTCCTTGGTAAGGTTGAAGACTCTTTGTATTGGATAGATAAGTCCTTTGGTGGTCATGTATTGTATCTCTTATAATGAATATAATGAAGATGCAAGGTTAAGAAATCCCAGAGGTTGACCTCTCTAGGTAGTGGATTGACTCACTTCTAGTTTGAAGTGTGAAACCACTCTAAATAGATTGTCAATTGGTGTATGTTAAATCTCTCTCATCCTTGCTATGCATGTTTTAGTTGCACACAAATTTCCTATTTATCAACCTTATCTTGTGATATATCTTGAAGGTCTAATGAATGTTATTTAAGTGCATTCAGCTCTATTCACCCCCCTCTAGAGCATCTAATCACCCATCTAGGATCCAACAATTGGTATCAGAGTAGGCTTCTCCAAGTATACTTCAACAAGTAGTAGAAGATGGGTGACTACCAAGGAGGGAGAGACTTGATCAGCCTACCAATCTTTGATGGGAGTAATTTCCTCTATTGGAGAAGAAGGAAACAATTCTACATCCAAGGATCAAGTCTTGAGATGTAGCAAATGATGAACATCCCATACAAGCTACCAAAGATAAAGAAGGAAGAATGGGATGATGCTACTTTGAAGAAAGCAACCTTGAATGCTAGAGCCATGCACATTGTTACAACCCCAATTTTTGGGTTCTTGTGGTGAGAAATGTGATTTCTCCTATGAAAGATATTTGAAAAAATAATGATATAATTTGTTTTGAATAAAAGGATTTCGTTTACAATAGTCTTGTTGGTTGTTTTGTGGGCTTTATTGGCTATTGGGCCCAATAACAAGGAAAAGACAAAGGAAATTCTATTAATAAATGAGTAAATAAGAAAATGGAGGAAAGAAAGATGTAGAAACATCTAGAAGGCAAAAGAATGTAATCCAAAGGTGGATTTAATGCCTCTTGGATTCCTTGGGTTCGAAGGAGTCCAAAGTTGCAAAGATAATGCAAAAAGAAAAGAAAAGATCAATTAAATATTTCCTTATTAAGAAAGAAATTGAAAACAATGATAAAATATGGGAAATAAGTGAAAAGAGGTATAATTGAGTTACCCTTGGTGGATTTTCGTATCCAAAGGATTCCTAATGTAAAAAGGAATGCCAATGAGGAAAATAAAAAGAAAGATAAAGAGAAATCCTCAAAAAGAGATATTGTAATAAAGAAATAAACAAGATAATGAGAAATAATGAATATAGATGCATCTAAAAGGATAATAAGTATCCTTAAAAAGGAATTTTGAAATATTAGAGTTTCTTGGGATCTAAGGAGTCCCAATGAAGAAAAAGAAAGAAGGAAAATAAAACAAAATAAGAAGATAATGTGATACATCATTAATGTCTTTTTTATACTATCAAAAGGAGATACTTTTTTATTTAAGAAATAAGAATTTTGTGGCCAATGGATTAAAAGGCAAGTACAAAGAGAATAAAAGAGGTTATTTTCAAAATTCTAATATCTAAAGAATAAAGAATATTAAATAAATAATTTGGAGAGAGAAGCTTGCTTCCTAATGAAGGAATTGGATTCCTAATGGGAAAAGGCCTTGTATCCTTGTGGATGAACACGATAGGGCATGGATACCCTTCCCTATATAAGGGGTAGACCCCTCTGGTTCGATTTGAAGAAGGATTCCATGCACCCCTCTCTTTCTTCTTCTTCTTCATTCAAACCCTAACCGAGAAGGTAGAGCAACCCTGAAGCAGGCGAGGGGTTGTGGAGTCGTCATGATGGAGGCAGGAAGCTTCCACGACAACCCTGGACTAATCGGCGGCCAACCTAATGCCCTTGACTTCGTGCAGCTCCTACCGGAAGTCTGCAACACCTGCTGCAATTGCGGCAGCGGTCACATGCTTCTCTCGCTTGGGAACATCCACCTTGATAGGAACTTGAAGGAGCCCTAGGTGCGTCGAGACATGGCAGAGCTAGGGGAACAACCGGCAGCGGTCCTTGAGCCCCCAGGAAGGAAGGGCGGCCATCGACGGCCAGGTTGGGTGCCAAAGGTGGTAGAAGATGACCTAAGGTCATGTTGGAAGAAATTGCCCCTCTGCGGGCTGACGAAACACTTGACTTAAACAAGGGAAAAATTGACTTTTCAAAATATTTTCAAGCAGCAAGCAACGTTGCATGAATAGAGGCGACGTGGCATCTTCTGATTGGTCCAAAAAGGTAATCCTTGCAAAATTCATAACTAAATAATGGTTGCTCGAATTGGTACATATAATATATGTATTTTTCTCATAAAAACGAGAGGAATTCCTTAAAAATGGTTTTAGAGGCTAGTTCCTCTTGCAATTCGAAAAGTAATGGAAGTTATCAACTTTAATGCTTTAATGATTAAGAAACCCTATTTTAAGATGATTAATATATTTAGTAGGGTTTAATGGATGATTAAAGTTGATAATAACATGTTAATTGTAAAAAGGTATATTGGTAACAAAAAGAATGAACTTTGCACGTAATTAGTTTAATTTAGAGTTGTGTGTGCATAAATATGCTTTAATGGGCCTTAAAACCCTAATATTAGTAAATGCGACTCTTAGTGGTATTAATTATTCAAAATCATGAATAAAGCTAAGATATGATGATTATAAGCTATTTTGAGTATAAAAGTTCCAAATTGTGGATAAATACCCTTAATGTAGTAATTAGGGTTTTCTAATGGATAAAGGTAGAATTAATGACAAATGGAGTTCATATATGAATTAGACCATAATGAACTATATATTGATGATAAATGAGCATAATGATCTTGTCATGTATTAAAAGGATAAAAATGGTAACTTTGATGTAAAAGAGGCTTAATGGACTAAATTGATGGATAATTGTGCCTTGAATCCAAAATTAAGGTTAAATGTTGTTAAAGGATAACCTTAATATCTTTTGTGAAGAATAGATGAGATAATTAGGGTTTAAAATAGTAAAAATGAAGTGAACCCCTAATTGCAATGGAAACCCTAAAAGTGGACTAGAAACCCTAGGAAGCGATCTAGATTTAATAGATCTTGATGGCATGATCAATAATAGAAAATTGTATGCATATTTCAGGATCTCATTATGTGCTTGCTTGCCTAATTGGATTTCTTGATTGATTGGATTATTCTATCTAAAATCAACCTGATAGGTATGTGGTTACGCTTATGGTTAATCGCTTTAGTTTCACGGAAATTCTCAAACATTTTTATCGGTTGCCTGAAAATAACTACTTGGATGACTTTTATTTCATGCAACTATAAAGTGACTATGACTATCACCATAAGTATGCATACATGACTGGCTCAGATCCTGGTCCACCTCTGTGGCTTTACTAATGATGAAAAGGGTAACCTGGTAAAGGGTCTACTTGATAAGTGGGACCATCAGGTTATCAAGAGTTAGGGATTAGGCTACCTACGTGTAGTGCCATGCAACTCTTTAGCACACCATGAGTTAAGGAGTGGGCTACCTACGGGTAGTGCCATGTGACTCAACCCTAGAAACTGATTCACCTGTTAGGTAGGATCATGAGGGGTTAAATGGGGATCTACCATAAGGAAGGAAGCATCCAGGTCCACTATATGGACAACGCAGAGGTTAGGGTATGTATGGATTGAGAAATTATGTAGAAAATGTAAAGTTTTTTGTTAAATCATATTTGACTACAATATGTTGTTATGGTTAATTGCATGATTATTGTTTTCCCCACATACCAGCATAATTCATTTATGTTGACCGACGTTTTGTTTGTCGGCATTTTAGGTTCAAGTGAAAAGAATAAATAGTAAAGTGGCATATGTGGAATTAAATGAGAATTAAAGTACAAAGGAGGATTAGTTAGAATAGACTCCAGATGTCGATAAAAGTAGATATCCAAGTTTTTGAAAAAGGTATGCAAAGTTAATTTTTTTTATTACAACATTTCAGTTTAGTTTGGTAGAATTTGATCAATATTATTGATTACTTGTTGAACCTTTGATCTGGAAATTGGGATAACGGCTCTGACCTCTTGGTCTCCCTTAATTGGGGGTTACTGGGAGGCGGGGTTGTTACATTTGGTATCAGAGCATAGGTTCCTCATTTAATCTTTAATAATTATTAAATTTTACAAACTCTATAGAACCCAAGGGAGTTATTAGAGGATATTCCAAAAGACAGAGGTGTCTAGAAAAGGATCACGTCTGGGGGCTGACAAGATTTTCCTCCGCACCACTAGTCAGAATACGAGGACTCCTGGATTAGTGTGACTGCCTGGTCGATGTCTTAGGATTGGACTCAAAATAAGATACCTTTAGGACTCTCTCATCTTGTTCATCCCTTCTCCACTCAAATGTTGTTAAGGACCTTAAGGATTGGGTTTTCTCTCTATTCCTCACCCTCTTGAGGTATGGGTAAGGTTGATAAGGTTTAAGGAATCCTCCACCAAATTAATGAAAAGCATGTAAATAAGATGACATGGACATAAGATTAATAGATTAAGAGTAAACTAAAGAATAGATACATGCTTAGGTCGTATGACATGAGTTGTCATTGCTCTCAGGAGAGACCTGAGGTTAGACCTTCTTGTCAGGAGGATGAGTAGAGAGAGTTGGTCATGGAGGTAGAGATCTCCATTAAAAGTAGAGACCTGGTGATGCAGCGTGCGTAGATAAGGAAAGAATTAGATAAGGACACTTCGTTGATTCCACGGAATACCGAAGAGCCAAGGCCAAACTTCGTTGACTTCACAGAGTGCCGAAGATGGACAATACGAGAAACCCTCGTTTTTTCTATTCAATATCAAAAAACTATCCAGCAATAACAATGTACCATTGTTTAAATAGGAAACAGGAAGCCCTAATCGTATCCTACCAACGTGAGGAAATACTGGAAAAGTCCTTAGAAAAATTTAAAACAGAACATAAAGTGCTGGAAATAAAATTGGGCAACGGACTTCCAACTTTAAAAGTTGTCGATGTTCACCGGATGCTCCTTCTGTTGCATGTATTATTGTGCTATATGTCCCGCATCATTCCCCCCAGGGCAGAGGAGATTCGCCCTCGAATCAGAATCCACTTCATCACCGGAAGAAGAAGCACCAGCAAACAGAACAAGATGTTTCACATTAAACAAATCTGAAGTATGAATATGACTCGGCAACTGAAGGCGATAGGCATTCGAATTAATCTTTTCCACAATCTCCACTGGGCCAATCTTCTTCGTAGCAAGCTTACTATATTCATGTGCAGGAAAGCGATCCTTAGTCAAAATAGCCCAAACAAAATCACCAGTATTGAACTCGACGGCACGACGTTTCTGATCAGCATGTGCCTTATATTTTGCAACACTTGCGGTTAACTTAGAATGGGTTTGTTGATGAATGTGTTGTAACTGAGCAACAAAATCCTCAACAGTGGCATGTGGTTGCACCTTGCTCGGCAACGCAATCAAATCAAGAGGGCACCGTGGGGATAAATCGTACACTACGTGGAAAGGGCTATAGCCGGTGCTGCGATTGACTGCATGATTGTGAGAAAATTCAGCTTGAGGCAATTTCAAGTCCCACGACTTAAGATGATCACCTACCAAGCAACGCAAAAGATTTCCAAGGGAACGGTTGACAACTTCCGTCTGGCCATCAGTTTGAGGGTGATATGCACTACTAAAATTCAATTGAGTGTTAACCATGCGCCATAAACTTCTCCAAAAATGGCTCACGAAGCGTGTATCACGGTCAGAGACCATAGAGGCAAGCAGACCATGAAGACGGTATACTTCACGAAAATAAAGTTGAGCAACATGAACAGCATCAGCCGTGCATTTACACGGAATAAAATGAACCATCTTGGAAAAACGATCCACCACAACATAAATAGAATCATTCCCCTGTTGGGTATGAGGAAGACCGAGGACAAAATCCATGCTAACATCTGACCACGGTTGGGCTGGAATAGGAAGAGGCATGTATAAGCCGGCGTTAGTCGATGTGCCCTTTGCCAGCTGACAAATACGACAGCGAGCTATGAATTTTCCAACCTCTTTACGCATAGAAGGCCAATAATACGAACCAGCAAGTAACTGAAAAGTACGATCACGACCAACATGGCCCTCATTATGTAGCTCCTAAATAATCTGCATACGGAGGCTGCACGTGGGGATGCACAATTGAACGCCACGAAAGATAAAACCATCTTCTAAGAAAAAGTTGGTAGGTTCACCTTGCTGGATTTTCAGAAGCACCTGAGAAAAGAACGGATCATCCACATACAAATCTATGAAAGAATCAAAGCCAGGCACATGCACGCACATCTCAGCTAGAAGTCCACGGCGACGACTCAACGCATCAGCCACACGATTAGAAACACCAGCTTTATGTTTAATTACAAAAGTAAATTGTTGTAAATACGAGAGCCACGAAGCATGTCGATGAGAGACCTTGTCTTGACTGCCAATATGCTTGAGGGAATCGTGATCAGTGTAAAGAACAAACTCACGTTGGAAGAGATAATGACGCCAATGCTTCACAGCTTGGACAACTGCGTAAAACTCCATGTCATATGTGCTAAAACGAAGTTTAGCACCAGAAAGCTTCTCACTGAAATAAGCAACAGGTCGTCCAGATTGACTAAGAACAGCCCCAATACCAGTTTTGGACGCATCACAATGAAGTTCAAAAGGTTGTGAGAAATTGGGGAGCACAAGAATAGGAGAAGATGTTAACCGATGCTTAATCTCATGAAAAGCGAGCTCTGCTGCAGGAGTCCAGTCAAACTTAGCCCCCTTGATGCAATCAGTAATAGGGGCCATAATTCCACTAAAGTGAGGTATGAAACGCCTATAGAAGGAAGCCAAGCCATGAAAACTACGTATTTCGGTAATGGAAGTGGGGTGTGGCCATTGCTCAATCGCAGCGACTTTACCCGGATCAGCTTGGAGTCCATCACGAGAAACCACATAACCCAAAAACTGAATCGAATCAGTTAGAAAAGCACACTTAGCGGCTGCAGCATAGAATTTATCCCTACGCAGAACCAACAACACCTCTCGCAAGTGTTCAAGATGTACAAAAGGATTAGCACTGTAAATTAGGATATCATTAAAATAAACCACCACAAATTTACCAATAAAAGGACGGAGGGCTTGGTTCATGACACGCATAAAGGTGCTAGGCGCATTAGAAAGGCCAAAAGGCATGACCAACCACTCATATAAGCCTTTGCGGGTCTTGAAGGCAGTCTTCCATTCATCCCCCATACGAATGCGGATCTGATGGTACCCACTCTTCAAATCCAACTTACTAAACACACAAGAACCACCTAACTGATCCAATAAATCATCCAAGCGAGGAATGGGAAAGCGATAACGTACTGTAATCTTGTTGATAGCACGACTATCCACACACAGACGCCAGGAACCATCTTTTTTGGAGTAAGGAGGGCGGGTACGGCACAAGGGCTCAGACTTTCACAGATGTGGCCTTTAGCAAGCAACTCTTTGACCTGCCGACGCAACTCTTCATGTTCTTGCGGGCTCATGCGATAATGGGGACGATTAGGTAGCGCAGCACCAGGCACCAAATCAATATGGTGTTGGATATCACATAATGGTGGCAGATCGGAAGGTAAAGAAGCAGGAAACACATCCATGAATTCCTGCAACAGTGGCTGAACCTCCACACCAGGAACAGTGGAGTTAGCAGCAGTGATTGGTTGAGAAAATAGCACAAAGACCACACCGGATTCTTCCATGGCAGACTGGAAAGGAGTGTGAGACAATAGAGTAGATGGTTTCGGAGCAGCAACGGGCAATCCCGCACGAGGCTTACTAGGGAGCAACATGATTTTTTTGCCACGAAACATGAAGGAATAAGTATTAGAACGGCCATCATGTTTGACAGTATTGTCATACTGCCACGGGCGGCCAAGCAATAGGTGGCAAGCATCCATGGGAACCACATCACATAATATGTCATCGGTATACGTCGAGCCAATGGAAACGTTCACCGACACCCGTTTGGAAACAGTAACATCCGTGCCTCGACTGAGCCAAGCAAGCTTGTAAGGTTTGGGGTGAGTTTCAGCAGTAAGCCCCAGTTTGGAAACAGCGACGTTCGAGATGACATTCTCGCAACTACCTAAATCAATAATGAAAGTACACACCTTCCCGCCAATAGTGCACGTAGATTGGAAAAGATTGTTACGCAGCCAATCGTCCTCAGGTGTACGAGGGGTCAGGAAGGTTCTGTGTAACATCAAAACAGGACCAACATCACCGGTCACATATTCGTCGACCGCCTCGTCGTCATATGTGCAAGTATCATAGAAGGGGTTGTCGTGGAGGGGAACAGAATCATCCTCATGTGCATCAGTAAAAAGTCCACGATTACCGTTTGGTGCTTTGTGGCAATCAGCTTGTCGGTGTTCGGGCTCACCGCAATTAAAACAGCGTGGTACACCTCCGCCGCGACCCGCGGTCGAGCCAGAATAAGTGCGAGCGGGTGGGGTTGTAGGTTCTTCAAGAGATGCGCGGACAGGTGGGGCGGAAGAACCCCCGACACTTTGCGAGCCGGCAGGTTGGCGAAAACTCGTGTTGGCACGCCGGTGCAACTGCTTTTCGGCTTGTAAAGCACGCTGCTTTGCTTCGGCAACTGTTAGTGGGTCAAACATATTGAGAACATCTTGTAGTTGCAGACGCAAACCACCAATATACCAAGAAACCAACTGGAGGGGGGAGTCCGTAAGATCAATACGAGCAAGCAACTGGTAGAACTCAGTGGTATAGTCGTCGACACAACAAGAGCCCTGGCGAAGATTCTGAAAGCGCTGATACAGTTCACGATCAAAGTTGTACGGTAAAAATGCAGCTGTGAGATGTTTCGTAAACTTCTCCCATCTGGAAATTTTCGGTTTCCCACGACGTATACGAGTCTGCTTCAACTGTTGCCACCATGCTTGCGCATGACCACGCAAACGGATTGTCACGAGCGGAACACGACGATCATCAGGAACCTGTTTGAAGTCCAGAATCTCTTCGACCTGTGATAGCCAATCGATGAACTCTTCAGGTTTAAGACCACCATCGAATTGTGGGATATCGACCTTGAACCCATTCTCCCAACGTCGATCGGAGCGGCCGGGCGAGTGGTGTCGACGGAACGCAAAAGGGTTGTCATCTGACATAGTGGTCGTGTCATCCGGATGCAACTGGATAAAAGCATCCAAACGTTGTTCCAGCTGTTCGACTTGTCTCCGCAGATCAGCGTTCTCTCGCCGGAGATCATCCTCCTCGATGGGAACATCATCTCGTCGTTGGCGGCGGGGCGGCATGGCGCAGGATCGCAAGAATCTGATACCACTCTGATGCAGCGTATGCAGCGTGTGTAGATAAGGAAAGAATTAGATAAGGACACTTCGTTGATTCCACAGAATACTGAAGATCCAAGGCCAAACTTCGTTGACTTCACAGAGTGCCGAAGATGGACAATACGAGAAACCCTCGTTTTTTCTATTCAATATCAAAAAACTGTCCAGCAATAACAACGTACCATTGTTTAAATAGGAAACAGGAAGCCCTAATCGTATTCTACCAACGTGAGGAAATACCGGAAAAGTCCTTAGAAAAATTTAAAATAGAACATAAAGTGCTGGAAATAAAATTGGGCAACGGACTTCCAACTTTAAAATTTGTCGACGTTCACCAGATGCTCCTTCTGCTGCATGTATTATGGTGCTATATGTCCCGCATCACCTGGCATATCCTCTGAGGATGATGCTAACCCTAACCCTAAGTGATGGTTAGAGAGGGAGATGGCATGATGAGTTAGATGTCATGATAGACCAGGTGTGTGGACATGCTTTTGGATGCCCATGATGTATTGAGCCATGTGAGTTTGGATGACCTAGTACCTTTGGCGACCCAACCCTAGGTAGGCTCGTGCATGTTAGAGTGAAGGATAGCTCCTTCAATGATGAGGTTAGTGAAGGACCTATAGAAACCCTATGGGCTTATGCGAGTAGGGCATAACATGCATCCTGAGTACATCATAGTGTGGGCATAGGTTGAAACCCTGGCCAGGAGAGTATGAGGGATAGCTTGTGAGTTAAGCAAGAAGGTTAGAAGCTTAGACTTTGAGATATGAGGAACAGTGGGGAGTCAAGGATGATGTGACCTAAGTGGATGGTTGCGGTTTCCTCATGCTTGATTCTTGGAAGCTGATGATATCTTGGTTTCCATTAGAGGAAACAAACCCTAGAGAGAGGATGAGGCTTCTGGTACCTATGTGCCTATGGTATAGGTGTCTACCTTTTGAGATTGGAAGAAGAGTTCCTTAGACCTGGATAGGTTTAGTAACAGGTTGTGAGGCCTTGTACCTTGTTGGTTACCCTTGAGGAGGACTCAACTCTAAAGTGTTGCTTGAGTAGAAGGATGACAAGAAGTGCATGCCATGCCTTATACATGCTTGATTCATGGTTAAGAGGTTGAGCATGCACTTTGACTCCTAAAAGTGAACCTAGGGTTCCTAGGCCTAAGAGGGGAAGTGGTGTACCTGATGCTCCTGATGAGATTTGAGTTTCTATAGATTCGAGCATGGTACTCCTCGTGTTTAGAGGAAAGGAAAACCTCTTAAGTTAAGGTGTGAACCCCTCCCAGCTAATTTGATGACCAGGGAAGTTATGATCTTGATCTAATGTTGAGGATGAGAACAGGTGTGACCTAGCAGGGTTTAGTAGGTGGTATGCTTGTGCCTTAGTAGCTTTCTAGGGCTAAGCATGCTCATGTGGATGTAAACCCTGGACATAAGGGCTTTTGTGACCTTTGTTATCAAGTTGTAGCTTCCTCCCATCCTGGGAGAGGGACCCTTTGGTAGGGTGTATACCTGTTTTGTTGGTTTGAGGTAACCTAAAGAGGTCTCATAGGATCTTGAGAAGCTAAGTGAAAAGTACATACTAAGAGAATGAACCTGTAGACCCATAGATAACCATCTCTAGGTGCATGTGGATGTGTTACCATGGGGGTAACTGGTATGGGGCCTGACCAAGGTAGGCAGGTTGCCATGACCTCTATGAAAGGATGGAAGTCAGCCCATGAATGCAGAGAAAGAGATGATGAAGGCTTGGGTAAGGTTCTAAGTTGGACATGTACTATAATAGAATCCTAAGTCTATCCTAGGGTCAGGTAGGGATAAGACTGATGGAAGTAGGAGTTGCCTAATTCCCTAGTTGCACATGACCATAGGGTTGGGAGGTAACAGCTATCATTGTCTGAGGGCCATGGGTTAGGAGATTGATCACCTTCATGAACTCATGGGACCCAAAGGGCAGATGAGTAGGGCACTCTCTGGATGCATAAGGGAAGAGGGATGACCCCTAAAGTGTCGGCATCCTATAGACCTAGAGGAGATGATCAAGGAATGTGTGTGGACCCAAGTAGGTTCAAGACCAGTTTTCCATGGAAGTAACTTTGATATCAAGATGATTGTGATGTAGAGACAGATGAGGCACGTTTCAACTTAGATTTAAAGGTGTACTAGCAAGGTGGGATGTACCATCTCTACTCTTGGAACATGAAGAACTTTGTATTTGGACTGTAGCCAAATGCTTATTTCCTCTTGTTATGGGAGTGAGACACAGGTCAATATGCATGCCATACATCAAGGATAAAAGGTGATGTGAAGTGGAACATTGCCATGAGGTATGAGGACAGAGATGATAACATACCCTGGTGGAGTGAATGATACATGGATGGTTTACAAACACTAAGAGAAACAAGGTAGTCATCTTATGAGTATGTTTTTATCATGAGCTATGAGTTATACAAGGTTGAGTTCGAAAACCAAGAGAAGGAGCTTAGAGTTTTCTTGATGAAGATAGACTTAGAGTTGAGATCAGATAATAAGTGGAATGCATGGAGGTGTATGTCTTCAACTTTACCTAACACCTAAGGATGTGAAGTGGTAATGGATGCTCTGGATGAGATGCAGTTGCCTAGTTTAGCTAGAGGCTAGAAGAGGTTGTTAGGTTAACCCTAACTTTGAAAAGAGGATATAAGTTTGGCTAACACTCAAATGTAACAAGATCTGTGTAACAAGTTAGTTATTGTTTGGTTAGCCAACCTAGGCCTTGATGCAATAAAAGGATGGTTGTAGAACCTCAGATGCCCTTCTTTGGAAAAGAAGGTGATGAAACCCAACTAGATTGGTTTAGTGTTTCCGAGGAATCAATCTTGAGGAATCATGACATACAGGAGATCATGATACACCTTGGTACTACAAAGATAGTAAGTAACAGTAGTACGTTGGATGCCTAAGATGAAGTTGTATGTGGTTTGTTACCATGCATGACAGGAGGTGAAGGACGAACACCAGTAACCCAGTGTAATGATATGGAAGTTAAGAATCCCTGAGAAGGAATGGGAGTTCATCACTATGAATGTTGTGGTAAGTCTCCCCTAGACCAAGGAAGGTCAAGATCCAATATGAGTTATGGTAGATCACCTTAGCTAGATAACATGAGAGAGAAAGAATACACAAGGGAAGGATCCATTTGAACTACATATGAAAGAGAGATGGTTCAACTACATCATGATGTGAGTTCAAAGGTTCTAGAGTATAATCTAAAGATTCACTTCCAGGAGGTGGAAGTAGATACATGAAGAACTCGATGTTCATATAGTTTATCACCCTAGCTAATGGTTAGTACGATCCAGACTAGAGGGTCTGATGAGAGCATGTGTGCTCGTTCAGGGTGATACATAGAGACGGTTCTTGTCCTTTGTAAGATGTGATGATAACCACCATAGCCAGTATCAGGATGTAAAGAAGCTCTACAAGGGAGGTTGTGTCGGTCACCACTTTGTTAAGATGATGTTGGTGAAGGGACCTCGCGAAGGTCAAGAAAGGACCACAGTGTGTGCAGATGAAGTCGCTTTGATCGTGTAATGGCTGAAAGGAGCCCAGAGACAACATGAGTTGTAAGCTGATGCAAAGTAAACTGACATGCAGTTCACTGTGGGGGAATATGTGACATGAAAATCTGACCCCTCTAAGTTATAGCTAAGAGAGTTGAGTCCCCGATGCATGGGTTCTTTTAACATGGTTTGGTGGAGAAGGTTAAGTTTACCCTTACCCCTCAGGATAATGTGATGTTTGATGAGTTCCATGTGTCCAATTTAAAGCACTATGTGAGGTACCCAGACCATGTGCAGAGCAATGAACCTAGTGAGCCCCAAGGGATGCTGAAATGACCTAAGTCACCTGTGAGATTTATAGATGCCAAGGTGAAAGAAACTCAGAGAAAGGAATATGTGATTATAAAGGTTCTTTGGAAATGCCATGGATAAGGTAAATCCACATAGGGGCCAATGATGGATATGGAAATGTCTTATCCTGAATTGTTTGTTTGCTTGATGGAATTTTGAGGACAAAATTCCTATAAGAGGAGAAGGATGTTACGACCCCAATTTTTGGGTTCTTTTGGTGAGAAATGTGATTTCTCCTATTAAAGATATTTGAACAAATAATGATATAATTTGTTTTGAATAAAAGGATTTCGTTTACAATAGCCTTGTTGATTGTTTTGTGGGCTTTATTGGCTATTGGGCCCAAGAACAAGGAAAATACAAAGGAAACTCCATTAATAAATGAGTAAATAAGAAAATGGAGAAAAGAAAGATATAGAAACCTCTAGAAGGAAAAAGAATGTAATCCAAAGGTGGATTGCATGCCTCTTGGGTTCCTTGGGTTCCAAGGAGTCCAAAGTTGCAAAGATAATGCAATAAGAAAAGAAAAGATCAATTAAATATTTCCTTATTAAGAAAGAAATTGAAAAGAATGATAAAATGTGGGAAATAAGTGAAAATAGGTATAATTGAGTTACCCTTGGTGGATTTTCGTATCTAAAGGATTCCTAATGTAAAAAAGGAATGCCAATGAGGAAAATAAAAAGAAAGATAAAGAGAAATCCTCAAAAAGAGATATAGTAATAAAGAAATAAACAAGATAATGAGAAATAATGAATATAGATGCATCTAGAAGGATAATAAGTATCCTTAAAAAAGATATTTCTAAATATTAGAGTTTCTTGGGATCCAAGGAGTCCCATTGAAGAAAAAGAAAGAAGGCAAATAAAACAAAATAAGAAGATAATGTGATACATCCATCATTAATGAATTTTTGATATTATCAAAAAGATATACTTTTTGCTTTAAGAAATAAGAATTTCATGGCCAATGGATTAAAAGGCAAGTACAAAGAGAATAAAAGAGGTGATTTTTGAAATTCTAATATCTAAAGAATAAAGAATATTAAAGAAATAATTTGAAGAGAGAAGCTTGCTTCCTAATGAAGGAATTGGATTTCTAATGGGAAAAGGCCTTGTATCCTTGTGGATGAACACGAATGGGCATGGATACCCTTCCCTATATAAGGGGTAGACCCTCTGGTTTGATTTGAAGAAGGATCCCACACACCCCTCTCTTTCTTCTTCTTCTTTGTCCAAACCCTAACTGAGAAGGTAGAGCAACCCTGAAGCAGGAGAGGGGCTGTGGAGTCATCATGATGGAGGCGGGAAGCTTCCATGACAACCCTGGATTGATCGGCAGCCAACCTAACACCCTTGACTTCGTGCAGCTCCTACCGGAAGTCTGCAAGACCTGCTGCAATTGCGGCAGCGGTCACATGCTTCTCCCGCTTGGTAACAGCCACCTTGGCAGCAATTTGAAGGAGCCCCAGGTGCATCGGGACATGGTTGAGCTAGGGGAACAATCGGCGGCGGTCCTTGAGCCCCCAAGAAGGAAGGGTAGGCCGCGGAAAGGCAGCCATCTGTGGCCAGGCTGGGCACCAGAGGTAGAAGACGACCTAATGTCGTGTTGGATGAAATTGCCCCTCCGCATGCTAAAGAAACACTTGAATTAAACAAGGGCAAAATTGACTTTTCAAAATGTTTTCAAGCGGCAAGCAACGTTGCATGAATAGAGGTGACGTGGCATCTTCTGATTGGTCCAAAAAGGTAATCCTTGTAAAATTCGTAACTAAATAATGGTGGCTCGGATAGGTACATATAATATATGTATTTTGCTCAAAAAAATGACAGGAATTCATTAAAATGGTTTTAGAGGATAATTCCTCTTGAAATTCGAAAAGTAATGGAATTTATCAACTTTATTGTTTTAATGATTAAGAAACCCTATTTTGAGATGATTAATATATTTAGTAGGGTTTAATGGATGATTAAAGTGGATACTAACATGTTAATTGTAAAAAGGTATATTGAGAACAAAAAGGATGAACTTTGCACGTAATCAGTTTAATTTAGAGTTTCATGTGCATAAATATGCTTTAATGGGCCTTGAAACCCTAATATTAGTAAATGTGACTCTTAATGGTTTTAATTATTCAAAATCATGAATAAAGCTAAGATATGATGATTCTAAGCTATTTTGAGTATAAAAGCTCCTAATTGTGGATAAATACCCTTAATGTAGTAATTAGGGTTTTCTAATGGATAAAGGTAGAATTAATGACAAATAGTTCATATATGAATTAGACATAATGAACTATGAATTGATGATAAATGAGCATAATGATCTTGTCATGTATTAAAGGAATAAAAATTGTAACTTTGATGTAAAAGAAGCTTAAGGGACTTAATTGATGGATAATTGTGCCTTTAATCCAAAATTAAGGTTAAATGTTATTAAAGGATAACCTTAATATCTTTTGTGAAGAATAGATGAGATAATTAGGGTTTAAAATAGTAAAAATGAAGTGAAACCGTAATTGCAATGGAAACCCTAAAAGTGGACTAGAAACCCTAGGAAGCGAGCTAGATTTAATAGATCTTGATGGCATGATCAATAATAGGAAATTGAATGCATATTTTAGGATCTCATTATGTGCTTGCTTGCCTAATTGGATTTCATGATTGATTCGATTATTCCATCTCAAATCAGCCCGATAGGTATGTGGTTACGCTTATGGATAATCACTTCAGTTTCACGGCGATTCCCGAATGTTTTTATCAGTTGCCTGAAAATAACTGCTTGGATGACTTTTATTTCATGCAACTATAAAGTGACTATGACTATCACCATAAGTATGCATACATGACTGGCTCAGATCCCGGTACTCCTCTGTGGCTTTGCTAATGATGAAAAGGGTAACCTGGTAAAGGGTCTACTTGATAAGTGGGAGCATCAGGTTATCAATAATTAGGGATTGGGCTACCTACGTGTAGTGTCATGCAACTCTTTAGCACACTATGAGTTAAGGAGTGGGCTACCTATGGGTAGTGCCATGTGACTCAATCCTAGAAATTGATTCACCTGTTAGGTAGGATCATGAGGGGTTAAATGGGGATCTACCATAAGGAAGGTAGCATCTAGATCCACTGTAGGTACAGCGTAGAGGTTAGGGTATGTATGGATTGAGAAGTTATGTAGAAAATGTACAGTTGTTTGTTAAATCATATTTGACTGCAATATGTTGTTATGGTTAATTACACAATTATTGTTTTCCCCACATACCAGCATAATTTATTTATGTTGACTGACATTTTGTTTGTCGACATTTTAGGTTCAAGTGAAAAGAACAAATAGTAAAGTGGCATATGTGGAATTAAATGAGAATTAATGTACAAAGGAAGATTAGTCAGAATAGACTCCATATGTGGATAAAAGTAGATATCCAAGTTTTTCAAAATGGTATGCAAAGTTAATTATTTTTTCATTATAGCCTTTCAGTTTAGTTTAGTAGAATTTGATAAATATTATTGATTACTTATTGAACCTTTGATCCAAAAATTGGGATAACGGCTCTGACCTCTTGGTCTCCCTTAATTGGGGGTTACTGGGAGGTGGGGTCGTTACACACATCCTCTATACCTCTATGACCTCCACCGAGTTCAATCGGATTTCTTCTTGTGAGATGGCCTATGAGGTATGGAGAAAGCTATGCATCACCTATGAGGGGACAAATCAAGTGAAGGAAAGCAAAGTCTACATGCTCAAAGGGCTGCTTGAGAACTTCAAGATGGGAAAGGAGGAGAGTATAGCCAACATGTACTCAAGGATCAACACCATTGTGAATGGTCTTGTTGTTCTAGGACATCCTATGAGTAGAGGAGAGATCGACTCTAAGATCCTTAGAACTCTCCCTAAGAGGTGGGAACCCAAGGTGACTTCCATTGAAGAAGCAAGGTCTCTTAAGGATGTCCCTATTGAAGAGCTCATTGGAAATCTACAACCACATGAAGATACACTTGACAAGAGGGAGGAAGTAGAAAGACAAGAAGAGAATCTACAAAGGCAAGTTCTCCTCCATACGGTGCCTGAAGTGTGGAAAGAAGGGTCACTTCAAGATAGATTGTCTACAAGGCAAGAAGATCCATCATCACCAGAAAAGAGAAGATAAGTGCCACTCAAGCTCAAGTGACTCCTCCAACTCAAGCTCAAGTGAAGATTCAAGTGAAGGATCAAGCTCAAGCTCAAGTGATGAAGGAGAATGACATTTTGCTCTTATATCATCAACAAGTAAGGACTCAAGTGAGGTAAATCTAAACTCTTTAGATAAATAATCTTTGATTGCTATTATTAATGATACTTGTGCCTCTCTTAAGTCTTATAAAATGAAAAAGAAAATGCTTGCTAGAATTGTTGATAATATGCATGTAGAATTAGATGATCTTGGACATGCTAATTTTTGCTTGCTTGATGATAAAAATGATTGTCTTAGTCAAGTAGATTCTCTTAAACTTGAAAATTCTAGTTTGCTTGATAAGATTCAATTTTGAGAAGCTCAATCTCTCATGCCTAGTTCTAATGAAGATCATACTTTAATTGTTGATTCTCTCATGCATGACATTGATGTTCTTAAATCTGAAAACAAGGACAAAGATTTTGTTTTGCAAGAATTAGAATCTGAAAATGGTGTTTATCTTTCTAAGATTTCTTTGCTTGAAACAGAAAATGCCTCCTTGCTTGCTGAAATCAATGTGCATGAATCTTGTTCTAGCTCTACTAGTAGAGAGAATGATGTAGTTGCTCTTCATATTGATAGAGATTCTTATTTAACTAAAGCTCTTTGCCTAGAAAATGATCTTTTGTATGCTAGAGATAATATCAATCATTTGTCTTCTACTATTTCTTCTCTTATGCATGATAATGATAGCTTGAGATCTTCTCTACAAAGATTCTTAGTTGGTAAGAAGATCCTTAATGATATCCTACACCATACTACCAAACAAATTGGTAGACATGGTTTGGGGTATGTGATAACGCCAAATTTTGTGATGTTTTTGGCCCTTATTTTGTTATCAAATCTGCCCTTTTAAACTGTTTTCCTCTCCTTTTTGTCATGTTTTTGAATAAACAGGCCACGCTACTCTTTTAACTCAATATTATCATCTTTTACAGAGTTTTCCCCATTTTTCAACTCATTTATCAGCAAAAAGGCTCATCATGGCCCACAAACGTGTTCCACTTGCATCGGCCTTCCTACCAACTGGTCAATACACTCGCTGCCTGACACAGGGCAGCACGATACACTACCGTGCGATACGAGGGTGCCGCGCAAGCAGGAGCGGACGAGCGATACGCCATTTACCCGACAGGGAGCCGGACTCACCAAGCGTGTCGTGCGATACAGGCCACCCACTGACAGGCGCCACTCGTCACGATGACCGACACGCTCCTAGCCCGATATCCTTGTGTCGGGCGATACGCATTTCGGGCATCCCCGAATCCGAGATGATATAGCTAATGAAGGACATGTGGCATCCGAAGAACCATAACTTCCCCCAACAGCTGCCTATAAATAGCAGCTACAGGACTCCGATGGGACGGGTTGGAACCTCTCGAAAGCCAACTTGGGAAAGCATCTGGATCTAGCGTGTCATGCCTCAGGGGTGTACCGGGTGATACTAGGTGAGCACTTCCCCGACCCGAGAGGGAGGGAATGGTTCACTTAGGATCGGTCCCAGGAACTACTGCATACCGATATCAGCCAACAAGGACACCTATATGAGTACCTGATACCCTCAGCAAAACTCTGGCCCGACACGATACCAAGCCTGATACGCATCACCAGTCATGGTGTGTCGCCCGAGAGGGTGCCGCCCGACACGACCGTATCGGGCGTGAGCGCCCTGCACGATACGTCCGCCCATCATGAGTGTGTCGCCTGAGAGGGTGTGTCGCCCGATACGGGCATATTGGGAAAGTCTCCCACCTGGTATCAGGATGGAGGGATATCGAGGAGCTACTACTGCCTGTCGCCCTTTTAAATCAAGAAGGGAACATTTATCTTTACTTATTTTAGTCATTTACTTTCTTTACTTATGCAATGTAACCAGACCCTTTTATGTTAATGGAATTAGAAGAGTTTTAATTATCTGGTACTTTATGTTTGGTACCTTTTGTTGGATGATTGTTTTGTTTAACATACGAACTCTAGCTTGTACGCTTGGATCACGTTTCGACTAGCTACTGAATCGTGTTTTCCCATTGCAGTAGCCTCGAGAGAGGTGTTGTGGCTCTAGTGTTTGGTCCGATACGGGATTACGAGAGTGCCCAGGATCGGAGTTGCTTTAGCGACCTTTCCACTCTAACTTAGTCCCAGTAACCTTGAGAGAGGTGTTGATGCTTAGTTAGAGGTACCCGCTTCGAGAGAAGGGGTATAGGATGTTTCTGTTGCCGCTTGTTTTACCAAAGCTTTCTCCTTCGTTCCTTACTAAAGCAATAATTTTATTATCTCTGTTTCCGTTGCGTGAAAACCCTAAACATTGATAAACCTTTAAAACCTTAATTTTCCTCGTAGCTCCAGTTGGAGATAGTTTTCTTTTATTTTTATCGATCTTAGCATGTTGTTCCCTTGGGGAACTTTATCATCTCCTTACCCATACCGGAGTGTAACGTGTTGATTCCGCATTCCCAGCACTACCACCCTTGTCCCTGTGTTCGACCCCGTATATCTACTTCGACCCCGTAAACAAACTTGCGGAGGCCTAGAAGGTTTCGGGTTATAAATTTAAAAGTCCGACTACTTCAAATCCGCTCCACTTTTCGGACGCGCGATTTAGGCCGGTCAACTTTTTGGCGTCGTTGTCGGGGACAAGGCAAAACGGTACTATTGACGAACCTGAATCCACTAACTACACTCCAGTGCCTCAAGCTTAGAAATGAGCTTGACAGTAGTCTCTTTTTCCTTTTTTTATATATATGTTAACCTAAAATGAGTAATTCGTATTGATAATAAAGATTTTCTAAATTGATTTTTATGTTTTATTCAGGAACTCAGAAGCAAGGCGTTCTGCTCAACTGAACACCAACATCACCAGACATGTCGCCTCGCATTAAACCACCTCTTTCAGAAGGTGAGCGACAAGCGAGAGCTAGACCCCACTCGCCTCCGCCCGAAGAAAATGACTTCTATGATGGCGATCATCAACTTGAAGATCCCGAAAAGAATAGTTTGAGGATGACATCGCCGGGATAGACTTCGTCATCACTGGAGGCATAGAAGGAATCAAAATAATCAAGATCAGAACTAGGGAGACAGTGGCAGTGACGATTCCAATGAAGAAGAAAAGACCCTGAGGGAGTTAGCTGCCACAAGGGCTAACAATTCCAGATGTCCTGTTGTCATCCCGAGATTCAATGCAACCAACTTCGAGCTAAAGCCATCAGTCATCTCTATGATCCAGAACAAGAGCTTTAGAGGGAGTTCGAAGAATGATAATCCCTATCACCATCTAGATGCTTTTAAAAACATCTGTGACACCATCAAAATGTGGGGAGTCCCACAGGAGGTGATCTATTGCAAGGGTTTTATATTTTCTTTGGAAGATAAGGCTCTATCCTGGTACCTGGGGCTGCCACACCAAGCTCTTAACGGATGGAGTGCACTGGCGGATGCCTTTGTAAACAAGTTTTATCCTACTGAGAAAATTGTCCGGAATAGACAGAGGATCACGTCTTTCATGCAAAAGTCGAACGAGAATCTACATGATGCCTGGGAACGATATCAAAAATATCATAGGGACTGCCCTCATCACAACTATAAGAAGGGTTTCTTGATAACTACCTTCTACAATGGTCTAACCCCTGAGGAAAGGGTTTCGCTGAATGCAGCAGTAGGCAGTGACTTTCTGGGGAAGAAGCCTAGCAGATCTGAAAAGATCATCAAGAACATGGTCGAGTTGCAAGTCGGCATCGACTACGATAGATCAGACAGGGGACATGCCAAGAAGGCTAGTGAAGGACCTTCATTTGAATCCAAGGCTCTAGAAACTATCACCTCTCAGATCCAGAGAATAGCCATTGGTGTCAAACAACTGAAAGAATCATGTGGAAAGGGGAAGAAACAAGTTGAAAAGGTCATGAAATGTGTCACCTGTGGAGAAGGTGGACACGGGGTAGATAAATGTATCTACACCTGACCTGATGAGTCGAGAGAAAGTGAATTTGAGGCCGAGGAGACTGAGAACGTCTCTTTCGTTAATTTCAAGAGGCCAGATCATCCTGGTTTTAGTTACGGCAACAAGGATGCAGCCGAGAACTCGCATCAGCTGCATAACCCCACCAAGCAACCCCAAGTTTTCGAGAAAAGAGGAGAACAAAGTCAGTTCACCAGAACCATTTCTTTCCAGTCAAACAAGGCAAATTTCCAAGGACAAGGGAAGTACCAAGGTCGCCAAGTGACAAACACTAGTCAAGGTCAAAGTCAAGCCAAGGAGCAAGGTCAAGACAAGGTTTCGAACCAACCAGACTTGGTTGGCTAGTTGTTCGATTTTGTAAAAAAAACAAGATATCATCAATAACCAGTTGGCGCAGAGTGCGCTTTCAAATTCAGGAGTTCTGAACTCAATGCAGGTCCAAATGGCAGACATGCAGATGCATCAATGCCAAATCGATCAAAAGTTGGCCCAGATGGCTGAATTGATAAAGAATCCCTCGGGTAAGATACCCAACAACACCGAATCTGCCAAAATGGCAGTGTTGAGATCCGGAAGGATAGTGGAACGTCATGAAGAGGTCAGACCACAGGAATCTGAATCAAGGACTGTGGATGCAAATCCCGCAGAAGAAGACAATCATGAAGCTCATGACAGAGAACCTGAACCAAGTCCTTTGAGGATTTATATGGTAAGAGAAGCCCTTACTCTCCCAAGCTGTCTTTTCCTTACAAGCTGATAACGGCACACCTTAAGAAGTGCCACGAGAAGCCCTTACTCTCCCAAGCTGTCTTTTCCTTACAAGCTGATAACGGCACACCTTAAGAAGTGCCACGAGAAGTTCATGGAATCAATAAAGAAACTTCATCTCGAATTTCCTTTTTTGGATGCTTTAGAAGAGAAGCCCTTACTCTCCCAAGCTGTCTTTTCCTTACAAGCTGATAACGGCACACCTTAAGAAGTGCCACGAGAAGTTCATGGAATCAATAAAGAAACTTCATCTCGAATTTCCTTTTTTGGATGCTTTAGAAGAGATGCCGACTTATGCTAAGTTTCTCAAAGATTTGATTACCAAGAAGAGAAGAGGAGGAAGAATCAGATTTATATGGTAAGAGAAGCCCTTACTCTCCCAAGCTGTCTTTTCCTTACAAGCTGATAACGGCACACCTTAAGAAGTGCCATGAGAAGTTCATGGAATCAATAAAGAAACTTCATCTCGAATTTCCTTTTTTGGATGCTTTAGAAGAGATGCCGACTTATGCTAAGTTTCTCAAAGATTTGATTACCAAGAAGAGAAGAGGAGGAAGAATCGAAATTGTGCATCTAGCAAGTATGTCCTCCACTTTTGTTAAATCAGATTTGCCCAACAAATAAAAAGATCCAGGGGCTTTTACCATTCCTTTCTCCATTGGAGATAATGTCGAACGAAAAGGTCTTGTCGATTTAGGGGTTAGTATCAGCCTTATGCCCCTAAGCTTCACGCAGAGATTAGGTTTGACTGATATGGTAAAAACCAATATGAGAATTGAATTAGCAGATCATACCTTTAAAAGGCATGTTGGCGTTGTTGAAGATGTACCTACCCGGGTAGGAAGTTTCTTCATTCTGTGTGATATCGTTGTTATTGATACTGTGGAGGACCCTCGTTGTCCTATCATCTTTGGACGTCCTTTCTTGGCTACAGGAAGGGCGTTGATTGATGTTGCTGAGGGAATAATCACTCTAAGGGTCAGAAATGACCACTTAGACTTCAAAGTAAAGGATGTGATGAGAGGATCATCCTTGTTAGAGTCTGCTTGCTTTGCGGAAAGCTACAACCAGTTCTGTGAAGAGGTAGAGGAAGATATCTTAATGGTGGACCCTCTTGTGAGGGTGATAAGCAATCAAGATTTTGACTCTGAAAATCTAGAAGTTTTGGAGTTTCTCAACTATCTTAACCAGTCTGATGAAGACCTGAGAAATGAGGATGAGGTAGTGGAAATAGTTAAGTTTGCCTCTCTTGAGGAGGCACCGAAAGAACAATCATCCAAGGCCAAGCCTGAGTTGAAGCAGTTACCAGAAGGGTTGAAATATGAATTCCTAGATCGAGAGGAAAGGAATCCTATCATTGTCAATGCCCATCTCACAAAGGATCAGTTGGACAAACATCTTGGGGAGTTAAGACTCCACAGGCGGGCTATAGGATACTCAGTAGAAGATATCAAAGGCCTTAGCCCTGCTTTGTGTATACATCGCATCAATTTGGAGGAAACTGCCAAACTGCTGGCTCAACCCCAGTGAAAATTGAATCAGATGTTGAAAGAAGTCATGAAGAAAGAAGTAATCAAGTTGAGGGATGTTGGGATCATTTACCCGATCAACGACAGTAACTGGGTAAGCCTGATCCACGTCGTACCCAAGAAGGGTGGTATAACAGTGGTAAAGGGAGATAAAGGTGATCAGGTGGTGGTTAGGACTGTCACAGGATGGAGAATGTGTATTGACTACCGGAAGCTAAACCAAGCTACTAAAAAGGATCATTTTCTGCTACCTTTTATTGATCAAGTTCTTGAAAGATTAGCGCATCATGACTATTTCTGTTTCTTGGATGGTTTTTTAGGATTTTATCAGGTCCCAATCATGCCAAATGACCAAGAGAAAACAACTTTTACCTATCTCTACAGCACCTACACCTTCAGGAGGATGCCTTTCGGCCTTTGCAATGCTCCCGCTACATTTCAATGTTGCATGATATCAATGTTCTCAGATTTTCTAGAGGATATCGTTGAAGTTTTCATAGACGATTTTTCTATCTATGGAAAAGACTTCGATACCTGCCTAAAAAACCTCTCTTTGGTTCTGCAACGATGTGAGGAGAAGAGTTTGGTTTTAAACTGGGAGAAGTGCCATTTTATGGTACAAGAAGGCATTATCCTGGGACATAAAGTTTCGAGGTGTGGCATCGAGGTAGACGCTAGCAAGGTTGAAGCCATATCCAAGCTTCCTCCACCAAAGTCTGTGACGGGAGTGAGGAGCTTCCTCGAGCACACTGGCTACTACTGAAGATTTATAAAAGACTTCTCAAAGATATCTAAACCGTTATCCAGCCTTCTGGTAAAAGATGTTGAATTTAATTTCTCTAATGATTGTCTAATCACTTTTCAGGCTTTAAAGGATGCTCTTGTCTCACCACCTATCCTCCGAGCTCCAGACTGGGATTTACCATTCGATCTTATGTGTGACGCCAACGACTATGCAGTAGGAGCTGTCCTGGGGCAGAAAAAGGACAAAAAGCACCATGTAATCTGCTACACTAGTCGCACCCTAGATGAAGCTCAAGTAAATTATACCACTACAGAAAAAGATATGCTCACAATAGTCTTCGCTTTTGATAAGTTCAGATCTTACCTCATTGGAGCAAAGGTTAAAGTCTACACATATCATGGGGCTATAAGATACCTCATGCAGAAGAAAGATGCAAAGCCCAGGCTATTGAGGTGGGCCTTGTTACTAAAAGAGTTCGACCATGAGATATTTGATAAGAAGGGAGCATAGAATGTGGTCTCCAACCACATATCACGGATCGTTGTGGAAGGATAGAAGGAACTGCCTATTAATGACAATTATGCCGATGAAGCTTTGATGATGATGGAAACCGAAGAAGAGAGTTTACCCTGGTTTGCAGATATCTGTAATTATCTTGCCTGTGGAGAACTGCCCCCTAACATAACTTATAACCATAAGAAGAAGCTATTCACAGATGTAAAGAATTACACTGGGACGATCCTCTCCTTTTTAGAAGATGTGCGGATAACTTGTACCGAAGATGCATTCCCGAAGAAGAGATCCCGAACATTCTGAAAGAGTGTCACACCTCCCTTTATGGAGGACATCTCGGTGGTGAAAGGATCGCTGCCAAAGTACTACAATTAGGTTTTTACTGGCCCTCTCTGTTCAAAGACGTTGCAACGTATGTAAAAGTCTGTAAAGAGTGCCAATTGACGGGAAATATTGGACAAAGAAACGAGATGCCAATGGCAAATTGGGTTGAAGTGGAAATCTTTGATGTATGGGGGATTGACTACATGGGACCGTTTCCCCCGTCAAAGGGATATCAGTACATTCTAGTGGCAGTGGATTATGTATCCAAATGGGTAGAAGTTGTTGCAACTCAAACGTACGACGCTAAGTCAGTGATCAAGTTGTTCAAAAAGATGATTTTCCCTCGTTTCGGTGTTCCTCGTACTGTAATAAGTGACGGTGGATCGCATTTCGGAGAAAGACAGTTTGAAGCGCTCCTGCGAAAGTATGGAGTTAAACACAATATCTCTATGCCCTACCACCCACAAACTTTCGGGCAGGTAGAGGTTTCGAATAGACAAATCAAGCAGATCCTAGAGACTGTCAATCGGACGAGGAAAAATTGGTCAATGAAGCTTGATGACGCACTTTGGGCCTACAGAACTACCTACAAAGCGCACATTGGAACCACTCCTTATAAGTTGATCTATGGGAAGTCCTATCATCTACCCCTTGAGCTAGAACACAAGGCCCTTTGGGCGATTAAGTTCTTGAACATGGATCTAGAGAAGGTGGGAGAGAAGAGATATTTGCAGTTGAAAGAACTCGAAGAATTGAGGATGCATGCTTATGAGAATGCAAAGATCTATAAACAGAGAATGAAGGTGTGGCATGATGCCCACCTGAGGAGGAAGGACATAAGTGAAGGTGATAAAGTTTTATTATTTAAATCTTCCATTCATCTTTTTCCAGGTAAGCTACAAATGAGATGGTCCGGACCTTTCATCGTATCAAAGATATACCCGTCCGGAATGATGGAGTTATGTGACAAAGATGATCCATCTAAGGTTTTTAAAGTAAACGGGCACAGGGTGAAAAGGTTCTATGAAGACGAAGCTTTTGTTAGAATGACAGAGATCAACTTGCAAGATATGGATATTGTTGAAGGAGAAAAGTGAAGAACCTGGAGCTTTCGAGCTGGAGACGCAAACTACAGCACTCCTCGGGAGGCATCCCGAGCTTTTACTTTTCCTAGAATAGGATGTTATTTACTTTCTTGCAAGAAAAACATTATGAACATTTGGACTGTAATAAGGCCTGAGTCAGTGCATGTGTCACGTGCGCTGACTCTTCTGTTTTATGGGCCACCACTCTATTTTATGAGCATTGATGAGTAATACTATCTGAGGCTGGGAACTTAACCTTAGGCCAATGATATTTTACCCATCAATCGCTTTTTCCTTCACTTTGTTTTTAAGTTTTTCATCTAGCTTCTTGCCCTGAAGACCATGTATCGGGAAAGTATACCCCTTTTTCCTGATCGTATCGGGCAGCAACTCAGCCGGCGCGTAGGACGCGATCGTATCGGGCGACGGAATATCAGGCATCGCATAAGCCGTGTCGGACGACATGCCCGGGCGGCGAGCACCCGTATCGGGCAAGATGAGTAATTACCCTTGATAAGACGGATGGGACTGCTCGTCTCGGGAATGACTTGTCTCAACGGCCGACACGCATCCTGGATTTACCCGTTTTACCCCCAGTTGGGATTGCTATATATAGTATGGAGGTTTTACCGTGTCGGGCTACTGCGTTTACTCTTTTCACCTACCCGTGTCGTGCAGTAATTTCTCCCCCCACTCTCATGTCGCGCAGCTTGGCTTTTTCTCTCATGTCGCGCAAGGTATCTTAAGAAAGCAAAGGTATAACCCGATAGCCCTATCGTCCACGCTTGCCCGACACGATCTTCATATCACGCACAGCGTATCGGGCTGACGACTTTAGATGATTTCCTTGTATCGCCCGACACATGTGTCGTGCGACACGTCTCTAACCCGTGCTTTCCCGACACCCTATGTCGGGAGATAACCATGTCGCCCATCCTTGTGCCGTCTCGATTGTTCTTGTTATCGGGCGACACATTTTTATCAGGGAAGACCCTATCGGGCGCTTTGTTTCACGTGACTGTATCGCCCGACACACGCGTATCGGGCAACGGGTGTGACGCGCTGTCTTTCTCTGTATCGTCCAGTTTTGTATCTCGTGGATGTTCTTCCGACAGATGACACAGTATCTTGTATCGGGCATGAGCTTGAAACTTTTGTATCGCCCGACACAGGTGTAGCGGGAAAGTTTCATTTTGTCCAGTGTTGAAGCTCGATACAGTGGTGTCGGGTAGCTTTGTATCGGGCCGAATTTTATCAATGCGACCAGTTTTCTCTTAAATGCCGGTTTCAATTTTAAGTTTATACCTACCTAATATTGGAACATTTAAATGATAAATGAACTTGTTTAATGTTAACAGATATGGCCCGTACAAAGCAAATCGTCGCCCGAGTTGATGAACACGGCGGAAGAATCAACGCTGAGGCTGCAGCTGAAGCAACAACGGTCAGGCAGAAACACCCGAATCCCGAGGAAGTTGGGCCATCAACCGTTGAGAAGAGAGCAAGGACGGAAGAAGTAACGGCTACATTAACAAGTGCAAAGCTCTCAAGAAGGAAACGCAAGGCTCGTGCAGATTATGACGATGATGACCGACCTATGGTAGACAGAGAGCTCTTGAAAACACTTGTGGATACTATATCCAAGGAAGATGTCCCCCATGAAGGTGGCTTCATGACTGATGAACCCAAAATACCCACATTCAATCCAAAAGGCACTGGAGAAAGACTTCCACTGATTTTCTCTTTTGGAGATGGTCCTAAACCACCGCAGAAGATAGATTATGATAAGGAAATGGACAAATTATGGGATGAGTATAACTTATCCTTGAGGTCCATTGATATTTGTTCATACGATAGTGAAAAGGATGAAGAAAAGCAATCTGAAAAATATCATTCTATTCATTGTACTCAAGAGAAGCATTCATATATCCTTGATGATGAGTTCGGAATAGTATGTAAATTCTGCTCTGCTGCATTGCTGGAAATGAGGAATATACTGCCGAATCCTATTGGGGCTACCAAATCAAGAAAAAGTATTGGAAGAGATAAGTGGACTTCTCTTACTAGTTCAATAAATGATGAAAGTTTAAAGAAACTGAGATTGATGATCAGTCCTTTTGTTCATGTTCACAATGGAAGTATCTTAAAAAGTTTACCTGGTTTAAGGGAATGCCTAATAGTCTTGGAACTTCTTCCTCAGCAAAAGTACATGACAGATCTCATTGAATCTTGCAACTCTGAACCCACTTTTGCCTTTTGGTACAAAATTTCTTTGGTAGCCATCCACCCAGCACTCTGTGTTGTTGGCAAACTGACTGCGGCATCTTCGTCCTGGAATGGATTTCAAATAAAGAGACGCCTGACCAACTCCACCACATCGACTACCACAGCAAATGAGGAAAATATGTGTGGGAGCTTCTATCTAGCGTAGGCGCTCTCACCAGCTAACCCTCACTGGGTTAACAGTACCCTACCTTATCTACTTCACAACTCTGGGACAGAGTGTGGAGTAAGTTTGGGGGGATACCATGTACCGGTGAGGGAGGTATAAAAAAATTTCTTCAAACTCCACCCCTCTTGTTGTTTTGTTCTTCTTCTTTATCATGTGCACATATGCTTATACATGCTCATACAAAAATTTTGCTAAAAAAATAATTTGCTTATTTTTGTCTCCACACATATGTACAAAGACTTTATATGGTAAAAACCTAATACGACTTCTTGCCAATTTGTTTTCTATATGCCCAAGGAGATGCAGGTTTTGTCATGTCTTTCTGATAATGCAGCCTCAAATGACAAAAGACTATGACTTTCCACGTCAAAATTTGCGAAAAATAATCTTACAACAGCTAAGAGACGTGTATGCAGAAGGAAAAAGATGCCCAAACAGCAACAAAAATTCCTCTTGTTTTCTCTTACCCAACAAAAATCCCAAAAAGAGAGAATAGCCTTATGAGAGTGAATAAAAGCATGAAAGTTGTGCCAAATAAAAAGAAAATATATATATATACACACTTGTTTTCCAAAAGTACCCATCTTTAGGCATGGTAGATCCGGGGCAGTGGTACGTAGGATGTGAAATCACTTCTCTAAAGCCAACTAACTTGGACTGCAGGGACCACTTGCCCGCTAAAGGACCCTTACCTGGATGGACTGATGGGAAACAAGAAAAACCCAAAAAGCCTTAAGCCTACCCAAACACACAACTTTCTGTCCCCAAAAGCTGTTTGGTGTGAAAGCTAACTTCGGAATCATGCACACAAGTCTCACTGAAGCTGTGGAGAAAATTTTCGCTTAAATAAGGCAGGAGAAGTAAAGTCTGTTGTTCGTGGTTGGGCCATATTCTCGGTAAGACATCTCAATGCTTGCTCAAACCCATGGTCTGAAACTATACCGGTCAAGAAGAAGCGTCACAAAACAAAGTTTAAAGATTGATTGAGGACAATCAAAATGCTAAGTTTGGGGGAGTTGATAACACCAAATTTTGTGATGTTTTTGGCCCTTATTTCATTATCAAATCTACCCTTTTAAACTATTTTCCTCTCCTTTTTGTCATGTTTTTGAATAAACAGGCCACGCTACTCTTTTAACTCAATATTATCATCTTTTGTAGAGTTTTCCCCATTTTTCAACTCATTTATCAGCAAAAAGGCCCGTCCCGACCCACGAACGTGTTCCACCTGCATCAGCCTTCCTACCAGCCGGCCGATACACTCGCTGCCCGACACAGGGCAGCATGATACACTACTGCGTGATATGAGAGTGATGCGCAAGCAGGAGCGGACGAGCGATACGCCATTTACCCGACAGGGAGCCGGACTCGCCACGACTGCTGAAGCATGTCGTGCGATACAGGCCACCCACCGGAAGGCACCACTCGACACGATGACCGACACGCTCCTAGCCCGATATCCTTGTGTCGGGCGATATGCATATCGGGCATCCCCGAATCCGAGATGATAGAGCTGATGAAGGACACGTGACGTCCGGAGAACCATAACTTCCCCCAACAGCTGCCTATAAATAGCAGCTACAGGACTCCGATGGGACGGGTCGGAACCTCTCAAAAGACAACTTGGGAAAGCATCTGGAGCTAGCGTGTCGTGCCTCTGGGGTGTACCAGGCGATACTAGGTGAGCACTTCCCCGACCCGAGAGGGAGGGAATGGTTCACTTAGGATCGGTCTCGGGCACCGTTGCAGACCGATATCGGCCAACAAGGACACTTGATATGAGTACCTGATACCCTCAGCAAAACTCTGGCCTGACACGATACCAAGCCTGATACGCATCACCAGTCACGGCGTGTCTCCCGAGAGGGTGCCGCTTGACACGACCGTATCGGGCGTGAGCGCCCTGCACGATACGTTCGCCCATCATGAGTGTGTCGCCCGATAGGGTGTGCCACCTGACACGGGCGTATCGGGGAAGGCTCCCACCTGGTATCGGGCTGGAGGGATATCGAGGAGCTGCTACTACCTGCCGCCCTTCTAAATCAAGAAGGCGACATTTATCTTTACTTATTTCAATCATTTACTTTCTTTACTTATGCAATGTAACCAGACCCTTTTATGTTAATGGAATTCGAAGAGTTTTAATTATCTGCTGTTTTATGTTTAGTACCTTTTGTTGGATGATTGTTTTGTTTAACATCCAAACTCTAGCTTGTACGCTTGGATCACGTTTCGACTAGCTACCGAATCGTGTTTTCCCGTTGCAGCAGCCTCGAGAGAGGTGTTGTGGCTCTAGTGTTTGGTCCGATACGGGAGTACGAGAGTGCCCAGGATCAGAGTTGCTTTAGCGATCTTTCCACTCTAACTTAGGCCCAGCAACCTTGAGAGAGGTGTAGATGCTTAGTAAAAGGTGCGGAGGAAAATATTTCCAGCCCCCGGTCGTGATCCGGGAGTCCTCGTATTCCGACTAGCGGTGCGGAGGAAAATATGGCTAGGCAGACACACGGATTCGGGAGTCCTCATATTCTGACTAGCGGTGCGGAGGAAAATATTGCCAGCCCCCGGTCGTGATCCTTTTCTAGACACCTCCGTCTTTCGGATAATCCTCTAATAACTCCCTTGGGTTCTATGGAGTTTGTAAAATTTAATAATTATTAATGGTTAAATGAGGAACCTACGCTCTGATACCAAATGTTACGACCCCACCTCCCGATAACCCCCAATTAAGGGAGACCGAGAGGTCGAAGCTGCACCCATGACTTCTGGATCAAAGGTTCAGCAATTAACCAAGAATAATTATCAAATTTTAACATACTATACTGAAATCTGTAAGAAAATAATGCATACCTTTTTGAAAACTTGGATCTCTAAACTTCTATCCACTTAAGGATTCTACTTTAACTAATCCTCCTTGTATTTTACTTCATGTATTTCACATTATGATGATTTACTATTTGTCCTTTTGACTTGTACCTAAAATGCCAACAAACAAAACGTTGGTCAGCCAAAGCTGGTATGTGGGGGAAACAATCATCATGTAAATACATTAACAATGTAATCATTCAACTAATCATTTAACAACCAAGATTACATTTTTAATATAACTCCACGATCCAAGAGTACCCTATCCTCTGTGTTGTCCCCATTAAACCCCTCATGATCCACCTAAGTGAACCAATTTCTAGGGTTGAGTCACATGGCACTACTCGTAAGTAGCCCACTCCTTAACTCATGGCAGGCTAATGAGTCTCATGGCACTACACGTAGGTAGCCCAGTTTCTAGCTCTCGGTAACCTAGACCTTGCTCTAGGATTACCCCTTTTTTTTCTTAGCCTTTTCATTACAATAGAGGTGGACCCGGATCTAGTCAGTTATATACGCACATTTATAGTGATAATCATAGTCACTTTATAGTTGCATGAATTAAATAAACATCTAGCAGTTATTTTCAAGCAACCGATTAAAACTTTGGGAGTCACCGAGAAACTAGAGCGATTATTCATAAGCGTAATCACATACCTGATTTGATGAGTCATGCAGATTATTTAACACATACTTCATGTATACAAAATCAAGCCAGTCAACAGATCCAAGCAAGTAATCACATAATTCCTGAAAATAATATGTACTCTATTTATTACACACTTTATCAAGAATCTGCTTTATTGACTTGGATTCTCTTTCTAGGTTTTCTAATCTGCATTAAGGTTTCATTTATATTCATTAGGGTTTCTTAGATCAATTTCTCATACTTAATCCCTTTTAGGTTAACAAACCCTAAAATATCCTTTTCCATTTATATGAACCTTAATTGTTCAACTATCCATTTTAATAGTCTTTTATACCCAAATTGACTTAGGATCATCATATCCCTATTTATTTATGGATTAGAACCATTAAAACAATTAAAAGGCATATTCATCTACATTAGGGTTTTCAAGCTCATTAATGCATAATCATGCACGAAACCCTAAATTAACCCAATTTTATAAAACGATCATCTTTTTAGATTCCATCTTCACATTTATCAACAATAGGTTATTATCGGCTTGAATTATCCATTGGACAACATTAAATCCATCTATCATCAAATCTAAGGGTCTTTCCTCAATTAAATCATTAAAGATGATAACTTTATGTCCTTTTCAAATTTCAAGCATATTTAAGCACATAAACTCTAAATTAGACTAATCATGTGCAAAGTTCTTCCTTTTTTAACATAATGTACCTTTTTACATTTAACAGGTTAACATTAACTCTAACAATCCATTAAACCCTATTAAACACTTTATTCATTTCAAAATAGGGTTTCTTAATCTTTAATTCATTAAAGATGATGATTTACACTACATTTAGAACTATGATCAGATTCAGGATATAAAACTATTTTTAGTGGATTCCTCTCGTTCTCCTGATCAAAATTCATATATAACTTGTTTTAATCCGAGCTACGGTTAAATAAATATGATTTTTGCATTAAACCACTTACCTCAGACCAATCACAGAGCGCCACGTCGCCCTGGCTCATGCAATGTGATCGATTTTGGAAATATAACGGAAAGATGATTTTGTCCCTGGTTAAGTCGGCCGCCCCTTCAGCCCGTGGAGGGAAAAACGTTCCAACGGTCGTCTTCTTCCTCCTCGGTTCAGCAACAGTAGCGGTCGCCTAGGGCAGGCCTTGGCGCGGCTCTCCCGCCCAGATCTGGGCTCGAACTTCACCGGGAATGCACTCTTTGCCTCTGCCTTGCCTGGGCGCACACAGCCGTCCCTCAAACCACGGTCAAGACGGCCGATTACACCGTCGTCGGCCTTGACTATGGCATCCGTCCCTACAGCCTTGCGGTTTCCATCTTGCGCAATCCAGGGCCTAGTTTTGATGGCCAAGTTGCTCTGCAGCAACGTGGCACATCAAGCCATCATATAGAACTTGCCTTGGCTCCTTCTACTTCATTCTCACGTTGCTCCCAGGGCTAGGGTTTAAGAATGAAAATGAGAAGGAAGAGTGGAGAACTACGTGTGGTATCTTCTGGACTCAATCCAGGGCTCTGTCCCTTTTATAGGGTGGAGTATGAAACCCTAAGGCGTGCCTCCAAGAGGACTCAAGTCCCAAACTCCAAGGAATCATACTTTCCTTGGTTGAGAAGCAACCACCATTCTCTCTCTCTTCATTATTCTTTTCTAACATCCTTCATTATTTGGATGTTTTAGGAATTCGAAATTCCTTTTACTTACTCTCTTTATTTCTTGCTTTTCAATCCTTAGGCACGAAATTCTATTTCCTTTAATCGAAATTACTTTCTTTTTAACAATACCTCATAATTCATTAATAATGCAACACATTATCCTCTTATTTTACCTTTTTAGTATTTTCTCTTTCTTTCCTCTTTAGTGGGACTCCTTGGATCCCAAGATACTCCATTATTTCAAAATTCTCTTTATTGGATACTTATTATCCTTCTAGATGCATCTTTATGCATTATTTCACATTATCTTGTTTATTTCTCATTAAAATATCTCTTTTTGAGGATTTCTTTTTATTTATCTTTTATTTTCCTCATTGGCATTCCTTTTAATATTAGCAACCTCATGGATACGAAATTTCCCCAAGAAATCTCATTTATGCCTCTTTCCACTCATTTTATCATTATTTTCAATTTATTTCTTAATAAAGAAATACTTAATTAATCTTTTCTTTTCTTTGCTTTCTTTTTGCAACCTTGGACTCCTTGGTACCCAAGGAACCCAAGAGGCACGAAATCCTCTTTGGATTTCATCTCTTTGCCTTCTAGAGGTTTCTACTCCTTTCTTTTCTCAAATATTCAATTATTCAATTACTAATTGAATTTTCTTTGTTATTTCCTTGTTATTGGGCCCAATAGCCAATAAAGCCCATAACACAAACATCAAGGCTATTGTAAACGAAATCCATGTATTCAAAACAAATTATACCATTCTTTGTTCAATTATCTTTAATATGAGAAATTACATTTCTCACCAGATTATCCCAAAAATTGGGGTTGTAACAGCACCCAAGAGAAATAGGACTTGGGTTGCTAAACTAACCCCTTTGGACCCAAAAACATGATTGGGGATCATTTCATCTTTCTTCTTGTAGGTACTTGCAAATGCATTGACTTGAGCTATTGAATTGCAAATTGACTTCTCAATCCACATGAAAGAATAAAGGTGAGATGTGTAGAGGGTGACAACAAGTGAAAAAAGGAATGGCAACAACAAAGGTAATGTTTTTCTTGATTATAACAATATAAAACTTGTTTTTGTCATGTTAGTGTGTGCTATGCATGTGGTCTTTGAGTCAAAAGTGGTATTTTGTGTTTCTCTTCACACTCTTGCTCAAAGACTATTTCTAATGCTTTCATAGTGCATTACTAACTTGCTTACACTTGTTTAGATATGGCTTATATTTTTAGCATGTCTTTAAATATGTTTTTATGAAATATAAGTGCCTTTTGACAGCAGCTCTGTTGATCGAGTTTGACCTGTTTGAAACTTGACCGATAGGCACCAATGGGTGTTTCCAGCAGCTGTCATCGGTCGAGTTGTCAATACACAGAACTCGACCGATAACACTGTGCACAGAATACACAGTTGGCTTATTGAATGAGAATTTCCCTCTCAACTAGATTTTCTCAACCAATAGCCTTATTCTTTGGCACTCCTTTGGTACCTTTATATATGCATATTGCCATGTTCTAAATTTCCTTTCTTGCTTACAACTCTATCTCTCTAATTGCTCAAAATTGGTATATCTATATCTTGCAATTACTTGCTTTGAGTTGCTTTGTAGGCTTTGATGATGATCTCTTGGGATCTCTTGGTTGTGTCTTAAATTGCTTCCATTTTGATCTAACTTGCTACATCTATCTAGGTGTATATCTTGTTTTGATACAACCTTGAGGTTCTTAGTGGTGATCATCTTTTGGTAATGATGCATGCTTGTTAGTGAGTTATATCCTTTCATGCTTCTAAAATTACATATCTCTTTGTTTGGATATACATCTATTCATAGATTGCTTTATCTTTTGTACCTTTTGGTATCTCTTGCTAGGATCTAGATCCTACTGGTAGTCCTAACTTGTGATAACATCTACTAGTGGTTCACATACATGTAGTTATAACCTTGTTTATAATTGGAATCTTTGCTCATCTAGTGGTATTTCACTATATGCTATGCTTGTATCTTGTCTCATACATACTCAAGCTTGTTCCTTGAATTGCATATCTACTATCTTTAGTTGCTTGCATAACATTGTGATGCAGGGTACTTAGATCTACATTATATGTAGAAATTGGGGTATTTTTAGATTTTATGTAGATTTTGCTCCGGTTTTAGTTTGTGCTGTAAGAGTAGTGTTTTTTATGCTGAAACCACCTTCTGAGCAAGACTCATCGCTTGGTCATGAGCCCTGTAACTTTTTGGGCAAATTCTATCATCTTGAGGGTCAAAATTGCATTTTATTGTTTTTCTGTAGCACTTCATCTTGCATTTTGGGTTGTTCAAGTGCATGCTTTAACTTGCTTTTCTTTCTATGCTTGGACAAGCCCCTATATGTTCTCTTCTACTCTCCCTATATAACTTTTTGTTATCTCCTTTAACAAGTGGTGTTTCTTATTTCTTCATACCCCCACTTTTTGAAATGACAAAGGGGGAGAAAGGTATGTCTTCTTTTGACAAAATAGGGAGAAGGCATGTCTTACATGAAGAGGAGAAGTATGTCCATGTAAGGGGGAGAAGGTAAAGTGGAGAAGACATATATGTGTAGAACATATATGAGTAGAATACATAGTATTATATCAATGTTATGAAAGCTAACCATGCAGGAGAAATAGCATCAATTGAAGGGGAGTATGAGAACTCCACTTGCATCAATTAAAGGGGAGCATATGAGCTCAATCCTATTGAAACCCCTAGGTTTCTCCAAAGGTATGATTTTACTTAAAAGATTTCAATACATTTATGGAATGGTTTGTCATGTTCAAAAAGGGGGAGAAAGTTGACTCAAGGTCAATTAGGTCAATGTTAACTCACATCTAAATTGACTAAACCCGTGTTTTGATGTTGACTAACCATTCCACATATTTTTGTCTAATGTCTCTACTTGAGTGATTTCAGATTAGGTATAGACACACTCCAAATTCCCTAACTTGCGCATCTCAACTTGGAGAAAAGACAAGTCAAAGTCAATACAAGTGCACATTTTTGTAATATAATGTAATTCCAATAGAATCATGTTGTAAATCATTTGTAATGATTGTATGACTTGTAATTAAGCTTAGAAAAAATCAGGAGCACTTTGATCGAATGTTTAAGCACTCAAAAGCTATTTTCCAAAATTCACATCAGATTGTTCATCGGTCGAGTTCTGTGTGTTACAAACTCGACCGATCTTGATTGGATCTTGAAATTGACTTTTGACCGGTCGAGTTTACACTTCACAGAACTCGACCGATGGAGTACCTGACCAATTCAATTTTCATTGGTCGGTCGAGTTTCCCCAGGACAAACTCGACCGATGGTCTGAATATCGACTTTGTCTTTTACTCTATCGGTCGAGTTACCCTTATAGAAACTCGATCGATTGCATTGTACAGAAAAGTGCAGAAAAGTGCTTCTATCCGTTGTGGAGTTGCAGCAAGTGAAAATATATTTTTTTCAAGCCACAAAATGGCTAGTTTTCATTCTCAAGTGTTCCCAAAGTCTAATAGGCATCCCCAGCAATAAATAGGACCCCTTGGGCTTCATTCTAAGGTTGATCATTCAATGCAAAACTATATGTGAGGTTCCTATTCTATAGTTGAGTGCTTCCTTAAGCCTCCTCTCTCTCTGTCTAAGCTTAATCACTTGCTACATTCGTTAGAGTGAGTAGGAAATTTGTAAGAGAGCTAGTCCTACATGTATATCTTGTAAGCCTCTCACTTATACCACCTCCCTATCTCTCATTTCAATCATAAAGATGAAGGTTCTCTCTCTTGGCTAAGAGAGGTGAAGAAGAACAAGGGAAGGCATCCTTTGGTGAAGATCAAGGTTGAAGACTTGGAGCAAGAGTGGGTAAGCCCTTGGTGAAGGCAGAAGACTCCTTGCTCAAGTGGGTAATTCCGTGGTGGAAGCTTCTTCGAGTGAAGATGAAGTCAAAGGCGGATGATCCAAGAAGAGTGGGCAATTCCTTGAAGGCTGAAGACTAGTGCAAGAGTAGGTAAGTCTTTGGAAGAAGGTGGAAGACTCTTGCAAAGTGGGTAAGTCCTAGGTAAGGTTGAAAACTCTTTGTATTGGATAGGTAAGTCCTTTGGTGGTCATGTATTGTATCTCTTATAATTAATATAATGAAGATGCAAGGTTAAGAAATCCTAGAGGTTGACCTCTCAAGGTAGTGGACTGACTCACTTCTAGTTTGAAGTGTGGAACCGCTCTAAGTAGCTTATTAATTGGTGTATGTTCAATCTCTCTCATCCTTGCTATGCATGTTTTAGTTGCATGCAAATTTCCTATTTAGCAACCTTATCTTGTGATATATCTTGAATGTCTAATGAATTTTTCTTAACTACATTCATCTCTATTCACCCCCCCTAGAGCATCTAATCACCCATCTAGGATCCAACAATTAGTATCAGAGCAAACTTCTCCAAGCATATTTCAACAAGTAGTAGAAGATGGGTGACTACCAAGGAGGGAGATACTTGATCAGCCTACCAATATTTGATGGGAGCAATTTCCTCTATTGGAGAAGAAGGCTTCAATTCTACATCCAAGGATCAAGTCTTGAGATGTGGCAAATGGTGAACAGCCCATTCACGCTATCAAAGACAAAGATTGAAGAATGGGATGATGCTACTTTGAAGAAAGCAACCTTGATTGCTAGATCCATGTACATCCTCTATGCCTCTATGACCTCCACTGAGTTCAATTGGATTTCTTCTTGTGAGAATGCCTATGAGGTATGGAGAAAGTTATGAATCACCTATGAGGGGACAGATCAAGTGAAGGAAAGCAAAGTCTACATGCTCAAATGGCTACTTGTGAACTTCAAGATGGGAAAGGAGGAGAGTATAGCCAACATGTACTCAAGGCTCAACACCATTGTGAATGGTCTTGCTATTCTAGGACATCCTATGAGTAGAGGAGAGATCAACTCTAAGATCCTTAGAACTCTCTCCAAGAGGTGGGAACCCAAGGTGACTTCCATTGAAGAAACAAGGTCTCTTAAGGATGTCCCTATTGAAGAGCTCATTGGAAATCTACAAGCACATGAATCTACACTTGATAAGAGGGAGGAAGTAGAAAGACAAGAAGAGAAAGAACTCAAGAGAATGAAGAAGGCTGAAATCAAAGCTCAAATCAAGGCTATTTTTGGTCAAGCTTCTCCATCCTCTCAAGTTGAAGAAAATACCATGTACTCCAAGGGTAAACTCTTCAAAGGCAAGTCCACCTCCATCCAGTGCCTCAAGTGTGGAAAGAAGGGTCACTTCAATATAGATTCTCTACAAGGCAAGCAGATCCATCATCATAAGAAAAGAGAAGATAAGTGCCACTCAAGCTCAAGTGACTCCTCCAACTCAAGCTCAAGTGAAGATTCAAGTGAAGGATCAAGCTCAAGCTCTAGTGATGAAGGAGAATGCCATTTTGATCTTATAGCATCAACAAGTAAGGACTCAAGTGAGGTAAATCTAAACTTTTTAGATATAGAATATTTGATTGCTATTATTCATGATATGTGTGCCTCTCTTAAGTCTTATAAAAGGAAAAAAGAAAAACTTGCTAGAATTGTTGATAATATGCATGTAGAATTAGATGATCTTGAACATGCTAATTCTTTATTTCTTGATGATAAAAATGATTATCTTAGTCAAGTAGATTTTCTTAAACTTGAAAATTCTAGTTTGCTTGATAAGATTAAATTTCTAGAAGCTCAACCTCTCGTGCCTAGTTCTAATGAAGAGCATACATTAATTGTTGATTCTCTCATTCATGATATTGATGTTCTTAAATCTAAAAACAAGGACAAAGATTTTGTTTTGCAAGAATTAGAATCTAAAAATGGTTTTATTTTTCTAAGATTTCTTTGCTTGAAATAGAAAATACCTCCTTGCTTGCTAAAATCAATGTGCGTGAATCTTGTTCTAGCTCTAATAGTAGATAGAATGATGTAGCTGCTCTTCATATTGATAGAGATTCTTATTTAACTAAATCTCTTTGCCTAGAAAATGATATTTTGCATGCTAGAGATAATATCAATCATTTGTCTTCTACTATTACTTCTCTTATGTATGATAATGATAGCTTGAGATCTTCTCTGCAAAGATTCTTAGTTGGTAAGAAGAACCTTAATGATATCCTACACCATACTGCCAAACAAATTGGTAGACATGGTTTGGGGTATGATGGTAGTCAAAGGAACAACAAATATAAAGGACCTCCAATATTCCATGGAGAATCCTCTAGTTCCAAGACTATCGACACATGCAACTATTACAATGAAATTGGTCATTATTCTACTTGTTGTCCTTTTAGGAAAGCACCCAAGAGCAATAGGACTTGGGTTCCTAAACTAACCCCTCCGGACCCAAAAACATGATTGGGGACCATTTCATCTTTCTTCTTGTAGATACTTGCAAATGCATTGACTTGAGCTATTGAATTGCAAATTGACTTCTCAATCCACATGAAAGAAGAAAGGTGAGATGTGTATAGGGTGACAACAAGTAGAAAAAGGAATGGTAAGAACAAAGGTAATGTTTTTCTTGCTTATAACCATATCTAACTTGTTTTTGTCAAGTTAGTGTGCACTATGCATGTGGTTTTTGAGTCAAAAGTGGTATTTTGTGTTTCTCTTCACACTCTTGCTCAAAGACCATTTCGAATGCTTTCATAGTGCATTTTTAACTTTCTTATACATGTTTGGATATGGCTTTTATTTTTAGCATGCCTTTAAATATGTTTTTATGAAATATATGTGCCTTTTGACAGCAACTTTGTCGGTCGAGTTTGTCCTGTTTGAAACTCGACTGATAGGCACCAATGGGTGTTTCCAATAGTTGTCATCGGTCGAGTTGTCAATACACATAATTCGACTGATAACACTATTCACAGAATACATAGTTGGCTTATTGAATGAGAATTTCCCTCTCAACTAGATTTTCTCAACCAATAGTCTTATTCTTTGGCACTCCTTTGGTGCCTTTATATATGCATATTGCCATGTTCTAAATTGCCTATCTTTCTTACAACTCTATCTCTCTAATGGCTCTAAATTGGTATATCTATATCTTGCAATTACTTGCTTTGAGTTGTTTTGCAGGCTTTGATGATTATCTATTTGGATCTCTTGGTTGTGTCTTAAATTGCTTCCGTTGTGCTCTAACTTGTTACATATATCTAGGTGTATATCTTGTTTTGATACAACCTTGAGGTTCTTAGTGGTGATCATCTTTTGGTAATGATGCATGCTTGTTAAAGAGTTATATCCTTTCATGCTTCTAAAATTGCATATCTCTTTGTTTGGATATACATCTATTCATAGCTTGCTTTATCTTGTGTACCTTTTGGTATCTCTTGCTATGATCTAGATCCTACTAGTAGTCCTAACTTCTGATAACATCTACTAGTAGTTCACATACATGTAGTTCTAACCTTGTTTATAATTGGCATGTTTGCTCATCTAGTGGTATTTCACTATATGCTATGCTTGTATCTTATCTCATACATACTCAAGCTTGTTCCTTGAATTGCATATCTACTATCTTGAGTTACTTGCATAACATTGTGATGCAGGGTACTTAGATCTACATTATATGTAGAAATTGGGGTATTTTTGGATTTTATGCAGATTTTGCTCCAGTTTCAGTTTCTGCTGCAAGAGTAGTGTTTTTATGCAAAAATGACCTTCTGAGCAAGACACATGTCTTCGCCATGAGCCCTAATACTTTTTGGGCAAATTATGTCATCTTAAGGGTCAAAATTGCATTTTATTGTTTTTCTATAGCACTTCATCGTGCATTTTGGGTTGTTCAAGTGCATGCTTTAACTTGCTTTTGTTTCTATGCTTGGACAAGCCCCTAGATGTGCTCTTCTACTCTCCCTATATAAATTTTTGTTATCTCCTTTAACAAGTGGTGTTTCTTATTTCTTCATACCCCCACTTTTTGAAATGACAAAGGGGGGGAAAGGTATATGTCTTCTTTTGACAAAATAGGGAGAAGGCATATCTTACATGAAGAGGAGAAGTATGTCCATGTAAGGGGGAGAAGGTAAAGTGGAGAAGACATATATGTGTAGAACAAATATGAGTAGAAGACATAGTATTCTATAAATGTTATGAAAGCTAACCGTTCAGGAGAAATAGCATCAATTGAAGGGGAGTATGAGAACTCCACTAGCATCAATTCAGGGGGATCATATGATCTCAATCCTATTGAAACTCCTAGGTTTCTATGAAGGTATGATTTTACTTAAAAGCTTTCAATACATTTATGGAGTGGTTTGTCATCTTCACAAAGGGGGAGAATGTTGACTCAAGGTCAATTAGGTCAATTTTGACTCACGTCTAAATTGACTAAACTTGTGTTTTGATGATGACTAACCATTCCACATATTTGTGTCTAATGCCTCTACTTGAGCAATTTCATGTTAGGTATATACACACTCCAAATGCCCTAACTTGCGCATCTCAACTTGGAGAAAAGACAAGTCAAAGTCAATACAAGTGCACATTTTTGTAATATGATGTAAATCCATTAGAATCATGTTGTAAATCACTTGTAATGATTGTATGACTTGTAATTAAGCTTAGAAAAAATGAGGAGCACTTAGATCGAATGTTTAAGCACTCAAAAGCCATTTTCCAAAATTCACATCAGGATGTTCATCGGTCGAGTTATGTGAGTTGCAAACTCGATCAATCCTGATTGGATCTTGAAAATGACTTTTAATCGGGCAAGTTTACACTTCACAGAACTCGAATGATGGAGTACCTGACCAATTCGATTTTCATTGGTCGGTTGAGTTTCCTTAGGACAAACTTGACCGATGGTCTGAATATCGGCTTTGTCTTTTACTCTATCAGTCAAGTTACCCTTATACAAACTCGACCGATTGCACTGTACAAAAAAGTGTAGAAAAGTGCTTCTAGCCGTTGTGGAGTTGCAACAAGTGAAAATATATCTGTTACAAGCCACAAAACGGCTAGTTTTCGTTCTCAAGTGTTCCCAAAGGCTAAGAGGCATCCCCAGCTATAAATAGGACCCCTTGGGCTTCATTACAAGGTTGAGCATTCGATGAAAAACTCTATGTGAGGTTCCTATTCTATATTTGAGTGCTTCCTGCATCCTCCTCTCTCTCGCTTTAAGCTTAATCACTTGCTACATTTGTTAGAGTGATTAGGAAATCTGTAAGAGAGCTAGTCGTACATGTATATCTTGTGAGGCTCTCACTTCCACCACCTCCCTATCTCTCATTTCAATCATGAAGATGAAGGTTCTCTCTCTTGGCTAAGAGAGGTGAAGAAGAACAAGGGAAGGCTTTGTTGGTATGTATGCCCATAGAGCAAGTCATGTGATGATTGTAATTGGATACTTTGTAAATGATTTGAATAATAATAAAGGAAATTTCCGATCTATATGTTTTAATTGTTTCTGAGATGATAGTGTAACATGATAGATGTCTAAAGAATTGTTTTACTTGATGATGTATGCTTTGGGGTTGAGGACCTAAACGATGAGCTCATAGGGATGTTAAGAGTATACTTTCTTGTTTAGTCCCTAGTCGGTTGTTATTGTGGAAAAAACCATCGACATCAATAACACTAAAGACTAGATTGTGTGTTGGTTGATGACAGAATATCATTAGTCATGATATAGTGATATCAAACTAAGAACATAGGTACTTGTTAGAGAACAAGTGTAGCGGACAGACCCACTGTGAGAGTGACACATGGAATCATGATTTGGTAGTCACAGTTAGCTCTCTCAGTGATGGTGGTGAGTGTGATTCTTCGACCTGAAATCACTACACTCAACACATGTTGTTGGGTACATCTTGACATCATCAAATGCAGTCCCGAAACATGGGTTGTTATAAAGGTGATGATTGGGTGACTTTGACACATGGGGCTTTTGAGGGGTGAGTGATAGATATGGTATTTGTCCCTCCTAAGGGAGTTTTATGTCCATGGCCACTTGATGAGTACGATTGAGAAAGGCATGTGCATGCATGTGTGAATCAATATATGATATTGATGTCACACACATCTCACCCAGTCTGCTCTGAGATCAAGGAAATGAATGAATGTTGAAAGGATGATTGCACCATGCCTTGAGTTCATTTAGGACATTAGTGACAAAGGAATTATGCATTCATTGTAACACCATTCACGGATTGTAGGATTGAAAGTTGTTCTTTCGATTTCACTTGGGTAGCACTGATGTGTGACTAGGCACCGTTCTTTGCTTGTGAAGTCATAAGTGTTATGGACTTTCACTACCAACGTGAAATGGACCTACAGGGTCACACACACACACAAAGCATTTAACCTGGAAGAGGAGTTTGTCCACAAATGATGTTTAGATTGATTACTAAAGGAGTTTAGTAGTTCAATTAAACACCCAATCGATTGATAGCTCAAAATCATAGTATTCAAGGTGTTAGATCAGATTATTAGAGTATCAGATTGATTGAAACTGCAATTTACTGATCTGCTGCCCCAACCGATCAGCTCATAGAGATGAACCGATCGGCTCAGGCTGGTGAGCTGACTGGCTCAGGTCAATGAATCGATCGGTTCATAGTGTTGAACTGGTCATATGACCAACTGAGTTTGTTTCACTTGTCAAATTTGATTTGGATAAGGACTAATATATGATTAGTTGGAAATGAACATGGAAAGTCAATTTGAGTTGGACCAGGACCACGAACCGATCGGCTCAAGGGCCCAAACGATCGGTTTAGGGTTGAACCGATCGGTTCAACTGGCGCAGTTTGTCATATTTTGTGGAAAATCTCAAACCCTTCTACTCCTACTTTAATCATGCATTGTACGGGGTAGAGAACCCTATCCCATAACCCTCCTATATATAGGGGTATTGGGGGCTTCTCAAAGTGAAACTCAGAATACTAGTTGCTCTGCAAAGTTGTCGTTCTCTCTAGTTGTGGTAACCAAGAGAGCCTGAGCAAGTGCTACCCGATAAGGGAGGCACAGTAAGGGAAAGACAACTACAGAAAAGTGACTGGTTACAGGAGAGTTTGTCGGTGGATAGTGCACCGACAAGAGGGTGTGACTCCTTCTGATTCCTTATGGGACAAGGAGATCGGAGTTCCAGGTGGTTCGTGTGGACTACTATAGAGGTGGGAGACTTCTGTCTCTCGGAGGACAGCTGTCAATCCCGACAGTCCCGGTGAGACCAGGAGCTGCACCGACACCGTCCAAGACCAGAGGTGAAGACCGCGCAAGCCGCGAGGTAGCATCGTCGAGCAAGCCTCGGGACAAGGTATGTCTCTACAAACCATCCTTCCTACTGTATAGATGTTGATGTGATTCCTTTATTCTGGGTTTGGGAGAAAAAAATTTGTTTCCGCTGCCTTCTCTATCTCCCTAAAACCCAACAGTGGTATCAGAGCCATGTCAACTACTCTATATTTTAGGATTATCGATATGATCGATTTTGGTTTGTCGCCTTTATTTATTGCATACGATGCAAATAAAATTGGCTTTATGCATGTCCAATCCTAAATCCACAAATCCTAATATACATATATGATATGCAATATGAATGCACTCGATACGTGTCGCCCTTAAATGAGTTTTGTGGTGGATGTATAGCGTGGTTATGGCCAATAAACCCTATGTATGTGTGCTTGGTTGAATGTGGTTGCTTGCATCTCGGTCTATGCATTGATTCCCTATCTCCTATTCCTAATGTAACTTAAGATAACTCGAGATTTCTTTCCTACCTTTGCTCCCCCTGAATGTAACTCGAGGTTTCTCAATACAAATGTAAAATAGGATAGATCTTTTTCCTGTTATGTCGAAGAACGGCGGACAACCTGACGACAACTGAGATGATCGGTTCAAGGAGTGAACCGATCAGTTGGCGATCCAGATGACCGATTCGAGGAGCGAGATGATCATGTGGCGGCCACGAGGAGATGCACGATGACCAGGCAAACTGATCAGTTGGAGGAGCCAACCGATCGGCTGGTGGCACCCAGACGATCGGCCAGAGCGAGCAAGTCATTCATGTGATGAGTTGATCAACTTGGATGGCTATAGCACTTCATCATGAATATGTTGCATGTGATGTAGACCTAGATGACCGTGATTCCTCTTGGCTCGAGGAATCACATTAGGATGGCCATAATCATCACTTTTATCATTTCACATATTTTATGTGGGATATAGCATGTATATGATACGTACTATATATATTGTGGTGATTGGATATGTATATGTACCTATAAAAACCAAATCCCTCATCTAAATATTAAGTCTTTCATGCCTTCCATTAGCGACACACATGAAAAACCTAATCGACCGAGCGTAGGTTACGCCAAAGCATGGTGCGTCGTCTATCTCACGGAAGTGTGAAGGGTAAACATGTAGATTCTTCCAAAGCAAGGTGCATGTTTACCATGTTGACTTTTGGGATAGACTTAACTGGTGATTCTTAGAGCGTCTAAGACCAGAGGCACAGAATGTTCATGGCAAGGTGTTGTGCATGTTCATTCATCAAGAGTTGCATATGATGCAATTGGCATGATGGCCTACCTAAATAGTCAAGTTGTGGGCAATCAGCCAAAGTTGACTCATTACTTGATGAAATACGGATCTTGACCCACTAGGAGATTGTACACTGCAATCTTCCAAATTGATGGTGAGGGTTGTCAATTTGAATAAAAATAGTGGGAGCGGTAATTAATTAAAGGCCTAATTAACTATCATCACATTTTATTCAAATCAAATCAAATCAAAAGGAGTTTTGACAAATGCAATTTTCTCTTGTAGAATGGCAAAAGAATCATCTTTTATGGGCAAATTAATTGAGAATAAATTCCATAACTGGTTGGGGATTGTGAGAAGTGTTCTACACAATCTAGATATACCGGTAGCCTTTGAATCCACTCCATGTATGCTTAATGTGTTGTTTGAGAAGAAGGATAGTTCATTGATGAAGATCAATGGAACAAAGTCTGAGGACAAAGGTGAGGGAGAGAAGGGTTCTCTTGCCAAACCAATGTCAGAGTCTTCTGCATGGAAAGGATGGAAGGAATGATGGAAGAAGAAGTGAGAGATAGAGATCTCTACTTCTGGTGTATACGTAATAGAGATTAACTTTACTACTTCTTTGTCATGGGTACTTGATACCGAATGTGGATCTCACATTTGTTCAAATGTGAAGGATCTTAAGAGAAGTGGGCCTTTAGGGAAAGACGAGGTTGAACTACATGTTTCCAATGGGGCAAGGGTTGACGCCAGTGCCATAGGAACCTATGAGTTAACTCTGCCTAGTGGGTTAATAATAGAGTTGAATAACTACTATTATGTACCTACCATAAATAGGAATATCATTTCTGTTTCTTATTTAGACGAGGATGGTTTTGAATTTCTCATAAAAAATGGAAAATGTTCCATTTCAAAAGATGGGATCCTTTATGGCAGTGCCCTGATGTCTTATGGGCTATACTTGATAGATCTAGAGACAAGTGTATACAATGTAAACACCAAAAGGCAAAAACTCAACAACTCAAACAGAACGTATCTTTGGCATTATCTTCTAGAGCACATAAATGAGAAACGCATTTCTAGACTCCATAAAGATGGTTATCTAGACTCTTTTGATTATGAATCAATAGAGACATGTGAATCTTGTTTGTTGGGCAAGATGACCAAGACTCCCTTTTCAGGTAAAGGTGAGAGAGCTAGTGATCTATTAGGACTCATACATATTGATGTATGTGGGCCTTTTAGAACTAATGCCAGAGGTGGGTATCAGTACTTCATTACCTTCACTAATGACTTCAGTAGGTATGGCTATGTGTACCTGATGAAACATAAGTCAGAAACCCTTGAAAGGTTCAAGGATTTCATGAATGAAGTACAGAACCAACTTGGTAAAAGTATTAAAGAACTTTGATCCGGTCGAGGTGGAGAATACTTAAGCCAAGAGTTTGAGGACCTTCTATGAGCCTGTGGTATCGTATCACAATGGACTCTGCTTGGAACACCACAGCATAATGGTGTGTCTGAAAGAAGGAATCACACATTACTTGATATGGTGTGATCAATGATGATTTTTGCTGATCTTCTGATTTCCTTCTGGGGTTATGCTCTTAAAACTATCGTGTTTACACTTAACTGGGTACCATCTAAATCGGTTCAAAAGACACCATATGAGATATGGAATGGGAAGCGTCCCAATATGTCTTTTATGAGAATTTGGGGGTGTGAGACATATGTCAAGAAAATGTTTCCTGACAAGCTAGGCCCTAGATCTGATAAATGTTATTTTTTTGGATATCCTAAGGAAACCAAGGGATATTACTTCTACCACCCAACTGACAACAAACTATTTGTTGTCAGGGATGTTGTGTTCCTAGAAAAGGAATTTATTTCCAAAGGAAGTAGTGGGAGGAAAATGGAGCTTGAAGAGGTTCAAGCCCAATAAGAAAACATTGAACCAGTAGATGTATAAGAGGAACATAGAGATTCACAAGGTGTTGTGGAATCTCAGTCTCCTCAAGTAACACAAGGACCTCATAGATCTAGTAGGACACACCTTGAACCTGAGAGGTTTGGATACCTTGTGACTCAGGAAGGCGGTGAGTTGATCATAGATGATGATCCAACTACCTATCTAGAGGCTATGGAAGGACCAGATTCTGAGAAACGGCTTGAAGCCATGAAATCTGAGATGGAATCCATGTACTCCAACAAAGTATGGACTTTGGTGGAACCACCTGAAGGGGTAAAACCCATAGGGTGCAAGTGGGTCTTCAAGAAGAAGATCGACATGGATGGCAATGTGCAAACTTATAAAGGCAGATTGGTTGCAAAGGGTTTCCGACAAGTTCAAGGTGTTGACTATGACGAAACTTTTTCTGGTTGCCATGATTAAGTCCATCAGGATCATGCTTGCAATTGTGGCTTACTATGACTATGAGATTTGGCAAATGGATGTTAAAACAGCATTCCTTAATGGGAATATAAATGAGGATGTGTACATGACACAACTTGAAGGTTTTCTAGATCCAAATAATTCCAATAAAGTTTGTAAGCTACAAAAGTCAATCTATGGATTGAAACAAGCATCTCGGAGTTAGAATCTTCGATTTGATGAGGAAGTCAAAGTGTTTGGCTTTATTCAAAATGAAGATGAACCTTGTGTGTACAAGAAGGTTAGTGGGAGCACGACCACATTCCTCATATTGTATGTGGATGACATACTATTGATGGGGAATGATGTCACAGCCTTAGAGAAGGTAAAGACTTGGCTTGGAAATACTTTCTCAATGAAGGACTTAGGAGAAGCATCCTACATTCTAGGTATTAAGATATATAGAGATAGATCTAAAAGGCTTCTCGGACTAAGTCAAAGCACGTACATTGACAAAGTGATGAAGCAGTTCAGCATGGAGAACTCAAAGAGAGGCAACATCCCCATGCAACATGGAGTCACCATCTCTAGAGCTCAATGTCCCCAATCTTGTGAAGACAGGGAGTGTATGAATGGGATCCCATATGCATCAGCCATCGTGTAACATCCCTGACCTGGGTTATGTACTAACCCTAGGTGTTTTGCCTAATAAAGTTGATTAGATGCTTGCTCTTATCTTTTGAAAAGTAATTAAGGCTTTTGAGGAACTTATATTTCAATTTCAGTCCTTTTTGAATAATGTTGAAACATTGTTTTGTTAATTTTGAACTAAAGTGCAAATTACCCAAGTTTGAGGGGTTAACTTGCACATTTTACATAATAAATGTTCCTCTGATGTTGAGACATCATAATAATGAATATGATGTAATGGTATGGTTTCCACAAGCTTGGGCACCAAGATAAAGCGTGTAGAGCAATCCTTGTCCATTAAAACCTAGTTTTGGTGTAATGTGCAAATTACCCAAAACCTAGGGTTCAATATGCAAAATATCACCTATAGATGGTCTCTCATGTTTCTTGGCATCAAGTATAGCAAATAAAATGAGAGGGGCGCCTCATTTGAATTATCTTGGAGGAGAGAGAATCTTGACACTAAAATAATCAAGATTTAAGCATAAATGGAACTTTAATTTAATTTAATGCAAAAAGAAATAAATTAAATAAGGAGTCCTTTAACCAAAATTTGAAGGAGGTGTTTGATATATTATTGGATGATCTTATGCCATTCTTGGGCACAAAAAGATCTTGGTTGAGTGGAAGCCACTCACATTAATATAACAAAAAGTAATATCCACTAAAGGTTGGATATTAATATAAAACTCTTTAAGGTGCTTAGTTTCTTTTCCATTAATTCTTGGATAATGGAGGGGTTTTTCAAGTTAATGAAGGTTTATTCGTGGCCAAGAAATGGAGGGGGATTTGGTGGAAATTAATTTGGAATTTAAAGAAAACAAACCCATTTTCTCTTTCCTTGGAAATCCCTTATGTATATCTTTTTCCAATACACATAAGGATCCTTTCCTTGGTTTTTCTTTCCTCACTTTGCTTTGGCCGACCAAGGGAGATCTTAGGAGCAGGATAAGGATGACCACAACCTTTTGGTGAGTTTTTATCATCTTCTACCTCGAATTCATGGTGAAAACCCTAAAACAATGCTTAATTATTGGTTTTCTTCACCCGATTTCCAATTCTAGCCAACTTGCACATTCAAAAACTCAAGGACGGACCTTGAACAGTTGTTGGAACTCCATCCACCATTAGAGCCGTGGATCTTGGAGCTTGGGATCAGATTTAGAGGCGGGTTTTATAACTCAAACCCTTAAGCATTAGTATTGCACTCCTTTCTTCAATGATCGTTGGTTACTTTCTTCTTTTTGGTATTCTTTTGATTCATTGCTGAAGTTTCCGTGAAGAACAGCAGCAATTCTTGGTTGAACGGAGGAATATGATGATGACATCATCTTATATGTTTATCCAAAGAAAAATCCCAGGTCAAACGGTCTCCTTAGTTTCTCAAACGGTTTCCCAAACCGTTTGGGAGTAAACGGTTTCAAACTGTTTGGAATGAAACGGTTTCACCTAAACTGCATGGAAGAAAACGGTTTAAGACCATTTGGTGATGTTGACCAGGGTTGACCATTTGGGGATTTGTTCATAATAATATAGGTTAATGACCCATCAATTATATTTGATTATCTCCAATTGGTTCATGAGTTGAAGGCCCATCAATCACCAAAACCCTAATCGGGTTAAGTGCTGATTTCCAAATTGATTGAGTTTGAAACTTGGGTTGATTGACCCAAATGGTTTCAAAACCGTTTGGGGATCACCCAAACGATCTCAAGACCGTTTGGTGGTCACCCAAGACCGTTTGGAGGTCTAGGGTTGAGTATGGTTAGGTATTTGAAGATCCAAAGGTACTAAGTTGAAGTGCAATCAAATGTTGATTTGGTGATCAATATAATGATCCAAACCCTAATTGGTTGACTTGGATTTTGATGATGACATAGGCAAATGGTCCCAAGACCATTTGGAGGACATCCAAATGACCTCAATACTGTTTGGGGTCAGGTCATGTCCAATTTGGATGATGGTCCAATAGTTTTAAAGTAACAATTGAGGGTCAAATCAGTTGAAGGTTGACCTATTTAACTCAATTGAAGCATGATGATAGGTTCAATTGATGATTGGTTACATGAATTCAATTATTGAAGGAATCAACATTGGAGACCCTAATTCAATTTTATTGGTTGAGACCATATTTGGTCAATGTGGTTTTGAGGAGGTTTGGTCCAAACGGTCTCAAGACCGTTTGGGACCAAACGATCCCAAACTGGTTGAGTTCATGCGGTTTCAAAAAGGTACTTTAGCAAACGGTTTCAAGTGACCAACTTTAGCAAACGATCTTGAAGGTCACCTTTAGCAAACGATCTTGAAGGTCACCTTTAGAAAACGATCTTGAAGGTCACCTTTAGCAAATGATCTTGAAGGTCACCTTTAGCAAACGATCTTGAAGGTCACCTTTAGCAAACGATCTTGAAGGTCACTTTTAGCAAACAATCTTGAAGATCACCTTTAGTAAATGATCTTGAGGGTCACCTTTAACAAACGATCTTGAGGGTCACCTTTGGCAAACGGTTTCAACCTCAACTTTACCAAACGGTTTCAAATATGTAACCAAGACCGTTTGGAGCTTTTGGTCAAGACCGTTTGGGGTCTAAGTGGCCAAGACCGTTTGATGGATAACTAACCAAAATCGCATGGGTACTTAAAGTGGTTAAAGGACAAATTGATTAAATGATCAATACAAGATGTAATCAAAGATGATTATAGTAATTGAATCTTAATGAGATAAAGTGATTATTACCCTTTGAATAATTAATCTTTAATGATCATGGTGATAATGACATAACCCATGATGTCAATTCTTCTTCAAGATGAGTTGACTTAGCTCAATCAAGGCTGAAGTAAACATCATCTTATAGAATATGAGAGAGAAGACTTCCTATATGAATGATAATCATGTAATGGTTAAGTCTTAATACTTTCAACATGAATGAATGTCTAATTAGGGTATGATCCTTAATAGTGAGATCATGAAACCCTAATTATGAAGGTTAATGAATCATAACCCTAATTGAGGGTATTGATAGGTGAAATTCTTATATATGATGATGACATGATCTTAATTCATAATAATGGCATGAGAAACCCTAATTCAGGGTACTTTGATGTTCACTCCTACTTGGGGTGAATAGTAAACCCTAATTATGGGATACTAATGATAAACTCTAAACTAGGGTGATGTGATGTGAATAGTAAACCCTAATTTCAAATAAGGTGAAGAAATATGTGAAACCCTGATTCTGGGTTATGCTTTATAGCATAAAGCTCTAAGTTGGATAATGAAATGATAAGTCATTAATACTAATTGAACTAAGGGGATGATTAACCCTAATTGAAATGAAAAGGGAAACCCTAACCCTAGTAAGGGCATAGTGGTGCAACCCTTGAATAGTGATGTTATCATTGTTTTGCATTATGCTGATATGAAATTGATGTATCTGTTATCATCTGTACTAATCATGCAGGTTTTATGAGATATTGAACATAGCTAGGTATGAGCTATGATACGTTGTTTATCAAAAGTACTTTATGAACTTTATAAGGAATGATATGTTATGTTGCCTAGTGAAAGGTGACAAAAGAAGGTTTATAGGCTTTAGGAGCCATGTGAAATACCTACACTGCAATTATCATGTTTACATTGTCAGATGACTTGATGGCATTAAGTTACCAGTTAAAGTGGTAACAAGTGTATTGATGATCTAAGGATTTGAACACTCACAATCTTGAATCATGATGATGAGATGATAAGGGATTGAGATCCCAATGTTAGTAAAGCTGTGAAATAAACTTAGTACTCTTTCTTTATAGCAATAGTTATAATGGTTTATGTTTAAAAACATGCCTGATGCTAAAAGAATGTTGTAATGTACTTAAATAATCAAGTGAAATGATATCATGTAGAGCCCTGACCATAGATCCATCATTGTCAGTAGTTTAGTGATGGTAAAATAGGTTTTCCTAAGGGAACTCCTGGAGAGCATACTTTTGAGTATGTGGGGGCAATGGGCGTGAATATCCCTATGCCCTAATGGAGGAATTGATGTGAGGTAAACATTAAATCTCTCAATCCTTCATTATATGTATATGTCGGGATGATATATCACTAATCTCCCGATGATGATGTTAATGCCGAATCGATGTGAGATAAACAAGAAATCTCTCGATTGCGAAGAGAGTACAACATGCCACTGTAACTCTAATAGCGAAGTTGCCAGTATACCCTGGAAAGCTATTTTGGCAGAGACACAAGACTGCATGTTGTTCCTCACACTGACTAGGGAGTATGAGGTCATAGAAATCCGGCTCTTCTAGTGACCTATGTATGGTACCGATTTCAATTTCGCAATGGTCGGTTGGAGTATGAGCGGTATACATCATCTCCTCAGGGCATAAGTATGTTTGAAAAATGTAATCAACATATTTGCTTCGGGTTGAACTACGAGAAACAATGATTGATGATACATTGTTTATTATGTCCTAGATGGATAAATGATATACATGTTCTTCATATTCCTTATTGAATAAATGACATGTTGTTAGTCAAGTTATAATTAAAATGAACTGCATAGAGAATATTGCTCTACATAGTCAATCAATGATTTACCTGCTGTTGAATATTTATAATTCTACTGCTCAGTGTTATTCTATTATCTGCAATAACAATGCTTCTAGCGGAGTGTTATATCTCTCACTGGGACAATTTTCAATTGTCTCACCCCCGTGGGATTCAACTTTTAGGTAGAAGTCGAGGAAGAAGAAACCCTTCAGTGGGTGAGCAGCAACAACAGCAGCCACAGCAACAATAACAGCATCAACAAGGACAGAAGTGATCTTCAGGTGGAGACACTATCTGTTAGGTTCTGTATATAGAGAGTCCTATGTGTCGTCTCTGTACTCTCAGGTCCTAGGAGTCAGTAGATGGTTTGATATAGATCTGAGATTTTTGGCTTGATGCCTCGAGATTTTTGTATACTGCTCATGTACAGTTTAACAGGGCAATCAATGTTTATGACTCTCGAGATGAGATGATACAGAGATGTATTGATATATCAGAATGTAAATAACTTACTTTGTTTCTTTATGAAAGAGTTCTATAGTTTGTGGACCTCATTGCAAAAAGTTTTAATTTTTAGTGATTTTCAATAATTCCGCTGCTAATAATTCGCTTCCGCATTAGTTAATCTTGTTTTCCCAAGTCGTACGTCACAATTTAGTGGTATCAGAGCTCTCGATTCGCTGAGTATATAGAGACATAGGACTAAGGTTGTTGAGTCTGTTCTAGTGTCTTCCAGTCTATCTGATAGTGTCTTCTGCTCATATAGGAGGAGAAGAGAAAACTAAAGATGTCTGGATCACATGATGAACATGTTGTAGAAAGTAGTATCGTTGTACCCGGAGGAGGTGCGAGAGACCAAGGAAGGGAGGAACATGTGCCTGAACCACCCCAGTTCAATCAAGCTGACATGGGGAATCTAGCCTTCCAAGCTATGTTTGGGCAGTTTATGGCTTCCATGACACATATGACTGATAGGATGCCTATACATGCACCTAGGGCACCTACCCATCAAGAAGGATAAGGAGCTGGCAAGATGTTTGAACGACTACGCTAGGTTGGAGCCACAGAATATGTTGGGACAGCTGACCCAGCAGATGCTGACATGTGGCTAACTGAGTTAGAGAAGGCCTTTAGAATCCTGAACATCCCAGAAGTTGAGAAGGTTAGATATACTGTATATCTTCTTAAGGGGAGTGTTGGTCACTGGTGGACCATAGAGGAGGGGAAAAGGCCAGGTGTGGAGATTGAATGGGAAGTATTTTGACGGGAATTTATCAATAGATACTTTCCTAAGACGTTCTTGGATGAGAAAATCTCTCAGTTTGAGAGGTTAAGACAAGGACCAATGAACATTAGTGAGTACAAGGCTAAGTTCATGGAGCTTTTGCGGTTCTGTCCGCATATGGAAACCACCAATGAAGAAAGGATTATGCATTTTGAGAAGGGGTTAAATGCTGAGTTTACCACCCCTGTGTCTGCTCTGGAGAATAGGGAAAGATTTGCTACTTTTGTGGAGTCTGTCAAAAGGATAGAGAGGTCTGTGATGGAGAAGCGACAGACCAAGAACAAGAAGGTGTACCCCCAGTTCCAAGGATCCTCATCCAAAGATTTCAAGAAACTGAGGTTTTCCATGCCTACACCACCAACTAGATTCAGTACCCAGACGCAGTGGACGTCAAATAGGGGTAGAGGATGAATTTTACTACTAGAAGGAGCCCACAGCTCAACATCAGTGTCAATTACAGGACCATCCAGACCACAACAAGGGATCAAAAGATGTTCCATATGTGCAAAGATGGGACATCTGATGAAGAATTGTAGAGCCAGAGAGGCAAGTGTGACTCAACCTCAAAGGCAGAGTCAACAAGGTTCTCAGAGGAGACAGTTTCCAAGTGGCTCTAGAGGATGTGGACAAGCGTCCCAAGCTAGATCATGGACACCCAGCCATCGAGCACCGAATCAACCACAGTCAACGATGAGATTCTATGTGATGAATCTACCTGATGCAGTGATCAACCCTCGGGTTGTGACAGGTCAGATGAAGTTGTTTTATTCTGATATGTCTACATACTGCATCGTATATGTTTTAATTGATCCGGGTGCTACGCACTCCTTTATCACTAGAAGAGTGATTCTTGACTGCAACATGACTATAATTCATAGGGCAGAGAGTTTGAAGTTAGAAACTCCTTTGATGGGATCTGCTGTGTTGCAGGAGGTATGTTCTCCCTACATTCTTTCTTTTTCTGAACGTCGCATTCAAGTGGATCTTATACTACTTGAGATGCATGGGTTCGATATAATTCTTGGGATGGATACCCTAGAAAGGTATAAGGTTGTTTTAGTTTGTGAGTCCAAGCAAGTTGTGTTCACAGATGAAAGTGACACATGGATCTTTCAAGGAGATAGAAAGATTCTTCCAACCTATCTTGTGTTAGCTATGGTAGCTGAGAAGATGATGAGGCAAGGATGTTATGCATTCTTGGCCCATGTGGTAGACACCACCATGGAGATTTCTAATCCTGCTAAAGTTCCTATAGTCAGGGAATTTGAAGATGTATTTCCTGAAGAACTTCCAGGTGTTCCTCCGTCCTGAGAGATTGATTTTGAGATTAATCTAATCTCGGGCACGCAACCAATAGCACAAACACCGTATAGGATGGCGCCTGTTGAGATGGCAGAGCTCAAGAAACAGCTGCAATAATTGCTTGAGAAGGGTTTCATCCGACCAAGCACTTCACCCTGGGGTGCTTCGGTCCTTTTTGTTAAAACGAAGGATGGATCGATGTGGTTGTGCATTGATTACAGACAGATAAATAAAGTAACTATAAAGAATAAGTATCCTTAACCGAGGATTGATGATCTCTTTGATCAGTTGCATGGTGCAACTATCTTCTCAAAAATAGATTTAAGGTTGGGATATCATCAGTTGCGTATTAAGGAGGGTGACATACCTAAGTCTACCTTTAGGACAAGGTATGGTCACTATGAGTTCACAGCTATGTCATTTGGACTAACTAATGCACCAGCTGCATTTATGGAACTCGTGAATAGAATATTTCGACCTGTTCTTGATCAGTGTGTAGTTGTTTTCATAGATGACATCCTAATCTATAGTAGAGATGCTCTGCAGCATGAGCAACATCTTCGTCAGGCTCTAACTTTGCTAAGAGAGCATAAGTTGTATGCTAAGTTTAGCAAGTGTGAGTTCTGGTTACCATAAGTTTCTTTTCTTGGGCACGTAATATCTACTTTAGGTATTCATGTTGACCCTAAAAAGGTAGAATTTGTCTTGCAATGGGAGCATTCGAAGACACCGACGGAGATTCACAGTTTCTTAGGGTTGGCAGGCTATTACCGGAGGTTCATTAAGAACTTCAGTTCCATAGCTTTACCCTTGACTAAGTTGATCAGGAAGGATGTTCCTTTTTCCTGGAATGACAAGTGTCAACAATCATTCCAGTTGTTAAAGGAGATGTTGACAAGTGCACCAGTGCTAGTGTTACCTGAACAAGGGAACGGGTATATAGTTTTTTGTGATGCCTCAAAGAATGGACTAGGATGTGTGTTAATGTAGGATAAACAAGTAATTTCTTTTGCTTCTCGACAGCTTAAGAAACACGAGGAGACTTATTTGACACACGATCTAGAACTAGTTGCAGTAGATCATGCCTTTAAGATATGGAGACATTATCTCTATGGAGAGACATTCTAGATTTTCACAGACCATAAGAACCTAAAGTACATCTTCTCTCAGCATGAGCTTAACTTGAGGCAACACTGCTGGATGGAATTAATCAAGGACTACGATTGTATAATTGATTATCGTCCAGGGAAGGCCAATGTGGTTGCTGATGCATTAAGCAGAAAATCAGCAACACTCACCCTAGATAAACCACAGTTGAATTCTTTGGTGTGCACTAGGAGGGATATGCTTATCTCTTTAAGGCAAGATAATTTACAGCTTAAGGTATTATTGTTATCCAGGTTGTTAGTTGAGATGCACATAAAACCTACTCTGAGACAGCAGATTAAGGAGGCACAGCAAGCTGATGATGTAGTTCAGTAGATTAGATCAGAGTATGGTAGTGAGAAACGAGATGGTTTCCATGATTCATATGATCAGATAGCTTGTTATCATGGTAGAATGATAGTGCCTGATGTTGATAACTTAAGGAAGTTAGCTCCTAGATTTATGGGGCCTTATCCAATCATTGAACGGATTGGAAAGGTAGCTTATAAGATGGAGTTACCACCTGAGCTGCAAAAGTTGCACCCAGTGTTCCACATTTCCATGCTAAGGAAATGTCATCCTGACACAGAAATAGTTCTTCAGCCTATGCAAGTAGAATTAAACGATGATATATCTTATGTTGAAGGACCTGTGTTGATTCTCGATAGAAGAATCAAGAAGTTGAAGAAGAAAGACATTAGTATTGTAAAAGTCCTCTGAAATCACTGTGGCATTGAAGAAGCCACATGGGAATTAGAGGAAGAGATGAGAAGGAAATACCCTACTCTTTTCTCTTAATATCTTGTTAATGATTTCGGGGACGAAATCCTTATAAGGGGTGGATAATTTGTAACATCCCTAACCTGGGTTATGTACTAACCCTAGGTGTTTTGCCTAATAAAATTGATTAGATGCTTGCTCTTATCTTTTGAAAAGTAATTAAGGCTTTTCAGGAACTTATATTTCAATTTCAGTCCTTTTTTAATAATGTTGAAACATTGTTTTGTTAATTTTGGACTAAAGTGCAAATTACCCAAGTTTGAGGGGTTAACTTGCAAATTGTACATAATAAATTTTCCTCTAATTTTGAGACATAATAAGAATTAATATGATGTAATGTTATGGTTTCTACAAGCTTGGGCACCAAGATAAAGCGTGTAGAGCAATCCTTGTGCATTAAAACCTAGTTTTGGTGTAATGTGCAAATTACCCAAAACCTAGGGTTCAATATGCAAAATATAACCTCTATAGGGTCTCTCATGTTTCTTGGCATCAATTAGAGCAAATAAAATGAGATGGGCACCTCATTTGAATTATCTTGGAGGAGAGAGAATCATGACATTAAAATAATCAAATTTTAAGCATAAATGGAACTTTAATTTAATTTAATACAAAAAGAAATAAATTAATTAAGGAGCCCTTTAACCAAGAGTTGAAGGAGGTTTTTGCTATAGTATTGGACGAGCTTGTGCCATTCTTGGGCAAAAAAAGATCTTGGTTGAGTGGAAGCCACTCACATTAATATAACAAAAAGTAATATCCATTAAAGGTTGGATATTAATATAAAACTCTTTAAGGTGCTTAGTTTCTTTTCCATTAATTCTTGGATAATGGAGAGTTTTTGCAAGGTAATGAATGTGGCTTCGTGGCCAAGAAATGGAGGGGGATTTGGTGGAAATTAATTTGGAATTTAAAGAAAACAATCCCATTTTCTCTTTCCTTGGAAATCCCTTATGTATATCTTTTTCCAATACACATAAGGATTGTTTACTTGGATTTTCTTTCCTCACTTTGCTTTGGCCGACAAAGGGAGACCTCAGGAGCAGGAGAAGGACGACCACAACCTGTTGGTGAGTTTTGATCATCTTCTACCTCGAATTCATGGTGAAAACCCTAAAACAATGCTTAATTATTGGTTTTCTTCACCCGATTTCCAATTCTAGCCAACTTGCACATTCAAAAGCTCAAGGACGGACCTTGGAAAGTTGCTGGAACTCCATCCACCATTAGAGCCGTGGATCTTGGAGCTTGGGATCAGATTTAGAGGCGGGTTTTATAACTCAAACCCTTAATCATTAGTATTGCACTCCTTTCTTCAATGATCGTTGGTTACTTTCTTCTTTTTGGTATTCTTTTGATTCATTGCTGAAGTTTCCATGAAGAACAGCAGCAATTCTTGGTTGAACGGAGTAATATGATGATGACATCATCTTATATGTTTATCCAAAGAAAAATCCCAGGTCAAACGGTCTCCTTAGTTTCTCAAACGATTTCCCAAACCGTTTGGGAGTAAACGGTTTCAAACCGTTTGGAATGAAACGGTTTCACCTAAACCGCATGGAAGCAAATGGTTTAAGACCATTTGGTGATGTTGACCAGGGTTTACCATTTGGGTATTTGTTCATAATAATCTCGGTTAATGACCCATCAATTATATTTGATTATCTCCAATTGGTTCATGAGTTGAAGGCCCATCAATCACCAAAACCCTAATCGGGTTAAGTGCTGATTTCCAAATTGATTGAGTTTGAAACTTGGGTTGATTGGCCGAAACAGTTTCAAAACCATTTGGGGATCACCCAAACCGTCTCAAGACCTCGTGGTGGTCACCCAAGACCATTTGGAGGTCTAAGGTTGAGTATGGTTAGGTATTTGAAGATCCAAAGGTACTAAGTTGAAGTGCAATCAAATGTTGATTTGGTGATCAATCTAATAATCCAAACCCTAATTGGTTGACTTGGATTTTGATGATGACATAGGAAAACGGTCTCAAGACCATTTGGAGGACATCCAAACGACCTCAAGACCGTTTGGGGTCAGGTCATGTCCAATTTGGATGATTGTCCAATAGTTTTAAAGTAACAATTAAGGGTCAATTGAGGGTCAAATCAGTTGAAGGTTGACCTATTTAACTCAATTGAAGCATGATGATAGGTTCAATTGATGATTGGTTACATGAATTCAATGATTGAAGGAATCAACATTGGAAACCCTAATTCAATTTGATTGGTTGAGACCATATTTGGTCCATGCGGTTTTGATGAGGTTTGGACCAAACGGTCTCAAGACCGTTTGGGACCAAACGATCCCAAACCAGTTGAGTTCATGCGGTTTCAAAAAGGTACTTTAGCAAATGGTTTCAAGTGACCAGCTTTAGCAAATGATCTTGAAGGTCACCTTTAGCAAACGATATTGAAGGTCACCTTTAGCAAACGATCTTGAAGGTCACCTTTAGCAAACAATCTTGAAGGTCACCTTTAGCAAACGATCTTGAAGGTCACCTTTAGCAAATGATCTTGAAGGTCACCTTTAGCAAATGATCTTGAAGGTCACATTTAGAAAATGATCTTGAAGGTCACCTTTAGAAAACGATCTTGAAGGTCACCTTTAGCAAACGATCTTGAAGGTCACCTTTAGCAAACGATCTTGAGGGTCACCTTTAGCAAACGATCTTGAGGGTCACCTTTGGCAAATAGTTTCAACCTCAACTTTACCAAACGGTTTCAAATATGTAAACAAGACTGTTTGGAGGTTTTGGTCAAGACCATTTGGGGTCTAAGTGGCCAAGACTGTTTGGTGGATAACTAACCAAAACTACATGGGTACTTAAAGTTGTTAAAGGACAAATTGATTAAATGATCAATACAAGATGTAATCAAAGATGATTATAGTAATTGAATCTTAATGAGATAAGGTGATTATTACCCTTTGAATAATTAATCTTTAATGATCAAGGTGATAATGACATAACCCATGATGTCAATTCTTCTTCGAGATGAGTTGACTTAGGTCAATCAAGGTCGAAGTAAACATCATCTTATAGAAGATGAGAGAGAAGACTTCCTATATGAATGAAAACCATGTAATGGTTAAATCTTAATACTTTCAACATGAATGAATGTCTAATTAGGGTATGATCCTTAATAGTGAGATCATGAAACCCTAATTATGAAGGTTGATGAATCATAACCCTAATTGAGGGTATTGATAGGTGAAATTATAATATATGATGATGGCATGATCTTAATTCATGGTAATGACATGAGAAACCCTAATTCAAGGTACTTTGATGTTCACTCCTACTTGGGGTGAATAGTAAACCCTAATTATGGGATACTAATGATAAACTCTAAACTAGGGTGATGTGATGTGAATAGTAAACCCTAATTTCAAATAAGGTGAAGAAATATGTGAAACCCTAATTCTGGGTTATGCTTAATAGCATAAAGCTCTAAGTTGGATAATGAAATGATAAGTCATTAATCCTAATTGAGTTAAGGGGATGATTAACCCTAATTGAAATGAAAAGGGAAACCCTAACCCTAGTAAGGGCATAGTGGTGCAACCCTTGAATAGTGATGTTATCATTGTTTTGCATTATGCTGATATGAAATTGATGTATCTGTTATCATCTGTACTAATCATGCAGGTTTTATGAGATATTGAACATATCCATGTATGAGCTATGATACTTTGTTTATCGAAAGTACTTTATGAGCTTTATAAGCAATGATATGTTATGTTGCCTAGTGAAATGTGACAAAAGAAGGTTTATAGGCTTTAGGAGCCATGTGAAATACCTACACTGCAATTATCATGTTTACATTGTCAGATGACTTGATGGCAATAAGTTACTAGTTAAAGTGGTAACAAGTGTATTTATGATCTAAGGATTTGAACACCCACAATCTTGAATCATGATGATGAGATGATAAGGGAATCAGATCCCAATGTTAGTAAAGCTATGAAATAAACTTAGTACTCTTTCTTTATAGCAATAGTTAAATAGTTTATGTTTGAAAACATGCCTGATGCTAAAAGAATGGTGTAATGTACTTAAATAATCAAGTGAAATGATATCATGTAGAGCTATAAACATAGATCCATCTTCGTCAGTAGTTTGGTGATGGTAAAACAGGTTTTCCTAAGGGAACTCCTGGAAAGCATACTTTTGAGTATGTGGGGGCAATGCGTGTGAATATCCTTACGCCCTAATGGAAGAATTGATGTGAGGTAAACATTAAATCTCTCAATCCTTCATTATATGTATATGTCGGGATGATATATCACTAATCTCCCGATGATGATGTTAATGCCGAATCGATGTGAGATAAACAAGAAATCTCTCGATTGCGAAGAGAGTACAACATGCCACTGTAACTCTAATAGCAAAGTTGCCCGTATACCCTGGAAATCTATTTTAGCAGAGACACAACATGTCTTACATGTTGTTCCTCACACTGACTGAGGAGGATGAGGTCATAGAAATCTGTCTCTTCTAGTGACCTATGTATGGTATCGATTTCAATTTCGCAATGGTCAGTTGGAGTATGAGCGGTATACCTCATCTCCTCAGGGCATAAGTATGTTTGAAAAATGTAATCAGCCGTGTAGCATATTTGCTTAGGGTTGAACTACGAGAATCAATGATTGATGATACATTGTTTATTATGTCCTAGATGGATAAATGATATACATGTTCTTCATATTCCTTATTGAATAAATGACATGTTGTTATTCAAGTTATAATTAAAATGAACTGCATAGAGAATACTGCTCTACATAGTCAATCAATGATTTACCTACTGTTCAATATTTATAATTCTACTGCTCAGTGTTATTATATTATCTACAATAACAATGCTTCTGGCAGAGAGTTATATCTCCCGCTAGGACAATTTTCAATTGTATCACCCCCGTGGGATTCAACTTTTTAGGTAGACGTCGAGGAAGAAGATACCCTTCCGTGGGTGAGCAGCAACAACAGCAGCCACAGCAACAACAACAACAACATCAACAAGGACAACAGTGATATTCAGGTGGAGACATTGTCTGTTAGGTTTTGTATATAGAGAGTCCTATGTGTCGTCTCTGTACTCTCAGGTCCTAGGAGTCAGTAGATGGTTTGATATAGATTTGAGATTTTTGGCTTGATGCCTTGAGATTTTTGTATACTGCTCATGTACAGTTTAACAGGGCAGTCAATGTTTATGACTCTTGAGATGAGATGACACAAAGATGTATTCATATATCAGAATGTAAATAACTTACTTTGTTTCTTTATGAAAGAGTTCTATAGTTTGTGGACCTCATTGCAAAAAGTTTTAATTTTTAGTGATTTTCAGTAATTCCGCTGCTAATAATTCACTGCCGCATTAGTTAATATTGTTTTCCTGAGTCATACGTCACACATCGGATCCATCATATACGCTATGTTGTGCACACGCCCAGATGTCTCGTATGCTCTCAGCGTGATGAGTAGGTACCAGTCAGATCCTAGGGATGCTCACTGGAAAGTCGTAAAGAACATCCTCAAGTACTTGCAAAGGACTAAGAATCAATTCCTCATATATGGCGGTGAGGAAGAAGTGGTTGTAAGAGGTTACACCGATGCAAGCTTCCAAACTAACAAAGATTATTACATATTGCAATCAGGATTTGTATTTTGCCTAAACAATGGAGTTGTGAGATGGAAGAGTTCCAAGCAGGAAATAGCTGTCGATTCTACTACAGAGGCCGAGTATATTGCTGCTTCACATGCAGCAAAGGAAGATGTGTGGATCACGAAGTTCATCACTGAACTTGGTGTAGTTCCCAGTAGCTGTGATGCAATTGAGCTTTATTATGACGATAATGGAGCAATTGCTCAAGCTAAGGAGCCCAGATCACATCAACGGTCCAAGTACATACTATGGCACTTCCATCTCATACGAGAGATCATACAACGAGGAGATGTGAAGATTTGCAAAGTACCAACTGAAGACAACATAGCTAATCCACTGATGAAGGCCCTTTCTCAGTAGAAGCATGATGGTCATACTAGGTCACAAGGACTGAGATTCCTAGGTGACTTGCTCTAAGTGAAAGTGGGAGTCTGTTGGTATGTATGCCTATAGAGCAAGTCATGTGATGATTGTAATGGGATACTTTGTAAATGATTTGAATAATAATAAAGGCAATTTCCGATCTATATTTTTTAACTATTTCTGAGATGATAGTGTAACATGATAGATGTCTAAATAATTGTTTTACTCGATGACGTATGCTTTTCGGTTGAGGACCTAAATGATGAGATCATATGGATGTTAAGAGTATACTTTCTTGTTTAGTCCCTAGTCAGTTGTTATTGTGGAAATAACCATAGACATCAATAACACTAAAGACTAAATTGTGTGTTGGTTGATCACAGAATCTCATTAGTCATGATATAGTGATATCAAACCAAGCACATAGGCACTTGTTAGAGAACAAGTGTACCGGACAGACCCACCGTGAGAGTGACACATGGAACCATGATTTGGTAGTCACAGTTAGCTCTCACAGTGATGGTGGTGAGTGTGATTCTTTGACCTGAAATCACTGCACTCAACACATGTTGTTGGGTACATCTTGACATCATCAAACGTAGTCCTTAAACATGGGTTGTTATAAATGTGATGATTGGGTGACTTTGACACATTGGGCTTTTGAGGGGTGAGTGATAGGATATGGGATTTATCCCTCCTAAGGGAGTTTTATGTCCATGGCCACTTGATGAGTAGGATTGAGAAAGGCATGTGCTTGCATGTGTGAATCAATATATGATAGTGATGTCACACACATCTCACCCAGTCTGCTCTGAGATCAAGGAAATGAATGAATGTTGAAAGGATGACTGCACCATGCCTTGAGTTCATTCAGGACATTAGTGGCAAAGGAATTATACATTCACTATAACACCATTCACAGATTGTAGGATTGAAAGTTATTCTCTAACTTTCTATTTCACTTGGGTAGCACTGATGTGTGATTAGGCACCGCTCTTTGCTTGTGAAGTCATAAGTGTTATGGACTTTCACTGCCAATGTGAAATGGACCTGCAGGGTCACACGCACACAAAGGATTTAACTTGGAAGAGGAGTTTGTCCACAAATGATGTTTAGATTGATTACTAAAGGAGTTTAGTAGTTCAATTAAACACCCAATCGATTGATAGCTCAAAATCATAGTATTCAAGGTGTTGGATCATATGATTAGAGTATTGGATTGATTGAAACTGCAATTGACCGATATGCTACCCCAACTGATCAGCTCATAGAGATGAACCGATCGGCTCAGGTTGGTGAGCCAACTGGCTCAGGTCAATGAACTGATCGGTTCATAGTATTGAACTGGTCAGATGACCAACTGAGTTTGTTTCACTTGTCAAATTTGATTTTGATAAGGACTAATATATGATTAGTTGGAAACGAACATGGAAAGTCAATTTGAGTTGGACCAGGACCACAAACTGATCGGCTCATGATTGAATCGATCGGATTAAGGGCCCAGACAATTGGTTCAGGGCTATCGGTTCAACTAGCGTAGTTTGTCAGATTTTGTGGAAAATCTCGAACCCTTCTACTCCTGCTTTAATCCCGCATTGTCTGGGGTAGAGAACCTTGTCCCCTGACCCTCCTATATATAGGGGTATTGGGGGCTTATCAAAGTACAACTCAGAACATCATTTGCTCTGCAAAGTTGTCATTCTCTCTGGTTGTGGTAACCATGAGAGCCCGAGCAAGTACTACCCGATAAGGGAGGCACAGCAAGGGAAAGACAACTACAGAAAAGTGACTGGTTGCAGAAGAGTGTGTCGGTGGATAGTGCGTTGACAGGAGGGTGTGACTGATTCTGATTCCTTGTGGGATAAGGATATCGGAGTTCCAGGTGGTCCGTGTGGACTACTATAGAGACGGGAGATTTCTACCGCTCGGAGGACAGTTGTCAATCCCGACAGTCCCGGTGAGACCAAGAGTTGCACAGACACCGTCCAAGACTGGAGGTGAAGACCGCACAAGCCACGAGGTAGCATCGCCGAGCAATCCTTGGGACAAGGTATGTCTCTACAAACCATCCTTCCTACTGTATAGATGTTGACTCGATTCCTTTATTCTAGGTTTGGGAGAAAAAAAAATTGTTTCCGCTGCCTTCTATGTCTCCCTAAAACCCAAAAGGCATCCCTTAGTAAAGATCAAGGCTAAAGACTTGGAGCAAGAGTGGGTAAGCCCTTGGTGAAGGCAGAAGACTCCTTGCTCAAGTGGGTAAGTCCTTGGTGGAAGCTTCTCGGAGTGAAGGTGAAGTCAAAGGCGGAATATCCAAGAAGAGTGGGTAATTCCTTGAAGGCTGAAGACTTGTGCAAGAGTAGGTAAGTCCTTAGAATAAGGCGGAAGACTCTCGCAAAGTGGGTAAGTCCTTGGTAAGGTTGAAGACGCTTTGTATTGGATAGTTAAGTCCTTTGGTGGTCATGTATTGTATCTCTTATAATGAATATAATGAAGATGTAAGGTTAAGAAATCCTAGAGGTTGACCTCTCTAGGTAGTGGACTGACTCACTTCTAGTTTGAAGTGTGGAACCACTCTAAATAGCTTGTCAATTGGTGTATGTTCAATCTCTCTCATCCTTGCTATGCATGTTTTAGTTGCACACAAATTTCCTATTTAGCAACCTTATCTTGTGATATATCTTGAAGGTCTAATGAATTTTGTTTAAGTGCATTCATCTCTATTCACCCCCCCCCCTCTAGAGCATCTAATCACCCATCTAGGATCCAACAATTGGTATCAGCGCGGGCTTCTCCAAACATACTTCAACAAGTAGTAGAAGATGGGTGACTAACAAGGTGGGAGATACTTGATCATCCTACCAATCTTTGATGGGAGCAATTTCCTCTATTGGAGAAGAAGGCTTCAATTCTACATCCAAGGATCAAGTCTTGAGATGCGGCAAATGGTGAACAGCCCATACAAGCTACCAAAGACAAATATTGAAGAATGGGGTGATGCTACTTTGAAGAAAGCAACCTTGAATGCTAGAGCCATGCACATCCTCTATGCCTCTATGACCTCCACTGAATTCAATCGAATTTCTTTTTGTGAGACGGCCTATGAGGTATGGAGAAAGCTATGCATCACCTATGAGAGGATAGATCAAGTGAAGGAAAGAAAAGTCTACATGCTCAAAGGGCTACTTGTGAACTTCAAGATGGGAAAGGAGGAGAGTATAGCCAACATGTACTCAAGGCTCAACACCATTGTGAATGGTCTTGCTATTCTAGGACATCCTATGAGTAGAAGAGAGATCAACTCTAAGATCCTTAGAACTCTCCCCAAGAGGTGGGAACCCAAGATGACTTCCATTGAAGAAGCAAGGTCTCTTAAGGATGTCCCTATTGAAGAGCTCATTGGAAATCTACAAGCACATGAAGCTACACTTGATATGAGTGAGGAAGTAGAAAGACAAGAAGAAAAAGAACTCAATAGAATGAAGAAGGCTGAAATCAAAGCTCAAATCAAGGCTATTGTTGGTCAATCTTCTCCATCCTTTCAAGTAGAAGAAAATGCCATGCACTCCCAGGGTAAGATCTGCAAAGGCAAGTCCTCCATCTGGTGCCTCAAGTATGGAAAGAAGGTTCACTTCAAGATAGATTGTCTACAAGGCAAGAAGATCCATCATCATAAGAAAAGAGAAGATAAGTGCCACTCAAGCTCAAGTGACTCCTCCAACTCAAGCTTAAGTGAAGATTCAAGTGAAGGATCAAGCTCAAGATCTAGTGATGAAGGAGAATACCATTTTTCTCTTATAGCATCAACAAGTAAGGACTCAAGTGAGGTAAATCTAAACTCTTCAGATAAAGAATCTTTGATTGCTATTATTCATGATACTTGTGCCTCTCTTAAGTCTTATAAAAGGAAAAAAGAAAAAGCTTGCTAGAATTGTTGATAATATGCATGTAGAATTAGATGATCTTGAACATGCTAATTCTTGTTTGCTTGATGATAAAAATGATTGTCTTATTCAAGTAGATTCTCTTCAACATGAAAATTCTAGTTTGCTTGATAAGATTAAATTTCTAGAAGCTCAACCTCTCCTGCCTAGTTCTAATGAAGAGGATACTTTAATTGTGGATTCTCTCATGCATGATATTAATGTTCTTAAATCTAAAAACAAGGACAATGATTTTGTTTTGCAAGAATTAGAATATGAAAATGTTGTTTATCTTTCTAAGATTTCTTTGTTTGAAACAAAAAATGCCTCCTTGCTTGCTAAAATCAATGTGCATGAATCTTGTTCTAGCTCTACTAGTAGAGAGAATGATTTAGTTCCTCTTCATATTGATAGAGTTTCTTATTTAACTAAAGCTCTTTGCCTAGAAAATGATCTTTTGCATTCTAGAGATAATATCAATCATTTGTCTTCTCCTATTACTTCTCTTATGCATGATCATGATAGCTTGAGATATTCTCAGCAAAGATTCTTAATTGGTAAGAAGAGCCTTAATGATATCCTACACCATACTACCAAGAAAATTGGTAGACATGGTTTGGGGTATGATGGTAGTCAAAGGAACAACAAAGGTAAAGGACCTCCAATATTCCATGGAAAATCCTCTAGTTCCAAGACTATGGGCACATGCAACTATTGCAATGAAATTGGTCTCTATTCTACTTGTTGTCCTTTTAGGAAAGCACCCAAGAGCAATAGGACTTGGGTTCCCAAACTAACCCCTCCGGACCCAAAAACATGATTGGGGACCATTTCATCTTTCTTCTTGTAGGTACTTGCAAATGGATTGACTTGAACTATTGAATTGCAAATTGACTTCTCAATGCACATGAAAGAAGAAAGGTGAGATGTGTAGAGGGTGACAACAAGTGGAAAAAGGAATGGTAAGAACAAAGGTAATGTTTTTCTTGCTTATAACCATATCTAACCTACTTCTGTCAAGTTAGTGTGCACTATGCATGTGGTTTTTGAGTTAAAAGTGATATTTTGTGTTTCTCTTCACACTCTTGCTGAAAGACTGTTTCTAATGCTTTCATAGTGCATTACTAACCTTCTTACACATGTTTGGATATCGCTTATATTTTTAGCATGCCTTTAAATATGTTTTTATGAAATATATGTGCCTTTTGACAACAGCTCTGTCGGTCGAGTTTGTCCTGTTTGAAACTCGACCGGTAGGCACCAATGGGTGTTGCCAGCATCTGTCATCGGTTGAGTTGTCAATACACAGAACTCGACTGATAACACTGTGCACAGAATACACAGTTGGCTTTTTCAATGAGAATTTCCCTCTCAACTAGATTTTCTCAACCAATAGCCTTATTCTTTGGCACTCCTTTGGTACCTTTATATATGAATATTGCCATGTTCGAAATTGCCTATCTTTCTTACTACTCTATCTCTTTAATTGCACTAAATTGGTATATCTATATCTTGCAATTACTTGCTTTGAGTTGCTTTGAAGGTTTTGATGATGATCTATTTGGATCTCTTGGTTGTGTCTTAAATTTCTTCCGTTGTGCTCTAACTTGCTACATCTATCTAGGTGTATATCTTGTTTTGGTACAACCATGATGTTCTTAGTGGTGATCATCTTTTGGTAATGATGCATGCTAGTTAGTGAGTTATATCCTTTCATGATTCTAAAATTGCATATCTCTTTGTTTGGATATACATCTATTCATAGCTTGCTTTATCTTGTGTACCTTTTGGTATCTCTTGCTATGATCTAGATCCTACTAGTAGTCCTAACTTGTGATAACATCTACTAGTAGTTCACATACATGTAGTTCTAACCTTGTTTATAATTGGCATCTTTTCTCATCTAGTGGTATTTCACTATATGCTATGCTTGTATCTTATCTCATACATACTCAAGCTTGTTCCTTGAATTGTATATCTACTATCTTGAGTTGCTTGCATAACATTGTGATGCAGGGTACTTAGATCTACATTATATGTAGAAATTGGGGTATTTTTGGATTTTATGCAGATTCTGCTCCAGTTTCAATTTTTGATGCAAGAGTTGTGTTTTTTTATGTAGAAACGACCTTCTGAGCAAGACTCATCGCTTTGCCATGAGCCATGATACTTTTTGGGAAAATGTTGTCATCTTGAGGGTCCAAATTGCATTTTATTGTTTTTCTGCAGCACTTCATCTTGCATTTTGGGTTGTTCAAGTCCATGCTTTAACTTGCTTTTCTTTCTATGCTTGGACAAGCCCCAATATGTGCTCTTCTACTCTCCCTATATAACTTTTTGTTATCTCCTTTAACAAATGGTGTTTCTTATTTCTTCGTACCCCCACTTTTTAAAATGACAAAGGGGGAGAAAGGTATGTCTTCTTTTGACAAAATAGGGAGAAGGCATGTCTTACATGAAGAGGAGAAGTATGTCCATGTAAGGGGGAGAAGGTAAAGTGGAGAAGACATATATGTGTAGAACATATATGAGTAGAAGACGTAGTATTCTATAAATGTTATGAAAGCTAACCATGCAGGAGAAATAACATCAATTGAAGGGAAGTATGAGAACTCCACTAGCATCAATTGAGGGGGAGCATATGAGCTCAATCCTATTGAAACCCCTAGGTTTCTCCGAAGGTATGATTTTACTTAAAAGCTTTCAATACATTTATGGAATGGTTTGTCACCTTCAAAAAGGGGGAGAATGTTGACTCAAGGTCAATTAGGTCAATGTCGACTCACGTCTAAATTGACTAAACCCGTATTTTAATGATGACAAACCATTCCACATATTTGTGTCTAATGTTTCTACTTGAGTGATTTCAGATTAGGTATAGACACACTCCAAATGCCCTAACTTGTGCATCTCAACTTGGAGAAAAGACAAGTCAAATTCCATACAAGTGCATGTTTTTGTAATATGATGTAAATCTATTAGAATCATGTTGTAAATCACTTGTAATGATTGTATGACTTGTAATTAAGCTTAGAAAAAACAAGAGCACTTAGATCGAATGTTTAAGCACTCAAAAGACATTTTCCAAAATTCACATCAGGCTCTTCATCGGTCGAGTTCTGTTAGTTGCAAACTCGACTAATCCAGATTGGATCTTGAAAATGATTTTTGATCGGTCGAGTTTACACTTCATAGAACTCGACCGATGGAGTACCTGACCAATTCGATTTTCATTGGTCGGTTGAGTTTGCTCAGGACAAACTCTATCGATGGTCTGAATATCGGCTTTGTCTTTTACTCTATCGGTCGAGTTACCCTTATAGAAACTCAACTAATTGCACTGTATGGAAAAGTGCTGAAAAGTGCTTCTAGCCATTGTGGAGTTTCAACAAGTGAAAATATATCTATTGCAAACCACAAAATGGCTAGTTTTCATTCTCAAGTGTTCCAAAAGTCTAATAGGCATCCCAAGCTATAAATAGGACCCATTGGGCTTCATTCCAAGGTTGAGTATTCAATGCAAAACTCTGTGAGGTTCCTATTCTATAGTTGAGTGCTTCCTACAGCCTCCTGTCTCTCTAAGCATAATCACTTGCTACATTCATTAGAGTGAGTAGAAAATCTATAAGAGAGCTAGTCCTACATGTATATCTTGTATGGCTCTCACTTCCATCACCTCCCTATCTCTCATTTCAATCATGAAGATGAAGGTTCTCTCTCTTGGCTAAGAGAGGTGAAGAAGAACAAGGGAAGGTGTCCCTTCTTGAAGATCAAGGCTGAAGACTTGGAGCAAGAGTGGGTAAGCCCTTAGTGAAGGCAGAAGACTCCTTGCTCAAGTGGGTAAGTCCTTGGTGGAAGCGTCTCCGAGTGAAGGTGAAGTCAAAGGCGGAAGATCCAAGAAGAGTGGGTAATTCCTTGAATACTGAAGACTTGTGCAAGAGTAGGTAAGTCCTTGGAAGAAGGCGGAAGACTCTCGCAAAGTGGGTAAGTCCTTGGTAAGGTTGAAGACTCTTTGTATTAGATAGGTAAGTCCTTTGGTGGTCATATATTGTATCTCTTATAATAAATATAATGAAGATTCAAGGTTAAGAAATCCTAGAGGTTGACCTCTCTAGGTAGTGGACTGACTCACTTCTAGTTTGAAGTGTGGAACCACTCTAAATAGCTTGTCAATTGGTGTATGTTCAATCTCTCTCATCCTTGCTATGCATGTTTTCGTTGCACACAAATTTCCTATTTAGTAACCTTATCTTGTGATATATCTTGAAGGTCTAATGAATTTTGTTTAAGTGCATTCAGCTCTATTCACCCCCCCCTCTAGAACATCTAATCACCCATCTAGGATCCAACAATTGGTATCAGAGTGGGCTTCTCCAAGCATACTTCAACAAGTAGTAGAAGATGGGTGAATACCAAGGAGGGAGATACTTGATCGTCCTACTAATATTTGATGGGAGCAATTTCCTCTATTGGAGAAGAAGGCTTCAATTCTACATCCAACGATCAAGTCTTGAGATGTGGAAAATGGTGAACAGCCCATACAAGCTACCAAAGACAAATATTGAAGCATGGGATGATGCTTCTTTAAAGAAATTAACCTTGAATGCTAGAGCCATGCACATCGTCTATTCTCTATGACCTCCACCGAGTTCAATCGGATTTCTTCTTGTGAGATGGCCTATGAGGTATGGAGAAATCTATGCATCACATATGAAGGGACAGATCAAGTGAAGGAAAGCAAAGTCTACATGCTCAAAGGGCTACTTGAGAACTTCAAGATGGGAAAGGAGGAGAGTATAGCCAACATGTACTCAAGGTTCAACACCATTGTGAATGGTCTTGCTATTCTAGGACATCCTATGAGTAGAGGAGAGATCAACTTTAAGATCCTTAGAACTCTCACCAAGAGGTGGGAACCCAAGGTGACTTCCATTGAAGAAACAAGGTCTCTTAAGGATGTCCCTATTGAAGAGCTCATTGGAAATCTACAAGCACATGAAGCTACACTTGACAAGAGGGAGGAAGTAGAAAGACAAGAAGAGAAAGAACTCAAGAGAATGAACAAGGCTAAAATCAAAGCTCAAATCAAGGCTATTGTTGGTCAAGCTTCTCCATCATCTCAAGTTGAAAAAAATGCCATGTACTCCAAGGGTAAACTCTACATAGGCAAGTCCTCCTCCATCTGGTGCCTCAAGTATAGAAAGAAGGGTCACTTCATGATAGATTGTCTATAAGGCAAGAAGATCCATCATCACAAGAAAAGAGAAGATAAGTGCCACTCAAGGTCAAGTGACTCCACCAATCAAGCTCAAGTGAAGATTCAAGTGAAGGATCAAATCTCAAGCTTTAGTGATGAAGTAGAATGCCATTTTGCTCTTATAGCATCAACAAGTAAGGATTCAAGTGAGGTTAATCTAAACTCTTTGGATAAAGAATTTTTTATTGCTATTATTCATGATACTTGTGCCTCTCTTAAGTCTTATAAAAGGAAAAAGAAAAAACTTGCTAGAATTTTTGATAATATGAATGTAGAATTAGATGATATTGAACATTCTAATTCTTGCTTGCTTGATGATAAAAATGATTTTCTTAGTCAAGTAGATTCTCTTAAACTTGAAAATTCTAGTTTGCTTGATGAGATTAAATTTCTAGAAGCTCAACCTCTCATGCCTAGTTCTAATGAATAGCATACTTTAATTGTTGATTCTCTCATGCATGATATTGATGTTCTTAAATCTGAAAAAAAAGGACAAAGATTTTGTTTTGCAAGAATTAGAATATGAAAATGGTGTTTATATTTCTAAGATTTCTTTGCTTGAAACAGAAAATGCCTCCTTGCTTGCTAAAATCAATGTGCATGAATCTTGTTCTAGCTCTACTAGTAGAGAGAATGATGTATCTGCTCTTCATATTGATAGGGATTCTTATTCAACTAAATCTCTTTGCCTAGAAAATGATCTTTTTCATGCTAGAGATAATATCAATCATTTGTCTTCTACTATAATTTCTCTTAAGAGTGATAATGATAGCTTGAGATCTTCTCTGCAAAGTTTCTTAGTCGGTAAGAAGAGCCTTAATGATATCCTACACCATACTACCAAATCAATTGTTAGACATGGTTTGGGGTATGATGGTAGTCAAAGGAACAACAAAGGTAAAGGACCTCCAATATTCCATGGAGAATCCTCTAGTTCCAAGACTATGAGCACATGCAACTATTGTAATGAAATTAGTCACTATTCTACTTGTTGTCCTTTTAGGAAAGCAACCAAGAGCAATAGGACTTGGGTTGCTAAACTAACCCCTCCATCCCAAAAACATGATTGGGGACCATTTCATCTTTCTTCTTATAGGTACTTGCAAATGGATTGGCTTGAGCTATTGAATTGTAAATTGACTTCTCAATACACATGAAAGAAGAAAGGTGAGATGTGTAGAGGGTGACAACAAGTGGAAAAAGGAATGGTAAGAACAAATGTAATGTTTTTCTTGCTTATAACCATATCTAACTTGTTTTTGTCAAGTTAGTGTGCACTATGCATGCGGTTTTTGAGTCAAAAGTGGTATTTTATGCTTCTCTTCACACTTTTGCTCAAAGACTATTTCTAATGCTTTCATAGTACATTACTAACTTGCTTACACATGTTTGGATATGGCTTATATTTTTAGCATGCCTTTAAATATGTTTTTATGAAATATATGTGTCTTTTGACAGCAGCTCTGTCGGTCGAGTTTGTCTTGTTTAAAAATCGACCGATAGGCACCAATGGGTGTTGCAAACAGTTGCCATCGGTTGAGTTGTCAATACACAGAACTCGATCGATAACACTGTGCACAGAATACACAATTGGCTTATTGAATGAGAATTCCCCTCTCAACTAGATTTTCTCAACCAATAGCCTTATTCTTTGGCACTCCTTTGGTACCTTTATATATGCATATTTCCATGTTCTAAATTGCCTATCTTGCTTGCAACTCTATCTCTCTAATTGCTCTAAATTGGTATATCTATATCTTGCAATTACTTGCTTTGAGTTGCTTTGCAGGCTTTGATGTTGATCTCTTTGGATCTCTTGGTTGTGTCTTAAATTGCTTCCTTTGTGCTCTAACTTGCTACATCTATCTAGGTGTATATCTTGTTTTGATACAACCTTGAGGTTCTTAGTGTTGATCATCTTTTGGTAATGATGCATGCTTGTTAGTGAGTCATATTCTTTCATGCTTCTTATATTGCATATCTCTTTGTTTGGATATACATCTATTCATAGCTTCTTTTTCTTGTGTACCTTTTGGTATCTCTTGCTATGATCTAGATCCTACTAGTAGTCCTAACTTGTGATAACATATACTAGTAGTTGACATACATGTAGTTCTAACCTTGTTTATAATTAGCATCTTTGCTCATCTAGTGGTATTTCACTATATGCTATGTTTGTATCGTGTCTCATACATACTCAAGCTTGTTCCTTGAATTGCATATCTACTATCTTGAGTTTCTTGCATAACATTGTGATGTAGGGTACTTAGATCTACATTATATGTAGAAATTGGGGTATTTTTGGATTTTATGCAGATTTTGCTCCAGTTTCATTTTTTGCTGCAAGAGTTGTGTTTTTTATGTAGAAACAACATTCTGAGCAAGTCTCATCGCTTTGCCATGAGCCCTGATACTTTTTGGGCAAATTCTATCATCTTGAGGTCAAAATTGCATTTTATTGTTTTTCTACATCACTTCATCTTGCATTTTGGGTTGTTCAACTGCATGCTTTAACTTGCTTTTCTTTCTATGCTTGGACAAGCCCCTATATGTGCTCTTCTACTCTCCCTATATAATTTTTGTTATCTCCTTTAACAAGTGGTGTTTCTTATTTCTTCATACCCCCACTTTTTGAAATGACAAAGGGGGAGAAATGTATGTCTTCTTTTGACAAAACAGGGAGAAGGCATATCTTACATGAAGAGGAGAAGTATGTCCATGTAAGGGGGAGAAGGTAAAGTGGAGAAGACATATATGTGTAGAACATATATGAGTAGAAGACATGGTATTCTATAAATGTTATGAAAGCTAACCATGCAGGAGAAATAGCATCAATTGAAGGGGAGTATGAGAACTCCACTAGCATCAATTAAGGGGGAGCATATGAGCTCAATCCTATTGAAACCCCTAGGTTTCTACGAAGGTATGATTTTACTTAAAAACTTTCAATACATTTATGGAATGGTTTGTCATCTTCAAAAAGGGGGAGAATGTTGACTCCAAGTCAATTAGGTCAATGTTGACTCACGTCTAAATTGACTAAACCCGTGTTTTGATGATGACTAACCATTCCACATATTTGTGTCTAATGTCTCTACTTGAGCGATTTCAGATTAGGTATAGACACACTCCAAATGCCCCAACTTGCGCATCTCAACTTGGAGAAAAGACAAGTCAAAGTCAATACAAGTGCATGTTTTTGTAATATGATGTAAATCCATTAGAATCATGTTGTAAATCACTTGTAATGATTATATCACTTGTAATTAAGCTTAGAAAAAATCAAGAGTAGTTAGATCGAATGTTTAAGCACTCAAAAGTCATTTTCCAAAATTCACATCAGGTTGTTCATCGGTCGAGTTTTGTGAGTTGCAAACTCGACCGATCCTGATTGGATCTTGAAAATGACTTTTGATCGGTCGAGTTTACACTTCACAGAACTTGACCGATGGAGTACCTGACCAATTTGATTTTCATTGGTCGGTCGACTTTCCCCAGGATAAACTCGACCGATTGTCTAAATATCATCTTTGTCTTTTACTCTATCGGTCGAGTTACCCTTATCGAAACTCGACCGATTGCACTGTATGGAAAAGTCTACAAAAGTGCTTCTAGTCGTTGCGGAGTTGCAACAAGTGAAAATATATTTGTTCCAAGCCACAAAATGGCTAGTTTTTTTTCTCAAGTGTTCCCAAAGGCTAAGAGTCATCCCCAGATATAAATAGGACCCCTTGGGCTTCAAAAGTGCAGAAAAGTGCTTCTAGCCGTTGTGGAGTTGCAACAAGTGAAAATATATCTGTTGCAAGCAACAAAATGGCTAGTTTTTGTTCTCAAGTGTTCCCAAAGGCTAAGAGTCATCCCCAGCTATAAATAGGACCCCTTGGGATTCATTCCAAGGTTGATCATTCAATGCAAAACTCTATATATGTGAGGTTCCTATTCTATAGTTGAGTGCTTCCTATAGCCTCCTCTCTCTCTCTCAGCTTTATCACTTACTACATTAATTAGAGTGAGTAGGAAATCTATAAGAGAGCTAGTCCTACATGTATATCTTGTGAGACTCTCACTTCCACCACCTCCCTATCTCTCATTTCAATCATGAAGATGAAGGTTCTCTCTCTTGGCTAAGAGAGGTGAAGAAGAATAAGGGAAGGCATCACTTAGTGAAGATCAAGGTTGAAGACTTGGAGCAAGAGTGGGTAAGCCCTTGGTGAAGGCAGAAGACTCCTTGCTCAAGTGGGTAAGTCCTTGGTGGAAGCTTCTCCGAGTGAAGGTGAAGTCAAAGGCAGAAGATCCAAGAAGAGTGGGTAATTCCTTGAAGGCTGAAGACTTGTGTAAGAGTAGGTAAGTCCTTGGAAGAAGGCGGAAGACTCTTGCAAAGTGGGTAAGTCCTTGGTAAGGTTGAAGACTCTTTGTATTGGGTAGGTAAGTCCTTTGGTGGTCATGTATTGTATCTCTTATAATGAATATGATGAAGATGCAAGGTTAAGAAATCCTAGAAGTTGACCTCTCTAGGTAGTGGACTGACTCACTTCTAGTTTGAAGTGTGGAACCACTCTAAATAGCTTGTCAATTGGTGTATGTTCAATCTCTCTCATCCTTGCTATGCATGCTTTAGTTGCACACAAATTTCCTATTTAGCAACCTTATCTTGTGATATATCTTGAATGTCTAATGAATTTTTTTTAAGTCAATTCAGATCTATTCACCCCCCCCTCTAGAGCATCTAATCACCCATCTAGGATCCAACATTTGGTATCAGAGCGGGCTTCTCCAAGCATACTTCAACAAGTAGTAGAAGATGGGTGACTAACAATGAGGGAGATACTTGATCAGCCTACCAATCTTTGATGGGAGCAATTTCCTCTATTGGAGAAGAAGGCTTCAATTCTACATCCAAGGATCAAGTCTTGAGATGCGGCAAATGGTGAACAGCCCAAACAAGCTACCAGAGACAAATATTGAAGCATGGGATGATGCTACTTTGAAGAAAGTAACCTTGAATGCTAGAGACATTCACATCCTCTATGCCTCTATGACCTCCACCGAGTTCAATTGGATTTCTTCTTGTGAGACGGCCTATGAGGTATGGAGAAAGCTATGCATCACCTATGAAGGGACAGATCAAGTGAAGGAAAGCAAAGTCTACATGCTCAAAGGGCTTCTTGAGAACTTCAAGAAGGGAAAGGAGGAGAGTATAGCCAATATGTACTCAAGGCTCAACACCATTGTGAATGGTCTTACTATTCTTGGACATCCTATGATTAGAGGAGAGATCAACTCTAAGATCCTTAGAGCTCTCCCCAAGAGGTGGGAACCCAAGGTGACTTCCATTGAAGAAGCAAGGTCTCTTAAGGACGTCCCTATTGAAGAGCTCATTGGAAATCTACAAGCACATGAAGCTACACTTGACAAGAGGGAGGAAGTAGAAAGAAAAAAAAGAAAGAACTAAAGAGAATGAAGAAGGCTGAAATCAAAGCTCAAATCAAGGCTATTGTTGGTCAAGCTTCTCCATCCTATCAAGTTGAAGAAAATGCCATGTACTCTAAGGGTAAACTCTACAAAGGAAAGTCCTCCTCCATATGGTGCCTCAAGTGTGGAAACAAGGGTCACTTCAAGATAGATTGTCTACAAGGCAAGAAGATTCATCATCACAAGAAAAAAGAGAAGATAAGTGCCACTCAAGCTCAAGTGACTCCTCCAACTCAAGATCAAGTGAAGATTCAAGTGAAGGATCAAGCTCAAGCTCTAGTGATGAAAGAAAATTCCATTTTGCTCTTATAGCATCAACAAGGACTCAAGTGAGGTAAATCTAAACTCTTTAGATAAAGAATCTTTGATTGCTATTATTCATGATACTTGTGCCTCTCTTAAGTCTTATAAAAGGAAAAAGAAAAAGCTTGCTAGAATTTTTGATAATATGCATGTAGAATTAGATGATCTTGAACATGCTAATTCTTGCTTGCTTGATGATAAAAATGATTGTCTTAGTCAAGTAGATTCTCTTAAACTTGAAAACTCTAGTTTGCTTGATAAGATTAAATTTCTAGATGATCAACCTATCATGCCTAGTTCTAATGAAGAGCATACTTTAATTGTTGATTCTCTCATGCATGATATTGATGCTCTTAAATCTGAAAATAAGGACAATGATTTTGTTTTGCAAGGATTAGAATCTGAAAATGGTGTTTATCTTTCTAAGATTTCTTTGCTTGAAATAGAAAATGCCTCCTTGCTTGCTAAGATCAATGTGCATGAATCTTGTTCTAGCTCTACTGGTAGAGAGAATTATGTAGATGCTCTTCATATTGATAGAGATTCTTATTTAACTAAAGCTCTTTGCCTAGAAAATGATATTTTGCATGCTAGAGATAATATCAATCATTTGTCTTCTACTATTACTTCTCTTATGCATGATAATGATAGCTTGAGATCTTCTCTGCAAAGATTCTTAGTTGGCAAGAAGAACCTTAATGATATCCTACACCATACTACCAAAAAAATTGGTAGAAATGGTTTGGGGTATGATGGTAGTCAAAGGAACAACAAAGGTAAAGGACCTCCAATATTCCATGGAGAATCCTCTAGTTCTAAGACTATTGGCACATGAAACTATTGCAATGAAATTGGTCATTATTCTACTTGTTGTCCTTTTAGGAAAGCACCCAAGAGAAATAGGACTTGGGTTGCTAAACTAACCCCTCCGGACCCAAAAACATGATTGGGGACCATTTCATCTTTCTTCTTATAGGTACTTGCAAATGTATTGACTTGAGCTATTGAATTGAAAATTGACTTCTCAATCCACATGAAAGAAGAAAGATGAGATGTGTAGAGGGTGACAACAAGTGGAAAAAGGAATGGTAAGAACAAAGGTAATGTTTTTCTTGCTTATAACCATATCTAACTTGTTTTTGTCAAGTTAGTGGGCACTATGCATGTGGTTTTTGACTCAAAAGTGGTATTTTGTGTTTCTCTTCACACTCTTACTCAAAGACTATTTCTAATGCTTTAATAGTACATTACTAACTTGCTTACACATGTTTGGATATGGCTTATATTTTTAGCATGCCTTTAAATATGTTTTTAAGAAATATATGTGCATTTTGACAGAAGCTCTGCCGGTCGAGTTTGTCCTGTTTGAAACTGGACCGATAGGCACCAATGGGTGTTGCCAGTAGCTGTTATCAATTGAGTTGTCAATACACATAACTTGACCGATAACACTGTGCACAAAATGCACAGTTGGCTTATTAAATGAGAATTTCCCTCTCAGCTAGATTTTCTCAACCAATAGACTTATTCGTTGGCACTCCTTTGGTACCTTTATATATGCATATTGCCATGTTCTAAATTTCCTATCTTGATTACAACTTTATCTCTCTAATTGCTCTAAATTGGTATATCTATATCTTGCAATTACTTGCTTTGAGTTGCTTTGTAGGATTTGATGATGATCTCTATGGATCTCTTGGTTGTGTATTAAATTGCTTCCGTTGTGCTCTAACTTGATACATCTATCTAGGTGTATATCTTGTTTTAAAACAACCTTGAGGTTCTTAGTGGTGATCATATTTTTGTAATGATGCATACTTGTTAGTGAGTTATATCCTTTCATGCTTCTAAAATTGCATATCTCTTTGTTTGGATATACATCTGTTCATATCTTGCTTTATCTTGTGTACCTTTTGGTATCTCTTGCTATGATCTAGATCCTACTAGTAGTCCTAACTTGTGACAACATCTACTAGTAGTTCACATACATGTAGTTCTAACCTTGTTTATAATTGGCATCTTTGCTCATCTAGTGGTATTTCACTATATGCTATGCTTGCATCTTGTCTCATACATACTCAAGCTTGTTCCTTGAATTGCATATCTACTATCTTGAGTTGCGTGCATAACATTGTGATGCAGGGTACTTAGATCTACATTATATGTAGAAATTGGGGTTTTTTTGGATTTTATGCAGATTTTGCTCCAGTTTCATTTTTTGCTGCAAAAGTATTGTTTTTTATGCAGAAATGACCTTCTGAGCAAGACTCATCTCTTTGCCATGAGCCCTGATACTTTTTGGGCAAATTTTGTCATCTTGAGGGTCAAAATTACATTTTATTGTTTTTCTGCAGCACTTCATCTTGCATTTTGGGTTGTTCAAGTGCATGCTTTAACTTGCTTTTCTTTATATGCTTGGACAAGCCCCTATATGTGATCTTCTAATCTCCCTATATAATTTTTTGTTATCTCCTTTAACAAGTGGTGTTTCTTATTTCTTCATACCCCCACTTTTTGAAATGAAAAAGGGGGAGAAAGGTATGTCTTCTTTTGACAAAACAGGGAGAAGGAATGTCTTACATGAAGAGGAGAAGTATGTCCATGTAAGGGGTAGAAGGTAAAGTGGAGAAGACATATATGTGTAGAACATATATGAGTAGAAGACATAGTATTCTATAAATGTTATGAAAGCTAACCATGCATGAGAAATAGCATCAATTGAAGGGGAGTATGAGAAGTCCACTAGCATCAATTGAGGGGGAGCATATGAGCTCAATCCTATTGAAACCCCTAGGTTTCTCCGAAGGTATGATTTTACTTAAAAGCTTTCAATACATTTATCGAATGGTTTGTCATCTTCAAAAAGGGGGAGAATGTTGACTCAAGGTTAATTAGGTCAATGTTGACTCATGTCTAAATTGACTAAACATGTGTTTTGATGATGACTAACCATTCCACATAGTTGTGTCTAATGTCTCTACTTGAACGATTTTAGATTAGGTTTAGACACACTCCAAATGCCCTAACTTGTGCATCTCAACTTGGAGAAAAGACAAGTCAAAGTCAATACAAGTGCACGTTTTTGTAATATGATGTAAATCATGTTGTAAATCACTTGTAATGATTGTATGACTTGTAATTAAGCTTAGAAAAAATTAGAAGCACTTAGATCGAATGTTTAACCACTCAAAATCCATTTTCAAATATTCACATCAGGTTATTCATCGGTCGAGTTTTGTGAGTTGCAAACTCGACCGATCCTGATTGGATCTTGAAAATGACTTTTGATCAGTCGAATTTACACTTCATAGAACTCGACCAATGGAGTACCTGACCAATTTGATTTTCATTGGTCAGTCGAGTTTCCCCAGGACAAACTCAACCGATGGTCTGAATATCAGCTTTGTATTTTACTCTATCGGTCGAGTTACCCTTATAGAAACTCGACTGATTGCTCTGTACGAAAAAGTGCAGAAAAGTGCTTCTAGCCGTTGTGGAGTTGCAACAAGTGAAAATATATCTGTTGCAAGCCACAAAACGGCTAGTTTTCTTTCTCAAGTGTTCCAAAAGGCTAAAAGGCATCCCCAACTATAAATAGGACCCCTTGGGCTTCATTTCAAAGTTGAGCATTCAATGCAAAACTCTATGTGAGGTTCATATTCTATAGTTGAGTGCTTCCTACAGCCTCCTCTCTCTTTCTAAGCTTAATCACTTGCTGCATTCATTAGAGTGAGTAGAAAATATGTAAGAGAGCTAGTCCTACATGTATATCTTGTGAGGCTCTCACTTCCACCACCTCCCTATCTCTCATTTCAATCATGAAGATGAAGGTTCTATCTCTTGGCTAAGAGAGGTGATGAAGAACAAGGGAAGTCGTCCCTTGGTGAAGATCAAGGCTGAAGACTTGGAGCAAGAGTGGGTAAGCCCTTGGTGAAAGTAGAAGACTTCGTGCTCAAGTGGGTAAGTCCTTGGTGGAAGCTTCTATGAGTGAAGGTGAAGTCAAAGGCGGAAGATCCAAGAAGAGTGGGTAATTCCTTGAAGGTCGAAGACTTGTGCAAGAGTAGGTAAGTCCTTGGAAGAAGGCGGAAGACTCTTGCAAAGTAGGTAAGTCCTTGGTAAGGTTGAAGACTCTTTGTATTGGATAGGTAAGTCCTTTGGTGGTCATGTATTGTATCTCTTATAATGAATATAATGAAGATGCAAGGTTAAGAAATCCTAGAGGTTGACCTCTCTAGGTAGTGGACTGACTCACTTCTAGTTTGAAGTGTGGAACCACTCTAAATAGCTTGTCAATTGGTGTATGTTCAATCTCTCTCATCCTTGCTATGCATGTTTTAGTTGCACACAAATTTCCTATTTAGCAACCTTATCTTGTGATATATATCTTGAAGGTCTAATGAATTTTGTTTAAGTGCATTCAGCTCTATTGACCCCCCCCTCTAGAGCATCTAATCACCCATCTAGGATCCAACAATTGGTATCAAAGCGGGCTTCTCCAAGCATACTTCAACAAGTAGTAGAAGATGGGTGACTACTAAGGAGGATATACTTGATCAGCCTACCAATCTTTGATGGGAGCAATTTCCTCTATTGGAGAATAAGGCTTCAATTCTACATCCAAGGATCAAGTCTTGATATGTGGCAAATGGTGAACAACCCATAAAATCTACCAAAGACAAAGATTGAAGAATGGGATGATGCTACTTTGAAAAAAGCAACCTTGAATGCTAGAGCCATGTACATCCTCTATGCCTCTATGTTCTCCACCGAGTTCAATCGGATTTCTTCTTGTGAGACGGCCTATGAGGTATGGAGAAAGCTATGCATCACCTATGAGGGGACAGATCAAGTGAAGGAAAACAAAGTCTACATGCTCAAAGGGCTGCTTGAGAACTTCAAGATGGGAAAGGAGGAGAGTATAGCCAACATGTACTCAAGGCTCAACACCAATGTGAATGGTCATATTGTTCTAGGACATCCTATGAGTAGAGGAGAGATCAACTCTAAGATACTTAGAACTCTCCCCAAGAGGTGGGAACCCAAGGTGACTTCCATTGAAGAAACAAGGTCTCTTAAGGATGTCCCTATTGAAGAGCTCATTGGAAATCTACAAGCACATGAAGCTACACTTGACAAGAGGGAGGAAGTAGAAAGACAAGAAGAGAAAGAACTTAAGAGAATGAAGAAGGCTGAAACCAAAGCTCAAATCAAGGCTATTGTTGGTCAAGCTTCTCCATCCTCTCAAGTTGAAGAAAATGCCATGTACTCCAAGGGTAAACTCTACAAAGGCAAGTCCTCCTACATCCGGTGCATCAAGTGTGGAAAGAAGGGTCACTTCAAGATAAATTGTCTACAAGGCAAGAAGATCGATCATCACAAGAAAAGAGAAGATAAGTGTCACTCAAGCTCAAGTGAAGATTCAAGTGAAGGATCAAGCTCAAGCTCTAGTGATGAAGGAGAATGTCATTTTGCCCTTATAGCATCAACAAGTAAGGACTCAAGTGAGTTAAATCTAAACTCTTACATAAAGAATCTTTGGTTGCTATTATTCATGATACTTGTGCCTCTCATAAGTCTTATAAAAGGAAAAACAAAAGGCTTGCAAGAATTAGTGATAATATGCATGTAGAATTAGATGATCTTGAACATGCTAATTCTTACTTGCTTGATTGTAAAAATGATTGTCTTAGTCAAGTAGATTCTCTTCAACTTGAAAATTCTAGTTTGCTTGATAAGATTAAATTTCGAGAAGCTCAACCTCTCATGCCTAGTTCTAATGAAGTGCATACTTTAATTGTTGATTCTCTCATGCATGATATTGATGTTCTTAAATATAAAAACAAGGACAAATATTTTGTTTTGCAAGAATTAGAATCTGAAATATGATGTTTATCTTTCTAAGATTTATTTGCTTGAAATAGAAAATGCCTCCTTGTTTGCTAAAATCAATGTGCTTGAATCTTGTTCTAGCTCTACTAGTAGAGAGAATGATGTAGCTGCTCTTCATATTGATAGAGATTCTTATTTAACTAAAACTCTTTGCCTAGAAAAGGATCTTTTGCATGCTAGAGATAATATCAATCATTTGTCTTCTACTATTACTTCTCTTATGCATGATAATGATAGCTTGATATCTTCTCTACAAAGATTCATAGTTGGTAAGAACAGCCTTAATGATATCCTACACCATACTACCAAACAAATTGGTAGACATAGTTTGGGGTATGATGGTAGTCAAAGGAACAACAAAGGTAAAGGACCTCCAATATTCCATGGAGAATCCTCTAATTCTAAGACTATGGGCACATGCAACTATTGCAATGAAATTGGTCATTATTCTACTTGTTGTCCTTTTAGGAAAGCACCCAAGAGCAATAGGACTTGGATTTCTAAACTAACCCCTTCGGACCCAAAAACATGATTGGGGACCATTTCATCTTTCTTCTTGTAGGTACTTGCAAATGGATTGACTTGAGCTATTAAATTGCAAATTGACTTCTCAATCCACATGAAAGAAGAAAAGTGAGAAGTGTAGAGGGTGACAACAAGTGGAAAAAGGAATGGTACAAACAAAGGTAATGATTTTCTTGCTTATAATCATATCTAACTTGTTTTTGTCAAGTTAGTGTGCACTATGCATGTGGTTTTTGAGTCAAAAGTGGTATTTTGTGTTTCTCTTCACACTCTTTCTCAAAGACTATATCTAATGCTTTCATAGTGCATTACTAATTGCTTACACATGTTTGGATATGGCTTATATTTTTAGCATGCCTTTAAATATGTTTTTATGAAATATATGTGTCTTTTGACAGCAGCTCTATCGGTCGAGTTTGCCCTATTTGAAACTCGACCGATAGGCACCAATGGGTGTTTCCAGCCGATGTCATCGGTCGAGTTGTCAATACACAGAACTCGACCGATAACATTGTGCACAGAATACACAATTGGCTTATTGAATGAGAATTTCCCTCTCAACTAGATTTTCTCAACCGATAGCCTTATTCTTTAGAACTCCTTTGGTACCTTTATATATGCATATTGCCATGTTCTAAATTGCCTATCTTTCTTACAACTTGATCTCTCTAATTGCTCTAAATTGGTATATCTATATCTTGTAATTACTTGCTTTGAGTTGCTTTGCAGGCTTTGATGATGATCTCTTTGGATCTCTTGGTTGCGTCTTAAATTGCTTCCGTTGTGATCTAACTTGCTACATCTATCTTGGTGTATATCTTGTTTTGATACAACCTTGAGGTTCTTAGTGGTGATCATCTTTTGGTAATGATGCATGCTTGTTAGTGAGTTATATCCTTTCATGCTTCTAAAATTCCATATCTCTTTGTTTGGATATACATATATTCATAGCTTGCTTTATCTTGTGTACCTTTTGGTATCTCTTTCTATGATTTAGATCCTACTAGTAGTCCTAACTTGTGATAACATCTACTAGTAGTTCACATACATGTAGTTCTAACCTTGTTTATAATTGGCATCTTTGCTCATCTAGTGGTATTTCACTATATGCTATGCTTGTATATTGTTTCATACATACTCAAGCCTGTTCCTTGAATTGCATATCTACTATCTTGAGTTGCTTGCATAACATTTTTGTGAAGGGTACTTAAATCTACATTATATGTAGAAATTGGGGTATTTTTGGATTTTATGCAGATTTTACTCCTGTTTCAGTTTTTGCTGCTAGAGTATTGTTTTTTATGCAGAAATGACTTTTTGAGCAAGACTCGTCGCTTTGCCATGAGCCCTGATACTTTTTGGGCAAATTCTGTCTTCATGAGGGTCAAAATTGCATTTTATTATTTTTCTGCAGCACTTCATATTGCATTTTGGGTTGTTCAAGTGCATTCTTTAACTTGATTTTCTTTCTATGCTTGGACAAGCCCCTATATGTGCTCTTCTACTTTCCCTATATAACATTTTGTTATCTCCTTTAACAAGTGGTGTTTATTATTTCTTCATACCCCCACTTTTTGAAATGACAAAGGGGAAGAAAGGTATGTCTTCTTTTGACAAAATAGGGAGAAGGCATGTATTACATGTAGAGGAGAAGTATGTCCATGTAAGGGGGATAAAGTAAAGTAAAGAAGACATATATGTGTAGAACATATATGAGTAGAAGACATAGTATTCTATAAATGTTATGAAAGCTAACCATACAGGAGAAATAGCATCAATTGAATGGTAGTATGATAATTCCACTAGAATCAATTGAGGGGGAGCATATGAGCTCAATCCTATTGAAACCCTTAGGTTTCTCTGAAGGTATGATTTTACTTAAAAGCTTTCAATACATTTATGGAATCATTTTTCATCTTCAAAAAGGGGGAGAATTTTGACTCAAGGTTAATTAGGTCAATGTTGACTCATGTCTAAATTGACTAAACCTGTGTTTTGATGATGACTAACCATTCCACATATTTGTGTCTAATGTCTCTACTTGAGCGATTTTAGATTAGCTATAGACACACTCCAAATGCCCTAACTTGCGCATCTCAACTTTGAGAAAAGACGAGTCAAAGTCAATACAAGTGCACGTTTTTGTAATATGATGTAAATCTATTAGAATCATGTTGTAAATCACTTGTAATGATTGTATGACTTGTAATTAAGCTTAGAAAAAATCAGCAGCACTTAAATCGAATGTTTAAGTACCCAAAAGCCATTTTCCAAAATTCACATCCGGTTGTTCATCGGTCGAGTTCTGTGAGTTGCAAACTCGACCGTTCCTGATTGGATCTTGAAAATGACTTTTGAACGGTCGAGTTTGCACTTCACAGAACTTGACCGATGGAGTACTTGACCAATTCGATTTTCATTGGTCGGTCAACTTTTCCTAGGACAAACTCGACCGATGGTCTGAATATCGGCTTTGTCTTTTACTCTATCGGTCGAGTTACCCTTATAGAAACTCGACCGATTGCACTGTACGGAAAAGTACATAAAAGTGATAATAGTCATTGTGGAGTTGCAACAAGTGAAAATATATCTGTTGCAAGCCAAAAAACAGATAGTTTTCATTCTAAAGTGTTCCCAAAGGCTAAGAGTCATCCCCAACTATAAATAGGACCCCTTGGGCTTCATTCCAAGGTTGAGCATTCAATGCAAAACTCTATGTGAGGTTCCTATTCTATAGTTGAGTGCTTCCTACAACCTCCTCTCTCTCTCTAAGCTTAATCACTTACTACATTCATTAGAGTGAGTAGAAAATCTGTACGAGAGCCAGTCCTACATGTATATCTTGTGAGGCTCTCACTTCCACCACCTCCCTATCCCTCATTTCAATCATGAAGATGAAGGTTCTCTCTCTTGGCTAAGAGAGGTGAAGAAGAACAAGGGAAGGCGTCCCTTGGTGAAGATCAGGGTTGAAGACTTGGAGCAAGAGTGGGTAAGCCCTTGGTGAAGGCAAAAGACTCCTTGCTCAAGTGGGTAAGTCCTTGGTGGAAGCTTCTCCGAGTGAAGGTGAAGTAAAAGGCGGAAGATCAAAGAAGAGTGGGTAATTCCTTGAAGGCTGAAGACTTGTGCAACAGTAGGTAAGTCCTTGGAAGAAGGCGGAAGACTCTTGCAAAGTGGGTAAGTCCTTGGTAAGGTTGAAGACTCTTTGTATTGGATAGGTAAGTCCTTGGGTGGTCATGTATTGTATCTCTTATAATGAATATAATGAAGATGCAAGGTTAAGAAATCCTAGAGGTTGACCTCTCTAGGTAGTGGACTGACTCACTTCTTGTTTGAAGTGTGGAACCACTCTAAATAGCTTGTCAATTGGTGTAGTTCAACCTCTCTCATACTTGCTATACATGTTTTAGTTGCACACAAATTTCCTATTTAGCAACCTTATCTTGTGATATATCTTGAAGGTTTAATTAATTTTGTTTAAGTGCATTCAGCTCTATTCACCCCCCTCTAAAGCATATAATCACCCATCTAGGATCCAATAATTGGTATCAAAGCGGACTTCTCCAAGCATACTTCAACAAGTAGTAGAAGATGGATGACTACCAAGAAGGGAGATATTTGATCAGTCTACCAATCTTTGATGGGAGCAATTTCCTATATTGGAGAAGAAGGCTTTAATTCTACATCCAAGGATCAAGTCTTGTGATGTGGCAAATGGTGAACAACCCATACAAACTACCAAAGACAAATATTGAAGCATGGGATGATGCTACTTTGAAGAAAGTAACCTTGATTGCTAGAGCCATGAACATCCTATGTGCTTCTATGAACTCCACTGAGTTCAATCGGATTTCTTCTTGTGAGACGGCCTATGAGGTATGGAGAAAGCTATGCATCACCTATGAGAGGACAGATCAAGTGAAGGAAAGCAAATTCTACATGCTCAAAGAGCTTCTTGAGAACTTCAAGATGGGAAAGGAGGAGGGTATAGCCAACATGTACTCAAGGATCAACACCATTGTGAATGGTCTTGCTGTTCTACGACATCCTATGAGTAGAGGAGAGATCAACTCTAAGATCTTTAGAACTCTCCCCAAGAGGTGGGAACCCAAGGTGACTTCCATTGAAGAAGCAAGGCCTCTTAAGGATATCCCTATTCAAGAGCACATTGGAAATGTACAAGCACATGAAGCTACACTTGATAAGAGGGAGGAAGTAGAAAGACAAGAAGAGAAAGAACTCAAGAGAATGAAGAAGGCTAAAATCAAAGATCAAATCAAGGCTATTGTTGGTCAAGCTTCTCCATCCTCTCAAGTTGAAGAAAATGCCATGTACTCCAAGGGTAAACACTAAAAAGGCAAGTACTCCTCCATCTGGTGCCTCAAGTGTGGAAAGAAGGGTCACTTCAAGATAGATTATCTACAAGGCAAGAAGATCCATCATCACAAGAAAAGAGAAGATAAGTGTCACTCAAGCTCAAGTGACTCCTCCAACTCAAGCTCAAGTTAAAATTCAAGTGAAGGATCAAGCTCAACCTCTAGTGATAAAGGAGAATGCCATTTTACGCTTATAGCATCAACAAGTAAGGACTCAAGTGAGGTAAATTAAAACTCTTTTGATAAACAATCTTTGATTGCTATTATTCATGATACTTGTGCCTCTCTTAAGTCTTATAAAACTAAAAAGAAAAAGTTTGCTAGAATTGTTGATAATATGCATGTAGAATTAGATGATCTTGAACTTGCTAATTCTTGCTTGCTTGATGATAAAAATGATTGTCTTAGTCAAGTAGATTCTCTTAAACTTGAAAATTCTAGTTTGCTTGATAAGATTAAATTTCTAGAAGCTCAACCTCTCATGCCTAGTTCTAATGAAGCGCATACTTTAATTGATGATTCTCTCATGTATGATATTGATGTTCTTAAATCTGAAAACACGGACAAAGATTTTGCTTTGCAAGAATTAGAATCTAAAAATGGTGTTTATCTTTCTAAGATTTCTTTGCTTGAAACAGAAAATACCTCCTTGCTTGCTAAAATCAATGTGCATGAATCTTATTCTAGCTCTACTAGTAGAGAGAATGATGTAGCTGCTCTTCATATTGATAGAGATTCTTATTTAAATAAAGCTCTTTGCCTAGAAAATGATATTTTCCATGCTAGAGATAATATCAATCATTTGTCTTCTACTATTACTTCTCTTATGCATGATAATGATAGCTTGAGATCTTCTCTGCAAAGATTCTTAGTTGGTAAGAAGATCCTTAATGATATCCTACACCATACTACCAAACAAATTGGTAGACATGGTTTGGGGTATGATGGTAGTCAAAGGAACAACAAAGGTAAAGGACCTCCAATATTCCATGGAGAATCCTCTAGTTCCAAGACTATGGGCACATGCAACTATTGCAATGAAATTGGTCATTATTCTACTTGTCCTTTTAGGAAAGCACCCAAGAACAATAGGACTTGGCTTGCTAAACTAACCCCTCCACACCCAAAAACATGATTGGGGACCATTTCTCTCTCTTCTTGTAGGTACTTGCAAATGGATTGACTTGAGCTATTGAATTGCAAATTGACTTCTCAATCCACATGAAAGAAGAAAGGTGAGATGTGTAGAGGGTGACAACAAGTGGAAAAAGGAATGGTAAGAACAAAGGTAATGTTTTTATTGTTTATAACCATATCTAACTTGTTTTTGTCAAGTTAGTGTGCACTATGCATGTGGTTTTGGAGTCAAAAGTGGTATTTTGTGTTTCACTTCACACTCTTGCTCAAAGACTATTTCTAATGCTTTCATAGTGCATTACTAACTTGGTTACACATGTTTGGATATGGCTTATATTTTTACCATGCCTTTAAATATGTTTTTATGAAATATATGTGCCTTTTAACAGCAGCTCTGTCGGTCGAGTTTGTCCTGTTTGAAACTTGACTGATAGGCACCAATGGGTGTTGCCAGTAGCTGTCATCGGTCGAGTTTTCAATACACAGAACTCGACCGATAACAATGTGCATAGAATACACAGTTGGCTTATTGAATGAGAATTTCCCTCTCAACTAGATTTTCTCAACCAATAGCCTTATTATTTGGCACTCCTTTGGTACCTTTATATATGCATATTGCCATGTTCTAAATTTCCTACCTTGCTTACAACTCTATCTCTCTAATTTCTCTAAATTGGTATATCTATATCTTGCAATTACTTGCTTTGAGTTGCTTTGCAGACTTTGATGATGATCTCTTTGGATCTCTTAGTTGTGTTTTAAACTGCTTCCATTGTTCTCTAACTTGCTACATATATCTAGGTGTATATCTTGTTTTGATACAACCTTGAGGTTCTTAGTGGTGATCATCTTTTGGTAATGATGCATGCTTGTTAGTGAGTTATATCCTTTCATGCTTCTAAAATTGCATATCTCTTTGTTTGGATATACATCTATTCATCGCTTGCTTTATCTTGTGTACCTTTTGGTATCTCTTGCTATGATCTAGATCCTACTAGTAGTCCTAATTTGTGATAACATCTACTAGTAGTTCACATATATGTAATTCTAACCTTGTTTATAATTGGCATCTTTGCTCATCTAGTGGTATTTCACTATATGCTATGCTTGTATCTTGTCTCATACATACTCAAGCTTGTTCCTTGAATTGCATATCTACTATCTTGAGTTGCTTGCATAACATTGTGGTGCAGGGTACTTAGATCTACATTATATGTAGAAATTGGGGTATTTTTGGATTTTATGCAGATTTTTCTCCAGTTTAAGTATTTGCTGCAAGAGTAGTGTTTTTTATGCAGAAACGACCTTCTGAGAAAGACTCATCTCCTTGCCATGAGCCCTGATACTTTTTGGGCAAATTCTATCATCTTGAGGGTCAAAATTGCATTTTATTGTTTTTCTATAGCACTTCATCTTGCATTTTGGGTTGTTCAAGTGCATGCTTTAACTTGCTTTTCTTTCTATGCTTGGACAAGCCCCTATATGTGCTCTTCTACTCTCCCTATATAACTTTATGCTATCTCCTTTAACAAGTGGTGTTTCTTATTTCTTCATACCCCCATTTTTTGAAATGACAAAGGGGGAGAAAGGTATGTTTTCTTTTGACAAAACAGGGAGAAGGCATGTCTTACACGAAGAGGAGAAGTATGTCCATGTAAGGGGGAGAAGGTAAAGTTGAGAAGACATATATGTGTAGAACATATATAAGTAGAAAACATAGTATTCTATAAATGTTATGAAAGCTAACCATGCAGGAGAAATAGCATCAATTGAAGGGGAGTATGTGAACTCCACTAGCATCAATTGAGGGGGAGCATATGAGCTCAATCCTATTGAAACCCCTAGGTTTCTCCAAAGGTATGATTTTTCTTAAAAGCTTTCAATACATTTTTGGAATGGTTTGTCATCTTCAAAAAGGGGGAGAATGTTGACTCAAGGTCAATTAGGTCAATGTTGATTCACATCTAAATTGACTAAACCCATGTTTTAATAATGACTAACCATTCCACATATTTATGTCTAATGTCTCTACTTGAGCGATTTCAGATTAGGTATAGACACACTCCAAATGCCCTAACTTGCGCATCTCAACTTTGAGAAAAGACAAGTCAAAGTCAATACAAGTGCACATTTTTGTAATATGATGTAAATCTATTAGAATCATGTTGTAAATCACTTATAATGATTGTATGACTTGTAACTAAGCTTAGAAAAAAATAGGAGCACTTAGATCAAATGTTAAAGCACTCAAAAGCCATTTTCTAAAATTCAAATCAGGTTGTTCATCGGTCGAGTTATGTGAGTTGCAAACTCGACCGATCGTGACTGGATCTTGAAAATGACTTTTGATCGGTCGAGTTTACACTTCACAGAACTCGACCGATGGAGTACCTGACCAATTCAATTTTCATTGGTCGGTCGAGTTTCCCCTGGACAAACTCGACCGATGGTCTGAATATCGGCTTTGTCTTTTACTCTATCGGTCGAGCTACCCTTATAGAAACTCGATCGATTACACTATACGGAAAAGTGTAGAAAAGTGCTTCTAGCCATTGTGGAGTTGCAACAAGTGAAAATATATCAGTTGCAAGCCACAAAATGGCTAGTTTTCATTCTCAAGTGTTCCCAAAGGCTAAGAGACATCTCCAACTATAAAAAGGACCCCTTGGGCTTCATTCCAAGGTTGAGCATTCAATGCAAAACTCTATGTGAGGTTCCTATTCTATTGTTGAGTGCTTCCTACAGCCTCCTCTCTCTCTCTCTAAGCTTAATCACTTGCGACATTCGTTAGAGTGGGTAGGAAATCTGTAAGAGAGCTAGTCCTACATGTATATCTTGTAAGGCTCTCACTTCCACCACCTCCCTATCTCTCATTTCAATCATAAAGATGAAGGTTCTCTCTCTTAGCTAAGAGAGGTGAAAAAGAACAAGGGAAGGTGTCCCTTGGTGAAGATCAAGGCTAAAGACTTGGAGCAAGAGTGGGTAAGCCCTTGGTGAAGGCAGAAGACTCCTTGCTCAAGTGGGTAAGTCCTTGGTGGAAGCTTCTCTGAGCGAAGGTGAAGTCAAAGGCAGAAGATCCAAGAAGACTGGGCAATTCCTTGAAGGCTGAAGACTTGTGCAAGAGTAGGTAAGTCCTTGGAAGAAGGTGGAAGACTCTTGCAAAGTGGGTAAGTCCTTGGTAAGGTTGAAGACTCTTTGAATTGGATAGGTAAGTCCTTTGGTGGTCATGTATTGTATCTCTTATAATGAATATAATGAAGATGCAAGGTTAAGAAATCTAGAGGTTGACCTCTCTAGGTAGTGGACTGATTCACTTCTAGTTTGAAGTGTGGAACCACTCTAAATAGCTTGTCAATTGGTGTATGTTCAATCTCTCTCATCCTTGCTATGCATTTTTTAGTTGCACACAAATTTCCTATTTAGCAACCTTATCTTGTGATATATCTTGGAGGTCTAATGAATTTTGTTTAAGTGCATTCAGCTCTATTCACCCCCCCTCTAGAGCATCTAATCACCCATCTAGGATCCAACAATTAGTATCGGAGCGAACTTCTCCAAGCATACTTAAACAAGTAGTAGAAGATGGGTGACTACCAAGGTGGGAGATACTTGATCAGTCTACCAATCTTTCATGGGAGCAATTTCCTCTATTGGAGAAGAAGGCTTCAATTCTACATCCAAGGATCAAGTTTTGAGATGTGGCAAATGGTGAACAACCCATACAAGCTACCAAAGACAAAGATTGAAGAATGGGATGATGCTACTTTGAAGAAAATGACCTTGAATGCTAGAGCCATGCACATCTTCTATGCCTCTATGACCTCCACTGAGTTCAATCGGATTTCTTCTTGTGAGACGGCCTATGAGGTATGGAGAAAGCTATGCATCACCTATGAGGGGATAGATCAAGTGAAGGAAAGTAAAGTCTACATGCTCAAAGGGCTGCTTGAGAACTTTAAGATGGGAAAGGAGGAGAGTATAGCCAACACGTACTCAAGGCTCAACACCATTGTGAATGGTCTTGCTATTCTAGGACATCCTATCAATAGAGGAGAGATCAACTCTAAGATACTTAGAAATATCTCCAAGAGGTGGGAACCCAAGGTGACTTCCATTGAAAAAACAAGGTCTCTTAAGGATGTCCCTATTGAAGTGCTCATTGGAAATCTATAAGCACATGAAGCTACACTTGACAAGAGGGAGGAAGTATAAAGACAAGAAGAGAAAGAACTCAAGAGAATGAAGAAGGCTGAAATCAAAGCTCAAATCAAGGCTATTGTTGGTCAAGCTTCTCCATCCTCTCAAGTTGAAGAAAATGCCATGTACTCCAAGGGTAAACTCTACAAAAGCAAGTCCTCCTCCATCCGGTGCCTCAAGTGTGGAAAGAAAGGTCACTTCAAGATTGTGGCACACCGTTCGAACAAAACATCATTAACTAAGCGAAATCGATCATTAGAAACAGATTACTAAAAATCACTAAAAAATAAAACCTTTTTCAAAGAGATCCAATTCCAGAAAACTCTTAACAACAAGAACCAAATTATTACATGCACATTCTGGTCCACAAGTACATACCATGTACCATCTCTTCTCGAGAATTACATACATCAATTGTTCTCTTAAATCTACACATGAGCAATACACAACCTCGAGGCATTCAAGCCATAATCTCAGATTGATTATGAAAACACTAATTACTGAATCCAAAGACCTGAGAGTACAGAGATGACACATAGGACTCTTATCTACAAGACTCTACAGTCAGTATCTCCACCTGAGATGTTACTGTTGTCCTTGATGTTGTTGTCCTTCCCCTGTAGTATGGTTCTTACCTCCTCGTCCACCTAAAAATGTTGGATCCCATGGGGTGAGACAATTGAAAATTGTCCCATCGAGAGATATAACTCTCCGCCAGAAACATTATTATTGCAGTTTAATAGAATAAAACTGATCAGAGGATAAGCAGTTTAGAACATTCTCATATCTTAAAGAATTGCAACTATCTTTGATAGAGCAGTAATTCATTTATTCACTTTATAAGGAATATGAAGAATATGTATATCACTTATTCATCTTACTATATCAACATTTCAAACGTATCCTGAGATACTCATTATCATGGTATGTCATCCATGAATCATTCTCATTTCTGTCTGTTGACCTTAGCCAATCTATTAGCCAGATATTGAATTGTTCCAGTCATGTGAGTATACATCATCATGTTCTGTCCATGCACCGGACTATGCCAATTCTATGCAAACATTCCAGGAATTGGATTATTACCAATCATGTGCAACCATTCCAGGCATTGGATTATTACCAATCCTGTGCAACCATTCCAGGCATTAGATTATTATCAATCATGTGCAACCATTCCAGGCATTGGATTATTACCAATCATGTGCAACCATTCCAGGAATTAGATTATTACCAATCCTGTGATATTATTCTAGGTATTGGGTTATGACCAATCATGTGACATTATTCCAGGTATTGGGTTATTACCAATCTTGTGCAATTATTCTAGGTATTGGGTTATGACCAATCCTATGACATTATTCCAGGTATTGGGTTATGACCAATCCTGTGACATTATTCCAGGTATTGGGTTATTACCAATCCTGTGCAATTATTCCAGGTATTGGGTTATGACCAATCTTGTGACATTATTCTAGGTATTGGGTTATTACCAATCTTGTACAATTATTCCAGGTATTGGTTTATGACCAATCCTGTGACATTATTCCAGGTATTGGGTTATTACCAATCATGTGCAATTATTCCAGGTATTGGGTTATGACCAATCCTGTGACATTATCACTTAATACCACATCACCTTTTCTAGGTATTAAACCTTGGCCAAGCCATCATACTGATTCACATCCTTTATGTAATTCAAGTATCCCTCTTACCTCCTTTAAGCTTATTTAAAACACTATAGCCCTTATTTGGCTATAATCATAAAGCATGCATGATTAAGATTTCATTATTATTATTGTATCCATTTATTAGTATTATTATGTTACTAAGTTTCCATTTCCTAGTTTATTTGAACATTATCATTTCTTTCATGACACTTTTATAAACATCTTGTTACCTCTCACTAGGAAACAACTATCCACATGGCTCACATGGCCCATTAAACATATTGTCACCTCTCACTAGGCAACAACCATCCACATGGCTCACAAGGCCCATTAAACATCTTGTCACCTCTCACTAGGCAACAACCATCCACATGGCTCACAAGGCCCATTAAACATCTTGTCACCTCTCACTAGGCAACAACTAGTAGGGTTAGAGTTTTCCCTTTATAGCCGTATAGGGGTTCAAGTTCATATTATGAGTTCAAACCCTAATTCATTGCTCCACACATGTAGGAGCATACATTAATATCACAAGTATTCAACCATACTTATTTATTCTCATCATTTATCATTAAATGATAATCAACACAAAGTATGAGTTTCTCTTTCATCTTTTCTAGGATATTGATTACATCATACTTTGTTATCTTGGATTAACCCTTTCTCAAGGTATGTTAGCCTACACTTATCAAAGTGCATTACATCTTAATGTAATAATTATCATGACACACTTCATGTGTTACTCATCCAAGTATATTGGATTTAGGGTACATCAATGTGTATCAACCTTGAGGTGCTTAATGTGATATCTATCACATCCTAATGTTTTACTTCCCTCATCACCTTGATCTTACTTGAGTTCATCAACTTATCTTGTATTAGGGTAATTCTTATCCTAATACTTTATGCACCAGATCATCACATACCATGTAATGTATTGATCATAAGTCACTCATTTGATTTATTCAACCATTATTGATATAAGATTATCCATTATCAGGAATAGGGTTTCCCTTCTTTATCAATTAGGGTTTTGCATAATCTCACTCTATGTTGGGGTTTCACATAACATCACCCTATATTAGGGTTTGGGTTTCCCAATTTATATCAATCGGGGTTACTCATCCCCTTACACAATTTAGGGCTAGGTTTTCAAATTAGGGTTTCATAATGCATAGCATCACCCTGGATTAGGGTTTCATATCACATTACCCTGTATCAGGGTTTCTCATTACATCCTTACCTTGAATTAAGGTTTCTTATAAAATTTCCCCTAAAATTAGGGTTTCATGTAGCTTTACCCAAAATTAGGTTTTTCATGAAGCATTCCCTTAAATTAGGGTTTTTCATTAAATACCCTGAATTAGGATTACACCATCATCCTAGATTAGGGTTTCACCTATCTTTACCTTAAATTAGGGTTAGAGCTCATCAATCTTCTCGATTAGGGTTTCATGATCTCATTATCATGGATCAAACCCTAATTACATATTTTATTCATGTTGAAAGTGTGGAGGATTAATCACTACATGATTATCACTCATGTATAAGTTCCTATCTCTCATCCTCTCTAGGAGGTTAATTACTTTAATCTTGATTATATTGAATCAACTTGAATGAAGAGTTGACATAGTGTATTAAGTCATTGTTTCCATAAGCATCAAAGGTTAACCACTCTAAAGGTATTAATCACCTAAGTACTTTAGAGGTACAACCACTGGATTTAACTTTGATATATGCCATTAACAATCAAGGGGTTAATTGGTACTTTCTTGGTTTGAATCAATTAGACCTTGAAATGGTCTTGAGGTATTAGACCTTCAAATAGTCTTGAAGTACCTTGACCTTCAAACGGTCTTGAAGACCGTTAGACCTTAAACGGTCTTGGTCCCAAAACTTTCAATCAGTCTTAAAACCGTTAGACCAACAAACGGTCTTAACCTCAAAGTCCCTAAATGGTTTGAGACCGTTTTCATAAAATATAATTAATCCCAAACGGTTTTGAAACTATTAGACCTCCAAACGATCAACTCCTTCAAATGGTCAAAGTATCTAAATGATTTTGAAGTTCAATTTACCCATTCGATCTTGAGATCCATTACCCATTCGGTTTTGAACTCAATTACCCATTCAATCTAGAAGTAAATTAACCATTCGGTCTTAAAACCGAATCCATTCATTCGGTCTTGAAACTGAATCATCCATTCAGTCTTGAAACTGAATCATCAACCATTGATTTGAAATCGAAATAATCTATTGGGTCTAGCGTTTGCAATCAATGGACCCTCCAACATTAAAACCATTGGAATTAGATCAAATTGAGACCATTGGATCATCATCCAACCACATCAAAATTTGACCTTCAAACGGTTTGAGCCTCTTGACCTCAAACAGTCTTGAGACCGTTTGGTGTCAAACGGTCTTGAGACCGTTTGATCACCAAAAAGCAAAACTGTTTGCGCATGTTCTACGATGAGGTGTGTGCTTAATATGACATTATAATCTTCAAGCTTTAATCCTTCAAAATATACTGCCATTCTTATGGTAATGTTATCAATTTGATCAAAGGAATTTCAAGAAGAACAAAATAATCAACAAGTGATGAAGAATTGAATGTAATAATAACATTTAAGGGTTCAAGTTATATAACCCGCCTTCAAAGTTGAATCCAAGATTCAAGCTTCAAGTCCTCAATGGTGAATGAAGCTCTCTCAACTATCCAAGGTCCGTTCTCAAGTCTTTGAGTGAAAGGATTGGCTAAAGTTGAAGATTGAATCAAGAAAAGAAGAAATCCAGCATTGAATTTCGATTTCCACCATGAAATTAAGGTTGAAGATGACTATGGAGCTTACCTACAGGTTGGGACACGTCCTCCTGTTGATCCTAAGCTCCCTTGTGCACGGACAAAGCAAGGAAAGAAAGAAGGTCGAAAAGAGTCTTTCATGTGGGTGAAAAATGGGATATATGTAAAGGAATTTCATGAGAGAGAAAGTGATAAATAATTCCTTCAATCTCCCAAAATTAGTGTCACATACTCCCCTAAATCCCTTGCATACGAAGCCATCTCCCCCACCTTGTAATTCCTCTTCATTATCTATGAATTAAAGAAAACAAATTAAGCACCTTAATCAATATAATAATAATATCCAAAAGTGAGTGGATATTACTTTTTCTTTGACTAATGTGAGTGGACTCTCCACTCACTTTAGATATTTTGTTGCCTTTGCAAGGCACAAGGACGTCCATACTTATAAAAATTCAACCATAACAGTTTTGGTTGAAGGGCACTTCCATTAATATATTTATTTTTGCATTAAATTGAATTAGGGTTTCAATTATGCTTAAATCTTGATTATTTTAATATCATGATTCTCTCTCCCCCAAAGAGATTCAAATGAGATGTCCCTCTAATTTTCTTGTCTCTAACTGATACCAATAAATATTATGGACTCTATAGAAGTGGAATTTTGCATATTGAACCCTAGGTTTTGGGTAAATTGCACATTACACCAAAACTAGGTTTTAATGCACAAACATTGCTTAATAAGCTCTTTCTTGGTGCTCAGGCTACCACAAGCCATCCCTATACATCATTTTCATTCTTATGATGCTTAAACACTTCAAGAACATTTTCTCTTGTAATATTTGCAAGTTAACCCCTCAACTTGGGTAATTTGCACTTTAGTCCAAAACAAGTAAAAGATTGTTTCAACATTATTCAAAAAGGACTAAAATTGAAACATAAGTTCCTCTTGAGCCTTAATTACTTTTCAAAAGATAAAGACAAGAATATAAATGACTTACTTAAGCAAAACTTCTAGGGATAAGTCTTAACCCAGGTTAGGGATATAACAAAGATAGATTGTCTACAAGGCAAAAAGATCCATCATCATAAGAAAAGAGAAGATAAGTGCCACTCAAGCTCAAGTGACTCCTCCAACTCAAGCTCTAGTGAAGATTCAAGTGAAGGATCAAGCTCAAGCTCTAGTGATGAAGGAGAATGCCATTTTGCACTTATATCATCAACAAGTAAGGATTCAAGTGAGGTAAATCTAAACTCTTTAGATAAAGAATCTTTGATTGCTATTATTCATGATAATTGTGCATCTCTTAAGTCTTATAAAAGGAAAAAGAAAAAAGCTTGCTAGAATTTTTGATAATATGCATGTAGAATCATATGACCTTGAACATACTAATTCTTGCTTGCTTGATGATAAAAATGATTGTCTTAGTCAAGTAGATTCTCTTAAACTTGAAAATTCTAGTTTGCTTGATAAGATTAAATTTCTAGAAGATCAACCTCTCATGCCTAATTCTAATGAGGAGCATACTTTAATTGTTGATTCTCTCATGTATGATATTGATGTTCTTAAATCTGAAAACAAGGACAAAGATTTTGTTTTGTAAGAATTAAAATCTGAAAATGGTGTTTATCTTTCTAAGATTTCTTTGCTTGAAACAGAAAATGCCTCCTTGCTTGCTAAAATCAATGTGCATGAATCTTGTTCTAGCTCTACTAGTAGAGAGAATGATGTATCTGCTCTTCATATTGATAGAGATTCTTATTTAACTAAATCTCTTTGCCTAGAAAATAATCTTTTGCATGCTAGAGATAATATCAATCATTTGTCTTCTACTATTACTTCTCTTATGCATGATAATGATAGCTTGAGATCTTCTCTGCAAAGATTCTTAGTTGGTAAGAAGAGCCTTAATGATATTCTACACCATACTACCAAACAAATTGGTAGACATGGTTTGGGGTATGATGGTAGTCAAAGGAACAACAAAGGTAACGGACCTCCAATATTCCATGGAGAATCCTCTAGTTCTAAGACTATGGGAACATGCAACTATTGTAATGAAATTGGTCATTATTCTACTTGTTGTCCTTTTAGGAAAGCACCCAAGAGCAATAGGACTTGGGTTGCTAAACTAACCCCTCCGGACCCAAAAAAACATGATTGGGGACCATTTCATCTTTCTTCTTGTAGGTACTTGCAAATGGATTGACTTGAGCTATTGAATTGTAAATTGACTTCTCAATCCACATGAAAGAAGAAAGGTGAGATGTGTAGAGGGTGACAACAAGTGGGAAAAGGAATGGTAAGAACAAAGGTAATGTTTTTCTTGCTTATAACCATATCTAACTTGTTTTTGTCAAGTTAGTGTGCACTATGCATGTGGTTTTTGAGTCAAAAGTGGTATTTTGTGTTTCTCTTCACACTCTTGCTCAAAGACTATTTCTAATGCTTTCATAGTGCATTACTAACTTGCTTACACATATTTGGATATGGCTTATATTTTTAGCATGCCTTTAAATATGTTTTATGAAATATATGTGCCTTTTGACAGTAGCTATGTCGGTAGAGTTTGTCCTGTTTGAAACTCGACCGATAGGCACCAATGGGTGTTGCCAGCAGCTATCATAGGTCGAGTTGTCAATATACATAACTTGACCGATAACACTGTGCACTTAATACACAGTTGGCTTATTGAATGAGAATTTCCCTCTCAATTAGATTTTCCCAACCAATAGCCTTATTCTTTGGCACTCCTTTGTTACCTTTATATATGCATATTTCCATGTTCTAAATTGCCTATCTTGCTTACAACTCTATCTCTCTAATTGCTCTAAATTGCTATATCTATATCTTGCAATTACTTGTTTTGAGTTGCTTTGAAGGCTTTGATGATGATCTCTTTCGATCTCTTGGTTGTGTCTTAAATTACTTCCGTTGTTCTCTAACTTGCTACATCTATCTAGGTGTATATCTTGTTTTGATACAACCTTGAGGTTCTTAGTGGTGATCATCTTTTGGTAATGATGAATGCTTGTTAGTGAGTTATATCCTTCCATGCTTCTAAAATTGCATATCTCTTTGTTTGAATATAAATTTATTCATAGCTTGCTTTATCTTGTGTACCTTTTGGTATCTCTTGCTATGATCTAGATCCTACTAGTAGTCCTAACTTGTGACAACATCTACTAGTAAATCACATACATGTAGTTTTAACCTTGTTTATATTTGGCATCTTTGCTCATCTAGTGGTATTTCACTATATGCTATGCTTGTATCTTATCTCATACATACTCAGGTTTGTTCCTTGAATTGCATATCTACTATCTTGAGTTGCTTGCATAACATTGTGATGTAGGGTACTTAGATCTACATTATATGTAGAAATTGGGGTATTTTTGGATTTTATGCAGATTTTTCTCCAATTTCAGTTTTTACTACAAGAGTAGTGTTTTTTATGCAGAAATAACCTTCTGAGAAAGACTCATGCTTTTGCATGAGCCCTTATACTTTTTGGGCAAATTCTGTCATCTTGAGGGTCAAAATTGCATTTTATTGTTTTTTTGCAGCACTTCATCTTGAATTTTGGGTTGTTCAAGTGCATGCTTTAACTTGATTTTCTTTCTATGCTTGGACAATCCCCTATATGTGATCTTTTACTCTCCCTATATAACTTTTTGTTATCTCCTTTAACAAGTAGTGTTTCTTATTTCTTCATACCTCCACTTTTTGAAATGACAAAGGGGGAGATAGGTATGTCTTCTTTTGACAAAACAGGGAGAAGGCATGTCTTACATGAAGAGGAGAAGTATGTCCATGTAAGGGGGAGAAGGTAAAGTGGAGAAGACATATATGTGTAGAACATATATGAGTAGAAGACATAGTATTCTATAAATGTTATGAAAGTTGACAATGCAGGAGAAATAGCATCAATTGAAGGGGAGTATGAGAACTCCACTAGCATTAATTGAGGGGGAGCATATGAGCTCAATCCTATTGAAACCCCTAGATTTCTCCGAAGGTGTGATTTTACTTAAAAGCTTTCAATACATTTATGGAATGGTTTGTCATCTTCAAAAAGGGGGAGAATGTTGACCCAAGGTCAATTAGGTCAATGTTGACTCACGTCTAAATTGACTAAACCCGTGTTTTGATGAAGACTAAACATTCCACATATTTGTGTCTAATGTCTCTACTTGAGCGATTTCAGATTAGGTATAGACACACTCCAAATGCCCTAACTTGCGCATCTCAACTTGGAGAAAAGACAAGTCAAAGTCAATTCAAGTGCACGTTTTTGTAATATGATGTAAATCCATTAGAATCATGTTGTAAATCACTTGTAATGATTGTATGACTTGTAATTAAGCTTAGAAAAAATTAGGAGCACTTAGATCGAATGTTTAAGCACTCAAAAGCCATTTTCCAAAATTCACATCAGGCTGTTCATCGATCGAGTTCTGTGAGTTGCAAACTCGACCGATCTTGATTGGATCTTGAAAATGACTTTTGATCGGTCGAGTTTACACTTCACAGAACTCGACCGATGGAGTACCTGACCAATTCGATTTTCATTTGTCGGTCGAGTATCCCCAGGACAAACTCGACCGATGGTCTGAATATCAGCTTTGTCTTTTACTCTATCGGTCGAGTTACCCTTATAGAAACTCGACCGATTGCACTGTACGGAAAACTGCAGAAAAGTGCTTCTAGCTGTTGTGGAGTTGCAACAAGTGAAAATATAGCTGTTGCAAGCTACAAAATGGCTAGTTTTCGTTCTCAAGTGTTCCCAAAGTCTAAGAGGCATCCCCAGCTATAAATAGGACCCCTTGGGCTTCATTCCAAGGTTGAGCATTCAATGCAAAACTCTATGTGAGGTTCCTATTCTATAGTTGAGTGCTTCCTATAGCCTCCTCTCTCTCTAAGCTTAATCACTTGCTACATTCATTAGAGTGAGTAGGAAATCTGTAGAGAGCTAGTCCTACATGTATATCTTGTGAGGCTCTCACTTCCACCACCTCCCTATCTCTCATTTCAATCATGAAGATGAAGGTTCTCTCTCTTGGCTAAGAGAGGTGAAGAAGAACAAGGGAAGGCATCCCTTGGTGAAGATTAAGGTTGAAGACTTGGAGCAAGAGTGGGTAAGCCCTTGGTGAAGGCAGAAGACTCCTTGCTCAAGTGGATAAGTCCTTGGTGGAAGCTTCTCCAAGTGAAGGTGAAGTCAAAGGTGGAAGATCCAAGAAGAGTGGGTAATTCTTTGAAGGCTGAAGACTTGTGCAAGAGTAGGTAAGTCCTTAAAAGAAGGCGGAAGACTCTTGCAAAGTGGGTAAGTCCTTGGTAAGGTTGATGACTCTTTGTATTGGATAGGTAATTCATTTGGTAGTCATGTATTGTATCTCTTATAATGAATATAATGAAGATGCAAGGTTAAGAAATCCTATAGGTTGACCTCTCTAGGTAGTGGACTGACTCACTTCTAGTTTGAAGTGTGGAACCACTCTAAATAGCTTGTCAATTGGTGTATGTTCAATCTCTCTCATCCTTGTTATGCATGTTTTAGTGGCACAGAGATTTCCTATTTAGCAACCTTATATTGTGATATATCTTGAAGGTCTAATGAATTTTGTTTGTGTGCATTCAGCTCTATTCACCCCCACCCCTCTAGAGCATCTAATCACCCATCTAGGATCCAACACATCTGAATATGTGCCATCTAAAGAAGAAGCAAAGAAAAAAGGGAAGCAGAAGGCATCAGGATGAGCTCTGGATGCCACATCAGCCAAGAAGAAGAGGGTAGTTGTAACGTCTAAGCCACCGACTAGGAGGATAGTGTCAACAAGCATGCTAGCAAACACAACAACCAACGAGGTATCAAAATCAACTGATGAAGGCAAGAAGCAACAAAAAGCCACATTCCAACCTCGAGACCAAGAACACCATGCCAAATATGAGATGTTCTTGAGGAAAAAAACATTCAAGCTGACACAATACATAGATAGACAAAACTTCAAAGAGTTGGGGATCCATGATTGCATTGTGGAGTTCCTAAGTGGCGAACTTGTACGTCTTATTCACTGTAGTCCAACATTATTACACATGCCTCACCTTTGAGTTCATGCCTATTCTTATAAAGGTTCTTGTCAAAGACAGAGAAAGATGAGGCAAGAGGGGGTACAAAGTGCAAGTACAAATGGGATAAAAGGATATTTAGTGCAACACAAGAGCAAGAGAGAGCTAGTATGGCAGTAAGATACGACAAATATGCAATTAGATTCAATAGCTAGAAGAACTGGCAGAGGTTGACAAGCGAGTCCAAACACGGGCCAGGCATCTCCAAGGTGGCCCAGATGCCCTCCTATTCCATTAGAGTGATCTAGAAATCATTGCTAACATAGTGTTTTCACAGTCTAAAACAAGAAACATATCAAGCAGAGACCTCTCCCTAACCTGGACCATGTTCGAGAAGTGACCTATCAACATCTTAAGACTGCTTATTGACAAACTATCTACAACCATAGGCCCATATGGGACAAACGACTTCTACATGGGAGGACAAATAGCTCTTATTACATCTTACTTCATTGACCTAGAAGAGTTAAGACTGCATGAGGTGACTGAAGGAAATAGTCGGATTGACATCAAGTACCTCATCATGGTTGGGGAAAAAAAAGGAAATAGCTTTTATAAGCAAGCTAAGTCAGGAATCCTTCTTTCCCTCCCTAAAATGAGATACTATGATGCTCACAAACTGAGGCCAACCAATGAATATGTAGACAAAATGTTATCTAATACAATTAGAAGAGCTACAGACCCACCCTTGTCTGCCATCAGCTTAAAAGGAGAAGAACAAGAGCAAGAAATAGAACCAATAAGACTAGAAAAGAGGGAGAAATTACCTATCAAAACTCACAAAATAGTCCCTGAAGCAGCAACATCAGCGCTTGAACTGACCCAGTCACAAACAAACGAGGAAGGGGTCGACATCTCCACCGCCTGACCACCTTCACCAATGGATGCAGGAGTGACATGATTACCTGCCACAAGGTTGGATGAACAACAATGGACCCCTGAAGATGCCCAAGCGAAGGTACCATCATCCATAGACGAGGGAGGTGTGAAACAACTGAAGGAACCATAGCAACCAGTCCAACATGAATATCAAGTCAAGAAAGCAAAACCACCGTCGATGACTGAGGCACTAACTACAACAATGAGAACCCCACATAACGTAAGTGTATAACCTAAAATAGTCAGATTCAATGATTGATGTCATCTAATACTGTAAATGTAAGGAGTAGGACCCGATAAGGGATCCACTCCTTGATATTGAGGAACAAAACCCATTCCCATCCAAACACACCAAGAAGTATGAAGGAAGGCATGTATTCTCATTTCTCATAAGTATGACATGTAAAGGATTTTGAGTATAAAGTAATGGAAATTAAACTATTATGTCATTATTCTCCTCACACATATGGGGGGAATACAAAAAGGAAGATACAAGTCCAATTAACTATGAGGACCATTTGCATAGGGAAACCATGCCATTGGAAATTGTCTTAAAATTCTATGGATGTGGAGTTGATCCTCCTGGTTCTCCTCTCCTAGAGCACTTTGCACCTGGGAGGTTTAGGAACAACACCCAATATGGGAGATTAGAGAATATTATCAGTACACTTTGGTATGTGCTATAAAATCTAACATTAAGTAGGAATGAATAAGGTTAAATATAATAGTTATTCCTATTCAAAGGAAGGAATAACAATAGGTGATAAGTCATAAAAAGAATTTATAACTTCAAGAGTAATGAGTCTTTGACAAATCATACCAAGAATTCTAGCCTTAAATAGTGACAATTGTCAAGAGCATATATTAAGTTCATATGCATATATAACATGAGCAATCTACCTAAATGTAGAACTGGGACATTTCCACATTTGATCCTAGGAAGAAGGTGAGAGAACCACCAATCCTCTATTTAATGCATATAAAATAGTTGAGAGCACCTAGGGCTAGATGAGAGCAACATCACCCATATACCATATGTTTTACAATGGGATCCAACCCCAATATTGTACTACTACACTATAAATAACTAGTTAGTTAAATCTAACATGCTTAACAAACTAGAAAGGCAATATATTGATGATAATTCCATATAGTGACCAAAGTGACAATCAAGTTAAATATGAAAGACTTGAAATGCCAATGTAAGAAAATGTAGAAATCAAGAAATAAGATTTATCTGAGAAAATTCAGGAAGTAAAAGCTCAATATTAAGGCATCAGCCTCATCAAGGGAGATATAGGTTTATATTCCCAAGATAATTTCCCAATTACATAGGATTTGATCAACATAACTTAGTTGATTAACCTATTTATCGATAAAAAGACCAACACCTAATTCTAGGATTCAACAAACATGTAACGGTAGTTTGGAAAAGTTCTAGTGTCAATTATAACCAATCTCAATCAAATAATAAAACTCCAAATTTGATATTCACAAGCAAACACATCCGACCTCAAAACCTATACCAAACACTGGATTGAAATTAGTTATTACATAACATATTATACTTTTATTTTCTAAGTACATATAACTACTAGTTTTTAGAATCATTGTTATCTAATTTATTATGTTATATGGGCCTAATTATCTTGGCCCATTGGGTTAAGTTCTACTTCCTTGTACTTGCCTCCTTCTCTACATGTAGGAGGATGGTTTGTTGTCTACCAATTAGAAAATATCTCATTAGAATCCATCTTATTTTCCATGTGGTAGCGTAGCATTGATCCTAATCATAGAGGAAAAGGATACTCCTCTTCCTATAGGCGGCCACTGTCTCTACTTGGCTTGGTCACTCACTAGGCATCATCTCAGTTTCTAGGGTCATCTTCTCTCTTCTTCTTTCATAAAAATTCAAAATTTTAGCCTATCTACCGTTGATCTCCATATTGGCCATCAGCTACGATTATTTGTCTTCCCCAAGTCTCATCTAGTCGTCACTTTACCAAGTAATCATCTATGCTATCACCAACTACCATATAGACACACCCTTTACTGTTTAAGCCACCATACACGTTGAGCTGCTTATAACATCTAGACATTGAGTCGTGGTCACACAGCAAGAAGGCTTCCTTATCACCCAAAAATGCATATCATTTTCAATTTTGGATAGTGTCTTCTCCTCCAGGAGAAAGTTGCCTGGTGGATGCTAGCTCATCTTCTGCTATTGCCTATTTTATCACATCTAGAACTTTGTCGCTAATAATATCGACTCCAGTAATGTTATTGCCTCCTCTATATTTTATATTTTTGCATTCATGTAGCTCCCTTTAGATCCAGACATCATTAGTAACCAACGTGATCTACATATTTCTTACAAGTGAGGACTCAATTTCTTTGATAAGATGGAGCATATCGCTTGATGCCACCTTCACTCATCTTAGTACATGCTTATCAAGACATAAAACATTTTGCAACAATGATCATGCAGGTTGTTTCCACATCATGGAGAGTGACACGCAATTGGCTCAAGAACATCTGTAGTGTTAATTATCATTTGCTAATGTTGATGAATCTCCAGTTCAACATTATCCTCACCATGGTAAAATTGTGAGATCATCTCCCCTCCACACTTAACTTCCTTCAACCTTTGTTTTTTCCCTCATACACAATATACACACTGCTAATCAGATCTATTTTGTGACCTAATACCTAATGTGGGGCCTATGGATCAGACAAATATCCTTTTTAGGTCACAAAACGATCCATTTAATTTCCTATCCAGGTCTATAGAATCAAGACATGTACCAAATTGAATCAATTTATAAGCTATATCTACGCCATATATAAAAAAGACACTATGTGAGTTTGTAAAGAACCAAAAAAAGGGGGCACATGATAATTTATCTTCCTCTCCTTTGATAATTTCATTCCCCCTACCACCCTCATGTGTGCATACCTTTCCACTTATAGGAGGATTCTTTTCTACAATAACTACTCTCTCATTTTGTATTTGGTGTGTGGGTGTGATATAGAAGAGAGAAAGAGTACGAAAAGGGAGAGAGACATGTATGAAGAGGGATTATGAGGAAAAATAGAATGAGGGACAATATCTATTAGTACAGGATAATTAAATCTCCATGGAGCTTCTTGTTCTTTTGAACATCCATCTTCCAATGTCTTTGTGGTATTTTATTCCCACTAAGCATCTTTCTTCTGGTGTATCATCATTGTATCTTTTTCCCAGTGATTGTTGGATAAATTGGATATTATGATAAATCCCTTTGTTTCGATGATGACAAACATTTCATTCTTATTAATCTAACGAGCTACTTAAGTGTGCAGGAACAAGGTGATGACAAAGTTCTAGGGAATCCATACGCTTGAATGTTTGTAAATGTCATGCAATGTAATCATTTGTAAACTTGTACAAATATATAATGTACAAGTACTTAGACTTCATGTAAATCAAGCGTTAGATCTCCCTAGCTAAACACCACACTTAGTTAGGTCATCTCCTTCCAATAGGATCACATAATGCACACTCATGCACACACTTAGTATCTAAATTGAAAGATTGAAAACAGAGTCAATCTCGGTCGACCACACTCCTCGACCGAGACACTCTCGGTCGACAAACTTCTCGACCGAGATTGACCAAAAGTAGCCGTTAGACACAGCAGTTGACAGTTGCAAATAAACGTTAATCCAGAGAGCCTGTCGGTCGACAAAACTTCGACCGAGTAGGTATCTCGGTCGACAAATTGTCGACCGAGATGGTCTCTGACAGCAACTGCAGATTAAAGCAACTAGCCGTTGCAAAAGCACCTAACTTATACCTAACGGCTAGTTAAGCACTTAGAAACCCCTAGAAGTTGTCTAGAACGTCCTTAAGCATACATAGGCCATTCCTATAAATAGGACATGCCTTAGGACACCAAAAGATACCCAAGCTATACTTGTGCTATACTTGAGCTTGAATACTCACTTGCAATCTGTTTTAGAGCAATAGAGCAATTCCTACACTTGCCATTCATTCCTATTGCTCCCATTTCGTGTCCTATAGGCTAGTATCTCCTATCCACTACAATCACATTGTCATACACATTGGTTAGGAGATATAAACGCTTGATATAGGAAAATCAAGCCTTGTGCCTACAACGGTATTGTAATTTCTATTTTCCTTCTTGTTCCTTTGTATCTTTTGTACTCTCCTTGCTACTCCTAGGGTTGGAGGCTGCGGATTGGAGAGGGTTGACTTCTCAGGTGGAGAAGGGGACTTCAAGCTACTTCAAGAAGGCTATCGCACGGGAAGCTACTTCAGAAGGCTGGTGCAACGGGAGTTGGTGCATCTACTTCAAGGGAAGGCTGCTTCAAGGTTGGGCGATTACTTCTGGGTGAAGGCTGCTTGAAGGGTTTGGGAAAAGAAATTGTATTTTATGTAAAGTCCTTGCGAGGTAATAAAATAAATTTCTTTTCAAATCCCGGTTGGGTAAGCAACCGGGTAGTGGACTGACGGCTATAGTATTTGCTATAGTTGGAACCACTCTAAACCCTGTGTCTCCTTGTCCAATATTTATGTGATTGGTTGTTTGAGTTAAATTAAGTTAAAATCTTTATAAAACTCTATTCACCCCCCCCTCTAGTAGTTTTCAATTGGTATCAGAGCAAGGCTTCAAGGAACCCTAACAAGGTCTTGAAGAAATGGGGGATGGAGTGCTCAACAACCTCAACATTGAAGGAACACTTGTTGCTAGGCCTCCGGCGTTCGATGGAACAAACTACCAATATTGGAAGAGAAGGATGCAGTTCTATTTCCAAGGCATCAACTGGGATCTATGGAGGATAGTGTCTACTCCATATGTGCTTCCTCAAAATGACTTTGCGGAATGGGATGCAAACACGGTAAAACAGGCCCAAATGAATGCAAAAGCTGTAAGCATTTTATATTGTTCTATTTCAGTAGGAGAATTTAATAGAATATCTAATTGTGATACAGCTTATGATATTTGGCATAGACTATCTATAACTTATGAGGGTACAGCCCAAGTCAGGAATTCCAAAGTTAGCATGCTTAAAACAAAATTTGAACATTTTCGTATGGATCCTAATGAGTCTATTAGTGAAATGTTTTCAAAATTCTCTACTATTGTTAATGGTTTAAGTGCCCTAGGAAAACCTGTTCCTGAGGAAGACCAGGTATCAAAAATTCTTCGATCACTTCCTCCGAAATACAAGCCAAAGGTGACAGCCATTGCAGAAGCAAATGACCTCACTCGACTCAAAATGGAGCAACTCATTGGCAATTTAGAAGCTCATGAGGCAGATCTAGAAGAGGAAGAAAGAAGAGAACAAGAACGTCAACATGGGAAAAGGAAGGACATTGCATTCAAAGCTTCAACTAGAGACAATCATGACACAAGTGAAGATGATAGTGAAGAAGAAACTCTCGTTGTAAATGGTAAGCAATATAAAAGTTTTAAGACTAACAAAACTTCTAGTGTTTCTTCTTCCAGGTGCTTCGAATGTGGTAAGAAATGACATATGAAAAGTGATTGTCCAACACTCAAGAAAGGGAAGAAATCATCTCACAAAAAGAAAGAAAAAGCATATCGAGCTGCATGGGATGATTCAAGTGATGATAGCAATGATGAAGAAGTAGAATGCCTCATTGCTACAACAAATGAAGACGAAGAAGAGGTAAGTCTTTATGATCTACCAAAAGAAGATATAATTGCTAGTCTTCAAGATACTCATCAGAAATATATTGAGTGCAAGAAGAAACTTAAGAAAGCAAATAAAGATTTAAATACTAAACTTCTTGCTCTTGTATCCGAAAATGAAAATCTCAAAAAGAAAAATGAAGATTATGTTCTTAAGTTAAAATCGGTAGAAGCTAATTGTAATCTTCTTTCCTTAGAAAAGTCAAATTTGCAAACTCAAGTGAATGATCTTCAGAAACAACCTATTCTATGTTCACATTTAGATTATGATGAGGTTGTCAAAGAAAGAAACTTTCTAGTATTCAATTTAGATCAGGCAAAGAAAGATATTGCTAAGTTACAAAGAAATGTAAATGAGTTAAGAGGAAATGACATACTTGAAAATATTCTGAAAATTTCCTCTAGTTATAATGGAAGAAGAGGATTAGGATACGATCCAAGGAGAATAAAACCCAAAAGAGTCCAAGCATCCAAGACTAAGATTATGTTTGTACCTAGGAACACAACTCCTAGAAATGAAGTTGACTCCATCAGCTGTCATTATTGCATACGTCTTGGACACTATTCATTTTCATGCCCATTTAAGAAAAAGAAAGATGAGTTAGCTTGGATTCCTAAAACTTAGTAGCTTAAAAATAAATAGTTGAGATTTGACCTAAACTGATTCTTGATATCATAATGTCTTATCTCAACACAATTGAGCTCTACTTTGTATATTTCTTTTTGCTTGAAAACAATTTCTGAACACTTTTCAGAAACTTGGTCGGTCGAGGTATTGTCGACCGAGTGAACCTCGGTCGAGAAGCTGTCGACCGAGCATGTCACTGTTTTTCAGAATGTTGTAAAATTGCTGCATTCTTGTGAAATTAATTAAAATTGTTGTCTAATTATGGTTAATGACTGTACAATAAAGCATAAGATATGGAAATTATCTTTGAGAAATTATGTGAAATTAATTTGGTCAAAGAAAACTAAAATTATGCTTAGTTTTAAAGAAAATTTCTGTTTTTACATGCTTTTATTGTTCTATCATTACATAAGCAAGCAAAAGGATTTATTGATGTTTTATATCTTAGAAATGCTTGGAAAGAATAAAATGTTTTCAATTGAAACCTTTAAAAGACTTGAAATATTCATTATGCTTTCATGCTTAGTATCACTTAATATGCTTCAAATTGATATTTATAGCTATCTGCAGAAATTATACTTCACATATGAATGTTTATCTTGGAAATCTGCAGAATTTGCCTCTTGGTTAAAATTAAAATTGACCAAGGGGCACCATGGTCGTAGTCAAGGGCGACCTAAAATAAGCTTTGACAAAATGCTTATTTGGATATTATTCTATTGTACTAGATCTTAGTATACTTTTGATGAAGGTCAAAATCAAAATTTAAAATCATGTGTGACCTTAAAAGCCTTAAAATTGCTTAAATTGTAAGATTAAGGGGGAGCTTATAAAATCAAATTTGTTTATTTGATTAAGAAGTTTACATAAACATTTTGGAGTTTGCTATGACCTTCGTATTCTTAAAAGTAACTTGTATGAAAAAGAATTTCATCAAAATAATATATTTTGCTCTTAAAGGAAATCTCTAGACAAATCAGGGCTTAACATCCCTTGTATTTGGTTAGAGACATCTTCATATATTCTAAAGATTAAAAGGAATCTCATATCATTTTCAGGGCTTAACATCCCTTGTAAAATGGGTGAGAAATCAATATACATATGCCATGAACCTAACATGATCTCATATCATTTCAAGGCTTAACATCCTTTGCAAATGATTGAGAAATAAATTGTGGCTAAATTGGACAAAAATCCAGGATCCTAATAGGATATCTATTTAAGGGGGAGCATAATATAAAATTAAGGGGGAGAAGAAAAATAAAATATTCAAATTGGATATCTTTTTGAAATGACAAAGGGGGAGAAAGAATATAAAATCTAAAATATAAATGAGTTTCATCTTGGTGGCCAGCACTCAAAAGGTAATCTTCAGGTATGAAACTCACATGCTTTATATTTCTTTATTTCATATTTAGGAAATGTTTGTCATCTTCAAAAAGGGGGAGATTGTTGGATAAATTGGATATTATGATAAATCCCTTTGTTTCGATGATGACAAACATTTCATTCTTATTAATCTAACGAGCTACTTAAGTGTGCAGGAACAAGGTGATGACAAAGTTCTAGGGAATCCATACGCTTGAATGTTTGTAAATGTCATGCAATGTAATCATTTGTAAACTTGTACAAATATATAATGTACAAGTACTTAGACTTCATGTAAATCAAGCGTTAGATCTCCCTAGCTAAACACCACACTTAGTTAGGTCATCTCCTTCCAATAGGATCACATAATGCACACTCATGCACACACTTAGTATCTAAATTGAAAGATTGAAAACAGAGTCAATCTCGGTCGACCACACTCCTCGACCGAGACACTCTCGGTCGACAAACTTCTCGACCGAGATTGACCAAAAGTAGCCGTTAGACACAGCAGTTGACAGTTGCAAATAAACGTTAATCCAGAGAGCCTGTCGGTCGACAAAACTTCGACCGAGTAGGTATCTCGGTCGACAAATTGTCGACCGAGATGGTCTCTGACAGCAACTGCAGAATAAAGCAACTAGCCGTTGCAAAAGCACCTAACTTATACCTAACGGCTAGTTAAGCACTTAGAAACCCCTAGAAGTTGTCTAGAACGTCCTTAAGCATACATAGGCCATTCCTATAAATAGGACATGCCTTAGGACACCAAAAGATACCCAAGCTATACTTGTGCTATACTTGAGCTTGAATACTCACTTGCAATCTGTTTTAGAGCAATAGAGCAATTCCTACACTTTCCATTCATTCCTATTGCTCCCATTTCGTGTCCTATAGGCTAGTATCTCCTATCCACTACAATCACATTGTCATACACATTGGTTAGGAGATATAAACGCTTGATATAGGAAAATCAAGCCTTGTGCCTACAACGGTATTGTAATTTCTATTTTCCTTCTTGTTCCTTTGTATCTTTTGTACTCTCCTTGCTACTCCTAGGGTTGGAGGCTGCGGATTGGAGAGGGTTGACTTCTCAGGTGGAGAAGGGGACTTCAAGCTACTTCAAGAAGGCTATCGCACGGGAAGCTACTTCAGAAGGCTGGTGCAACGGGAGTTGGTGCATCTACTTCAAGGGAAGGCTGCTTCAAGGTTGGGCGATTACTTCTGGGTGAAGGCTGCTTGAAGGGTTTGGGAAAAGAAATTGTATTTTATGTAAAGTCCTTGCGAGGTAATAAAATAAATTTCTTTTCAAATCCCGGTTGGGTAAGCAACCGGGTAGTGGACTGACGGCTATAGTATTTGCTATAGTTGGAACCACTCTAAAACCTGTGTCTCCTTATCCAATATTTATGTAATTGGTTGTTTGAGTTAAATTAAGTTAAAATCTTTATAAAACTCTATTCACCCCCCCCCTCTAGTAGTTTTCAGTGACATCGTGCATCTTTGTGCTTCTGGTGAATCATTTGTGTATCTCTTTTGCAATGACACAATGTTTTTTCATGGTTCTGACAGGAATGCATGTAGTTTGACTATATAGGGTTCACTTATTCCATTTGACTACCACTTTCATGCAAGTTGAAGGATCTTAGTTATATCATTGACACGCATTGGGATTGATCTCGTTGTGCTTATTCCAACTTCTTGTTCCTTTGGTGCTAGTCTATAACAATTATGCTTCATCTCATAGGTAGTATGTTTATGTTTTTTAAGCTTCTTAATTTCAATCCTAAAATACTACACTTGCAAGGTTGATGATTCATCTAGATTTTATTTTCATCGAGCTATTTATTCATATCTTCTCGAAGTTGCATTAGCACTTTCTCAAGTGCCAAGATGTTTCTTTTAGTGATCGACTTGGGATTCCTTGATGGTGTCTTTCATTCCCATCAAGCCCCCGAGAGTCACTCTACATATGGATGCATTTTAAAAGTCATCACTACTTCATCATATATGTGTTTGAAGATACATATACTCCTACATCATAGGATGTATTTATTAAGAATATTCCAATAGTACATTTCTTTATAGTGAAGATGGCATAGTAATGGTATTTTGGTCCTCTATCCACATTGTGGGTGATGTTCATCATTCCATATTCACCTTAGAAGGTCTTCTACAAAGCTCAAGTATTTTTAGGTGCAGAACACAACTTCAAAGGAGGCATCATCAAATTGACTTTAGAGAGTCATGTTTAAGGGGGGTGAAATCTTGTATGGGGTGACAAATTTATTTTCTATTTGTCATATTATCTAACTGAGGCTTGTAAATCCAAGCTATACATGTGAATCACCCATACTCCAGCTTGAGGAATCAAGGGAGGAAGAATGATACGAGGATGGGTGATGGGTTCATGGTCCACTGAGTAACTCAATTTTGAGGTTGAGGTTGAGGAGGGAGAGGATTCATAATCAAAGAACATATCTAATTCATTAAATGTAATGTTGAAAAAGACATACATACGATAGTTTTTAGAGTAAAATAGTAGTAACCTTTTTGGAAGTTAGTCAATAAAAGTCATTTTGATAGAGAAGGGATCAATTTTTCTGCTTTAGTATAAAAGTTATTCACAAAAAGAGTACACATGAAAACACACAAAGGAAGATGAAAACCATTTGTGAGGGGAAAATAGAAAGGGGGGCAAAGAATAGATGACGATTATCGATTGATAAGTTCACAAACAGTGAGAATAGTCTCTGAACAATAGGTCTTAGGTATTCTACCTTGAATCATTAGGGCACGAGAGATAGCAAGCATGTGATGAAGTTTATGTTATGCAACCCCATTTTTTCGTGAGGTGTGAGTGCAGTAATTTTAATGGATAGTTCTAGTTTGAGACCAAAATAAAGACACTTGAGATGAAGCACATTATAAAAAATTATTGGTAAGAATATTTTAATGTATTAATTAAGTTATTTTGAAATCATTTTTTGAAAATTTTGAAAAACACCAATCATCTCATCAAGGGATTTTAACAAATATAACCAAGTCGTGTGAGAGAAATCATCAACATAGGTAATAAAATATAGAAAACATTAAAGATGGTGGTTCAAAAAGGATCACAAATGCCATTGTGAATAAAATCAAAAATATCTTTAGAACATATACTAGTTATTCTAGGAAAGGAACTCCTATGATGCTTCTCAAACTCACATGATTCACTAGAAGATTTTTGAAACTAGATATACAAGGCTCCAAGTTCTTCAACTTGTCAAGAGAGGGAAAACTATAATTTTGGTGAATATGAAGTAGTGTGCTCACAAGAAGGACCAACAAAGGAATGTCATTGCCAAAGTAATAAAGGTCACCACATCTACAACATGATCCAACCATCCCAAAAGTCTGAGAGTCCTACATCATAAAACCATGCCTACCAAAGTTGATGTTTCAAGTAAAGGCATAAACTAACTTAGCAACATACATTTAATTAAACAAAAAAATAGGAATATAGTGGACATATTTGAGTTTGAGACTAGGTAAGATGCTCACATTTCCACATTGTTGAATAGTTTTAATGAACCCATATGATAGAGTGACATATTAGGTAGGAATATGAGGTTCAATGGAGGAAAGGAGGTCTTTTATACCAATCATGTATTGGGTGTCCCCAAAGTCAGCAATCTACAAAGAGGTGGGTGTTAGCATGGAGGTCCTGACATTACATTAGTTGGAGGACATATGTTTTGAAGTTGTCACAACAAATTGTATGGTGAAGGAATCCCCAGATCTAGTGGATTGTAGAGGTTCATATTCAGAGTCCCACATAAGTTTCTCATACTCAACAAAAGATATGGTGGCAAAAGGATTGTCTAATCCTTGGGCAACATGGTCAGTCTCAATGCCCACTACTATGTTGTAACATACTGAAACCAAGCATCTTGACCCCAAAAATCCTAAACCCGTAGGGTGATTCTTATATGCTTAGACTTTTAGTTTTGAGCAAACATGGATGCGCATATGTGATTGTCTACCCTAATCTATGCATGCTTGGTAGTTCATATGAGACATTAGCATCATCAGTGTCATAATAACCTAAGATGTCTTAATAAACATAAGACATGCCTAATAAACTAAATGATGCTTAATATGTATGTAATTTCATTAATTTAGGGATATATGTTTCTTTGATCACTAATTCATACATAATGACTAAAATATGTCAAATGAGAGGTATAATGTGCTTAATATATGAAATAAAATAATAGTTGGAATTCTCTTGTAAATGAATAGTGATAATGTGTAAGTACATAATTCAATATTGATATTAATGGGCTTAATGAGTAATTGGGTAAAATAAGATAACTCGTGCATAATAATGTAAGTTAACACTAATGGTATCAATTTGAAATTAACATAACTCAACTTAGCTAATGTTGATGATAATGATGCAATATCATAATAAATATAAAGATAATAAGTCTAAACCCTCACTATATTAGAACTCAAAAGAAAATCACAAAACTTAAATATAATATTGAAATAGGATTCCTTTGGTCCCAAATAGTTCAAATGCCAAGTTCCACAAGTAAAATAATAATCATTGATGCCTAAATCTCCTTTAGGAAGGAAAATATGAGTTAAAAATCTAAATTATTAAATGATATAAGTTCAAACTTGAAAATTAATCCAAGATTTTGGATCATATAAGTATAATTATCCTAATTGACAAAATTTCACTTTTATTAAACATTGTTAGAATCCTTAAATTAATTGGGAAAGAGAAGTAGTCTAAATTTGTCCTTAAACTTGAAGTTTTATTTATTGCTCCAATTTTCCTAAGTTTTCCTGAAGCATTCCTGTCGTGTTAGGTATATTGGATTTATTCGTGCAGGTCCCTTGTAGTTGCCCAATCAAAATCATGGGGTTTTGTCTATCATCTTCCAGCTTTGGAAGGTAATTATATCTTTAAACCTAAACCCACAAAATCTTCTCGCCTTGTATCCCCTCTCTCACTACTCCACAAATTCTTGAGATTTATTTGTGTATGGATTTCCTCTCCAATATGCACTTAACAAACTACCTCTCGTTGATTTGGAAACCCCTAAAACCACTATCCTCTACTTCAATTTCCTTACATAATAGAGAATCCCTAAACCTAATCCAATGTATATAAACTGCACTCTGCACCATCCATGATTCTATGAGAACCTTTTTATTTTTCCAATTTCTTGCATCTTTGTCCTAGTAATCCTGACAGAGTTTGCTTTGTTCTCCAACATTTGGTGGGTCTATTAACAGAATGTGTTATGGGTCCTAAATTATTGGTGTTAGGACCTTCTATGCACCATTTCAAGTCCACCTATACTTTCAATCACCCTGAAATTACTTAAGTTGTTCTTCCTCAATTCTGGCTAATAAGGATTGACAGTGAAACTATTAGAGAATGGACCTGGCTTCTCAGCAACCTAGGGACGATACTAGGAGCAACATGCTAGTTTCTTGGAACCTTTCACCCATCGTTGATTGCCTATTCTTGTGGTAAATCCCACTCTTTTGATTTCTCATCCCCCACTATGTTTTTTTGACTCATCAAGGTTTCCTCTGTGTATGTTGTATTTTTTCTACTTCTCCTTGACTGCAACATCAGCAAAGCTTCACAAACGGAATAAGGACTTAGATGTAAGTAGAGTTTTTGCTATTTGGTAGGTTCACTTCTTCCTCTTCCTGTGTCTGTGGTGGAAGGCTATCCTGGCTTCTCTGACTATTGCAAGACCTACAATAGGGTTCTCTGAGACCAAAATAATTCAAGGAACATAAGTTTGTAGTGGTTTGATGAAATCTTGAACTAGAGTGTCGATTTAGTGATTCCCATGAATTGTTGGCTCTATGGTTTCTCAATTGAAGATCAAAAGGTAGAAGGTGGTATCTTGTGCTAGGACGTCCTCACCCCTTGGATTTTTATTTCATCATGCCATTAAGGGCAAAATCATCTTTTCACTTCCTTGTTTGATTTCAATCATATTGAACTAAGCAGCAGGCATGTTGCAAGCATGTGCAGCTGGCCAACCATGATAGGGCCATCTCATCTGGGTTTTAAAAGAAATGGTTGATGTAGATATGTAGCTTATTGGAATTTTCTGATTGGTCAGTAGATCTAAAACTTATAGTAAATTATTTATAGATTAGAAAAATAAAATATATTTTGAAATCAGCTATTTATCAATCTTTTTAATGATATGGTTTTCAACACCTAAAATGTAATAAATATATGATTTTAATGAATATTCCTAATTGGTTAAAATTTTCAAAATTCATAATGATTAATCTATAAGTTAGAAAAATAAAATAAAATATGTTATGAACTAAGAAAAAATGATTTATAAGATCATATGGTTTGGATAACCGAATTCATTGATAATAACCTTAAGTGCTTATGTGATTAATGTGAACCTAACCCAAATTTCATACATGTGTTTAGTGGGTGCGTTGGAATCTTGATGTGGATTTAGGTTTTAGCTTGGATATTGGTAGATTAGGCATGAGGTATGTTGGATCTCCCGATTTCCATATCGAGATATTGACCTATGCTACTCTCTCTTTGTCTATTTGGAACATGAAAACCCTAATAATTTGTTTCTTCAATTGTTCTTATTGGAAAGTTTCCTTTTGTTACTAGAGTCTCTTTCATCATTGATTTTTTTGGATCCGATTTAATGGGTCCTTTGACCCCACTTGATATTCGATGTATGTTTTTATCGTTCTTGTATTTAAATAAACTTACTTATTCTTTGATATGCATCATGTGGTGACTACTAGTATAACATGATGTGTGATTTTGTGTGGATGTGTAAATTCCTACTCTTTTTTATGCAAAGATAATATTTTCTACAAGTGAAATTCTTAGAGTAGAGGTGTATCTTTTCCTGCTTAGAGAATATGTGTATATGTTCCTACTCACTTTATACTTGTGGTATATGTGTTATTTCCTACCAACATGCTTATATTGTTCTAGTATTGTCACATGTAAAACATATGGATGTCTTGCTCATATTTATCATCTTCTATATGAAGCTTGACTAAACTTAATTCTTGCCTCTACATTTTGCGCATGTAAAGTAGACTAAGCTTATTTAGAGTAGCAGTAGATATGTACTACCATAATATTATGGGGTGGACATTTCCAACCCTAGTGTGCTTTTCCACTCGTACTATATATGGTGGGTGTGCCTTTATGTTCATGGTGCACCATTGAACCTAATTTTACTCTAATTTTCCTAAGTTTTCCCTCAAGCATTCATGTCAAGCTGGGTATTTGATTTGTTTGTCCTAGTCCCTTGTAGCCACTGATCAATATTGTGGGGCTTGGTCTATCATCTCCAGCTATGGAAGGTAACTGGTTTTGTAAACATGAACGCCTAAAATCTCCTCGCCTCACTAGAAATCCACTATTCAACAAATTATTGAGATTTTTTTTGTGTATAGATTCCTCTCTCCAATCCGCAGCTAGCAATACCTAGATCTAGAACCATTTTTCACTGGCTTAGAATCCCCTAAAATCATTGTCTTCTACTCCTATTTCCGAACATATAGGGAACCCCTAAACCTAATCCTATGTATATAAATTGGACTCCATGCCATTGATGATTCTGTGAGAAAATTTTTATTCTTCCAATTTATACTCTTTGTCCTGGTCATCTTGACGTAGTTTGCTTTGTTCTCCAACTACCAGTGGTTCCCATGAATAAAACGCATCATGGGTTTCAAATTAATGGTGCCGGGACCTTCCATGCACAATTGCAAGTCAGGCTATACTTTTAATTCACCCTAACGTTACTCAAGTTGTTCTTCCTCGATATAGGCCGATAAGGATTGATAGTGGTGCTATTAGAGAACAATCCTAGATTCTTAGAAGCCCAGGGAATGTACTAGAAGCAACATAAAGAGTGCTGTAGAATCTTTCACCCATTTTGACCACCTAATCTCTTGGTAAATCCCACTCTTTTGGTTTCTTGTACCCCACTCTATTTTTTGACTTGACAAGGTTTCCTCGCATGGACTTTGTATATTTACTACTTATCCTTGACTACAATATTTCCATGGCTTCATGAATGAAATAAGGGCTTAACTTTAGTTATAATTTCTATGATTCGGTAGGTTTAGTTCTTCCTCTTCTTGTGTGTGTCGTGGAAGTTGTCATGGCTTCTTCGTCCAGCCCAAGACCTACAAGAGGGTTCTCTAAGAGAAGAATAATTCAAAAAACATAAGTCTATAGTGGTTTGTTGAATTCTTGCATTGGAGTATTGGTGTTGATTCATGGATTCACATGAATCGTCAGCTTTGTGGTTTCTCAATTGGAGAGTGAAAGGTATAAAATAGTCTCTTGTGCTTGGACGTCATTACCCTTGCTTTAGGCATGCTGCATGTCCATGCTATATGGCCAACCATGATAGGTCCATATCAAGTGGGTTTTTAAAGAAATAAATAATGTAATTATGTGGCTTATTGCAATTTTCCAATTGCTCAGTAGATCTAAGCCTTATAGAAAATTATTTATATATCAAAAAATAGAATAAAATATGTTTTGAAAACAAAAGTTTATTCTCTATCCAATGATATGTTTTTCATCACCTAAATAAAATGTAATAAATATGCGATTTTTATGAACTTCCTAATTAGTTAAATTTATAAAATTTATAATTAATAATCTATAAGTCAAAAAATAAAGTAAAATATGCTATGAACTCAGACAAATATAAACTATAATATCACATGTTTTTATGACTTGGGCCTGAGCGAGTGTCATGATTATGACCCCCCTTGACGTCTTAAACCCCCAATCCCCCCTCGCCTACCCACACAATGGGAGGGGGGGTTAAATCACACAGAGGCCTACATGACAAGATAAGGCTGGTTGGAGTGCACCGCTGAGGGGTTGAACCCGAGTCCGTACTCTAGGAGCCTAGTCCTCCACCACCTGAGCTACTACCCCCTCAACATAAAATCACATGTTCTGGTATCCTAATTCATTATTAATAAAAAGGTAACTTTTAGGGTTTGTGTGTTTCATATGGATCTAACCCTAATTTCATACGTGTTTAATAGGTGCATTAGAACCCTGATGTGGTTTTAGGCTTTAACTTGGATTATGATAAATTGGGCATGAGGTATGTTGTGTCTCCTAGATTCCATATTGAGTAATTGGCCTATATTTACCCTCTCTTTGTCTATTTGGAACATGAAAACCCTAATCTTTTTAATAAAGTTATTTCTTGAATTGTTCTTATTGGAAAGAACCCTTTTTTATAAGATTCTCTTTCATTGTTGAATTTGTATGATCTTAATTTATGGGTCCCCTAACCCCACTTGATATTTAATGGATTTCTCGTCCCTCCTATATTGAAATAAACTTACTCATTCTTTTAGTATGCATAATGTGGTGACTATGAGTATGATGTGACATGTGTGATTTTGTGTGGATGTGTAATTCCCACACTTGTTGATGCATAGGTGATATTTCAAGCAAGTGAAATTATTAGAGTCAAGGTTATACCTTGTCCTACTTACAACATATGTGTATATGTTCTTGCTCATTTATATTCACAGTACATGTGTAATTTCCTACTAAAATTTTTATATTGTTCTAGTATTGTCACATGTAAAACACATGTGTGTCTTGCTCCTATTTATCATCTTCTTATTTGGATCTTGACTAAACTTGTTTCTTGCCTATACGTTTTGTGCATGTATAGTAGATTAAGCTTATTTACAGTAGCAGTACATCTATACTACCATAATATTACTAAGTGTACCTTTTCACCCCGAGTGCGCTTTTCCACTCGTATTATATACATCGGGTGTGCCTTTTCACCCAGGGTGAGCCTTTCTATCCTAATTAGGCTTAGCATTTATGGACATTGCCTTAAATAATATTAGTTTGATTTTTTGTCATGCATTGTTTATAAATGTTTATGGTTGTGATATTTAGTTGTGATATTGATTAAGATAAAACTCTTTTGTTGAATATCTTCTTATTAATGTTCTATTTGTTATCCATTTGGATTTTAATGTTAACTTATTTTACAAAACTTGAATAAAGTTTGATTGTTGTCCTTTTTACATATTGTTGCTCAATCCATGTTTATGTGCGCGTACTGGCATTTTTATTCTGACAAGATCTATGTCCTCTTCTCTTATGGGGTATGCTTACAACCCTTTAGATAAAGAATATGGTGTACTTGACATGATCACATGGACTTAGATAGGTGAAGCTGTCTCTTAAGAGATAGAGTAGACATAGTTTGGATATCCCTATGCTTAGATCTTGAAGTAGTTACTATCATGTAAGCTCCTAATGGGAGATTATTATGATGTCATATTTAAAATTGTACATAGTAATGTTATTTTATTTTGTTGATATTTCTTGTTTACCGTTTATTTGGGAAATGAAAATATACCTATTCCAACATACTTGTTAGTGTGTTTTGATTATATGACATTTATTAATTCATCAAATTAAGTAAAGAGTCGATCCCCTCTTAGCCACACTCTTTACATATTTCCACAGGGATGACGGTTGTTATAAGGCCTCTAACCTTGTTTTATATATAGACATGCTTGTATGCCTTAATTGGGTGCTTAGTTTAAAAAAATCTTAGATTATGATTTAGTGTTAGTTGAGAAGTTATGTTTAAAAATTTGAGCCAAATCTGATTTTGTTTGCTCATTATGGAATTTTATGTACTCTGAGTACTTATATATAATTTATCCATATTTTCATATTCTAACTGAAATTTTAACACATATATATATATTTACATGGTGTTATTGAAAATCTTACAAAATTTCATTTCATTTAGATATTTTCACGTATATGTTCCTACTCATTCTTTCATGGTCTGCACATATAAGGTATGTTTGAGTCATATGTAGCCAATGTTATGGTTTGCACCTATGCCACAAAGTCATATGCATTCTAAGTTTATGAAAATCATATAATATATATCTAGGTTTAACTTGCACCTTGTTGGTTTCATAGTGAAGAATAGAGCCCCTGTGTAAGATTCATGAATTTAGGGCTTTTAAGATCAAGTTGTCAAGTAATGTTATGTTAGACAAGTCAAATGATATTTGTATTTTATAAAAAATTCTAATATTTGTAATTTTTTGAATCCCTGGATGATATAATTTATCACAACATCTCAAAAGATTAATGTCTATCTTAAATATAAGACTTCTAATAATGCCAAGAATTTGACACAAAATTTTATAGTAGATTTGTATTACATATAATTGGCCCAATACGAGTCCATAAAAGTTGGCCCAATATTAGATGTAGAAGTAAATTATGAAAATTTGATTATGATAGTTTTCATATTGAAGATAAATGAGGGGATCACCAACTTGACAAATTTGGGAATTGAGCTCTATTTACTAAACATGATAGTACTATTTGATAAAAATCCAATATGGATCATTTATTGGATCAAAAGGAGAGAAAATATAAATCAAAGTAATATATATGTTGTATATGTTAAATAGGTCATTTATTTGGACAAGATTTAGAGTTGACAAGAAAATAAATTAAGTAAAGATGTCACTTGTATTTGGGATTTCCCTTTTACATTTGCAACACATATGTTTTGTTTTACTTGTTTAAACATGTTATGTGATTTGATGATCCTAATTGTTATGTTTATCTTATGTCTAGTCATATGGTGACATGATCTTGTTGTGTAAGGACCAGATGTGTAATTGATGAAGAAATTGTGACATGATCTTATTGGGTAATAGACTTTGGATGGATATTACTACAATTAGATGGGGTTTGTCTTATGGGGGAGAAATCCTAGTTAATGAGATGTTAAGTATATAATGAGTGCGAGATAATCATCGATGAGATATTATGGGTTGTGATGAACCCTAATGATATATAATCTAATTATGTGCTTGTTAATATGTTGATGCATGTGTGGGTGCCTTAATGTGATGCAAGTTGATGTATGCGTACATAGCCAATTCATAGTTGAATGTTGTATATATGCATAATCGAGAGAGAGAGAGAGAGAGTTAGTACACTTAGTGTTGAAGATAGTTGGATGTTTAGTATGGATTTTGTAGCCTTTACATGTGATCAAGATGTGATTACCCTAGTAGAGTTGTGAAGAATATTCTGCTTGTTATGGGATCTTTTTAGTCTTGAGTTGTTGTTGGGATTTGGAGCCGAATATTGGCCTATATCTTTGTTATCAAGTTGATAAAGATACTTGGTGGGGTTTGGCTCCTTAGTTTTTTGGGGATTTTGGCCTAAAATCGAATTGTATGGCCTAAAATCAATCAGGTTGGCGCTCATTTAAGATAGAGAGAGATTGCTCACATTGGAAAGAAATTTGTTGGGTTGGAAAGAACTTAGTCCAATTGGATGTTTTTCATGTTAGATCTAAATATGTTGAGTTGGAGAGAACCTGGTCTAGTTGAATCTCAATAGGGTTGGAGCGAACTCGGTCGGGTTGGATCAAATTTGATTGTGTTGGAGTGAACTCAATCCAATTGAAGAGTTATGTTCATTTTACTCTACTTGGTTAAAACCTAATCGAGGTAGCACAAACTCAGACATGGTTGAGGTGGCCTGAACTCAGTCGACTTAGTGACATTTAGTGCCTCTTGAGTGAGGTGGCATGTTGTCAGTTCCACAAACTATAAATATAACCCCCTCCTTTAAGTTACATGATAATAGCCTACATGACTCCACACACAGTGATGTCCCTCCCTAGAGAAACAGAGAGATAATTTGAGGGGGGTTTATCTCTAAAGATAAATGGATGAGGTGGATGACCTCCCCGGTCTAGGAGGATATCTAATCATTGACAGGTCTTGGCTGGAGAAACATTATTAAGGTTAGAACCTTCATTTTCAGTCAGTTTTCTTCCTCCTCTCTCCCTTCTCAATGCCATGCATGACTGTTCTTGACCAGATCTTGAAGATTTTGAGTTTTTCTTCATTCTTCTAGCTCTATTCTTGGTTTCATGGTTAGGGACAAGGGAGATGACGATTGTTCATAGGTTTTAGTGCTTGTATAGGCCTTGGATAGTTGTGGGGAGGTTGTCTTGTTGATTTTTAAAGCTTTTGATGAGGAGGGTGTCAAAGCTTATTTTATTAGAGGAAAGATCACTTGGAAACCCATCTGAGTGTCTTGGTGGTAAAAGAGAAGCTCACTCTCCCCGAGGTCTGAGGTTCGATTCCCACCACGAGCCAGATTTTAAGGGAGACATCTTCTACTACCTTTGCAACCTATTATTTGTTTGGGAGGGTGGTTCTACCAGGCTACTGACACCCCCACTCAATCTATTCTTGACGTTATCCTTATGGGGTGTTCCTAGTTTAACTAAGAAAAAGCTTGCTTCTTAGAGTTGATATCATGAGAAGAAGCTCAGTCACCTTCATTTTCTTATTGGTTTCCCTTGTTTGGCCATCCTAATGTGAGTTGGTACTTCCTCCCCTTTAGCTTTATATATAAAGGGAATGAGAGAGAGAGGGTAAAATACATACTTGATGACTACATGATCATTTTGGTACTTGCATGTTGAAACCTCAAGCTTGTGACTCTATTTGTCTTGTTGCTTGTATGAGATACAAATTTTCAATCCCCTCTTGCTTGGAAAATAGTTATGTTTATTCCTCTCCAGTACCCCATGCTCTATTGAGGTGATTAAGCTATGGCTAGGTCTAGATTTTGGATTTCTAGACTCGGATGATGTTTTTAAGCTTGGATAAGGTCAAATGATAACCTTATCTCCCCCCAATTTGCTAATGTTAATGGAATCCATCAGTTTGGCTAATTGTTGTATGATATGTGTCATGCTTCCTTGTTTGGTGGGGATCTTAACATTCTATACAAAGTTTAGAGTCCCTACATGATCATATGTTTAGGTCTTAATCATATGATGTATTGCAACAATATTTGTTCTTAAACAATTCTTAATGATATTAAGGAACCTTGATTAGTATCTCAATAAATGTTCTGACATAGTCTATTAACACTTGGTGAGAAATCTTGTATCTTTTGTTAGCTTGTTCTATGCATGTTATTTGTATGTACGTGATTAGTGAACACCCTTATTAATGATGGTTAGAAATGTACAATAAAGAAGATAATTATTGATGATGGTGCTCTAAGGGCATAATAAGAATGCATACAAATTCATGTAAAGAATACTCATAACCTTATACATGTTCAACGCTTATGGCTTGAGAATGTGTAATGTGTGTTTTGATGATGATACAAATGATAACATGAACATGAGAAATATATAGGTTGTGTGTAATGGTTTTTATGATGTCATTAAAGGAGGCAAGCATGTGATAAATATATAAGTGATATACCTTGTGAGTTTATGTATGGGTTAGAGGAAGTCCTAGTGAGGTGTAGTGATCCCTCAACCTTAAAGGATTGGAGAAATTCCCAAAGAAATGGGAGCCAGACCCCAATCCTTATTAGATGCAGGAGGACAGTGTCGAGGCCTTTGTTGTAAGCTCCTTTCTGTGGGTTGTAGAACCCTCATTATATCCCATTGGCTAGTTGGGCCTAATGACATTTCCTAGAGAGACTAGACGATGTGTGGGGATGTGTCTAGTATGTGTTTAGGCAGTACTGCATAGTTGTGTTGAGATGATGTGTTCTGAGGTTAATGTGAATTATACATGATTATTAAAGATGCTTAAAAGGCATAATCATAAAGAATACTATCTTGGTATGTTTTATGTGTGATTATTCCTATGATGTTTACTTGTATCTTGTTTAAGATACTCTTCCATGTTTATATTATAGAACTCCTCAATAGTGCATGTAATTGTTAAATAAACAACAATGAGTTATGTTTGTCTTATGAGTGGGGAGTACCCACTCTTTGAGGTCACAATAACTCATAAATATGTCGTCCATTGTTAGTAGGTGAAGAGTGTACACAATGGACGGATTATCATATACCCTTAGTACTGCTTGGTGAGTTTGTCTAGTTGGTTGGAGTCCTTGTACACTCAAACTTGGCTCTGTTGTGTTTGTATGTTAATTATGGATGTAGAGCCTTAGTTCATGTTTTAATAATAATGGAATATCATTTGAGACATATGTTTTATACAAGCTACTTTAGAAATATGATGCAACCTACTTGTGAGAATAAACACCCATGTTTGAGATTGATTTAGATCTGCTTAGATGACATTGAGATAGTTTTGAGTCAAGATCACTCATGATGTGATTATATTGTGCTTATGCTTCTGATATGTTTCATATTAATCTCATAAGCATTTGATCAAGTTTCCCACTATTGATATTGACTTTTTGGGATTAGATACCCCTTAGCACTGTATCTTAGGTTATTTTGGTTAATCCAAGGTGTGGTGCTATAATTTGGTATCTGAGCCTAGGTTTAGAGAGTATATATGGACAATAAGGACTTAGGACTTGTAGGAAGTGAAGCTAAGGATATGGATGTGGTGTCTTTAGAGTTGGTGTTGATGAAAACAACTTATTGTGATGTTTATGTATGTTTTCACTCTAAGTTATCTTGTACTATGGTCACTTAAAATTTATCTTTTCTTGATGTAGACATTGTTGGTAGGAAAGAGGCACAGAGAAGACAACAACAAGATGAACAAGAAAATCCATCTCATAATGTGATGGCACTCCCTAAGCAGTTAGTAGATGCATGGCAATAGTTGTAGTTTTCAAGTTGCCCAAATCAATGGAACACAGAGATGCCGAGAGGACTTATTAATGTATTTTCCACTTAGGAGCCACATATTTTTCTATAGTTTCTGATTTAGAAGAGGTTGGCATGTGGATAAGAGAGTTCACAAAGGTATTTCATATCACAAAAATAATCCAGGAAGATGAGATCTTAAATATTCTCTATCTTTTAAAAAGAGGTGCGAGTCACTGGTGGTTTATGGAATAAGCCCCAAGACCAGCCAATTTTTGCATGGATTGACATTAAGAGAGAGAGTTTGAGACTCTCTATATTCCCATGTCATTTTCTAGAGAGAAGGTTAGATAATTTTTATACATTGAGACATGATGTTATACAAGTCAATGAATATGATGCATGTTTTTGACAAATTTGGGTTCCACTTCCTTTCGACTACCAAGGTGGTTCACAAAGAGTTATCACATCTGTATTGATGGGGTAGAGGTCAAGGCTTGAGGACAAGTAACTTCTCCAAAGAGAAGACAAGTTTTTGTTGTCACGATAAGATGGAAAAAAAAACAACCACTTTGGATCATGATTTGAAAGTGCAAGTTCTACACCAATATAAGATGTGTGTAGTTATAGGACATCTAGTTTGCACTAAGGTATATCAAAAATCCCTTCAATTTATTTAGTACCCTGACATTTTATAACTATGATATAACTATTGGCTAAGATTTTTTTCTGGAAAAAATATGATGCACCCCTACCCTCTAAAGGTCTACATTGCAAAGGTCTAACTCACTTGATGATCAAAACTACAAAAACAATACCATTATTAGAAATGGATTGAGAATTTCTAGAGGGATAATATTCCAAAAACAAACCTTACATTGGACCACGAACCATAAGGTAGACTTATGCACAATACAAGTAGACCCATTACAATAATTGTAACACGTAAATTAAATTGTTTTTATATTGTATAAGAAATTGTTAATATTGAGTAATTTTGCTAAATCTTAGATGATATTATTGATTTTGACATCCCAAAAATTACAAATGGATATACTAAATATGAAAAATGGCTAATAATGTCCAAAATTGACTAAAATATTAATGATGGCCCAATGCATGGAATTGGCCCAATATTAGTCCATATAGTGCAGTTAGCCATAAGATAATAAAAATGTAAAATAAAAAATACTTAATATAATATGTATTTTAATTTTTTTGTATTGAAGATAAATGAGTAGAAAATCAACTAGTCAAATTTTGGTATTGGAGTTCTATTTACTTAAAACAATAATACTATATGAGTAAATCCAACTATGATTTATTAATGGTGAGACAAAAAAGGATTTGCTTAATGGATAAAAAGGAATAAAATATAAATCCAAATATTATATATGTTTATAGGTTAAATAGGTCAATCAACCGATTTAAGGAGATCTAGTGTTGATAAGAAAGTAAAACAAGGAAGGATGTCTTGGGGTTTTCCTTTTATATTGACCAACACAAATGTATGATTGAGGAATAAATTTCGGATGTATTGTCATGTCAGTGTGAATCTTGAAAGGAGGGTGTGATATAATGCAAGGAAGGTGTGACAGTTCTAGTAGCATTTTGATGTGTTTTTCAAGTTACGTCAAAAGACAAAATATTTTTATCTACTAGGAATTTATTAAGAAGTTTAACATTTATTAGAAACATATTTGGTATATTCCTTTTGAAAATCAAGTCAAGTGAAATGAAAATGGTTCGGTTAGATATTGATGATTTTTTAAGTCATTTGAGTGATATAATAAATTGGGAAAGAGAGCATGTTGATGAGAGAGTTGATGGAAAAAAACACAGGAGTGTTTCTTTGAGAACTATTGGATGTGGATCTAATGGGCAACAAGGTTGCCCCAAACCTCAAGGAGGAAACATCATTTTGTGTTGCTAGTGGTATGTGAAAATTAGATAGAGAAGGGCATTCCTCGAAATGTAACTCGTGATATGAAGTTCTCCATAATGATGATGGAGCTTGTTTCCCTCCTCTTGATGAAAGTGATTTTAAATTTTAAAATGATGCTCCAAGGCCTCGAATGACCACCTTGAGACGATAACAACTATCTCTCTCATATTATGCAATGCCCTCCTCTCGTCCTATTTATTCCATATTTATCTCTTCCTTATATTCCTCTTTCAATGCCTCTCTTTTTACTTTTTCTCACCCCACCCTTTTCTCTCTCCCAGACAACAGACAAAATACAACACTCTTTGCAACACCCACATGGCACAATCCTAGTTTTACGGGATACATGTATCACAACTGTAAGAAAAATAAAATTTTAGTTACACTATCACTTTATAATTCAAACACCAACTCAAACACCCAATGGGAAAACTATCAATAATTATCTAGTTTAAAATTTCTCACAAACTTCATTTTATCTCTTTTTTTTTATCATCCATTAAAACTATTGAAAATGGTCATAATGATACGAAGTGGAACATGCAATGTTGAATCAGTTGAATGGGTGAAAGGACTAACTCCATGCTTTGTTGGGTCATGTGAGTTTGTTTTAAATAGGCATAAAAAGAAAATATGTATGTACCATATCTACATATATGAAAAAGACGGTTGAGGGTTTCACTTGTAAATCCATAAGACGTATAATTGCACAAACTCCTTAAGGCTTGCAAATTAATTTTAATGTCATGAGTATGCCCATGATATGACAAACCTACATATCAAGAAATTTTGGTTGTAATAAAATGATAATAAATATGCCATGGATTGGTTCTAATTTTTATCACTACAAATATTTTCTCATTGCTCCAAACTTTAATTAGTTCTTGTAAATTTCTGTGACAATCTCGAATTGTTTCATTTCATTTCTCTTTATCCATCCAAATTTGGATTAGTATGTCTAGCCCCCCAGCCCAAAATGCACATGTCTTTGATGTAAGCTAATTTTAGATAGAGGTAGATCTCCTATGACTTTTCCCAATAGTGTAAACAGTATGTATGTGTGGCATTCAGTTTAAATCTTTGCTATACAACATCAATATCAAACCGTTTTCTGGACCCTTTTTTGGCTCTTAGCACACAGAGCCAAATGTAGCATCATGCCAACCGCATTTTGCGGCAGTTATCTTTCTGAGACTATCACGCCCGCATCTCACGATTACCACTAATCATGAGATTAGGGCATGCGTTTGAAGATTATACTTAATACAAAGTTCACTCCCAAATATTTTTTTCCTTTTTTTTCAAACTCTTTGTTTTCTCACATTGAATCACATAAACAAACTTTACAAGAGAATTAAACCTTGATTACTCTAATATGATCTCAACATTAATGATACACATCCATACATTCATTCTGTTTCTCACACTTCCATGTACATACGACATGGTAATCAAATGCATTCTCTCTTATTAAGGAAACAAAGATACAAATATCATTTACAACTCTCTCACATCTATACAAAGACCTAGAGTGACATGGACCGATTGAACTTAACTAATCTCATACTTAACTCATGTGGTAGATCTACTCTGATGCTTTGACCTTCTTCAAGTCCACGTGGTTTCCCTAAAAATTGTGAGTAGAGGGGTCAGCCTACTCACTCAGTGAATGAGTACTTCAAAGAAACAATCTAAAGTAATTACAGATATACTTTTGAGCAACTGATATCAATTATAACAACAGTAAGCTTTAAAGAGTCTAATAATTGACAATCATAAATATGGCAGGATACTCTAGGTATTTACGAGAGTAAATCAATATATGAAATGCTTGATTGATCATAAAGAGAACTAATAATTCAGAAACATACAAAGAATAATTGAATAACTGCACACACTTGTTTAACCTCTCATTCATCTTATTATGCCCTAAACCCACATGAGGTGTTCCACAACATGTGAAAGAATCGCAGCAAGATACAATCTCACTGTACAAGGCTTAGAAGCATGCCCGAGTTCCTAAGCCTGTCTCTCGAGTAAGACCCCGTCTGCAGCGGGCCTCAGCACGTCTGCCTCTCGGCGGCTAATGGGAGTCACCGGATATCTCAGACTCCACCTCTCAACCTGGGTACTCAGGCAGTGAGTCATGCCACCTATTGGCTTTTCTGTACTCTAGTGCCACCAGGATCTCTGGTTGATGTTAGACACTACAAACTATATTTTTAAGGAGACTTCCACTAGGGCTTCGTCCCCCGTACCACCTATTAGTACGTTCCAACCCCCGTATACTGGACACTGCCAGGGTTAGGTCGTTTCATCCCTACGACGTAGACCTCTCATAGGGAATCTACGGTGTTCAGGGCATCTACATGTCTAATTCACTCTTTACATTCACAATTCAATCATCACATTACATATCTTAGTTTAGCTCTGTAAACCATTTGTTTCATAGACCATCTGATAACATTTACCACAACTGAATTGTTAATCATCACCACATCTCATACTGAGAACATGGTGATCACAATGCTTAATTCATTGAACACCCTATCCTTAGGGTTTCATTTACCTCATTCACTTATCACATGGCTCTAATAAGGATTTCATGCGACATAAACATTCACTGAATAAAGACTACTGTCAAAAAATTATATAAAATCAATATATGTATGAAACCTTAGAACTGAGCTGAATTTGGATTTTCATGCCATTCACTGAGATAACATGCATCAATAATAAAATTGAATAAATAAATTCTATCATGTCAAGAAAATCCGTTCAAATGGATTTCACAATATCTATTCGCAAATATCCAACTTTCCTCGCATCTAGGGTTTCACCTTATATCAAACAAACACTATTCACCTTAAATGAAATCCAAGATAGTATCTGACATATATGTACTATGAATTCAGATAAACAATCATTCATAACCAAGGGGATCCAGATAAACAAATTTCTCTATTTAATTATAGTGCAATTTCAGTCATAAACAAATTCCATATATTTCAGTTTACTCTTATAACCTCTGTGAATACTTAGGGAATTCTCATTAGGATGTATTGTATACATTTATATTATGATTGTATCATCTGAAATTCATCCAAATAGTGGAAGATTCCATTTCATGTCATTTTGCAACAACTTAGATCAAACAGACAATTTAGGGTTTGTAGTCGCATACTAAGCAATTAAAGATTATAGATGATTTAACCAATTTTCGTGCAATATACTGTTTAAAGGAAGTTCCCACTCACCCTAAGGTGTGAAAACACCTTAAAAACGCAGCTCATCCCTAAAAATCTCGATCTCATATCAAATCCCTAGCACTTCACCTGATTCTTCTTCCTTTCAACTTGGAAACCCTAGAAATGAGGGATTATGAAGAAAGAATGAGAAAAAGGGAGGTTTTGATACCATTTTAGATCAAATCAGAGGAGGGACGGAATCTTGACATGTGAGAGAAGATTCACCATGAAAGGCTATGCAAAGAAGCTAAACTTACTTGATTTCATCATATCTCGGATAGAGAAACTGTAGATCAGCAATTCCACCACTTTCTCCTCTCAAACCCTAAACTTACTTGATTCTTCTTCCTTTCAACTCGGAAACCCTAGAAATGAGGGATTATGAAGAAAGAATGAGAAAAGGGGAGGTTTTGATACCATTTTAGATCAAATCAGAGGAGGGACAGAATCTTGACATGTGAGAGAAGATTCACCATGAAAGGCTATGCAAAGAAGCTAAACTTACTTGATTTCATCATATCTCGGATAGAGAAACTGTAGATCAGCAATTCCACCACTTTCTCCTCTCAAACCCTAACTCTCCCTCTCTCTCTAGGATTTCATTTCTCTAGAATGAATCACGAATTATGAGAGCTACCAGTGTGTTAGGTTGACCATATAGAGCAATTGAGCTGCTTGGGTGAATTGCACATTGACCCCTCACTAAACTTTTTCTTATTTCAACAGATTTTTCTGTCATAAAAAAGTTACTGTAATTCGTGTATTTTAGAGATCAAACCTTCTCCAAAAATTTTTAAAATTTAGCATTTTGTTTATAATTGAGCTATAAAGCTTCAGTTAAAATTTTAGATCATTCCGAGCTACCGTTAAATAATTAAAAGTAGAACAGTATACTGCTATCTAGAAATCTACAGAATAGTCGGTTGAAGAGAAAATGCCCCAGAACGGCCATGCTAGCTGCCACGACCGTGCTAAGATGGACCCAGCACGGCCGTGTTTCATACCATGACCGTGATGCATTGATTTTTATCATATTTTAGTATAAAAGTTGGTTAATAGTTCAATTCTTTCAAAACGACAGTGTGGCCTAGAGTGTCCATGCCACCAACGACCCACCATGGCCGTGCTATCCTAGCGTTCAACTACCATTTTCATTCTCCTTTACATACCTCTCTCATTCCTCCCCAACATGAGCCTATTTGGTGAAAACCTCGATTTCAGACGACTAGGGTTTATATTTTCTCAAACCCTAATTATACAAAGAGATAACATACTTGGGGTTCTCATTAGGTTTAACATATCATGGTTGAGATATCATCATTAATCATGTTTAATCAATGACCAAAATAACTAAGCATGTAGTCATCCACATAAACCCTAACTTACCCATTAAGCTCAGATACGGTCATAACAGAGACAATGTCATTTCTTGACTGGTGGAAAATGTGTACATGTCTAAAAGATGGAAGTGGGGAGAGAGAGGGTGGTTGGAGGAGAGAAAAAAGAGGAGAGAGGAAGTAGTTGGAAGAAAAATAAAAATAAGAGTTGAACATTCATTTGTTAATAATTTTCAAACCATAATGAATTTTTGGACAAAATAAAAAGTATTACATTCGTGTACTTTCCAACAAAATCAATATTGACATACTTTTGATTAAATATAATATACAATTTCAAATAAAAGAGATGATAGAAATAATATCAGTAATTTGTTTTATTTGTAATTGAGTTATTATCTCTTGTCTGATATGTTATTATTTTGTCATCTAATTTGTTGTTTCTGTGTGAGAGAGAAAAATATGAGGAATACGATGGAAATAATACAATTATATTTTTTTAATTAGTTGTTATCTTTGATTCAATTTGTTGTTATCTCTGATCTAATTTGTTATCATCTCTGATACAATTTGTTATCTTATTAAGAAAAGAAAATACATAGAATAGGAGCAAAGTGGTGCCATTATTTTTTTTAAGTCGTTATTGTTTGGTCTAATTTGTTGTTATCTTGTAACCAATTTGTTGTTATCTTCGGGTTGATTTGTTGTTATCTATGGGCTATTTTTTATTTGTTAGAGATAAAATACAATAAATAAGAGGGAAGTAGTGTCATCAATTTTTAATTTGTTGTTATCTTTGTTTCAATTTACTAGCTCTAGTTTAGGTTTGGTTACCTCCCATACAATTTGTTGTATTTATAAAGAGAGAAAATATACGAAATTAGAGGGAAGTAGTGCTATATTCTTTTTTAATTTAATATGAAATTTAAAATAAGATAGATAAAGGAAGTATTGCTATTGGTAGTCCATTGGACAAAAAACCAAAATATCACACTTTAATAAAAATATGTATTAAAATAGTATCAAAGCCATCTTAATTCCCGAAATAGCCTACTAGACTTTCTAGGGAAATTAGTAACATTTTTTGCGTTTTACTGTTTCCAAAGACCAAAAGCGCAAAAAATATAAAACTCCTGACGTTTTCCGGTGAAAGTGTGCCAAATGTAGGCGTTTTCAGGGATCTTTCCAGTGTCTTCAACGAAGACGGATAAGGGCTCCAGAACTCCGATGGCGTAGGAGACCTGGACGATGCACCTCTTGGCAAGGCCATTGGCAACAATACTCTTAGCCACCTGCCTGACAATGTAAGCCCCACTGCGGTCCACCTTGGTTGGGTCCTTTCCGGAGAAAGCACCACCACTGTGGGCTCGCCAGCCTCCGTAGGTGTCGATGATGATCTTGCGGCCAGTGAGACCAGCATCTCCATGAGGTCCGCCAACCCGTCTCCGCCCCCACCTTCCCCGCCACCGCCTGAGGTCTATCCGTCTCCGCCTCCCCCGAAGCACTACCCACCGAAGGCCAATTATCCCCCTCCTCCACCGGCAGCGCTGCCTGGAACGGAAGTGGGTGTTGCGTCATCGTCCCGCAGGGGCCACTTTACAGGCTGGACCCGTCCTTCAACCCCAACGGAGCACCGCCGCGCCTAAGCTGGACGGCGCCGTCGTCGATACTGCGGCTTGGACTGGTGCCACTTTTTGGCTGCTGCTGTTTTGATGTCAACGGATGGATGGTCGAGGGATTGGGGACCTCAACATCAGGTTGAGGAGGAGGGAACTGGGTCATCTCTGCAACCGCACGATGTGAACTACAAAGACGGTGGCGCCACGGGGATATTTGCCCCGAATCATCACGACCGAGCTCCTGGCAATAGCTGCAACGCCCTTATTTCTTAGATCTCTTCATTGATTTCTTTCGTTCTTTCTTTCCAACACTTATTTACTCTGTTTTCTCAATTGCTACTGTAAATCGTCTTTGCCGGAGAGGTCCGTAGGGTCTTCACCTAAAAACGGCACTTTCATATGAAAACTCCTAATTTTTGGGGCTTTTAAAAACGCCATATTTTTGGCCCTTTTGGTCCCGGAAACAGTAAAACGTCAAAAGTATTGGCGTTTTTCTTAAAAAGTGGGCTATTTCGGGAATTAAGACGACTTTGGTGCTATTTCAGTACATATTTTTTTTTATTAAAGTGTGCTATTTTGATTTTTTTGTCCTAGTCTATTTGTTGTTATTTTTAGTCAAGTTTGGTATTTTTGATCTGATGTCTAATGATGTCTAATTTTATAAGAGAGAGAAAATATGACATTGGTCTTGTTGGAACGTATTAATTTTTTTTATCTATGTACTAGTTTGTTGTTATTTCTAATATTTTTTTTCTAAAATTTAGTTGTTATATGCAGTCCAATTCTTTGTTACCTCTAGTCCAATTTGTTGTTACCTCTAGTCAAATTCTTTGTTATCTCTAGTCCAATTTGTTGTTGTCTCTAGTCAATTTTTTTGTTATGCGAGTAGTATATTTTGTTAAAAGTAGTTTTTATCTCTAGTCAAATTTTTATTATCTCCAATCTAATTTGTTGTTATGTCTAGTCAATTATTTTGTTATCACTAGTCAAATTTTCTGTTATCTCTGACATAATTTGTGGTCTCTAGTCAAATTTTTTTCTTCTTTGTACTCAAATTCTTTGTTATTTCTAGTCCAATTGTTATTATCTCTAGTCAAAATTTTTGTTATTCAAGTAGCATATTTTTTTAAATTAGTTTTTATCTCTAATCAAAATTTTTGTTATTTCCGATATAACTTGCTATTATCTCTAGTCAAATTTTTTGTTATCTCTAACATAATTTGTGTTCTCTAGCTAAATTTTTTGTTATCTCTTATCAAATTTTTTGTTATCTCTATTCTTTTTGTTATCTCTAGTTAAATTTTTTGTTATCCCTAGTCAAATTGTTTATTATCCATGTAGTATAATATTTTATAAAAGCAGTTGTTATTTCTAGTCAATTTTTTTTTATCTCTGATCTTGTTTTTTATTATCTCTAGTTAATTTTTTTATTATCTGTAGTCAATTTTTTTTTATGCAAACATTTTTTTTTAAATTAGTTGTTACCTTCGGTCAATTTTTGTTATCTCTAATCTCTAGTCAATTTTTTTGTTATCTCTTGTCAATTTTTTATTATCCAAGCAATATTTTTTTTAAATTAGTTGTTATCTCTACTCAAACTTTTTGTTATCTTTGGTCTAGTATGTTGTTATCTCTGGTGCAATTTATTGTTTGTAAGAGAGAGAAAATACAATGAGTAGGAAGGAAGTATTGCTTTTTTAAAATTTAACTATTCTCTGATCCAATTTGTTGTCATCTTTAGTCCAGTTTGTTGTTATCTTCGAATGAATTTGTTGCTGCCATTGGTCAAGTTTGTTATTTTTAAGAGAGAAAATATTATGAATAGAAGAGAAGTAGTGCAATTGATAAAAATAGATTGTATTTTTAAAATTTTGTTAAAAAATAAATAACGGTTTAAAAGTTATTAGAAAAATAAATATATATCTTTTGATTTCAAAAACAAGTTATTGATACTACTCCCCTCATAAATTTCTTCAAAACATTCATATTTTCTCTATGTTACAAAAATAAAACATTGGGACTGAGATAACAACACAACATTGCAAAATATTTTCTCAATCTTACAAAATGGACAACATACCACTCCCTTTTCTATGTTGTATCTCAAACTAATTACACTACTTCACTCCCTCTTCTTCATATTTTCTCTTTTTAAAAGTAAAATACCAGTTTAAAATAACAACACAATGAATCAAAGATAACAACACACCAGACCAACACAATATATATATTATTTTTATAAAAGTATGTCAACATTATTCTTATTAAAAAATATTTTTCATAACAAATGTAATGACTTTTATTTCGTCAAAAAAGACATTGTGGTGTGGAGTGAAGTTATATGCAAAATAAATATCTCTCTCATTTTTTCTGTATTCTTCCGGCCCCTCTCTCTTCACACACACTCTCCCCACTCTTCTCGGACACACCTCTCTCTCTACTTAAGTTCCGTATTCACTCCACATATCATTTTCCTTAACTTTATAAGTGCACGCTTCTCCTCGCTAGATTTTATTTTCTAATAAAAAAACCATATGTGTCTAATATTATATAAGGTGGCATGAGATGTATAATTATTTTTTCTATAGATGTGGACCTAGCTGCATAGGTTGAAATATACATAGATCCTCTTTCATTGATACATGAAGAAACACGATCAGAAATCTATTCATTACACGTGCTTAGTTTCGTCAACTCCTAGATATTTTGAGAGAAAAATTAAAGATTCTATATAAGTACTAATATATGAGAAATGGAGTTAATGGAACCAAAAAAAGACAGATTATAAATAATTGGATCTGAGCCGAATTAAAGAAAAAGAAAAATCTAGCCGACTCGAGCGGCGTATTAGTTTTGTTAACTCCTAGATATTTTGAGAAAAGAGAATAACAAAGATTCTATATATATATTAATATTTGAGAAATGGAGTTAATGGGACCATAATAAGACAAAATATAAATAATTGGATGTGAGGTGAGTTAAAGTAAAAGAAAAATCTATTCTACAATTGACAAAAAGATTAGTGATATATAATGAGGAAAATGTAATTCCATTTGAATTTAAAACGAGAATTTAAGTGAAGTTCCAATCTATACTATATAGGAAAGCCCGTGGACGGGTCTGAATGCAAATTTTCCATTATTTTTTGAAATTACGTATTGGTCCCTATGTGTGTACACCACAATTTGGTCTTTAATTTTTTAAATATATATATTATAATAGGAGACACATCTATACTATATAGGAAAGCTTGTGGAGGGGGCTGAATGCAACTTTCTCCATTATTTTTGGAAATGACGTATTGCTCCCTGTTAGTGTACACCACACTTTTGTCTTTAATTTTTTAGATTATATATATATATATATATATATATATATATATATATATATATATATATATATATATATATATGATTTACGAGAGAACCACCTCCGTAGAAGCGCCACAATTGTGACCCCCCAGATAGCGTAAACACATCTATACTGTATAGGAAAGCTCGTGGAGGGGGCTAGATGCAATTTTCTCCATTATTTTTTGAAATTATGTATTGGTCCATGTGTGTGTACAACACAATTTTATCTTTAATTTTTTAAATTATGTATTATATTAAGAGACACATCTATATGTATAGGAAAGCCCGTGGAGGGGCTGGATGCAATTTTCTCCATTATTTTTTGAAATTACGTATTGGTCCTTGTGTGTACATCACATTTTTGTCAATAATTTTTTAAAGTATATATTATATTAGGGGACACATCTATACTATATAGGAAAATCCGTGGAGGGGGCTGAATGTAAGTTTTCTATAATTTTTTGAAATTACGTTTTGGTCCATGTGTGTATGAGAAGTCCTATTAATATATGTATTGTACATATATCTTTTTATTTTTATAAGTTAAATCTATAATTTTTTTTATTGTAGTCTACTAAGGCACCTGTGCATAGTGGGTTTATGCCTAGTTGTAAATAGATTTTGGAAAGTGGATGTTATGTTAAAGAGATACACGTTGAGGAAAATGTTGTCCCCTTATCAACCAGCTAAAAATGAGTCATCTATACAGACGTCGGTGGGAGAAAAAGAGAGGAAGGAAATCCATACTATATAGGAAAGCCCGTGAAGGGGGCTGGATGCAATTTTTTCTATTATTGTTTAAAATTACGTACTGGTCCCTATGTGTACATCACAATTTGGTCTTTAATTTTTTAAATTTATATATTATATTAGGAGACACATCTATACTATATAGGAAAGCTTGTGGAGGGTGCTAGATGTCAGTTTTTTCATTATTTTTTGAAATTACGTATTGCTCCCTATTAGTGTACACCACACTTTTGTCTTTAATTTTTTAAATTATATATTATATTAGGGGACACATCTATACTGTATAGGAAAGCCCATGGAAGGAGCTGGATGCAATTTTCTCTATTATTTTTTGAAATTATGTATTGGTCCATGTGTGTGTACACCACACTTTTGTCTTTAATTCTGTAAATTATGTATTATATTAGGAGACACATCTATATGTATAGGAAAGCCCGTGGAGGGGCTGGATGCAATTTTCTCCATTATTTTTTAAAATTACGTATTGGTCCTTGTGTGTACATCACACTTTTGTCAATATTTTTTTAAATTATATATTATATTAGGAGACACATCTATACTATATAGGAAAATCCGTGGAGGGGGCTGAATGTAAGTTTCTCCATAATTTTTTGAAATTACGTTTTGGTCCATGTGTGTAAGAGAAGTCCTATTAACATATGTATTGTACATATATCTTTTTATTTTTATAAGTTAAATCTATAATTTTTTTTATTGTAGTCTACTAAGGCACCCGTGCATAGTGAGTTTATGCTTAGTTGTAAATAGATGTTGGAAAGTGGATGTTATGTTAAAGAGATACACGTTGAGGAAAATGGTGTCCCCTTATCATCCAACTAAAAACGAGTCATCTATACGGACGTCGGTGGGAGAAAAAGAGAGGAAGGAAATCTATACTATATAGGAAAGCCCGTGAAGGGGGCTGAATTTGATTTTTTTTATTACTGTTTAAAATTACGTACTGGTCCCTATGTGTACATCACAATTTGGTCTTTAATTTTTTAAATTTATATATTATATTAGGAGACACATCTATACTATATAGGAAAGCTTGTGGAGGGGGCTGGATGTCAATTTTTTCATTATTTTTTGAAATTACGTATTGCTCCCTGTTAGTGTACACCACACTTTTGTCTTTAATTTTTTAAATTATATATTATATTAGGGGACACATCTATATTGTATAGGAAAGCCCATGGAAGGAGCTAGATGCAATTTTCTCCATTATTTTTTGAAATGATGTATTGGTCCATGTGTGTGTACACCACACTTTTGTCTTTATTTTTTTAAATTATGTATTATATTAGGAGACACATCTATATCTATACTATCAAGGAAAACTCGTGGAGGGGGCTGGATGCAATTTTTTTTATTATTTTTAAAATTATGTATTGGTCCCTGTTTGTACACCACACTTTTGTCTTAATTTTTTAAATTATATATTATATTAGGAGACACATCTATACTATATAGGAAAGCCCGGGGAGGGGGCTGGATGCACTTTTCTCATTTTTTTTGAAAATATGTATTGGTCCCTATGTGTACATCACACTTTTATTTTTGATTTTTTAAATTATATATTATATTAGGAGACACATCTACACTATATAGAAAGCCCATGGAGGGACAAGATGCAATTTTCTCCATTATTTTTTGAAATTACATATTGTTTCCTATGTGTCTTTAATTTTTTAAGTTATATATTATATTAGGAGACACATCTACACTATATAGAAAACCTGTGGAGGGGGCTAGATGCAATTTTTTCTATTATTTTTTGAAATTACGTATTAATCCTTGTGTGTGTATACCACACTTTTGTATTTAATTTTTAAATTATATATTATATCAGGAGACACATCTATACTATATGGGAAAACCCATGGAGGGGACTGGGTGCAATTTTCTCTATTATTTTTTAAAATTACATATTGGTCCCTATGTGTACACCACATTTTTGTGTTTAATTTTTTAAATTATATATTATATTAGGAGACACATTTATACTATACGAGAAAGTCCGTGAAGGGGACTGGATGCAATTTTCTCTACTATTTTTTGAAATTACGTATTGGTCCCTGTGTGTACACACACTTTTGTCTTTATTTTTTTAAATTATATATTATATTAGGAGACACATCTATAATATATAGCAAAACATGTGGAGGTGGCTGGATGTAATTTTCTCTTTTAATTTTTGAAATTACATATTGGTCAGTGTGTGTACATCATACTTTTCTCTTTAATTTTTTAAATTATATATTATATTAGGAGATACATCTATACTATATGGAAAAGCCCGTGGAGAAAGTTGGATGTAATTTTCTCCGATTATTTTTTAAAATTACGTATTGATCCCTGTGTGTGAGAGAAGTCTAATTAATATTTGAATTGCACATATTTTTTTAAAGTTAAATCTATAAATTACCCGTGCATAGCACACGGGTTTATGCCTAGTTCAACTCTAAGTTCCCAATTGAAAGCCAGAATATTTTGCCCGGACAGAGTATCTACAGAACATGACATAATTTTTGACCGAAACGACACCACTATTTAATGAAACAGCTGCCCTGTCCTACCGAACCTGAAGGTCGGCACCTGTAAGAAGCGAGTTACTGCCTCTACCTCCATCTTCTTCTCGATTGGAACGCCCTTCCCTTTGCTAGCAAGGGCAGAGTGAAGATGGTGGCAGCAAAGAGCGTACCTGGACCTGCGGCGGCTGAGCTCGAGGATAGGGAGAATGACCCGAGGATTGTGACTGCTGATGGAGGTGGTGAAGAGGATGACGGTGAGGAGGAGGTGGATGTTGATGAGGACGAGGAGGAAGGACAGGAAGATGAAGAGAACCCACAGCAGAAGCTAGACGATGGTTATTATGAGATTGAGGACATTAGGAAGAAGAGGATAAAGAAAGGGCAACTTCAATACCTCATCAAATGGTAATGAATTTTGTGCTTTATGTCGCCCCCGATTAAGCTGTAACTTCATCCGGGCAACCTCCGATCACCTTCTCCCCTCTCTCGTGATTGTGCGCCTAAACGGAAGTAACGCCCCTTATGAACGGATCAACCGAAATCACGAGGGTTTTACGTTAGCGAGGGTTTATGTCGCTGCTTATGTTATAATGATTCTCGATTTTACAGGAAGGGTTGGCCAGAGGCAGCTAATACTTGGGAGCCGTTTGAGAATATCAAGTCCTGCTCAGAAATCATCCAGGCATTTGAAGACAGGTGAACACCCTCTCCAACCTCCTCCCCTTCTCTTTCCGTTCTCGGTATTTTCTAGTCCTGCTCAAAAGAATCTGCTTTTATTGCGCAGGCTCAAGTCCCCTAAGCAATCCAAGAAACGGAAGAGAAAGTCAGGCGTCCAGTCGTCGTCAGTTACGAAGAAAAGATCTGCAACGGCAGCAGGCGGTAACAAGCCAAACAGTCTAGTTATTGACGTCGACTGCAGCACTGCTGCAGGGAAAAAACCAGGACAACAAGGGGTTTCTGAACCAGAGACTCCTGCTTCCAAACAGTCTCCTAAGGAAAAGGAAGAAGCTGTTACCACCAACGGGACCGACCATATGGACGCAACCAACAATGTTGATGGAGACAATGCTGGCAAGGGCTTGGAAGGAGGAGGTCAGGGTGAGATGGACGTCTCCGTGAGTCTCCATGTTAGAGGAGATACCAGTGCTTCTGGAGACGGCACTGAGGGTGAGAAGCCTTTGTCAAACGGAAGAGACCTGGGTCCTTCATTCGGTGTGGGTTCCAGGAGGAGGAAGTCCAGGTTGGTGAGAAGGTTCAACCCTGCTACTGCCGAGGCTAAACTTAAGGCTGTTGCAAGTGCTAACGAATCGTCTGGTAGAGGCGGTGAAGGAGTGGCCGGTACGGATGATGTTGATTCTACAGTAGACGAAGCCAGTAAAAGCAAGCCAGATCAACTTCCAACAGCAGACCCTGCTACGGTGACCAAGATACTCACGCCCGTTAAGTTCTCCACTTCCATGTTCAACAGCAGGATGGATGTTCTTGTCACGTTCAAGGCTATCAGGTGCCAATTTCTCTTTCTTTTTATCTTGGAAAATAATTTCTCCTTGAAAGTATCTCCTACACTGCTAGAGGCCAATCTGCCCAGGTGAGAGCACCAAGAACACAACATTAGGAAGATAGGTAATAATACTATGATGATCGTTTTTGTTAAAATGAAGTGATCACTCACTAGAACTTCAGCACCTTCTCTCTCTATTAATCTATATAGAGTCTGATTTTGAATCTCACAATTGTCAAATGTTCCTCTATAGGTCCACATAGACTCTGATTATAAATCTTGGATTGTCTCTGACATAGGAGGCTGACTGGCTGAGTACAAAGCAGCTAGAACAATAAGAAGCTCAAGCTATATCACTTTGGCAACTAGTATAATGTTAAAAATATATTTGTTGATTTGTCAATCCAAGAAAAAGACCAAAGAATGCATGTGGTAATGGGGAATTAGCACACCGTGTTAGAATGGATCAATCAAAATATTGTTAAGGAAGTTATTGCAACGAGGCCAAATTGACAGTAAAAAATATCCTATCCCCAATTTATGTCATTGAATAAAAGAGAGAGAGATGGGACATCCCCTCTTACTATAAGATAAAAAGACCTTGATGATGCTAGCTGCTTTTCTTTCGTACAGTTGAATTGGTGGAGAACTTAAAAACAGGATCATTATCTTCATCATTATGCAATCATCATTCATAACCATTTTGAGACTGGCTATATGGATCATTTCTCCCGTACAAGAACTCTAAAATGGGACAAAGCAGGAGTAATTTGATCACATGGCAAGTTGGGAAATTTTGTTTTTATCGATGAATGATACCTTATCAGTTACTCCTTAATCCAAACCATGTTGAGATCAGTTTTGGTCAGCCATATCTCCTCCAAAAAAATTGATTAATCATACAGAAATAAACAATGCAAACTTGTTTCGCTTCTGCTGCATATGTTCTCCTCCGATTTTATTATTATGAGCATTTGATTATGCCACCTTATATTGCAGCAATGATCAAAATAGATGAGTTAATTAAACCACACTTGCGATTTCACTGTTAGTATCCTAGCTTCAGGGCATGTGATGATGGGTACCAGAGATGACCTATGGGTGTGACTGTTGGACGTTGGATCCGCACTTGTAGCTCAGCTACACATGGAGTTGGCTCTAGATTGGGTGCGCAAGTTTCAGATTGGCCACCGAATCTAGTAGTGGCACCTCAAATTTTGGTGCTTGCATTCACTTTGAGCACGTTTGAGCTCTTGCTGACATGTAGACATTGGTTTACATTGACATAGAACATGTTTGGTTTCCAAGAATCTGCCGTATTGGATTGTATTTTGGAATCCTTTTATGTAAGTTATGTATTTGGCTAGTAGGATTAAAAAAATGGTTTAATCCTGGATTTTTGAATGCAACATGAATCCAACATTTTGTTCTCCATCAAAATAATATTGGACTCCAAAATCCAGCTCCTGCTAATCAGTAGACTTGAAAAAACCATGCACTAATCAATTCCAGTAAACCAAACATAAAACTTGAGTTTGCTGGATTTTGAGAATCCAACATGTAGCTAATCCATGATGAGATGGATATATGATTTTTTAAGATCTCGCTAGCCAAACATACCTATAGTGTATCAAAAAATTATGCATAGATATGAACCATAATTGCAATGTGGCAATTTGTAATCATGGTGAACGAGTCAAGTCACTTCCAAGTTGATACAATGATTTTTGGGCTCCCTGGTAAATATCTCCTCGCCTAGAGATGTAAGCCTTGTAAACCTCAAGGCAAGTTTTTTAATGCCATGTCGACACATGCATGCCGATATAAGCATAGTGACAAATTCGGGATTTGACAACTTTTTGGTTGGCTGGGAAAAGTCAGAATTCGGAAAAAATCGAAAAAAATTGTGAGAAATTCAATATAGTTTGGTCAAAGTTAGGTCAACTATTTGGAAATAATCGGGAATAAGTCGTATATACAATATACATAATTCGGAAAAAATCGAAAAAAATTGTGAGAAATTCAATATAGTTTGGTCAAAGTTAGGTCAACTATTTGGAAATAATTGAGAATAAGTCGTATATACAATATACATGTATATATACTTATATATATACACATATATATAGAAAAAATATGTATATATACATACACACACACACAAATATATATCAAAGGGACCTGGGTTCGAATCTCAGCTGCCGCCTTGGTTTACCACCCTCCCGGACATTCGGCCTCCGTCACGGGCATGGGATGGAGAGAGAATACCTCTCTTAATCCCATATATATATATATATATATTGACACACACACATACATACATAACTGTTAAGGTGCAACGCCCGGGCCCACAGCCCAAGGCTCTAGTAAAGTTTGAGGAATGATGGCGGGCCCCACAGACCACCATTAGCCTTAACTGTGCGCTTTGTCTCACTAACACGCAAGTCAGGATCAACTTCTCAACTGGTCATCCATCCTAGTACTACTATAAGTTGAGCATGCTTAACCACAAAGTTCTTTAGTGATGGGCTCCCTGAAAAGGGGGTGCACCTTAGTGATATGGGTAGTCCAATCATTTCTTTTAAGATCATTTTATTCGAGGCCTCAAATCCTGGGATGTTACATAAGTTCACTAGACATACAATCTTATTGAGTGAAAAAAGTAAGGAAAGAATTAAAGAATAGTTTTACAATAACAATGGATTGTCGGGAGAGTGGGGGGTTGGAGGTTTATTGTATATCAGGAGTTCTGTGTACATAGTTTGGTAAAAAAGAGCAAACGACTTAAAAGTGAAGAATCATGAGAAAACGTAAAAAGTCATGAAGTATTGTGAAAATTGTATAAATCGCGAAAAAGCATGAAAAGTCACGAAAAATCAGAGACTGACATATTAATCATGATGGACATTTAGGAGCCTATAAAATCGCAAAAAAAGCCGATTTTTTGTAAAATTCGGAGACTTTTGTTACTATGGATTTAAGTCTTCATTGTCTTCTTCTTGCACAAGATGGAGGGAAACCCGCTCCTTTATCCTCACACTTATTTGTTGGTATAACGAAAGCTAACAAATCATAATTGAGGGAAGACGAAAAGGTGATTACAGAGTGCTTGATGATTGTTTGAGTTAGTAGTTGGTGATGTGTGGCTAATTAGGGCGTGTAACCTTATTTTGGTGGCTATTCTCTTGTACATATCAGATGACATGGTTGTCTAGATGATTGCTAAGCATTTGAAGGGTTGGAACCTGCCATCAACCTTCTAAAAGTGTACATGGGTTCCATTGACGGGACCGAATGAAATCTACCCATACTCTAGCTTTGTCTGTTTAGCTGATGGGTAGTCCAACATCACCTGCCACTTATAAAAAAATTGTATATCATATTTAAGTAGATATATGTTTTTAACTAAAGAGTGTTATGGCCCCATGGTATCATTGACACAAACACGAGAATACACTGTCAAAATGGACTTAAAATATCATAGAAGTTGACTAAACATGTATGAATAGAATAAAGCGGAATTTCTCAATGTATTTATTGAATGCACATGCTTAGGCAAACCTTTCAGGTGAATTTATTTGGAGCTTTTTGTACCTTAGGTCTTTTTGTGGTCTCCAACCCTTAGATGTGTATCAATGCCCCCTTAGTTATTTAATCATGGTACTTATATCCATGGTCTTTAAAACATCCCTTGAGGCTCTAAAGGCATGTGCCTTGAGGTCTAAGGCTTGGTGCTCTTGATCGAGGCTTTCACCCCAAAATACAAGGCATTGAGACACAATTGAATACAAACCTCTGTTATGGATTATCTTGTCTATGCTAAGCACAAAGTCTTGAGCTTTGAGATAAATACATGCACTTTCTCTGAAATTTATCTGTCTGGATTTATTATACTTAAATATCATTCTCTCACTAGTGAATTTATGTATATAACTGTCAAGAGACTCAAAATCAAACGTTAATACTAATTTCAACTGATCAATCTTTATTGCTGATTTAGTTTTTTGTTACCTTTTTACTCATAGTGCTAGTGTTTGTAAAATACATTCTTATCTATATTTGTTACCCGCTCTACAAATTCCATTTTTTTTTCTTCTTTTAAATTTCTTTATCAAATCACAAATTCCATGACTGATACGCAAAGTAATGATATCAGATTATTTGAAGCTGATTTTATTTATAATGGCGATGGTCTTTTCTTGAGCTTTGATCTTAACCTCTATATCCCAATCTGAATTGAGAAAAAACTTTTGTTTAGTTTAAATTTTGAATCTACATGCATGTTATATACACAACTATCATAAACATACTCATGTGTATACATCTATATGACACATGTATATATACATGTATACAATTCATAGATAATTGTAGCACAATGAATGCCTCATGCATTTTTGGGTCTCTAGAATAGAAAAGTTTTGCTTCTTATTGAGTGAATAAAACCAATACAATGCTCTCTCTTTTACAAGACAAGAGAGTAGTACAGCGTTTAGAGATAAGCAATATGGGATAAAGAAACAAGTGACTAAAAGACAAATAACCAAAATACACTTAAGTAAAAACAGTAGTAAAGTGTATATACTAATACTTCCCCTCAACCTGGAGCATAGATGTCAATCATGCCCAGCTTGTCAGTCATAGCAGTGAATCTAGACCTCGGAAGTATTTTGGTTAGGATGTCCGCCACTTGATCTGAGGTATGTATGTAGGGCGTAAATATCTGGCCAGATAAGACAACTTCTCGAACAAAGTGACAATCAACCTCAATATGCTTTGTTTGTTCATGGAAGGTAGGATTACTGGCAATAAAGGTAGCAGTCTTGTTGTCACAGTACATAGGGATAGGAGTAGAATCAGAAATGCCCAAGTCTTTCAGCAGGCTCCGTATCCAGAACAGTTCACATGTAGTATGCGCCATGGCGCGATATTCTGCTTCAGCACTCGAGCGAGCAAAAACTGTCTGTTTCTTACTGCGCCAGGTAACCAGATTTCCACCTACAAAAGTACAGTAGCTGGAGGTGGAGCGTCGATCGACCTTGCTCCCCGCATAGTCAGAATCAGAATACCCAACAAGGTTACAGTGACCATGTTTTTCATACAACAGACCTTTCCCAGGGGAGCTCTTCAGATATTTGAGAATGTGACAGACTGCATCCCAGTGACATTGTCGGGGTTTGTCAAGATATCTGCTAACAAGTCCAACTGCAGATGTGATATCAGTACGAGTGACAGTAAGATAGATGAGCCTGCCAACCATGCGTCGATATTGATGGTGATCAGGATAAGCAAGCGAATTGTCATCATCCCAGTTGGTGTTTGGATCCAGAGGAGTACTAGCAGGCTTTGCACCAAGAAGACCTGTTTCAGATAGAAGATCCAGAACATATCTATGCTGAGATAGGCACAATCCAGAGGCTGACCGAGAAACTTCAATCCAAAGAAAGTAGCGCAAGGTGCCTAAATCTTTGGTAACAAAATGTTTCTCCAGATAACATTTAGTCGGCTGAATGCCAGCAAGATCACTCCCTGGTAGAATGATGTCATCAACATATACAATCAGAATAACAATGCCAGAAGTAGTCTGTTTAACAAAGACAGAATGATCATATTGGGAACGTCTAAAATGAAATTTCTGAAGAATGGTGCTCAGTTTATCAAACCAAGCACGTGGACTTTGTTTTAATCCATAAACTGCTTTCTGCAAACGACGGATTTTGGAGGACTCCCCCTGAAGCACAAATCCGGGAGGTTGTTCCATATAGACTTCCTCATGCAGATCTCCATATAGAAAAGCATTTTTCACATCAAGCTGAAATAAGGGCCCATCAGAATTAATTGCAACAGAAATAAGTATGCGAACTGAATTCAGCCGGGCCACAGGTGAAAAAGTCTCAAAATAGTCGACGCCGTAAGTCTGTGTGTAGCCCTTGACAATAAGCCTAGCCTTGAGACGCTCAATCGTTCCATCTAGTTGATATTTAATAGTAAACACCCAACGACATCCATCCAGAGAACAATTAGTGGGAGGATCAACCAACTCCCAAGTGTTACGATCAGTAAGAGCCTACATCTCAGCTTCCATGGCCTGACGACAAGCTTGATGTTTAAGAGCCTGAGAAGCATTTTTAGGAATAGAAACAACAGAAAGAGCAGCAGTAAAATTGTCAAAGTTAGTCCCTAGGTGAGCAGTAGTACATAAATTCCCAATCGGATGTTTGGTACATGTTCTAGTTCCTTTTCTTAAACTGATAGGCAATGAAATGAAAAACGGGCTAAGCGCCCGATTGAACGACCGCTTAATCGGCCCAATGCCTAGGCTGTTCAATTTTTGCCAAAATCGCCGGTTAACGTTTTTGTAATTAATCGGCCGGTTTTCCCCGCTTTTCACCCGTTTTTTCCGTTTTTTTGCCCGTTTTTTCCCTTTTTTGGCCGTTTTTGTCCGTTTTTTTTATTTTGCTGTACACCTGTAACTTTATATAAACTATATGGTCCCAAGTATTACTGACTATAATATATTAAATTTATGTACATTAAATATCCTATGATAAGCCTAGTTCTAATAGAATGCATACTTGTATGCAAGTTGGGATAATAGGATACTGTTGTAAAGTGTAATTTATACAAGTAAAATATATGTAACTATTATCTAATTTTAAAAATGCATACTTTAGTTAATTGTACTGCTGTAATGTATGACTAATTGATGATATGCACATATAACAATAAGTTAGAAAGGTATCCAATAATTAGTCTATTGTTTACTGCTTAACTATGTAAACACGTGATACAAAAATATTTCTGAATCATGTATGTAGGGTATTTTCTCTATGTCAAATCTATTGTTCATTATATTATGGCTATAATTATTGTCTTATAGCTATCTTATAAACTATTTGGGTGTTTTGTATTGTTGGGTAGAGTGTTTAGAATCTTTAGATATATATAAAAGTTCCAAAGAGTATTAGTATTTATATACATATATATGTAATTTTGTATAAAATTATATAGGAAATTAAAATCCGTTTTTTCAAAAATCGGCCGCTTAATCGGTCGCTTACCGCTTAACCAGTTACAAGGTGCTGTCCGCACGATTATCGCTTAACATTTTTTAAAACATTGCTGATAGGAATATCTAAGTCAGAGAATACCTGAGGTGATGACTGAGCTGGCATTGAGGAAGAAGATTCTGGAGGGGCCATAAAGGGAGTTGTCGTCTTCGGTCTTCTTTGATAAACTTTCAGCTAAGGAGTAGCAGCAGCAAGAACAATATCAAGGGACTCAGAATCATCAATCATCGGTAATGGTGTCTCCATAAATAAATCTGACGTAAGGGCAGACCCAGCAGAAGAATAGAATGGCATGTGCTCAAAGAAAACAACATCAGCTGAGACCATCCATTTTTTTGAAATTGGATCATAACAGCGGTACCCTTTTTGAGTCCTAGAGTACCCTAAGAAGACACTTGATGGCACGGGGATCAAGTTTGGTTAAACCAGGACGTAGATTTTTAACAAAGCAAGTGCTCCCAAAAATACGAGGAGGAACAGAAAATAAGGGCGCATCAGGGTACAAGATTTGATAAGGGATTTGATTCCCAAGAACAGAAGATGGCATGCAGTTAATGAGATAACACGCAATGGAAATAGACCTGTCAAACTGGGTCAAAATCCGCGGGCGCCCATGGCTCGACCCGTTTAAGTTGGGTTTGGGTGGCGAAATTTGCCACCCGCTAGAAATCACCCAAACCCATACCCACCCGTTTATTTAGTGGGTTTCGCGGGTGATCCGCGGGCATCCGCGGGTGCCCATTTAACTAAATAATATATTAATATAAATATATTATCTATATGACTCTTAAGACATACAACACCTGTACATTTATCAATCAACTAAATTGATGACATGTAATGTATACAATATAAAGAGTTAAAGTCTAACTTTCTTTATTGATATCCTTTGTTAATTGTTTACACTAGTGGAAACAAATTTGTTAACTTCTATATTATTTTTATGCTAATGAATATATAGTATAATGTATGTTTTATATTCAATTATAACAATTATATTCTCTTTCTATTCACTTTATGTATTGGACAATCATAAGAACATGAAACATCAAGGACTTTTAGCATAAGATGACAAAATATAGTGTTGTTATGGTAATATGTTATGCTATTTGTAACATCTATATCATTTAGTTTTTTTTATTGTACATTGCAGAAATGGCTATTTTTCATTTTGTCTCTTACATTTTATTTCAAAACATCATAATAGATATTACATTGTGTTGGACACAAAAAATAGTGGAATCTTGCCCTCATTTTGTTATGTTTACATTGAAAATTATTAATGAATCATTCTACTCTTTGTCGTAGTGCAGAAACAAGCAATATCTTTTCACTGTGCACATATTATATGGGCACCCGCGGGCGACCCGCAACCCGCTGGGTCGGGTATGGGTGTACTACTTCCCCACCCGTTTAACATTGGGTCTTTTTGACCCGCACCCGCGGGACCCAAACCCGCAACGACCCAACCCAAACCCAACCCACCCACCCGTTTGACAGGTCTAAATGGAAATAGCTTCAGGCCAAAAACACTGGGGAACATTATAGTGAAAAAGTAAAGTACAAGCAATGTCAAGAAGGTGGCGATTCTTGTGTTCGGCGACTCCATTTTGTTGCGGGGTGTAGGCACAAGAGGTTTGGTGAATAGTACCCAGTTTGCGACAAAAACTGCTGACCGAGGATTGCATGAATTCAAGAGCATTGTCAGTGCGATTTTTTTTATAGGTTTGCTAAAGTGGGTACGTATTTCAGCAAAATAAGCAGTAATAGTCTCAAGAATATTAGACCTATCCTTTAACAAGAAAATCCAGGTGGTCCTAGAGATATCATCAATAAAGCTCAGAAAGTAACGTAATCCAGATATACTCGAGACAGAACAAGGTCCCCAAACATCAACATGTATAATATCAAACGGCTGTTTTGAACCAATACATAATTTCTTTGAAAAAGTTGCTCTAGTTTGCTTGCCTAATTGACAAGTTTCACAATGAAAAACATAAAATGAAATATGAGGTAGTAAATGCTTTAATTTGGCTGTCGACGGGTGTCCCAAACGATAGTGCCACTGGATGCCAGTCACAGAAGATGTCAGATACGCCGCAGTCTTTGGAACATCTAAGTAATATAAACCACCTGGTCCCTCATGACCCGAACCAATGTATTAAAAAACGGGAAGCGGGAGGCGTGTGGACGGGACCTTGTAGCCGCTCAAGCGGCAGGCGGGCGCTTAAGCGGGCGATTTTTGAAAAAGCGGATGCTTAAACTCTTATATATTTATATACAAAATTACATGTATGTGTATATAAAAATATATTTCTAAGGAAATCAATAATACTAACCAGTAGTATCAATTACTAATGAACGAAATCTGCAAGAATATCAGTAAAATAAGTAAAACCATTAGAAGTATAATAGAGTAATATGATATTTACTTGGATATATTACAACAGTACCCTATTATATACAGCTTACATACAAAGTTTGCATTCTAAAGTAGGACTAGGTATATCATAGAACATTTAATGTATACAAGCTTCATATATTATACTCAATACTACTTGGATTATATAATTAATTAACATTACATGCTTACAACAACATTTTTTTTCAAAAAGCGGGAAAAAAGCGGCCAAAAAGCGGGTAAAGCGGGAAAAAAGCGGGCATTTGAATGAAGCGGGAAAAAAGCGGGCACCTAAGGGCAATATTAGGCGGATGGCCTTTGCAGCCCGCTTAAGTGGTTGCTTTTTAATTCAGTGGCCCGAACCAATCTTCGTCCTCGTGCGCAGATCCTGAAAAACAACACCATCCGGGTCAAATGTAATAGAGCAGCGAAGGCTCTTCACAGGTCTACTCACAGATAACAAATTTATAGGGAACTTAGGAACATATAAAGCAGAGCACAGAGGCAGACATCCAGGAGTGCATATATCACCAAAACCAGTAACCGGTGTTTGAGAGCCGTCAGCCAGAGTAATAGGAGGTATAACAGTAGTGTTATGTAAATGAGAAAATAATGTAGGATTGCCAGAAATATGGGGTGTCGCACCCGAATCGTTCACCCAAGTGTTTTTACCGGACTGAGTCAGAAGAGCAGCGCTACCATCAGTGGAGGCCTCGGTAGAGGAAGCAAGCCGTGCTTGTAGTAGTTTCTCAAACTCCGATCGGATCCAATCGACAAACGGAGGTGCAGAAGTAGAGGCAGTGTCAGGCTGATTTGTGGTGACTTGATTCGCCCAGGCTGGCTTCTCATGCTTAATCCAACAACGTCATTGTGATTGGTACGCTTATAGAAGGTACAAAAGCGTTGTTCAGTAGTCTCAACAGGAGAAGAGGAGCCACGTCCTGGTCCAGAAGAACGCCCGCGACTACGTCCCCGACTACGACCACGCCCACAAGAGGAGTCACCAGTCCGAACAGCAAGGGCTGTTCCGTCAGAAGAGTCAGGTAGGTTTTGCGAAACGGAAGGAAGGCGTTGAACACGCTTTAGACTGTCTCTCAGGGTAGGAAGGGGATCACTAGAGAGAATCTGATCAACGACTCCTGCAAAAGATGAAGGCAGACCAGCGAGGAACTGGACAAGTTTAAGCTCGTTCCTTTGACGCTGGATTTCTGTGATATCTGTAGACAGAGGATGGTAGACCTCGAATTCATCCCAGAGAGCATAACAGTTGTTGTAGTAATCCTCCATGGAGTCAGTAGCAGAGTACTCTTGTTTGGCCAGTAGCTTGTAGATTTCAAAAACCTTCTTTGGTTTATGCTGGTTAGAGTATACGTGGGAGAGATGATCCCACATATCCTTGGCAGTCTTGAGGCGAAGGAGAGACTGGCTGATTTTAGGTTCCGCACTATTGACCATCCAGGTCATAACACCATAATCTTCCTTGGACCAGAGATCGTAGGCCTGTTTGGTCTTGTCATCAACATCAGCAGCAGGGATGGCTGGACCCTTGGTCGACAGATGAGAGAAACGCCCTTGAGCCTTGCTGTACAGTTCAAAGGAGGCTGCCCAGAGATGATAGTTGGGGCCATCCAACTTTACGGTAGTGACACAGATTGCGAGGAAGGTCAGGAGTCACCATCTGGGATGATAGAGATAGTCAGAATCAAGGGCGCAGATAGAAGCAGAGGTAGTAGTCACCAGTCAGCAGCAGAAGTCCAACACATGGACTAGAAGTAGCAGATAGAAGATCCAAGCATGGATCTCAGAAACCCTCGTAGGGGCAGCAGGTGAAGATAAAAACCTACGCCAACATGGAGGAACAATTACTCCACCATGAGGCGCAGACAAACAGAGCGGAAGACGCTTTTTACGACGTCAACGTGCCAGAAACTGGAAAAGTACCGAAGCTGTCCGGAGGTGTCGGGGAAGAAGATGGGTAGAGGATTGGGTGTACTTGATGGATTAAGCCATGGTAATGGAGTGGGTGAAGGTGTTGAAAGGTGGTGGAGGGTTGGCGGAGGGGTGGGTGGTGGCTGGAGTGGTGGTGGTGATGGCTGTGGGCGGCGGCAGGGGGGGTGGGTAGGTGTGGCGGCGGCGCAAGGGGGTTGGGGAGGGGCGGTGGATGGGTGGGGAGGTGGTGGTGTGGTGGGAAGAAGATGGAGGCAGTAGGGCCGCCGACGGAGAAGAGGGGAGGCGGCGGTAGCAGGGGCAGGCTGCAGCCCAGCCGACGACGGTGCATGGAAGGGAGAGAGAGGAGGGAGAGGGGCGGGTTGGGGGGGATGAGAGGCGGCTAGGGTTGGGGGGGATGAGAGGCGGCTAGGGTTTAGGGAGGATCAGGACACTCTGATACCATTTAGAATAGAAAAGTATTGCTTCTTATTGAGTGAATAAAACCAATACAATGCTCTCTCTTTTATAAGACGAGAGTAGTACAACGTTTAGAGATAAACAATATGGGATAAAGAAACAAGTGATTAAAAGACAAATAACCAAAATACACTAAGTAAAAAAAGCAGTAAAGTGTATATACTAATAGGGTCTAATACTTGAAAGCATTGCGGTATATGCCTTGCCTCACTGAGACAGAAACTCTTTATGCATTACATATTTTATAACCATTCTTATAGCAGAACATAATACATGTATTATATCACAGTAATATATTAATTAGATGAAATTATCGATACGGATTTAGTGTAAAAGGTCATGGTACATTTATAAGACCGCCATAGTACCTTTATTAGATCTCAATACTTAATTTTAGGGTAATGCCTGTTCCATATAGTAGTATGTATAGTAGATAAATGCAAAATATTACTACCTACACAGGAACCTCCTTGCCTTCTACACGAACCCGCTAAAACCTATTATTTATTGCTGATTCAGATTGCACTGATATACCTTGTTAACTTGAGTGCATAGGTGCCTTACAAACATGCTTGTCAACACAATCGAAATATAGGACATAATTATGTGGTGTATGTTGAGGCCAACTGGAATGGGCATGGATTGCTAAGACAAGATTATGGTTGTCAATGAGACATCTGAACCTGTGAATCTTTCTATCCTGAAAAGAACGGGTTCCAGGTTCTAGTTTCTACAATCCGGGTCGATACCAGGTTCACACAAAGAGATTGGCATACGGGTTCAGTTCTGGCTTCTAATTTTTATGATCCAGGTCGATTTTGGGTTTCAACAAATTTGGGTCCGAATTAGCTCTGGTTGGGCTATCAAATATATAGGTTATGCAAAACTTGAGTTAATTTTGACACAATTAATAGGTTGATAAAAAATCAGGTCCTTGTTAGTTTTGGGTTTAAATCTAACATCAAGGTCAGTTCTAGGTTGGATCAGATTGACCTTGTTAGTTTGGGTTGGTTGTAAGTCTGATTGTCGAAAAACTCAGGCATTCTTTTTTGATTTGAAATTGACCTGGACCTGAAATTTTGACAGCCCTAGACAAGATCCCTAAAAGAAGAATACCAGGTTTGACCTGGAGAATTGTGTGAATTGAGTAATTCATCCAGTTGAGGCATTATTCATTCATAAAAAAATGACCTCAAGGGACATAATTGGTGGTCAATTCGGGAGTTGTGGGTAATAAAATTTTCACGACATTATATGAAATAAGCTTTTTGTGAACCAAAAACAAAATTTAATTTGACACATGGTTCATTATTATGTATGTTCATTAGATACTCATTTAGTTGGGTAGAGTATGAGCATTTTTACCTACTTGTAAATATGGTAATTTTTCCTATACCTACTTGAAAAGCAACTCCAAAGCATAACACATTCTCAATCATCAAATCTAATGGATGTTAGTAGACGAAGTGATTGTTTTTGAAGGAATACTAGAGAGTTTTTTGGTTATAAGAATGGGGAAGCATGAAGCCTAGCTCCAATGCCATTTGAAAGATGGCAAAGATGATAAATACATGGTATTATAAAGTTGAGAAAGACAAATGATACATCCCATTGGGTGGAGTTCCATCGGAGCATAAAGTGAATTCATCGCATGCATTGTTTTGATTTGATGAAGTTTCTTGATTGCCTATTAAGAGTGTTAGTCTATTCCAAGGAACAAGGTGACCGATACCGACGCCGTTTCGACAACTTCGAAATAGGTATTTATCGGTATATCGACGGAAATACCGACAGATGCAATCCTGGCCGTTTCGACGCCAAAATGAATGAATTAATTCATGAAACTTTACAGGTTTAATCTCTACAGCTAAATGCAACGTTTTATTCAATAAAATTCTATATTGGGTGTGTAGTGGGGGGGGTCTATCATGTGGGAGGTAAGGAATTTGTCCTATTTCGTTGGGATTTCAATGAAGGTTTTCGATGACAAAATGTAGGAATTAAGATAAGAAATTTTACTAGCACAAACCACAAACTTAAATACACACAATTATGCAATAGTATACAATTTACAACATACCAATAACACATTTACTTACAACTCACATCAGTTGTATGTTGAGTGGCGCGCTGGTTCTCCATACAATATTGAGTTGTTATTACTGAGATATTGCGGCCATGACATGTGCATCCTATAAAGGTGGTTGTATGTAATCACATGCTCCTCATACACATCATTATTGGCAAATTGTATGAAGTTTCGTGTTGCTCATTCATGTGCAATACTGTAGAAGTGTATATCACTCCTTTGTATTATATTCACATTGCTCTTTATTAAAACATCTTCCACTAAACATAAATAAGTAACTAATTATATCAATACTAATTGTAATATGCTTAGATAAATTGTATGATAATAGTAATTAATAGTGTTGTGAGTAGGTAGATCTAGTGATAATATTGCATATCTACATAAAATACTTATAGATGTATGTATAGTTCGCGTAAACATATAAAAATTGGAGTAATACTAGGCTTTGGCGGTAAAAAACACTTTTTTTAGGCGAAAGTGGAAGAAAAAGGTAGAAAAAAGAGATAGAGAGGTTGCTAATGGTAGAAATGAAAGAGATTAGTTAAAATTACCTTGAATTGGGTTGGTATTAGCTCCAATCGACAAAAATCATCCAAATGTACCTTCTTTTCTCCTCCCAGTAAGTAACAACAGTCATTCTCGCAAAAAACGGTATACCCGTCGATATACCGACGGTTTCGGTCCGTATAGTGAAGTTAGTAGTGCATTTTGCACCGAAACCATCGAAACATGGCGGTATCCATGTTTAAAATGTCGATTTTGATGTCGTTTCGGTTGGTCCAGAAACAGAAATTTACCGAAATTTCGACCGAAATTTCGATATTTTACGCTTTTTTGACACAAGATTTCGATGCAAATTTTGACGTTTTCGATGGCCAAATAAAGGAATTAAGTCATAATTTTTTACCATGATGATCTATATACATAAATACACCTAATTATACAATAATATCATATGTTGGTATTAGGGTAGGGGGCTCCTACATTTTTGAGTGAAAATACACAAAACTGTTTCGATCAGGATTTTGATGATGCAATGTATACATACATATATTCTTATGTAATAACATGTTAGATCTTATATTTTGGATTGAATTAACTCAGCGGGGTCTCCCACATTTATTTAGGATTTTTAAGATTTTTAAAAAAAATTATAATGCAATAAAAAAAATCGAAATTACGACTATTTGGACCGGTCCATTTCGATGTCTGGTAGTGGTCAAAACCGAAATTTCGACCGAAATTTTAAACCAAGGGCGGTATACATGTCGGTATTATCGGTATTTGCGATCCTATCGGTACGCACATATGTTTCCGTGTCGGTACCCGTTGGTATCGGTATTTCGGTCGAAATACCCCCGATACCGGCGAAACTTCATTCCTTGGTCTATTCAGATAAAGATTTTCCAAAATTTTCTCAAGATTTATAAGCAAGTATTTAATAACGAGTTTGTGAGCCCTTGTCTTGGGACTGCTTGCATTAGATTGACCCGTCTGCAAAATATGCTCTAAATGGACTACGCAACAAGCTGAAGCTCACTAGGAGATCATGTCTTGAGCATCAAGGCATGTCATGCTATCTGAGACACACATAAAGACTGCTGCAGTTGATGATCCTTTTAGGACCTTCAAATTGATATTTGTGCTCAACTCAACTCACATATTCATCAAATTGCATGTTCCTTTCTCTTTTTGTACATGTCCTCTCCTCCCAACCAAGTCCTTCAAGTTACCATTGCATCTTTTCCACCCTACAAGATGCAAGTGTTAACGCAAACTCTTTATGTTGGAAAGGTTGACTTTGCTTTATCTTTTTTTGCTTGACTGTATCATTTTTCTAGATGGGGCATGTCTCCATGTTCCTATAGTTTGTACCCTTTGGATCGAACGTAATGGATTTTGGACCATATTGTTATTTGATGATGATGAATATGTGAATCTGAAACCAAAAAAGGAAAAAAGCAGGGTTTCAAAAATTATGTTGATTTCAAAATATAGCTTTTCCTAAACCCCCCTCACTTTTTCCTAAATTCCAGATAACCCCCTCATGTATAGATAATCCCAACCACCCCCTCAACTATTTAGAGAATTCCAAATGGCCCCCCCTAGCCGTTAGCCACCGTTACTAAATTAATGGCTGGGCTACATTTCGTCTTTCGTTTTCCTTTATCTACGTTTCGTCACTTCCTTATTTGATTTTTTTATTTTTTCTATTACATGTTTTAATCATGCAATCAAATAAGTAAAGATATATACGTAGTACTGTAAATATATCAGTCCAGATTTGTGGATCGGACTAGACGGGTATTTGGTCTAGTCTGGTCTTCGACTGATTTGACTTTCGGTCCTATCCGCTATTTTTTCTAAAGCAGGTCATATGTTCAGTCTGGTCCAGTCTGGTCCAAAGTCGGGAGAAATCGGTCTAGACTGGTTGGTTGACCTGTCAAAAGATCGAATAATGAGTGAATATTGCTAAATCGATATCGGAATATGAAAAAAGGTTTGATCCAATACCGATGGATATCATAGTCTCCGAATCGAAAAGCTTACATTTAATATTTATGAATATTACATATTTAGAAAATATTTATATTATATTAAATGTGTAGGACTTGAATCCGAATCAAATGTAAGGGTATCCAAAATCCGCACATTCAATCCGGATTCGAGTCCGAAAATTTGAAGAAAAAAAATCCAACATCTGTAAATTAGGATCAAACTTTGAATATGGAATTTTGGATTGGTATTTGTTGCAAAAAAATTCAAATTTGACAAATAAATACATATATTATTAAATATATATTATTATATATAAATATAGAACTATAGATACTTAATCTTATGTATTTTATGTAATATTAATATTTTCTAAAGATATAATACTTATCAATATTGGATGTATACTTTTCGGATTATCCGAATTCAGATGTTATTCATTGTGTCGGATTCAGATATTAACATATGATATCCGTAGAATATCAGACCACGTACTTTTTTTCCGAATTCGAATATCCGATATAGAAGTATGCTCTCTGTATTCAAACCGTTTACATATCTACCAACCAGTCCCGACCGACTTCTTTCGATTTTGGATTAGATCAGACTGGACCGAACTCAGAACTAGATTTAGAAAAAATAGCAGACCGAGGATAGGACCGAAACCCAAGTCAGTCCAAGACCGAACCAGACTGAATATCCAATCTGGTCCGATCCATAAGTCTGGTCTGATATATATACAGTCATACCTACATGTCGTTACTTATTTAGTAAAAAAAGAGAGGAAATATAGCCCAACCGTTAATTTATCGGATATCGGATCATACTTTTTTTTCTGGATTCGAATATCCGATATAGCAGTATGCACTCCATATTCAAACCGTTTACATGTCTATCAACCGGTCCAAACCGACTTCTACCGTTTTGGACTAGACCAGACTGGACCGGACTAAGAACTAGATTTAGAAAAAATAGCAAACTAAGGATAGGACCGAAAGCTAAGTCAGTCCAAGCCCGGACCCAATGTATTAGAAAGCGGGAAGCGGGAGGCGTGCGGACAACACCCTGTAACCAATAAGCGGTAGGCAGGCGATTTTTGAAAAAGCGGGTGCCTAAATTTTATATATTTTCATACAACATTACATGTATGTGTATATAAAAAATATATTTCCAAGGAACTTTTATACATATCTAATCAGAAAATCAGTAATTTACTAATTAATAATCAATACTTTACTACTAATTAATATTTCTAATCACTAAAATCAGCAAGCAGATCAGTAATTGCAGATACTAACCAGTAGTACCAATCAGTAATCACTGAAAGCAGCAAGGAAATTAATGTTACATGCTTCCAGTAGTATTTTAAAAAAAAGCAGGCAAAAAGCGGGTGATTTTCTTCAAACCTGTTAGGCGGGTGATTAGGGGCTGGATTAAGCGGTTGAGGGTCCTGGCCGCTTAAGCGGCCGCCTGAAACGGTTTTTAATACCCTGACCTGACCAAACTGAATACCCAATCTGCTCTGATCCACAAGTTTGGACTGATATATTTACAGTCATACCTACATGTCGTTACTTATTTGGTTGCATGATCGTTACTTATGTGGTTTCATGATTAAGCATGTAATTGAAAAACAATATAAAAATCAGATCGGGGAGTGACTAAACTCGTAGCTGGGACTGAGATGGATAAAGTAAAAAAAAAGAGGAAATGTAGCCCAACTGTTAATTTATCGGATATCGGATCATACTTTTTTTTTTTCCGGATTTGAATATCCGACATAGCAGTATGCGCTCCGTATTCAAACCTTTACATGTCTACCAACCAGTCCAGACCGACTTCTACTGATTTTGGACTAGACCAAACTGGACCGGACTCAAAACTAGATTTAGAAAAAATAGCGAACCAAGGATAGACCGAAAGCCAAGTCAGTCCAAGACCGGACCAGACTGAATACCCAATCTGGTCTGATCCACAAGTCTGGACTCATATATTTACAGTCATACCTACATGTCGTTACTTATTTGGTTGCATGATTAAGCATGTAATTGAAAAAAAAAATCAGATAAGGGAGTGACTAAACTCATAGCTGGGTGATGGATAAAGTAAAAAAAAAGAGTGGAAATGCAGCCTAGCGGTTAATTTGGTAACAGTAGCTAACGGCTGGGGGGGATATTTGGAATTCTCTAAATAGTTGAGGGGGTGGTTGGGATTATCCATACATCAGGGGGTTGGGAAAAAACTCTTAAAAATATGTTATTTCCAACTCTTTAATTAAGTGTTGAGCTCTCACCCTTAAATTGGTATCTTCATGGTGCATGACACAAAGAGATGGTTAATTTTCTAATAAAACTTGAAATTACGTTCGATATACTTGAAATCAGCTATCTATATACTTGAAATTACGTTCGATACTACCTCTTTTAGATGGTTAATTTTCTAATAAAACTTTAGTTGGCTCTAATATATTTGATTTTAAGGTGGAAGACTTATGTTGTTGGCTTGTTGCCCATATAACTTATCATAGTTTACTACATGTTGGCATCATAGCTTGATAACTAGGAAGAATCTAAGCTCTAAATACGAGCACATACACGGGTTTAGACACAACCACCAACTTCTAAAATTTGTATGCCACAAAACGATTGGAGGATAATTTTTTTTTATATGCTAGTTGTGAGAAATTCTAAATAGATATGCAATTACATGTATAGTTAAATGCTTTTACTGAGATGAAATTACAATAATGATCCATTTTTATTGTATTTAGATGTTTGACTTGTTGACCATAGGGTTTTGTTCAATTTTCTAGCAAATATAATCTTACTATAATTGATCAAAAGTAGACTAAAAAGTTGATTTAGAAATAATGGTCCAATCGACAAATATTAGATGCAAAGTATAACATGGAGATGTTTTTATATGGTTAAATGTCCCTTCGAGTTCTGCATTTAACTCTGGAATTAAATGCTTGAGATATTTTAATACTTTTTTTTTGAAACTTGCATCTCTTATGCAGTAGGTGATTAAGAATAAATAATAGTCAAAGTATTTACAAGAAATACCAACATCAATATCACCTTTTGACATTTTGTGCGAGAGAGTAAGATTCACCTAGACAGATTGGACGTGGCTAGGAGTGACCAATATGTTTCAATGTATGTCCTATGTATGTCAGAGCCAATATGTGTAAGACACAGTCATGGGAGCTTTAGCAAAGTTGCTATGCGTCCTACTCCTAGCATGATATGCATGGTTTTAATATCACACTATCTTTTGTGTTTCTGTACAAGACCACTATATATGCAATGACTATAGTGTAGATCTATCGGTTGACGATCCAGACTACTTGACAACTAAACACGAATGCTAATGCACTCATCTTTGTCAGGGAAATGTGGGTGAAATTGGATAACATAAATGAAAGAGTAACTATATGGGGGTCGTAGAGAGATATATTTGGTGGGCTCTCTCTGTCTTCCTCAACTTCCTCATAATCTTGTCTGTCTTCTCCACAGTCACTTCCATATAAGCCAAATATCCCCTTTTGAACTTGGTTAAGAATTAATACATTTGAAAAAAACTACAAACTATGTATATCGTCGTCATAGAGAGGAATATTTGGTGGATCTCTATCTTTCTCCGATCTCCTTTAGTCACTTCAATATAGTCATATTCTTCCCTTTCAAATTAACTTTGGAGCGGAGTTGGATTGGACTATGAGGACTCCCTCACCAACGAAAAGATATATTGCACTATGTTTTTGCATGGGACCAGTACCTGAACAATCACCATAGTGTGAATATAACTACTTATTGGTAAAACTACTTGATAACTAGAAAAAAAAGTACCGTTTTTGAGAGATGGCTCCGTGCTCTGGCGACACGACTGACGACAAGGGGGGCGACACCGACAAACCTCCAACAAACCCTGCTATCAGACGCCCTCAAGCTCCGATCAAGCAGCCAAAATGGAGAGAGGGCGGCGTCCCAGTGGCGGCGGAGGCCAAAACTTGGAAGGATCTTTTTGTTCAAAAGGAAGTGGATGGAACAATATTGCAACATTGTGATCTTGAAGCCACATTGTGGGGTATGTGGTCTTGGAACAGTATTGTTGAAGGAGTTGTCAGGTACTCCAGATCCATAGCAGAGAGGAATGTATCTCGATGGGCAAATACCATTACGGGGTATGTGGTCGGCTTGAAGCCACATTGGCCTACGCTTCACAGGCATCTAGCGCTGATCTGGAAGGCCAAAGGAGAGTTTGCGATTCTCTCACGGGGGAATGATTTCTTTATCATTAGGTTTTCAGATCCAGAAGATATGAGGGTCGCTATTGAGGATGGTCCATGCTATGCTGCTGGAAAGCCAATGATCCTAAAGAAATGGTAGAGAGGGGAGCCTCTTGAGAAACTGAAGCTGACGGAAGTTCCAGTATGGGTGCGGATCTATGATCTACCCTTAGAGCTATGGGATCCGGAAATTTTCTGCATCATAGGCAGCTACCTTGGTACTCCTCTGAATCCGGACCTTCTGACTAGGAAATGCAAGATACTTGAATTCGCAAGGATTCAAGTGTTGATGCAATCATCGTCGACGTTTCCTAAAGAAATGACGCTTGAAATGACGCTTGTCAGTGATGATGGAGTTAAAGACACTATCAAGCTGGAATATGAATGGATTCCTACTCTCTGTAAATCATGTCAGACTTTCAGGCATGGACAAGGTGACTGTGTGAAAGGTGAAGAGAAAAAGGGGAAAGCAAAGCAAATCTGGGTGGAAAAAAATCCGATTGATGTGGAAACTATTACTGATACTTTTTATGACTATCCCCCGATTGATACTGTGAATCAGAATTTGGACGTCACTAATGATGTATCAGATTCTTTAGTTGCTACTGAGGTAGTTGGTTATGAGGGTGCTGAGAAGGATGAGACCAGTATAGATGCTGCTTCACCATTGATTACTAGAGCTCAACAATTAGCAATCAGTCCACAGACTCCTCCATCTTTAAATAAGGATGTATTGATAGCAACACCAGATTCAAATGATGGCTGGTCTAAACAAGGTAGGAAGAACAAGGTGCCACCCCGCAATACTCATAAAATTCCTCAATAGATAACCAGTGGTATTCCTGTGTCACCGAATAGTTTCAAAGTTTTTGAGTTTTCTGAAGAAACTGATAAATTGAATGATAATGTCACTGTTGACATTGAATTGAGTGCATCTCTTGAAAAGAACAGTGGTTCGAAGGAAGTATCCAGCCTAACTATTTCTAATGGTTAGCATCAATTTAATGTCTTGGAATGTGAGAGGTTTGAATAAACAGGGCAGACAAAAAGCTGTCCGTGATATGATCTAAAAGAATGACATCTCTATTTGCTTGTATTCTTGAATCTAAAATTAGAAGAAGGAAAATCTGTAAAGCCATCTATAATATTTAGCCTGGAGCTTCCTGGTTATCTAATCATCTCTCTCATCCGCTTGGAAGGGTAATTCTGATTTGGGATCCTGGACAAATCACTATCAACAAAATCTCTGAGTGACCAATATATTCTTTGTGATGTAACTGTTGAAAGTAAATCTTTCCTTTTAACTGCAGTGTATGGTCATAATCCTGACCATAAAAGGATTTCTCTGTGGCAAGACCTCTCTTCCTTTAAAATTAATCATCCTTGGGTTCTCATGGGTGATTTCAACTCTATTAGACTCTCGTCTGAGAAATTTGGTAGAGCTGAGGCTTCTTATGTTGCTATTGCTCTTTTCAATGAATTCATCAATGATAACTCTCTTGTTGATCTTGATCTTATTGGGTCTCGTTTTACATGGGACAACAGGCAAGAAGGTAGTAATCTGGTTATGTCTAGAATTGACAGAGTGCTTTATAACAAGGTTTTTCTTGAATGTTATCCTAATATTTGGGGGAACCTTATTTCCTCAATTCATAGTGATCATAAGTGCCTTATCACTTATTTGAATGGTTCCACCTATAAGAAGAAAACTCCGTTTAGATTCTTTAATGCTTGGACTGATATGACTGGTTTTTATGAAGTTGTTGAGAAAGCCTAGAGTGAAGAAATTGCTGGTAGCCCTATGTTTCGTTTGTGTGAGAAATTGAGGAAAACAAGAGATGCTTTATGCACCTGGAATAAGGAAAAAGTAGGCAATGTTTATGAGAACTGCAGGATTCTTGAAGCTGAGGCTGTTATGGCACATGATGAGATGGAATCCAATCCTACTGATGATCTTATCTACATGTGTAATAAGAAAAGGAAAGAGGCGAAAGCTGTTTGTGAGGCTGAGGAATCTTTTATTCGTCAAAAATCAAGAATCCAATGGTTGAAAGCTGGTGATAAAAATACAATTTTTTTATTCTTCTCTTAAAACAAGAAGAGTGAGGAACACTATCAATAGTTTGAATATTAATGGAACGAACTGCTATGATGAGATGTCCATTAAGAATCATATTGTTGATTTTTATTCTATGCTGTTAAAAAAGGATAATAATGTTGAAGCTATGTGGAATGATGAATGGAACATTCCTAAAATTAGTGATGAACATTTCAATCTGCTGTGTAAGAAATTCACTGATGAAGAGATTGATGATGTTGTTGCTCACTCTAATGGGGACAAATCCCCGGGACCAGATGGCTTTAACTATTGCTTCTTCAGGAGTTGTTGGAAGATCATAGGTCTTGATGTAAAGAAAGCCATTCACAATTTCTTTGACAGTGGATGCCTGCTTCGAGAGGTAAATCAAACTCATAAATCTCTTATCCCTAAAGTGAGGAACTCTTCTGATATTAAAGACTGGAGACCAATTGCCCTATGCAATGTAGTCTACAAAATCATTTCCAAACTGATTGCAAATAGATTAAAAGTTATCCTTCCCAATATCATCAACCCTATGCAATGTGCTTTCTTACAAGGAGGATCTATTTCGGATGCAACTCTCTTGGTCAATGAAGTTATCAATGATATGATGAAAAGTAAGAGACCTAAAATGTGTGTTAAAGTGGACTTGATGAAGGCTTATGACTCTGTTGATTGGAAGTATCTCAATGTGATCATGCATCGTATGGGATTCTCTTTTTGCTTTATCCATTGGATCAATACTTTTTTCAATACAATTAGATTTCAAGTCTTAATAAATGGGGAGCCATCTAAATCTTTTTCCCCTGAAAGAGGTATTAGGCAGGGGGATCCCATAGCTCCCTACCTCTTTGTTATAGCCATGGAGGGGCTCATTGGTATGATTAACCATGCAGTGTCTTCTGGAAGTATTGCTCCTATCAAAGCCTCAAGGAATCTCTCTGTCTTGCATATTATGTTTGCAGATGACTTAGTTATTTTCTCTGAAGTCAATGATACTACTGTACAAGGGGTTAAAGAAGTGCTCTGTAATTTCGGGGTTGTCTCTGGTATGAAGATGAGTTACTTGAAAAGTCATGTGTTCTGCAATAGTGCTGCTGAAAATTTGGATGTCCCTGGTACTTTGAATATGCAGGTTGGCTTGCTCCCTATGAAATACCTGGGGCTTCCTTTGTTCAAAGGGAGATTGACTAAAAGTCTTTGTACTCCTATTATTGACAAGATAAGAATGAGGTTAGAGGGTTGGAAAGCTCACAATCTGTCCATGGCTGGAAGGTGTGAATTGGTCATATCCACTCTGGCCTCTTTTCACTTGTACTGGGTTGCCTCATTTCCCATTCCATGCAGTGTTATTGAAGATATTGATCAGATTTGTCGTAAATTCATTTGGGGAGGAACTGATCCTAAGAAGAATTTTCATACTGTTATGTTAGCTGGGATTATGTTTGCAGGCTAAAAGCGGAAGGGGGTCTGGGAATTAGAAATACTAGAGATGTTGTTAAAGCAAGTCTCATGAAAACAATTTGGAACATAGCAACTAAAAAAGATAGCTTGTGGGTAAAATGGGTGAATGAGAGGTACTTGAAAGGTGATTCTATCTTGAGGATAAAAGGTAGCTCTTCAACTACCTGGCTATGGAAACAAATTATTAAGATTAGAAATTCGATTGTGGATAAGATTTTTTTTAAACTTGGTAATGGTAAAAGCATTCTCTTGTGGAGAGACCCTTGGGTTGCTAAGGGAAAGTTCCTGGATGAAATTTTATCGGCCAAAGATATTTCTAATTTTGGGAAAGGTAATTTTGTCAGTCTTGGCAGGTTAGTGGATGATAATCATCAGTGGTGGTATACTGAATCAAGGCATTGCAGTCGTATCCTAAAGGAAATTAAAAAGATGTTCTTGCCTACATCTTGTGAGATGAGCTGCTGGTGGATAATATTAAACCCAAAAGAATGAAAGATTTCTGGGAAATCTGCAGAGTAAAGAATACCAAGGTTGTTTGGAATTCCTGGGTCTGGAAATCTTAAAGCACCTGTTCGCTACAATTTGTTTACCTGGAAGTTGGTTATGTATAAACTGCTTACCCATGATAATCTGAAAAAGATGGAGATTTCTTTCCCATCCATGTGTATTCTCTGCTGCTCTAGTGAGTAGAATCATACGCACTTGTTTTGGAGGTGTGTCTGGGTTAAGGAAGTTTGGAGAAATGCTAGTAAGGATGGATATATTCTGAATCTTCCTACTAGTTTAGCAGAGATGTTGAGATTTAGAACAAAAGAAGCACTGACAGCCAAAATGATATGCTACTAGCCTACTACACTTGGAAAGAAAGGAATTACCGTATTTTTGAGGAAAAAAATAGAAGCTGCGAGGCTGTATGGAGACTTATTAAGTCAGATGTAGATATCTTGCTTTGAGCTCTTTTTTTTTTTGTATAGTTTCTTTGCTTGCTTTTATTTCCCTTCCCTGCATTGTAAATACCCCACTTTTTGATATATACAAATAAAGGAAACAAGCTTTGAGGGATAAAAAAAAAACTAGAAAAAAAATAAATGCAATTATCTTCATCAGGGAATATTAGTAAATTGGGTAACACGAATCGAAAAGAAAATAACTGATCATGTGGTGGTCAGAAGTATATTTGGTGGACTCCATTTTCCTCACCTTTCTTGTTCTATCCGTGTCAAGTCTTTAGACTATATGTCATATATCTCCACTTTCGACCACCTTTGACTTCGAGTTGCATTGGATTGTGAGGAGCACTGGAGTAGTGCACTCTCACTGATGAAGAGGTAAACAACAAGGGAGCCAAGATAAGATGGGAATTAGGGCTGGGCTTTTTGGTGGAATTTATTGGCAAAGAGATGAAAATGTTGGATGAAGAGAGGAACCATATGTTAAGTGGTGGGCTAGAGTCAAAGGCATTGCTTCCGTAGAAGAGTGTTGTATAATGGGATCCTATTGTTTTAATTTTTTTAGGGGTGGAGGCTCTAAAAATGTGGCGAATGTGACTGGATTGCACTATGAGGAACCTCTCACCAACCAAAAGAAAATTGCAATTTTGTGTTTCTGCATGGAACCAATGCCTATGCAATCACTTTATTGTCAATATAAATACTGATAAATGAAATCACTTGACAACAAAAACAAAGAATACAAATATAGTCATCTTATCTAAGGATATATGAATAGGTTGGGTAGCATTAATGGAAAAGAATATAACTAAATATATGTTGGCCATAGAGAATTATTTGATGGTTCTCTGTCTTCCTCTCCTCTCCCTTGGTCTTCTCACTCTTGTTTTGTCACTCCCATGTCGCCTCCAGTACAGATCGACTTGGAGATGGATTTGGATTGGTCACCAACGAAGAGGTAAAGAACGTCTGTACCAAGGTGGATGGGAATTAGGGGCTTCTTGGTGGAGTTAATTGGTGAAGAGATGATATAATTTGAACAAAGACATGGGCCATACATCAAGTGGTGGGATGGTGTCAAATGCACTGCTGCCCTACAAGAGTTTTTTATGATAGTGATTTTTTTTGGGGGGGGGGTTGTGTAAGCTCTGAAAGTAGCGTTAGATTTATGGGCCAGGAATACCCTGCAGACACTGATTCCCCGTGAGCAGATGCTCGGTTCTTTATTTATTACTAGCTATATAATATAATAGTAGATCACATAATATCTAGTTGTAGCTACTATTTTTATATTTGAATATAGGAATTCTTTATTTGGCTTGTTACAATAATTTAGTTTGTTATAACAGACACCACTAAAAGTTTTAGTGGATGGATATGTTCTATTTGTTCCGTTTGTTACACTTGAATGAAAAGATCTTGCTAGGCATCCGTAGATTACAATGTTCCATATACTAATATTTACATGCTGTTGGAAAATACAATTTTCAATGACCCTTCTTAGGAAACAAGTAGCATTAGGATTATATCCATTAATGTTGCGTATCCTTTAATCTATCCCCGTTTTTAAGTAGTCATGTACTCCTCACCATGGATAAAAAAAACTAATTGGATACTTTCTAATTTCTTCTACATGGTGTCAAAGTTATCCATTAGGCTTTAAATTTTTTTCATGTGCTATTGTCCATATACATTTGCCCTACCGTAGGCACATCTAAGAAAGAAAGAATCCCTCCCCTTCATTTTATACATTTCTCCATCTCTCAGCTTAGAGAATTAATTTCTCTTTGATACCGTCCTAAACACTTCATTTTTCACTTGCCTTGCAGTCTCAATGCGGGACTGCCATCAACTTTTGACAAGCCACACATCTCCTTTTGCCATTGTGGTTGTTGTTGTACATGCACATGTTGGATGCTTATCTAACCCTTTTCAATGGCCACATCCGCCTCCACTAATGCACCGTTTGGGAACATTGTTGCCCTTGATTGTTTGGCCTGTAGCACTTGCTGGCATTGTCCCTCATAAACATGAAGCGATGTGCTTTATAAAGAACTGGAAGAGTGAGTAGTTGGATTGTTGGATCTGAAACGCTGGGGTAGATGCCAATTTCTTTATTTCAAATCATATATAATTGCTTGAAAGTTTATCAAATCCAGAAAAAAAATCACGGCTTTCTGGGCCTAGTAGAAAAAATTCCTAGCCCAAAGCATATTCTCATGTGTTACCTATCTGTTTTAACTCCCACCTCCAAACAAGAGAGGTCTCCTGTTTTCATACTCAATACTCGTCTAAATCTTTTTGTTGATGATGGTTCAAAAATGGGAAGTATCCCCGAGAGAAGAAGGTTAGTTTCTATACCATGCAGTAAAAAGTAGAAAAAAATTTATTTTCACTGATTGCCAAGGTTTCGTGCAACACTTAGAGATAAACTAGATTGTTTTTATGAATAAGTATAACACAGTGACATACATCCAAACTTGCTTAACCCCATAGAATCTTATCTGGAAGTAGAAAATTTTTGATACACCTTTTGCGTCGCTACATGTATCCCAACCTTGATCGTTGGCACAACCATCTCCCACACCACCACCAATAAGCATCATTCCCAACCATGCATGGTTTACTTACATGGATCCTTTGTTTCTGTTCAGCTCTATTATATGTTAAACAAATTCCAGTTAAGATGTAAACATATCATGTATGGTTCACTTGCATGGGCCCTTCTTTTCTATTCAGCTCTGTTATAGGTTCAATAGATTCTCAATAAGATGTAAGATTCTAAATCTTTCCTTGTAAATTCTTTCCAAGTTAATCTCGGAATGCATTTTCTAATTTTAAACTATTCTACCAGACTAAAGTGTTACTTAGTGCTATTGATCTGTGTCGCACGTCCGTACTATCTAAGGTGACCCCATGTAGCTTTTCCTCAATATTTGTCGCCCTCATTTTATTCCTTAGTAAATGATCTTTCTTTATTTTCCCACACATCCATCTTAACATTTACATATCTGTCACATTCATCTTCTAGATACCTCGATTATTTTATAAACGATCTTTCTTTGTATTCCCACACATACATCATAACATTCACATGCCTGCCATATTCATCTTGTAGTTATCTTGATTATTCATTGCCCGACATTCACATCTTTTATCCTGTTATTGGGTCTTTTTAAAGGAAGCAATTACTTCTTGTCAGAGAATAAAGGACGGCTACTTGTTGTATTGATAAGATGCAACACTGATCCTATATATAGGAAAGCAGGGAAGCGTACAGACTCGAACTGAACCCTAATGGGCCAAGTTATATTTGGGCCCATATAAATATTACAAAGACAACAACATAAATAAACACTCTCTAATACTCCCCCTCAAGCTGAAATTAGGAGAATCCCAAATCAGCTTGGAAATAGACAGACATACTAAAAAAAATGGATAAGCCAGGCCCATATAAAAAATTTCTCCCCCTCGGTATTACAATTAAGCACTCCAAACACTCAGACACTCCCCCTCAAGTAGATAATCCATAGCAGGCAAGCAAGTCAGCAAAATTTTCTCAATCATCTGAAGCAGAAGTTTCTCGATTATCTGGAGCAGAAGTACGCAGCAGCAGAACATCATGGTCTTTATCACAACTGCTAGCATCACAACGCAGAGAGTGTTGGGTTACAACAACAATAGTAGCCAACGTGCGAAACTGAGCACGGATGGGACAGAGAGTGTTGGCACACAGAAGCAGAAAGTCGACGTGCAAACAAGGCACGAACAAGTAAAAAGGTCAACATGCGTAAAGCATGGACAAGCCAGAGAGTGCTGGTTCACAGTAGAAAAGTCCAGACAGTGCTGGTTCACAATAGTTGTAGTCAATGTACAAATAAACTACAGACGGGTCAACATGCGAAGCAAAGCACGGACAAGCCAAAGAGTGTTGGCGCATAGCAGTAGTAGTCAACATGCACAGAAAGCACAGACAAAAAGTAGATAGTAGAATCGACATAACCGGATAGAAGACCATCAACTTAAACAAGCAAGCAATACTTGAAGTTCCATAATAGTAAGTTCTCCAAGAAGCATATAACAAAAGTCCGCAAAATTTTCAAGATGTGCGTCAGGATCCACAAAAATATAAAGCAGCAGAATATAATCTTTCTCTTGTCTCCTCCATCTCATTTCTCCACCTCACACCAACCACAGAAAGAACAAAGAGCGGTTGGGGTGGACAAAGATAAAGAAACATCCCTAAAAGAAATATAGAACGTAACACTTTCGGGGGTTTGGGGGGCGCGACCCCCCAATTACGGGGTCTCGCTGCCCCTCAGCGCGCTGGAGTCGAGAGGCCACCTTTCGCGGGCATAGTCACAAATTCGGTATTTGGGATACGTACAACCAAGTTGAAAAATTCGAAAATCGAGAATTATGCGGAAAATTCGGATAAAAATCAGTCAACGTACGGTAAAAGTTCGGTCAACTATTCGGAAAAAAGTCGGCAAAAAAGCGGAATATATATATATATATATATATATATATATATATATATATACATACAAAATATATATAAACCCACACATAATGATTGAAAATGACTAAACATCGAACTGATTACTCTAATATTGGAAGAAGGGGAAGAAGTGGGAGCAACAAGCACAAATCAGGGAAGAAAGGGGGAGAATGGAGGAGAAAGATGGAGCGTACATGTAGAATGTCGAGGGTTACTCCTCCTGGTGTGCGAGGGATAGAGGAGGAAGGTTGGATGGTTTAGTGGAACCCTGCTACAAGTTAAAAAGGACGTGGAAAAAATAAATGTGAAGCAAAAGTACAGAACTGTTTAAAACGACAAAAAACGTATTAAACGCGTTTAAAACGCAATACACGAATAAAACGTGAATTAAATGCGTTTAAAACGTATTATTCGGTTTGGAGTTTAAAATGGCCATCATATACGTCACATGAATAATACACGTTTTAAACGTGTTTTTTTATTAAAAAAAGGAGTATATTGTGACTATGCTCGCGGGGGCTCGAGGTCTGCAGTTTTCTTTGGAGAACATTGCAAATACTTTTCAATCTCCATGATGATGATAACTGGCGCTCGCAGAGTGTCTATTGAGGGACGAGGGATGTATATTGGTTGAACACAACGAAATCGAAGAGATGTAGGTAGCCAACCACCCAGTTGTCTTTGTTGTGACGAAAATCATTGTAGCAGATCGAAAGCAAGTCCATCCATCTATTTCTTTTCTGCCATCTTAAGATTCTTAACTCAACAACGAGCCATATACAGAAAATGCTAACGCATAGAATTGGAAAAGCCATAGTGACTAGCGGCAATCCCAAGCACATCCCGTCGACGAGACAAAGTTGCAAAGGAGTTATACATGTCTTAATTCTATCTATGATGGTCGGCTAAAGGTAGGAACAAAGCAACTGGTTTTACAATTAGCAGGAAATCTACAAGGGTTAAGCGGCAGGGTTAGTTGGGTTCAGGTGATAGGATGGATAGTGGGTAGGAGAGGCATAGGAGTGATGGCAGCAACATATTGGGAAGTTAGAATTTTACAACATCATTTGGTGGAGGCTCAATGTTGTCAACGTTGATGGCTCAGGTTTTGTGGCAATAGGTGGGAACAACGCGTGTGTGAGTTTGCATCGAGGACTAGCGACTGGGGAAAGACGGGATAGATGGGGGATGGTGGCGGGTTGTTGTAACAGTTGGGCAATATCGACTAGGGAGGAGGTAGGGGAGAGGGCTATGACGTCAGGGAGTTGTAGGAAGAAAAGAAACGGCTAGGCTAGAACTGAGAAAAGAAAACAGATTCAAAGGAAGCAACACTTAGGGAGGAAGTTGGTGGTCGCGACCAAGAGGTTGCCCGAAGAGCGACCAAGCCAAGGACGGCTGTCGCTTGCCGACGGAAGAAAAAGATTTCTCCTCTAGGTTTAGGGTTGGATCATCGCTCTCATACCATGTCAGAGAATAAAGGATGACTACTTGTTGTATTGATAAGATGCTACCCTGGTCCTATATATAGGAAAGTAGGGAAGCGTACATACTCAAACTGAACCCTAATGGGCCAAGTTATACTTGGGTCCATATTACAAAGACACTTAATAACATAAATAAACAGACTCTCTAATACTTCTCTTATGTGAGTTTTCTCATTCATGCTGTTTGTCTTCAAATGTTGATGCTTTACATGGTCACTTCCCTGGAGATTAAATCTCTATGCATGCCATTAATACTTACCCTCCCCCCTATTGTCAGCAGCAACACTGGCTCAAGGAACAAGATGCCTGATTTATATATTGTTTTGTGGCCTTAATATTGATATCTAGAGACTGAATGATGGATATATTGCCGAATCAATTCTCAACCTTTTCAATGTTAACATAAAGAAATCACATCATGAGATTTGCAAGTCTCAACTATAGGCATAAATGCATGGAATAATTGACTTTGAACAAAATGAAGAGTATTCTAATATGCTAAATCTCTCACAATTAATTAAATGTAAGTAAAATCACAACCTAGACACAAGTAGGGATGACAGTGGTGAGGATATGGTGTGGTTTATGTCAAAACTATAACTGCACCACGGTTGAATATCAAACACTATATCCATTGCGGTGTTTGATATGAGAAACTGTACCCGCACCGCTGAAAAACCGCGGCTAACTGTACCACAACACACAACATCAAGAGTACAACATCAAGAATAAACTATTCATTGCTCTTAGTAACATTATATAATATTTGTCAAGAAATTGCACACTATATATAAAATAGAAACATATAAATATGAATCAAGTAATCAACAATGTCATGTTCCTATCACATAATAAGTTTTTTGTTCATGTGAACGTACGTTCTAACTTCTTGTTGAAAATTAATAAATATAAATATAATCTTTTCCAACTAACATATATTTTCTCATTCAAAGTTCAAATATCATCTTCTAAAATATATTTAGCCTCCCGCACTAATATTGCATTCTTTCTTTTTTCCAACGATACTATCTTATTTAAAATGGTTCCTCAAGTCTCCCCTATTAAGTAGTCCTCTTTGTTTCAAGCATGTAGGCTATGATAATTATATATATATATATATATATATATATATATATATATATTTGAAAATACCAAGGACCGGTTACATCAAATAACTAAGGGGGCGAAGAGTGAAGGGAAAATATTTAGATCTTCTAAATATTGCGAGAGGGCTTGCGGGGGACAGGATGACCACTCCAGAGTTGTGTCTGGTTGTTTGAGGCAGCTCTTAGCAAGCAGGTCAGTGAGCTTGTTCTGATTTCTCTGCCGATAGAGGACTCCTTGGATCTGGCAGAGATCCAGCTGACCACTATTTTTTGATGTCCACATGCGATACTTGTCAGGAGCTGGAATGCGAGCATTGATCCAATCGGCTGCGTTCTTGGAGTCAGTGAAGATGATGGCCCTGATTAGCTTCTTTGAACGAGCCATGGAGATAGCCTCCATGATTGCCTGCAATTCACCTTCCATAGGGTCCGTTCCTGGAGTTTGTGAGGACATGCCTATAATCCATTCACCTTGGATGTTACGAGCCACCGCGCAGACCACCTTCAGGTTTCGGACACGTGCTATAGCAGTGTCTACTGTGATAATGGTGGACAGGTGGTGTAGAGGAAGAACCTCCTTGCTTGAGGTGGCGATGGAGCTTCGGGTGGGCGTGCTCTGAGTGTGGGCTTGGATAATCGTTGCTGCCTCAGCTTTACACAGAGCTGCAAGCGCTGACGAGGGCATGTTCTTGTTTTCGAAGACAAAGGAGTTTCTGTCCTTCCATATGAACCAACAGGTTACCGAGAACACTATTCTCCAGTCTTGTATGTGTTTCAAGTCTTTAATGTTATAGGCGATCCATTCCGTAGGGAGAGATGAATTGAAGAAAAGAGTTGCTTCATGTGGAATTATCTTTGACCAGACAGCTTTGGCTTTAGGGCAATCTCGCAAGACATGCATGCAGTCCTCCTCGTTCTGTTTACATCTTGGGCATAGCGAGTCATCAGTGAGGTGTTTCTGTAGTTGAAGGCAATTTGTAGGAAGTCAGTTTTGATGGAGTAGCCATAGATGTATGGATTGCCTCCTAGGCACTTGAAGTTCCCAAATCGCTTCAAGGTGGGGTTGATCAGGGGCTTCAAGACTGCTACTGCTAAGCAGGCGGTACGCTGAGCTCGAGGTGAACTTGCCATCTTGAGTGTGCTTCCATATACGGACGTCCGGGCCAAGCCGTTGGTCAGGGTAGGCATGTTGGTGATAAGGCGTGTTGTCTCTTCTGTAAACCAGTAGGTGAGGAAGCTTCTGTCCCATTCACCATTGTCAAGAATGAGACTGGAGACCTTCAGATCAACAATCTCCTCCTGGATAGCTAAGCCATGCTTTATAGTAGGAGCAAGGCCATCACCCACCCATTCATCTTCCCAGACAGAAGTGTCCTCGCCTGAGATTGCGATACACATCGAATTGCTTCTCAGGAAGGGAAGAAATTTCATGATGTATATTTATTTGTAAAGAGAGAAAATTGAAATAATATTTAAATTAAGTGTAATGATATATTTTTTGAGAGGGGAAATCAAACTTTTATATGGGAGGATGGTAAAATATTTTAATAATTGTAGAGAAAGATGACAAGTAATAATGGATATAGTCATCTTTTCTTGACCATTCTTTCTCACTTTTATGTCTTTCTATTTTATTTGTCTTTTTTTTTAATTTTCTTAACTTTATTTTATCTCTACTAATAACTACATCCATCCATCAAAGCATAATGGTTCACTTATACTAATAAACCAAACTCTCATCTTAATTAACATCCCCCATTTTTTGATCTTTGCATATTTCTATTCCGGATGGACATGAGATAAGTTAATAAAATCTACATAGATGACATTAAATGACTTCACCAATGACAATAGCTATCTACCCACCATTATACATACGAGTATATAAATTTGTAAAAATACACATAATATGAAGTGCGATATATATAAAAGTAAAACATGAATGGTAACATTTTCATGTTCTAGGGGCATATATATGTTTAGTAATTGTACTAAGAGGACAACATGTGTAGTAAATGAAAAAGAAAGTAAGTTTCTACTTGTTTATATATTAAATGTCAATTAAAAGTAGAGATATGGTAACTGTGTGAGAACAACAATAAACAATGACTAGAATATTTTTCTACATATATTTATATACATTTAAATGAATTAATTGCGGTGCAGTGATACTTGTTGAGGCGGCCGACCAATCGTCGAGTGATCGCTAGGAGGGGTACCGACTAGCCAGCCGCTCAAATCGGGCTTCGGCTTGTCGCTCACCCAGGCCGATTGGTCAGTCCAATTCCCTATTGGGCGGTCGCTTAGTCACATATGGGCTTTCATTTTTTTTTCTTCCATTTTTTCCATATTTGACTATTTCTATTTCTTTTACCATCATTTGAATTGAATATCAATTTCGTTTACACTGTACTAGTTTAATATATACCTTTATTTAGAGTTGCAACGATTTAACAAGTACTAAAAGTCTGAATTTAACAATATGTCATTCTTCTCTTTCTAATTATACTTGTTGAATTAAAATACATTAAATCATCTTCATTGAAAATCGTTTCTAGTATTTTATGACATTATTTACCAGATATGAATTATTATATTTTTGAATATATCTTTACATTAGTGGTTTATATAATGTGTGAAATAAAAGATTGTATTGAATGCAATTGGATTAGATGATTACAAGACCGGACACCCCTGTCCTATATATAGGAGCAAGGGAGAAACCCTGAGACTTGTGTCCCAAGTAATCTAAACGGGCCGAGACACTAAAGGCCCACTAACTAATTAACCTATTAACTAAATAGGCTAATATAGACTCTCTAACATAATGTGTTGTATATAAATATATGTATTGAGCAATCTTATGTATATATATTATACCTACGACTGGTTGACTGATCGGCGACTAGTCTGTTGGTTGCCCAATTAGGGAAAGGTGATCGATTGACTGCCTTGACAACTATGAGTGTGGTTTTTATCCATGATTGTTTTCTACAAAACCATAACAACACCACACCAAGGCGGTTTTAATTATTGTAAGTGATAACCTTTGTTTGGTGTAAAATATGGAGTGGTTATCTGCGGATATGGTTTTCTTATAGCACCATTGCCATCCCTAGTCACAAGCATCAATGTTAAATAATGAATCATGCTGATTGTTTCTCAGTTGCAGTTTGTTTCCCACATGTGGCATGCTTGATGTGGTTTACCTACTGTACCCATTTGAGCATCTCATGTTATTACTGTAGGTTTGATAGTGGAATCAAACAACCAAGGTATAGTTTTATTATAAGCGTACTAGTGTAGAAGACACTGGACTTTACCGCTATGTTTTCTGAGTTATTTGGGACTATGAAAATGATCACAGGCTGAATTTAATTTAACATTAAAGTTATAATAGTTGATAAGGATAATTGTCATTTATATGCATAACTGTATATGATCGCAACAAATAATCTACCACAAATAACCTGGACATTAAAGCTGAAAAATAATCTACCTGAAAATAACATGGGACTTCAGCACCATAGAAATAAAAAAACTCGCCAAAATTGTTTTGTTAGCAGCAGAAAGCAACTCACTCTAGAGAATAGAATGATGGTATATGGCTCTTGCTCACTTCAACGGATATGATATACAGGAACAAGGTTCTTGTTTGACGACACAATCAGAGGTAGCCATATCATCCTATACCTTAAAATATTGTTTCACACACTGCAAGGATCCTTGCACACATTTTAGATGACAAAACCAGTCTAGGTGTTCTTATATGCACAAGACAACCTGGACACTGGCCTTAGCGGAGCCAATGGGGATCTTTGCCTTCCGTCACAAGCTGCATACATTCCTTATTATCAAGAGAAAAACAAAGATGAACGCTTACCATAAGTCCATAACTATTTGTTCGACTTACCTTAGCTTATGACCTTAATTAATTATAGAGGAATTTTTAAACATTTTTTTAGAAGGACAAACATCATGGCTGATAGACACTGGGATCATTGCTAAGAGGGAGCAAAGATACACACAATGAAAGTTGATATATTGATCCAATACACAATATATAAACTGGCAACATTCCATCCATTTGAACTACTTGATTGACTCCATGTGCCGTTAGTGATTACAAAGCAGGTGAAAGAAATTTTATCTGAAGAAAACAAGAGAAGGCCAAAGGGGAAGTAATGCCTCGTTTAGACGAACTTTTTGAAATCCTGAAAGTCAGGCGTGTAAATATGATAAGTGGTTGACATTTTTGAGAAACACCAAGTAAAATGGAGAGCTTAGGGTTACACAATGTGTGTACCCTTATATTTATATTAGTAGAACATTTACAATGAGGTCCATATATAAATGTAAAACCGTAGAACAATAAATAAAGACATATATATTAACACTCCCCCTCAAGTTGGAGCATAGATGTCAATCGTGCCCAACTTGTCCACTAAAGAATAGAAGTGCTTTTTCGCTAGCAACTTGGTAAATATGTCAGCAACCTGATCTTCAGAGCGGGTGAAAGGAGTGCAGATTTTGCCAGATAGAATAGTTTCCCTGATGAAGTGGCAGCCGACCTTAATATGTTTTGTGCACTCATGATATACAGGATTGTTGGCAATAAAAATAGCAACTTTATTATCACAGTGCATCCAAATAGCAGAAGAAGACTCAACACCGAAGTCTTTTAGAAGAGATTGCACCCACAGAAGTTCACAGGCAGTATGGGCCATGGCCTTGTATTCGGCTTCAGCACTAGATCTAGCAACAACATTTTGTTTCTTGCTTCTCCATGTGACTAGATTACCTCCTACATATGTGCAATAGCCAGAAGTGGATTTCCTGTCAATCTTACTTCCTGCATAATCAGAATCAGAATAGCCTTCTAGAGAATAGTACCCATTTTTCCTGTAGTGGAGGCCCTTGCCAGGTGACTTCTTTAGATATCACAAAATATTACATAGAGCATCCCAGTGACACTGCCTGCGTTTATCCAAGTACCTGCTAAGAAGTCCCACATCAGTAGATATGTCAGCTCTAGTCACCGTCAGATAGATCATCTTACCAATCAATCTCCTGTACTTTTTGTTATCAGCAAACATCGGAGAAGAATCATCATCCCAATTAACATTGGGATCTAGAGGAGTATCAGCTGGCCTTGCCCCAAGCATTCCAGTTTCCTGTAAAAGATCCAGTACATATTTCCTTTGAGATAAAACATGAGCATTAGAAGTTCTAGATACCTCTATGCCCAGAAAATATCGTAGTTTTCCCAAATCTTTAGTAGCAAAGTGCTTGCAGAGATGGGCTTTAGTGGCATGAATAGCAACAGAATCACTGCCAGATAGGATGATATCATCAACATATACAATAAGTATCACAATGCCAGAGGAAATCTTTTTTGTAAAGACAGAATGATCAACCTGCGATCTCAGAAAACCAAAGGCAGTCAGAATTTTGCTTAACCTATAAAACCAAGCACGAGGACTCTGTTTGAGCTCATAGATAGATTTCTTCAGCCTGCAGACTTTATGTGACTCCCCCTGAGCAACAAACCTAGGAGGTTGCTCCGTATAGACTTCCTCTTGCAGATCACCATATAAGAAGGCATTTTTAACATCCAGTTGTAAAAGAGGCCAGTCAAGGTTAACAACAACAGATAGTAGAACTCTGACAGAATTAAGACGGACAACAGGTGAAAAAGTCTCAAAGTAATCAATACCATAAGTCTGTGTATATCCTTTAGCAACAAGGCGTGTTTTCAGACGTTCTACAGTACCATCAGGTTGATATTTGACAACATAAACCCATCGACAGCCTACAGGCTTACACTGAGGAGGTGGATCCATTGACTCCCAAGTGTGTCTATCAGCGAGAGCAAGCATCTCCTCCTTCATGGCAGTAGTCCAAGCTGTACTTTGCAAGGCATCATGTACAGTCTTCGGAATGGCAACAACAGATAAAGCAGTGACAAAGTTGCTAGCATGAATACTTAAATGTGCAGTAGATACATGGTTAGCAATATGGTGAGTAGTGCAGGAACGAGTACGCTTCCTAAGAGCAATAGGTACATCTAGATCAGAATTTACCTCAGGTGATGCAGAACCTTCGGGAGGAGAAGATTGGTTTGGATTGTGGGGCTCTTGTGCAACTTGAGATCTGTTCTGTTCTTGCGCTGATAAACAATAAGAGGGGGTGCCGTATGTTCTGGAGTAGAGGCATTAGAAACACAATTACTAGTAATAGGCAGTGGAGAAGCAATAATATCAGAATGTAGACTATCTCCTTTAGTAGAGTAGTAGGGTGTATCCTAAAAAAACATCACCGCTCGTGAACCATCTTTTTGTAGTAGGACTATAACATCTGTATCCTTTCACCCCAAAAAAATACATTTTTCAGCACGTGGAGATCGTTTATCATAAGTAGGCCCAAGCAACCTCACAAAGCATGTAGAGCCAAATATCCGAGGAGGTACATAAAACAAGGGTTTATCAGGGTGCAAAACTTGTACATGTATTTTATTTCCAATCACAAAAGACGACATTCTATTTATTAAAAAGCAGGCAGTCAAAATAGCTTCAGGCCAGAATAACCGAGGTACATTAGAGTGTAGCATAATGGTTCTAGCAACCTCTAGTAAGTGTCTATTCTTCCTTTCTGCAATGCCATTCTGCTGAGGTGTGTATTCACAAGAAGTCTGATGTATAGTGCCAACAGATTTACACAACAGTTCAACATCTTTTTGAACAAATTCAAGAGCATTATCAGTTCTAAAAACTTTAACAGTCATAGAGTACTGTGTTTTCACCTCTGCAAAAAAGAATTTAATAGTGGACAAAACTTCAGATCGACTTTTTATAAGAAATAACCAAGTGGCCCGAGAGAAATCATCAATAAATAATATAAAATATTTGTTTCCAGACAGACTAGGGACACGACATGGACCCCATACATTAGCATGAACAAGATAAAAAATGCTTTTACTACTAATTTGAGAACATTTAGGATAAACATCCCTAGTCTGTTTCCCTAACTGACATGACTCACACTGAAACACATGTGTCCCAACATCAGATACAATATGTCGCAGTTTCTCAGAAGATGGGTGCCCAAGTCTGTAGTGCCACTGTAACGTCGAAACTGAAGAAGATAACGCAGAAGCCAAAGCCACACTGTCCACTTTTTTTAGATGATCCACGTAGTATAAGCCATCTGAACCTTCATGCCCCCCACCAATCTTCATCCTCGTGCGAAGGTCCTGAAAAACACATGAACCAGGTACAAAAGTCAGGCTACAGTTCAGGCTACGTAAAATCTTGCTAACAGATAATAAATTCAGCGGAAAACGAGGCACATATAGCGCAGATCGCAACAAGAACTCAAAAACAATCTCCAATCCCCGAAACAACAGACTTGGAGCCATCAACAAGCATAACAGAAGAATGAGTAATCGGTCTAGATAAATTTCTGAACAAAGATTGATTCCCAGATATATGAGAAGATGTGCCCGAATCAATAACCCACTTAGTATTACCAGTACTAGAAGATGGTGCAATGAGGAAGGCAGTATCACAACCAGAGTAAGTCACAACATGTGCTCCTGTGGTGGTGGCAGTAGAAGATGAGCCAGTACGATCAAGTAGAAGACGCTCGACCTCAGCACGAATGAAGTCAGCAGTAGAAGTATCCGAGGCACCAGATTCTGCAGGCTGGGTAACTATCTCAGAAGAAGCAGTAGCATCAGTGGCCGCATTGGCCCAAGCAGGTTTACCATATTTTTCCCAGCATTATGATTAGATCGGCCACAGAAGTTGCAGAACCGTTGACTAGTCTGAGGGCGTGCAGCAACAGGAGGTCCTGAAGATGCTCCACGACCAGAAGAGCTCCTCCCCCTTCCAGCACCAAGGGGGGACGAGTGTCATGAGAATGACCGCGTCCACGACCACGACTACGACCAGACATCGCAACAAGTGCATTGGAATGACCAATATGAGTAGATGTCTCAGATGAGGATGCATGCAAGCGCTGAGGATGCATGCAAGCGCTGTAGACGCTGAATAACACTCTGTAGAGTAGGTAGTGGATCACTGGCCAAAATCTGATCTACAACCCTAGCATGAGTCAGGTAAACCACATAGGAACTGGACTACTTGCAACTCCTGGCGCTGACGTTGCATAGTAGTCAAATCAGTAGACAAGGGATGGTAGGCCTCCAGTTCCCCCCAAAGTCCCTTGAAGGCAGAGAAATAGTCAGTAAGGTCAGATCCCGAGAAACGTAGACGATTGAGCTATTTGTTGATATCAAACACTTTCTTTGGATTCTGGCTGTGTGAGTAGGTGTTAGCAAGATGATCCCACATCTGCTTGGCTGTCTGCAGGTATAATAATGCGACACTAATTTTTATCTCACTACTATTCAGAATTCATATCATAACAGTAGAGTCATCTTTCACCCAGTCATCATAGGCTTTAACATCTTTGGAGTCGGCAGTGGCAGCAGGCACATGAGGTGGATCACGCGCCAAGTGAGACATCTTGCCTTGAGATTTAATATAGATTTGCATGGAGCACACCCAATGCTAGTAGTTGCGCCCATCAAGTTTAACTGTAGTGACTTGACGACACAAATCTTCACCAGAGGACGCCGTGCGGCAGAAGTAGACCAACTCCCGGAGTGACAGGTAGGTAGCAGAAGGCAGGAACAGGTAGTAGAAGGCTGCCTACGTCTTCAGGTAGGCAGCAGTAGACACATATCTACAAATCTGATGGACCTCACATACGGGCTACGTCGGAGCGCAACAAGGAACCCGGTGGCTCAAACGGCCAACACGGGCAGAGAACAGAGCCGAAGGTGGTCTTCACTAGGGATTCAAGCCACCGGATAACTGCGGGCAGATCGGAGCCCAACAACAGACGGGCTGCCCTAGGGGGACGACGACCCCGACGGCCTAGCAGCCCCGACGGCGTGCTGCCCCGGTGCAACAGCAGCGGCCCGCGACGGCTGGCTGCGGATGGCGGGCGGGCGGCGCGAGCGCGGGGGGGGGGAGAGGGAGGGAGAAAAGCGACGGCTCCCAGATCTAGGCCTGCTCTGGTACCATGAGAAACACCAAGTAAAATGGGGAGCTTAGGGTTACACAATGTGTACCCATATATTTATATTAGTAGAACATTTACAATGAGGTCCATATATAAATGTAAAATAGCATAACAGTAAATAAAGACATATATTAACAATTTTACTGTATAATAGCTGAGGTATGGAGGAAAAAAATTTAGCTGCGCATGTAGCAATTGATGGGATTCACGCAGAAGCCCTCCAAGCCCAAGAAAACACCACACGAGATACAACCATATCTTGCACAATAAAAGCGACAACGACCTCCCAGTTGACATGCCAAACTGACAAACAAACAATCAATGAGAGAATTGAGTTGACAGAGAAGATCGCAAAATTGTATTAAGCAACTTCACAAAGATTACAAGGATTGTCGCTCTCCCACAATCCCGTGCCCACAATAGAATTCCGTACCCCACTCTCGCTCTCTTCCTTCTTGGATGTTCGTATGCCTTCCTCTGTATTGGCACACACAATATTTGGCGCTATTCGACACACTGTTAACCCATGGTGTCTACCTCTATTTATATGTACATGACATCCCCCTGTAAGGAAGTAAGAGAGTTACGTCTATTTTTTAAGGACGAGAAGAACGACAATAGAATAGAAGAAGGGAATAATGCTTGGACTCCACGTTGGACATTGTTTTTCCTTTCCTAATATTGGTGGGACTTAATTCTGCTGAAGTATCTGCTCCTTCAAGAATTTTGCTCCCGTTCTTTTTCTATTTGCTTCCGCCCTCGGAAGCACTCTACCGTTGCTCGCCTATGCGAAGTGCTTGTCCAGACATGGCTGCCCGAATCCTTCATTTGAGAGCTCCTCAAGTTGTATAGTTTGGAAAACTGCACCGCCTCCACTTGCAACTGGAATAACTGCAACTTTCATTCCTTTGGCCCTCTATGCCATAGGTTTGTACCTTTTTCGAGCTCCACCTGCTCGCTGGTACTGCGTGGTCGGTCTTACCATGTCTTCCTTCTTGCAACAGTTAACAGTTTCGCCTCTGCATCTATTGAATTTCGTAGTCGGTCTTGCAGCCTCGCACGTGACTGCCCCTGAGAGTCAAAGACATGTAGCACGTTTTGAGCTCACCTCATATGTCAATGCTTCATCTAAGCCTCCAGTGTAGAACTCCCGTCAGCTACTCTTTTAGTTAGAACCTCCCCAACCAATCAATATGCTCGTTTGGACCAGGAACCCTTCATGATCACTTGCCCTTTGCATATGACTTGCACGACTCCATCTTGCTTTGAAATTTTGCAACTGATGGATTCAAGTATCCTCTCAGATATTAGTTTCCTCTTGAAACTGGGGACATCAGACTCTTGACAATGTGCGATGTGCTCCATCATGCATCCTGAATGTAACCGTTCCTATTCCGGCAATTTGGTAGAGTTTGTCATCTGCCAGTTGAATAGTCCCACGTGCCCGATTGAGAGGTCCTTCATCAAATACATCTATCTCTGGACATATGATGTAGCGAGAGCCTGAATCAAATATCCACCCATGATTGGTACATGATTTCATGACAGCCAGTGCTTCTGAATATCCTTCCACTAATGAGCAAACTCCACTCTTGAACTACTTCAATGTTGGACAATCTTTTGATATGTAGCCCTCATCGTCATATATATAGCATACGCGTCTGCCTTTGCCCTTTTGATTCTTCTTCCCGTGACCCTTGCTTTTGTAGCTGCCGTCTGTAACAGTCAAAATATTACCACTCGAGGAGGAAGATTCAGATGGCTTCTTCAAAGACTCCGCCTCCAATAAATATGCAATAAGTCGACTGTAGTCTTCCCGACAAGGATCTTCATCACCCGTTGTTCCCATGACTGTGGTAGAGATGGTGCTAAGAGAACGACCTTATCGCTCTCGTTGATCTCCTCCTCCATGCTAATCAGCTGTGTGACAAGCTTGTTGAAGACGTTGAGATGGTCGACGAACCTTGTGCCTTCTTCCATGCGCAATTTGTACAATTGCCTTTTCAACACCTACCTGTTCGTCAGCGACTTCGCCATATACAATTCTTCTAAGACCTTTTATAATATCTTCAGTGAATCTTCATTGATTACTGAATACTTTACCTCCGCGGAAAGACTCAGACGGATTATACTGACCCCCTTGCGCTCCATCATCCTCCAGTCGCCTTTAGACATCGTCCGTCTTTTCCCCTTCAAGAGCTTGGATTAGCCCTTGTTGGACTAAGACGTCCTTCACCGTGCTTTGCAACACACTGAAGTTGCTTCTGCCATCAAATTTGTCAATATGATGACCTTCCACATTGTTAATCGACGCCGCTATGCTTCACGTGCCTCCGGTGCTCGCTGATCGTCTCGTAGCAACCTTCGTTTTGATACCACTTGATGAGATTTGTGCAGAAGCCCTCCAAGCCCAAGAAAACACCACACGAGGCATTCCTAGCTTGCAAGATAAAAGCGACAACGGCCTCCCAGTCGACAGGCCAAACTAACAAACAAACCACCAATGAGAGAACTGAGTTGGCGAAGAAGACCGTAAAATTCTATTAAGCAATTTCATAAAGATTACAAGGATTGTCGCTCTCCTACAATCCCGTGCCCACAATATAATTCCGTACCCTACTCTTGCTCTCTTTATTCTTAGATGTCCGTATGCCTTCCTCTGTATTGACCCACAATGTTTGACGCTATTCGGCACATCGATAACCCATGATGTCTACTTCTATTTATAGGTACTGGACATCTCCCTATAAGGAAGTAAGAGATTTACGTTTATTCTATAAGGACTAGAAGAACGACAATAGAATAGGAGAAGGAAATAATGCTTGGCATGTTAGACATTATTCTCTTTCCTAATATTGTTGGACTTAATTCTAATCCAATTCGGATAAGAACCAAATCCTAAAATCAATGACTTGCAACTTATAAGACAATCCCGCCCAAAGTCTGACGTAATTTGCAACTTCATTTTTTGTGCTAAATCTACACGAAGAAGTACCAGATATCACTAATTTATTGTTACATGCCATGTATCAAGTACTGGAACTTCAGACCACCAGAGCCAAGCCAAGTGCGATGGATTTTGCACGGCAAAAACTATTATTATAATACGCATCAGGTCTTTTGAAATCACGGCAGCATAAACTTACGCATCAGGTCTTTTGAAATCACGGCAGCGTAAACCTAGTTAAAAAATGAGGTTGGGAGATCTGCAACGTTTTGCACTGACCGAAGTAAACGTGCGAATATTCTCATGCCTGTGTTTAACTATAGGTTGAGAAACCTCGTTGTCTTGTTTTTCCTTTTCTTGATTGAATTCTAACTGTAAACACACTATCTTTAACAGCTCTGATGGGAAAGAAGTTGAGGTGACGAACAAAGCCTTGAAAGAGTCCAATCCAATTCTTGTAAGACGAGATCCTGAGTTTGTTTGTTTTGACCTGGAACTGACTTCGTTGACTAAACACTCTTTTCTTTTTTTTATCTTGCCACAGTTGATCAATTTCTACGAGCAGCACCTGCGGTATGGTTACTGATGCAGAGAAGATCTGTGGAACGGACCGGTTCTAGAGTAGTTTATGGATGCACATGTTCAAGCTCCCACTGATGTAACTGTTATCAGTTATTCTGTTATGTACTGAACAAAAACAGATGATGGTCTCTGCGTCCAGTTACTGGACAACGGGTTACGCTAATGTCCGATGTTGGCTTCTGTACACCAGTTTAACCGAGGAATGACAGTCGCATTGTGTTATTGTTTTGCGAAGTCAGAGGTTGTCCATCGGGTATTGCTGTTGTCACCGTTATGTATGATTGACCAAAAGTTTTGTCACTTTATAGATGGAATCATGGAGGTGATTCTGAGAGTTCTGTTGTGATACTCGTGAGAAAAGTGTCTGGGATCAAGTGACGTGTACTCGACACGGGAAGACATTGCTGGCGTATGTTAATGATGAATAAAAAAGATTTGTAGGTAATTTTTCTGTCTGCCATATTAGAATATATGTACTGGAAGTGGCAGCCCAGTAAGGATGGAAATGGAAACTCGATGCAGCGTGTAGATGGGTCAGTGTCAAATCATTATCTTGGAGTGGGTTTGGGATGGTAAATGTTTCGCTAGTTGGTAAATCTTGTGGGAGGACTGGCTGGCTTGACAAGCGGCATGGCACACTGGCCTTTCAGGAGTTTTGTTAATATAAAGTAGTCCCTCGGCAATCTGTCATGGTTTTATATGCACTACGGGTTTGCTGGCTTTACACGTACTTTAGGTCAATCGACGAATGCCATTTCAGCAACGTGCAAGTTTTTTTTACTAAATAATCTTTTCAGGATAACCAACAAAATTTCTTTCTACAAATTAGAAATACCTGAATTTCCCAGGCAACATTGATGCAATTGTAAAGTAACGCCTAGAATGGCAGCTTTTCAAATTTAGCATCATTTTGGTTTGCATGGATGTAAAATTGTGCATGCGTCCAAAGCGGATTATAAGTGGCATTCAGATTTAGGTGCATTTGCCTCAACTGATCTTAGAATGAATGCTCCAAACGTCAAACGTTAAATGTCTTCACTTGAATGTGCATAAGGGTGGGTACGTATTAGTTCTTCCGCATATAAATGGTTCTTGTTTTCGTGGTGAGAGATAGTAGCTGCCATTTTCCACCTTAACGTTAACGTTTTGTGGACAAGTTGCCCTCTCGATGGCGACTTCTATACAAAATGGCCAAATATATGCTTCTTGCAAAAGCGGATTATAAGTGGCATTCAGATTTAGATGCATTTGCCTCAACTGATCTTAGAATGAATGCTCCAAACGTCAAACGTTAAATGTCTTCATTTGAATGTGCATAAGGGTGGGTACGTATAAGTTCTTCCGCATATAAATGGTTCTCGTTTTCGTGGTGAGAGATAGTAGCTGCCATTTTCCACCTTAACGATAACGTTTTGTGGACAAGTTGCCCTCTCGATGGCGACTTCTATATTGCTAGAAACTATACATGTCTGCATTGTAACTGATATCCTACTTTTTTCTCTTAGTTTTAGCTATTAGACAGTCCATAATTTTAGATATTTTCTACCGTATGAGTCTCTAATTATATTTTTGTATGCATATGATATTACTTAAACATATGATATCAATTACAACTGATTTTTTTAAATTGTTGTTTTATATCTTGGAAATCTGTATTAAATATTTCTCAAAGGTTCCCACTAAAATATATAAAACGAGATATGGAGATAAACAACCCTTGACGTTCGCAATCTCTCAAATTTGATATACGCTTAACCTCTTGGATCTCAGGATAAATAGCTCTTTTAGTAATTATCCTCTCAGAAAATAATCTAACTATCCTTTAACTCCATTGCTATCCGAATTTCCATATCAAGCAAATTCCAAAACTCGTGAATCTTGGGTAAGTATCTTATTATACCCGATAAACATCAAGAAACCACAACAATAATATTTGGAGATAATTGATTCGAGATTTTTTAATTACATAGTGGACCCGTTTCTTTGTATTTTTTCACTTACGCAAGATTTGACCAAAATAGAATCAAATCTTGATCTCTTAAATCTAACCATCAGATGGAAAAATATTTTTTTATTATGTGTATGTGTTATCCCTTCTTGTCCCATTATCACTATTTGTGACCAAACAAGGGTATGACAAAGCTATATGTACACATGAGATTAACCAATAAATGGGTTTTTGGATTCAATCTAAGGGATTACAATAGGTGAAAATTTTGGTTTACTTACATGTGTAGATAAGATCAAAACACTAGAGTTTGATATGTCTTATAAATTTATTCTTTGGTATGCTTATAAATTGGATGAATTTCCTACCAAACGATCATGAAGCAACAAAAGGGTGGTTATCCTAGTTCTCAAGCAACACTTAAAAATAAAGACTAATTAAGACATCGCCCAATGGATATGTAGATTCTTGGGATCTTTTTAGATGTACATAATCAAATGGATCTCACTCAAATGTTACACGTGGATAATCAGTAACATTAATAGAAGAAGAATAACGTACCCAAAAAATACACCATTTAGTTAGGTACACAGGATTTACAATGTATTTTCCATTATATTTGCATGATTACAAGGAAAGAAAATATATATCCTATCCACTTTGATAAAAAGAACTACCAAATGGATGACCAATTTAAGGATCATTCCCTTTGAAGCACCTACAAGAGAGTTTCACCTTTTTCTTCTTCTAGACCTAGAACCCTATATATATGGTTTTGTCCCCCAACCGCATAACGGTGTCCACATAATCTATGAGAGTGGCCGTAAAGGATGTCAGTATGAGAGATTGCAAAATACATAATTAATAATGTTCTTATACTTTTACACACTTACATATGCATTATGTTTGCATTATTAGTATACTTAATCATGATTATCTTTTAATTCTTTCAATATACATTAGACATCGTGTCATATTAACATTCTAATTCTTTCCATGACTTATTCCTATAAACATAATCATGTGTTTCAAATGTATGAGTTGTTATGCCCCATGGTCCACATAACTCTATTTTCATCTCACTTATATCAACACAATGGTTCCATCTTATTAATATCAAAACATTCAACTCATGCATTGATTCCATATTGTTGAGTCATTATAGTTTATCTTGTTGGTAACATTGAGAGGTGTCCTATCCAAATTCAACCTACTTACCACTTTCTTACCACATCTACTATAAGATATTTTTATCCCATAATCCATTGTAGTGTTCCCTTTTCACACATATCATAAGGCATTTTGTTTGTAAGGATTATCTCGCACAATGACTTTGTAACATACCCATTCCTGGCATCTCAACTCTAGAAATCCTATTCCCATGATTAGAATATTAGATTATTTGGTCCTTTGGATTTGACCAAACAAGGATAAAGTTACACCTTAATGTATATTGTTAATACATATAACATGAATAAGTCAAAGATAATCCATAAAAAAATTATGCCTAAAAATAACTATAAAAATATTAAGTGGCATATTAACATCATATGTATATGTACTAACATGTGATTAAGTGTATAAAATATGTCACATATTCTTCTTTGCTAACTAATATTAGTATAATGGCTAAATAAGAAATGTAATGTACCTAAAATATGAATTTGAATAACAATTAGAATTTTCATGTGCAAGCATCTAAGTAAAAGAGGATTTAATGAAAAAAATATGTTAAATAAGTAAAATATAGATTTTTTTTCATTATAACCAAATGTAACTCTTTTGGTAGTAATGTGAAGATAACATGACATTAAATAATAAATAATGATGGTAATGATGTAATGTAATGAGATAAAAATCCTAATCATATTAGAAATCCTAAAGGGAAATTTCAAAACCCAAATCAATGGTAAAAATGTGTTCTTTGGGTCCTAATTAGCCTGGATGTCAAGTTTTACATTATTTGAATAATAATAACTATCTTAATTTCATTTAAAAGAATATGAGTTTTACTCCAAAATATTAAATAGTATGTCTATTAACTTCAAAAGTGGACATAAATCCCAAATTTGAATTTTACATACCAAAATTAGACTATGAATTTTCATATTAATTGAACAATCTTATCTATCCTAGTTTTACTTTAGAGAGAGAATGTAACTTAAAGGCAAAAATATCAAATAAATTATTATAAAAATTGAATATATTAAATAAATACTATAAACTAACTTTTACAGATTATACATATATAATTGAGGTGAAGTGTAATAAAATTATGATATAACATAAAGGGAAACAATGTTGTACATGCATGTTAAATCTATGAAAAATTTATCATGGTGGAAAATCTTAATATGTATTTCCGTTCTAAACACAATGTGGCCAATGTAATTGCAATAGTGTGGAATATGTGAGATATTTTCATAAATTAGAACAAAGTTTAAATCACTAATTCTCTCTACTTAATGCTTGAAAGTAATAAATAAGTGAAAAAATCATGTTAACAAAACATAAGCGAACAAATATTTTAACTCGGTTATATATTTGTTTGCAAACAAATAAACATTCCCTAGTTTATATGATCAAATATAATAAAAAGATTTCCTTAGTATACTCCTTATTACCTCCTAAAATAGTTAACAACAAGATATAGAAAACGGTTCGATAGATAATTCTTACACCCTTTTGATTTGAGATTTATGTGTCTTTAATAACTACTTTTGGATATGTAAACTTACTAGCACTTATTTCCTCCACTAATATTTAATGTAAATTATATATGCAACTGTATGGTTGCCTCAAATTTAAAATTTTAGATCTAACTTAATATTAATTAAATAGATATCTTTTATTGGAATAAAATTGTTATACATGTTTTCAATGATTTTAACGTGAGAGGTGAAACATTGTGTAAAAGTCATTTCACAATGGAAGGAATGAATATATTGTTGGGTTTTAGGGGAGACAGAGAAGGCAACGAAAACAAAAATTTTCTTCTCCCGAACCCAGTCTAAAGGAATCATGTCAACGTCTATACAATACGAAGGATGGTTTGTAGAGGCGTACCTTGTCCCGAGGCTTGCTCGACGACGTTACCTCGTGGCTTGCGCGGTCCTCACCTCTGATCTTGGACGGTGTCTGTGCAACTCCTAGTCTCACCGGGACTGTCGGGAATGATAGCTGTCCTCCGAGCGGCAGAAATCTCCCGCCTCTGAAGTAGTCCATACAGACCACCTAGAACTCCGATCTCTTTATCCCACAAGGAATCAAAAGGTTTCATACCTTTCTGTCGACGTACTAGTCACCGACACACTCTCCTGCCACCAATCACTTTTCTACAGTTGTCTTTCCCTTGCTCTGCCTCCCTTATCAGGTAGCACTTGCTCGGGCTCTCCTGGTTACCACAACAAGAGAGAACGAAAACTTTGTAGAGCAACTGGTGTTGAGTTATTGTACATGAGAAGCCCCCACTACCCCTATATATAGGAGGGTCATGGGACAGGGTTGTCTACATCAGGAAATGCAGGATTAAAGTAGGAGTAGAAGGGTTTGAGATTTTCCACAAAACAACCAACTACGTCAGCTGAACCGATTGTTTCAAGCATGAAACGGTCGATTGGGGACCTGAGCCGACCGGTTCACACCTAAACCGATCGGTTGGGACACCTGAGCCGATCGGTTCAAGCATGAGCCGATCGGTCTGTGGTCCTGATCAGTTCCCGATTGATTTTTTCTCTTTTGCTTCGAATTGATCCAAATACCAATCCTTGTTCCAATCAAATTAGACAAGTGAAAAAAAGAGAATTTTCTCACCAACCTGACTTTCCCAACTTACTCGTTTGGACCATTTGAGCCAATCGGTTCAACCCTTGAACCGGTCAGTTCAACCTGTCCTGAGCCGATCGGTTCATCTCATGAGCTGATCGGTTGGGAGTGCAGACTATGCAGAATCTATCAATTGTAGTTTCAATCAATTCAATACTCTAATCAATCGATCCAACACCTTGAACACTATGATACTGAGCTATCAATTGATTGAGTGTTTAATTGAACTAATAAACTCCTTTAGTAATCAATTTAAACATCATTTGTGGATAAACTCCTCTTCCAGGTTAAATCCTATGTGTGTGACCCTGCAGGCCCATTTTACATTGGCAGTGAAAGTCCATAACACTTATGACCTCACAACCAAAGAGTGGTGCCTAGTCGCACATCAGTGCTACCAAAGTGAAATAGAAAGTTGGAGAACAACTTTCAATCCTACAATCCGTGAATGGTGTTACAGTGAATGTATAATTCCTTTATCACTAATATCCTAAATGAATGCAAGGCATGGAACAGTCATCATGTCAACGTTCATTCACTTTCTTGATCTCAGAGTAGACTGGAGGAGATATGTATGACATCAATATTATATACTGATTCACACATGCGTGCGCACGCCTATCTCAATCCTACTCATCAAGTGGCCATGGATATCAAACTCCCTCAAGAGGGACAAATCCCATATCTATCACTCACCCCTCAAAAGCCCCATGTGTCAAAGCCACCCAATCATCACCTTTATAACAACCCATGTTTCTGGACTGCATTTGATGATGTCAAAGTGTAACCAACGACATGTGTTGAGCGTAGTTATTTTAGGTCAAAGAATCACACTCACCACCATCACTGTGAGAACTGAATGTGACTACCATGTCATGGTTCCATGTGTCAAACTCATAGTGGGTCTGTCCGGTACACTTGTTCTCTAACAAGTACCTATGTGTTTGGTTTGATATCTCCATATCATGACTAATGAGATTCTGTCATCAACCAACGCCACAATCTAGTCTTGTGTACCATTGTTGTCTATCTACCTTCCATGTGTCAAACTCACGGTGGGTCTATCCGATACACTTGTTCTCTAACAAGTACCTATGTGTTTGGTTTGATATCTCCATATCATGACTAATGAGATTCTGTCATCAACCAACACCACAATCTAGTATTGTGTACCATTGTTGTCTATCTACCTTCCATAATGACATCCAACTAGGGACATAATAAGAATGTACAAACTCTTAGCATTCGTATGATCTCATCACTCAGGTCCTTAACCTGAAAGCATACGTCATTGAGTATTGTCATTCTCTAGACATTCAATATGTTCTATCATTATCTCATATGACTGAACCAGAAAGAATTGGAAGCTTGCCTTTGATGTTTATCAAATCAATCTTAATACATCCCACCAATCATCCCATGATTGACTCTCAGGGCATATATACCAACAGAATCCCACTTGCACTGCGAGCCAATCACCCTTGAATCATATTCTTAGTGATCTTCAAACATGTCCCACATGTTACTGTGCTCTAGTGCTAACATAGTGAGTTATGGCAACACCTTGCCAAAGTCAGTATTAACTGCATGTATCTCATCTCTTCGTTGTACGTCACACGTATGAGATGGAGTTTCCGTAATATGCGATCTAGTATTCCTTTGCTAACCTTTAGCCACATTGCATGACCAAGTACTCCTAACTTGTCATCAATGATTGGAATATTTATAAGTTCATCTCTATGAACTTCGAGATCCATATAGTATCCACTAATGTTCTCTAACACACAGATACTCGACTTTTCCTTTTAAACGACTTTATTAGAACGTTTCCATTTATCAACAAACATTCACTTTTATATATCTCATATATATTTTGCGATTAATTTTCTATCTTTTTTGGAAGTTTGCATCAGTGTAACTCTTTACAGTGAACCATTCCTTATTTCTATAGAACTAGTACTTCTCAAGTACTTATCAAGTTCTCATGGTATTCCAGTAACCCTTACTGGAACTAGACAGACATCCACTCATCATGTCCCACATACGAGTTATCAGGATGAGCATATCATATTGTCATGTCCTACATACAAGATGATAAATGCATTTTGTTCTTGCCATGTCCATACATGCAAGATGATGGGATGTTTACATACATAATAGATCCTTATCTATTCTTAGTGTTTCCATTCTTCATAAGAATTGGACACTTGGCTCTGGGATACTAACTCCATGTAACATGGATAAGTTTTCTCCCACTGAATCTGTGCATGCTGAACCCTTCAGTATAGATTGCCAATGTATGCTCTCTCTTTTCAGGTCAAGAGGTTTTCAATAACTATCTCTGTAGATCTCTATTCCTATCACATAGGAAACGTCTGTATCTTCCTTAAAGATAATTTCCATAAAGGATTCCATTCTAGAACATCTCATTTCACATCAACATGTGGAATGTGAATACGCTCCCACTAAATCACAAATCTCTCTTTATCTGACATATCAGTCAAACCTTTTAACTATATTATCAAAGTAAAGATCCAACTCTAAGTTGCTTGTACTCAATCAATCACATTGATTAGTCCATTGTAACTTATAGACTTCATTTGCATTAATGGATTCATAAACCTTATAGGTTGTGTCACGTACACATCCTTGTTTTATTCCTCATAGGAATGCGGTTTTAGTATCCGTATGCCAAATTTCTTAGTCATTAAGTTGCAATCAACAAGCATCATCCTTCTCAAAATGTTATCCATGTGTCTTAACGCTTAAGACTCATTCACACTTATGGATTTCATACCATTGGGTGCTACCATCAAGGTCATACCTTATGGTTCACATAGAGGTCATTTAGGATGTAATGGTCATAAACCATAACTCAAAATCTGGTCCCTCAATATTCATTTAGATTGTTGACTCATCATATGACCAACTCATCACATAGATAATCGAGGTGTATCTGTCAAGGATATAAGAACTCACAACTCCTTGTGATTCTTAATGTCCTTTATTAGTGTGGGGTATTCTTTATTTAAGAAGAAATTAGTTATTTGATAATCATCCTCTAACTCCTTAGAGTATGACTCCTTTTGATTTAGACATCACCATTCCTTAATCATGAGTTCACTATGATACACTATCATAATCACTCATAAGGTTCTCAAACATTTGGTCCAAGTATTTCATTCATTGATCTCATCAAGAATTAACACTTTACCAAATTCGTACTTCATCTATGATATTCTTGAACACTTCAAGATATTCATATTGGTATTTCTCTAAACACTGTTTGAAGTACTAGCATTAACTTGAATAGGTATGTAAATACATCACATGTATTATACCTAATAGGATAATCATTCTCCCACTACCACTAGTGAAGATTGATTAATCATGTCTAAGAGATTCATGCCTCTTACTGGTTCTCTAACCAAAAGAGTCTAGATTTATCCATCATATGGAAACTAGAAATGAATTTCTCATGATTTATGCTAATTTGATTGTTTGAGTTATCAATAACTTTTAGGTATCATTTTATCTTATGCATACCAAGTACCACAAGATAAACAAGGCATTGCCACAAAGATCACATCTTTGAAACATCAACTATATTGATAGCCATCCTTGTCTCAACAAGATGCAACAATAAAGTGTTTCTATTGGCAAATTGAAATAGCAGTTCTCAACTCTATTTCGTGTCCTTTAGGCTAAAATAAACTGAATGGTACTCCTATCTATGGCAGCAACACTTGCTCTAATGATGAGTACTTCTTTCTTGGTCCTTTCACAAAGGCCATCACTTCTTTGTGGATCTTGTATATCATATATAATAGATCCATATCTTGGTATCATATACCTCAGATAAAGAAGTGTTTATTTTGTGATACCTTCGGTGGATATCTCTATCCCCTCCTTTCGTCTTCTTTTGTTCTTCCAGATATAGAGGGCATTTCCCTTATTCACCCTCCTATGTGCCTTGAGGCTAAAGATGACTTGGATTACTGGCTAACATCAGAACACTTCTTTTCTTTGCCCTTGTCCTTGCCTTTAAGACTTACCCCTCATCGATCAAAGATTAGGGTTTTGTCTTTCTTCATCTTTGCCTCTACTGTCCTCAACATGTCCAACAACTTTGTCAACGCTTGTTAAAGTTGTTCATGTCATAGTTCATCATGAACTGTATGATTCTCGCAACATTTGCAATATCATACAAATAGCCAACTCTTGGCTTAGAGGGAATCCTTCTTAGTCAGGTTTTTCCACATACCCAATCACATTGAGTGTGTGATTACCTTACTGGATCTCCTTCTGTCATGACATACTAGGACAATATCTTGGAGACATCGTATGTCTCATGTTGTCTTTGCAACTCATAGTTCAGAGAACACAACATTAAGCACTCCACATCAAATGTCATCCTCGGTATGCTTCCATAAGCATACTTTTAGCCGTTGGTGTGGTGGGATCGAGTTCATCTGGTTCTGGTATAACTAAGACTTAGAGCTTTTGCTCTTCGATTGAGAACACTTCTCAACGTCCTAATCAGTCGTGGAATTATTCCCATTTAATTTGTCCATCTTAAGGACCGATCACAAATAAAGTGATTATTGTTGATTAACCATTTATTGTACAAAAGGAAATATATGCAATTTAGTCCAAAAACTTTTTTTTGACTTGATTGATTTGAAAAGGTTTTGTGATATAATTAGGACTTTAATTAATTATCGCTCCCACTATTCTTGTTCAAATTGATAGCCCTCACCATCAATTCATAAGATTGCAGCGTACAGCCTTCTAGTGGGTCAAGATCCGTATTTCATCAAGTCATGAGTCAGCTTTGGCTGATCACCCATAATCTTGACTATTTAGGTAGGCCATCATGCCAATTGGATCATATGCAACTCTGTATGAATGAACATGCGCAACACCTTGCCATGAACATTCCGTTCCCATGGGCTTAGACGCTCTAAGAATCACCAGTTAAGTCTAACCCAAAAGCGACATGGTAAACATGCACCCTGCTTTGGCAGAACCTACATGTTTACCCTTCACACTTCCGCGAGATAGACGTCACACCACACTTTGGCGTAACCTATGCTTGGTTGATCAAGTTTTTCATGTGTGTCGCTAATGGAAGGCATATAAGACTTAATATTTAGATGAGGGATTTGGTTTTTATAGGTACATATACATATCCAATCACCACAATATATAGTACGTATCATATACATGCTATATCCCACAGAAAATATGTGAAATGATAAAAGCGATGATTATGGCCATACTATTGTGATTCCTCGAGCCAAGAGGAATCACGGTCATCTAGGTCTACATCACATGCAACATGTACAAGATGAATTCTATGATTTGCCTTTCTGGGTTTGATCAACTCATCTCCATGATTGATCAGCTCGCCATTAGGCCGGTCGGTTGGGTGCCACCAGCCGATTGGTTGGCTCCTCCAACCGATCCGTTTTTCTGGTCGTCGTGCATCTCCTCAGGTCGCCACCCGCTCATCTCGCTCCTCGTGCTGATTGTCTAGATCGCCAACCGATCGGTTCACGCCTTGAACTGATCGTCTCAGTCGTCGTCAGATGTCCTCCGTTCTTTGACATAACATGAAATAAAATATCTATCCTATTTACATTTAAAATGGGAAGCCCCGAGTTACATTCGGGGGGAACAAAGGTAGAAAAGAAATCTCAAGTTATCTTGAGTTACATCAGGAAAAAGGAGGTAGGAAATCGGTGCACAGACTGAGATGCAAGCAACCACATACAACCAAGCACACATACATAGGGTTTATTGGCCATAACCACACTATACATCCACCACAAAACTCATTAAAGGGTGACACGTATCGAGTGCATTCATATTACATATCATATATGTATATTGGGATTTGTGGATTTAGGATTGGACATGCATAAAGCCAATTTTATTCGCATCACATGCAATAAATAAAAACGACAAACCAAAATCGATCACATCAATAATCCTAAAGTTAGAGCAGTTGACGTGGCTCTAATACCACTGATGGGTTTTAGGGGAGATAGAGAAGGTAGCGGAAATAAACATTTTCTTCTCCCGAACCCAGTCTAAGGGAATCACGTCAATGTCTATACAATAGGAAGGATGGTTTGTAGAGGCGTACCTTGTCCTGAGGCTTACTCGACGACGTTACCTCGCGGCTTGCACGATCTTCACCTCCGATCTTGGATGGTGTCTGTGCAACTCCTGGTCTCACCGGGACTGTCAGGATTAACAACTATCCTTCGAGTGGCAGAAATCTCCCGCCTCTGAAGTAGTCCACACGGACCACCTAGAACTCCGATCTTCTTGTCCCACAAGGAATTGGAAGGAGTCATACCCTCCTATCGGCGTACTAGTCACCAACACACTCTCCTGCCACCAGTCACTTTTCTGCAGTTGTCTTTCCCTTGCTGTGCCTCCCTTATCGGGTAGCACTTGCTCAGGCTCTCTCGGTTACCACAGCCAAAGAGAACGACAACTTTACAAAGCAATTGATGTTATGAGTTGTTGTTTGAGAAGCCCCCAATACCCCTATATATAGGAGGGTCATGGGACACGATTCTCTACCCCGGGCAATGCGAGACTAAAGTAGGAGTAGAAGGGTACAAGATTTTCCACAAAACAACCAACTGTGTCAGCTGAACCGATCGTTTCAAGCATGAAACGGTCAGTTGGGGACCTGAGCCGATCGGTTCACACCTGAACCGATTGGTTAGGACACCTGAGCCGATCAGTTCAAGTATGAGCCGATCGGTTCGTGGTCCTAATCAGTTCTCGATTGACTTTTCCTCTTGCTTCAAATTGATCCAAATACCAATCCTTGTTCCAATCAAATTGAACAAGTGAAACAAAAAGAAATTCCTCACCAACCCGACTTTCCCAACTTGCTCATTTGGACCATTTGAGCCGATCAGTTCAACCTGTCCTGAGCCGATCAGTTCAGTCGATCAGTTCACCAAGCTGAGCCGATCGGTTCATCTCATGAGCCGATCGGTTGGGGGTGCAGACTGTGCAGAATCAGTCAATTGTAGTTTCAATCAATCTGATACTCTAATCAATCAGTCCAACAACTTGAACACTATGATACTGAGCTATCAATTGATTGAGTGTTTAATTGAACTACTAAACTCCTTTAGTAATCAATATAAACATCATTTGTGGATAAACTCCTCTTCCAGGTTAAATCCTATGTGTGTGACCCTATAAGCCCATTTCACGTTGGCAGTGAAAGTCCATAACACTTATGACTTCACAAGCAAAGAGCGGTGCCTAGTCGCACATCAGTGCTACCCAAGTGAAATATAAAGTTGGAGAACAACTTTCAATCCTACAATCCGTGAATGGTGTTATAGTGAATGTATAATTCCTTTGTCACTGATATCCCGAATGAACTCAAGGCATGGAACAGTCATCCTGTCAACGATCATTCACTTTCTTGATCTCAGAATAGACTGGAGGAGATATGTATGACATCAATATCACATACTGATTCAGACATGCATGCACACGCCTATCTCAATCCTACTCATCAAGTGGACATGGATATCAAACTCCTTCAAGAGGGACAAATCCCATATCTATCACTCACCCCTCAAAAGCCCCATGTGTCAAAGTCACCCAATCATCACCTTTATAACAACCCATGTTTCAGGACTGCGTTTGATGATGTCAAAGTGTACCCAACGACATGTGTTGAGTGTAGTGATTTCAGGTCAAAGAATCACACTCACCACCATCACTGTGAGAATTGACTGTGACTACCATGTCATGGTTCAATGTGTCAAATTCACGGTTGGTCTGTCCGGTACACTTGTTCTCTAACAAGTACCTATGTGTTTGGTTTGATATCTCCATATCATGACTAATGAGATTCTGTCATCAACCAACACCACAATCTAGTCTTGTGTGTCATTGTTGTCTATCTACCTTCCACAATGACATCCGACTAGGGACATAATAAGATGTACAAACTCTTAGCATCCGTATGATCTCATCGTTCAGGTCCTTAACCTGAAAGCATACGTCATTGAGTACTGTCATTCTCTAGACATTCAATCTGTTCTATCATTATCTCATATGACTGAACTAGAAAGAATTGGAAGCTTGCCTTTGATGTTTATCAAATCAATCTTAATGTATCCCACCAATCATCCCATGATTGGCTCTCAGAGCATACATACCAACATATATATAATAGGTTGATAAATGGAATAGTTAAAAAAAATTCAATTAGTATATTCTACACAATTGTATATTAAATTATTATACATGTTTATATTGAGTAAATAATTTCACAATGAGATATTTAGAAGTCTCTTAATTGTAAATGTAGTAGTCAATATTTCTGTAACAAATTTGTTAAAAAAAGGAAATATATGATAAAGCATAGACATAAATAAATGGAAGGGAAATGAACATTTTTATGTTTATTTTTTGATGTCATTTGTTAGAGAATGCTTAACTTTTCTCCTTTTACTATACATGTTACATATTTTCCACTGTAAATAGAAATAGATAAGTTCCTTGCTACCCAAGACAAGTAATTGTATATATAGACCCCTCCCCATAGCCTTCACACATAGAAATCACTTGACCAATAGGACATGACTCCTAACATTCTCCCTTATCCTCCTATTCAAATTTCTTTAAAAATCCATCAAAGACTAGTAATCTTGTGGCTGTATTTTCTCAACCATTGGTGTTACAAACCTTGGAACCCTGACTTTTGGTAGGTTTTTGGGGGTGATGAATCCAATTTTGACATTACTTTTTGTTTTTGAGGATTACATTTTATCTAATATTTTAAATATTACATTACTTTTTTTGAGGACTTTTAACATTTTATCTAATATTTTAAATATTATCACTTATTATGAATTATAGCAATTTAGAAACTCTTTAAAAATATGAAACTTGGTCTACAAGCAATAATAAATATGGGAAACACGATTTTTCTATTAAATATTTTTCAACATATTATTTAATATTTTTTGGCCTTTAAATTATATTCTCTCTCCTAAATAAATGAAAATATTAATATTGTCCAAATTAGATGACAATTCACACGTATGCTAATTTTGGCATGCATATTTTGAATTTGAGATTTGTTTCCATGATTGAAGTCATTTAATAATTTATTTCATATATTTGGCTCGTATTTTTATTTTTTTCCAAATAGAATAAAATAGTTATTATTATGCAAATAATGTGACACTTGACTCCCAAGGCAATTTGGGCCCAAGGAACTCGAATATGAACTTAGATATATCCATTGAGTTTCCTTTTTATGAGTTTTAGCCCATTACTCTTTATTATCATTATTTTTCACATTAAATAATTTAATGCCACATTTTCTTGTTTTAAGGCTATATTATTTATCTTTTTTTCCTTCTATTTCTTGTTCCATAAGGCTATAGAAAGTTCTAGGTCGAAATTATTTTATCAATATCTCACTTAAGCGGTAGCTTTGCATCTTAGACCCGAATTGAAATATTAACTGAGGTATTTGTGCATAAACTCATACGTTGACATGATAAGTGATCAAATTATCTCCAAATCACTAATAATTTTCACAAATTCAACATCAAGGCCAAAAAGGATAGAAAAGAAAGGAAAAGCTCTAGAAAAGGTATAAAATAAGAACGTACCTAGATTTCAATATGTTACACCACTCCACCCCTTAAAAATAATTTCATCTCCGAAATCTCAAGCAAAGAGAGAATGGTGAGTACACAACATCTCATATTTAAGATCCCAAGTTGTTTCTTCCAAACCATGGTACTTCCATAAGACTTTTACTAACTAAATCTCCTTGTTTTTCATCTGCTTAACTCGAAAGTCTAGAATCTTCACAGGCAACTCTTCATAGGTAAGGTTATCATGGATCTCCAAGGGTTCCACTTTTGAGATTTTATTTTATGAGATATAATACAGTTTACATTTTTAGCATTATATTTATTATGATATTACATCATACTTATTATTCTTTTGATTGTATCCTATTATATTCACTTTCTTGTCAAAAGAGTTATATTTTATCATTATGTACGAAATCCTATATATTTCTTATTTGTCTCCTTAAGAGTTTTAGCACAATTAGAGTTATACTCAATTATTTAAATGTCTATTAATGTATTTGACCATTATCCTTAATAATTTAGATTTAGACTCCATTATCCTCATATTATCACCATATTGAACTACATCGGTTTATTAGCACAAAATAAACAATTTTACCCAATTTGTTATTAAGTCTACAATTAACCCAACTAATGGCACATTAATTACTTCCACATACGTTAAACATTTTTACATTGTCACATTACCTTTCTTACTCACATTGATGTCCTCATAAATAATTTACTCATCTTTATACACTTCCGATTAATGATTATGCACATTTAACATCACATTAGGCATTCATACATGTTTATGTGAATCAAATTACTCATTAACCATATTTGAGTCATTAGGTGGATATTAGAGAAAGGTAAAACATATTAAATATTAATGATTTGATATATATTAATTAAGGATTATGTGGTTTAATGTGTATCAATATATCTTATTTGATTATGACAACTAATGTCACTAATGTATCATGAATGCCATTAAGGAGGCATATATCAGTATTAGATGATTACAAAGTTAGGATTTCGGTCAACATGATCATTATACTTCACTTATACCTTCTTATTAAGTCTAGGGTTAGGTTCCATTTATCTCACTCATCATAACATTAGGGTTTACTAGTCAATGGCATGGTCAGTATCATGTATATCCACAATTAGGATTAATATGTGAGTTACTCATATTATGTACATTAAATATTCATTAAACATGTGAACTATTCATCAAGTGACCATTATATGGTCATTAGGATCTAAACAAGCATGTTAGAGGATAAGTATGACCTTGTTTGGTCAAAAATAAGGATCCAAGTACACTAACCTCCTAATCATGTAGTTAGAGTTTCTAGAATCAGAGTAGTTGGATTAATAAGTCTATCAAGGTACTACTACTACCCCTCCACCCCTTAAAAGGCTTGACATCCCAAGACAAACTAAACTAGAGGTAAAATGTTGAGTCTAATTAAACTATGTACAAGATCTACGACTTGATTGCTCACTAATTAATTTCACCAAACCTCTTTTCTAGGTTCTAGGAGTAGTCTACCCAAACATGTGGTTCTACTCTTGGTATCTCCACTCAGAATATACATCACCTAGGATCTATAAGATAATCACATAGTCCTCTTAACCTATTAAAAAGTGGACAAGTTTTCCCATCCTTGATGGTTTACTCCTATAATGGTCATAAGGGAATTATATTGGGTTCTCAAAAAAGTCACCACACCTGAGAGACAAGGTCATCATATTAGATTCTCAAGAGTATATAACATAGATATCTATGTCTATTACTGCCTAAAGGTATGCTATTTCAGACAGTCAGTATCATCTTGGGCTGGACAAGTTTCATGCGGATATGAGAGTCCTTGTAAACCAAGCTAGTGGCATGGAGAAAAATCTTACCAGCGCCCGAACCTTGATCATTTCTTGACACCTTTGCTTCCAACTTATGCCCTAAAGCTACCTATTAGGCTCTGATACCATGAGGCGAGATCACCTCCTTACTGAAATTTAATGGAAAATACACAACATCCATCTATTTTAGATTATGAAGGATGCATGCATAATAATTCCATTTAAATAAGCATGATTAACATACAAAAATGTCAATAGTAGCAACGGAAATAAAGGCGAAGTTATTACATGGCTATGTTCTCAGTTTACCACATGAGTTCATGAAAAGAACTAGAAAAGAAAATTGTAGGATCTAGTAGTAGCAACCTAGACATCTTAGCAGCAAATCCCTGAATCTACTCCTGTGCTAGTCCTTCCTAATCTTGTTCCACACTTTGTCCTAGACTTGGGTGCTTGGGTATCATCCAACAAGAGGAAAAAATAAGGTACGTGTCAAATTAAGGAACAAGAACAATGTTAAGAACAACAAGGAAAATATTGGGTATAGATTTACCTAGAATATGGAGGGTCAAAATTATAAGACACATATCAAATAGGAATCTTTCCATAACAAATAATAAGAAAGAAACATGCATGATTAATAGTATGACTACATTAACTAAGTAGGGTTGATGCACCTACCGAACCTCAACCAATAGGTGATGGGAGAGTAACACATTCCTAATCACCTATGAAATATTTATATATAGGGAGAGTAACACATTCCCTGGGCAAAACAACACATGCCCAACTATGGGTGGTTGTACAAAAGTACCACTACATTAGGTAAATAATCAACAAATCATCACGCTGAAAAGAAATTATATAACAAGTTTAAGCATAAAATAGTAACATCATGGCAGGTGGGGTTCAAGACTCAAGAAATGATAGATTTAGAGAGAATGGAGGAAAATATAACAAAAGAAGCAATGATAGGAACTTTAAGATTTGATTCATACCTCATTAGGGAAATTAGGTTTGGATCACAAATATGCCCAACTTAAGGGGTAAGATGCACATACCTTGACTTGAGTATCCAAATCAGAGATCAATTTCTACCCTTCCAACTCTAAAGTCACCTCAAACCTACATATAATGTTTTATTCAATAGTTAATGTTCAATGTATGTTATATAGGTGGAAAATCCTAGAAATCCAAACCTTAGGCAAAACCCTAAACAAACTCTTAATGTTAACTTGATATTGGGTTCACAGTCACTTGTTAATACCTTGACTCAAAACCCCAACTTTGTCAATTATTATGTTACCTATAATTATTATTAAGATCATTAGTAAAATCAAAATAGAAAAATATATACTTTAAAACTTGCAAATCATGTGATAAAATCAACGCCAAAAGATAGAGAAAGCTCTAATGATTCCAAAACATATTTTTGCGTAATTTTTGGACATCCAGAGAAAAAGTTACGATTTTTTGAACTTTTGACCAATCAAAACATCCAATAATGCCACATGAGCCATATTATCTGAAAACAATACATATCCTACATGTACCTATCAGAAGTCGCCAAGTGGGACAAACCCACTGCCAATAGTGCACAATTCAGAGTGCGGAACAAGTACAAATCAGTGGTGAAAGACACTTTCACTCGATGGATGAAAAATAGAAAAAGAAGAAGAGACGAGGGAATAACCAAGAAATCATAGGGGTTCATCCCCTTGCCTTCACGCCCGCCATGGATGCGGTGCGTGGAGCAACTAGACTAAGAGAGAATTCGGGAATAAACTTATAAGGCAAGAAAACTAGAATCTAATCTTTATAAAATGAAGTACGGGGCTCGAACAAACTCACCACAAGAGGAATTGGACATAAGTGAGACGAGGAGCAAAAACATTGCATCGACAAGCACGCTGGCTTCTTGAGATCTCATCTTCGTTGAGTGAAGCTAGACAAGAAACTGAAGAATGGAGAAGATTGCTTGTGGTGCGGTAGACACATGGTACAATCATTATATATATATATATATATATATATATATATATATATATATATATATATATATATATATATCGGGTGGGGGGAGAGAGAGTTAAGTTGGAATACACTCGAGTGTACCAGAGATGTTATACACTTTGGAAATCCAAAATGGCGATCTTCTTAAATATCTTAAGAACATACTATATAAAAATTTTGAGCTCATTTGGACACTTATAGGTCATGCATCTAAAATATGTAAAAAAACATATATTTTAAATTAGTTATGTGCGTCAATTTTATTGTCCTTGGATGTGTGACTTATACTCCTCCAAATGAGCTTAAATTTTGTATGTGGTCTGTTGTCACTATAATAATTAAGATCAATAGATTTGATTTTACAAATATATATTATATATAAGCAAACTCCATTGGGGAGTAAGGTGTGATCTGTACACTCGAGTGTATTCTAGTCTGACTCTCTTTCTCTCTCTCTCTCTCTCTCTATATATATATATGTTAGGGTATATGGCAGTGGAGGTGTGGATGGTATGAGAGGCTAAAGAAATGAAATTGGAAAAAACTTAAATACTTGATGAAAGTTTTTGAATAGGGTATGGATCTGTGCGGATTCAAAGTCACAATCTAACACAACTATTTGTGAAGTTTCATTGAGAAACGAGGGAGTTTTGCGTAAAAAACTGAACCCCTTTGGTCCATTGTTACTATTCATGTGGTGTCTCCTAATCAAGGTATAATAAGATAACTTGCCAGACATCCGATCCACATCGGACGGTCGATGCAAATCACATTTAATACAACCTTCCAGCTTTGGTCTTTCGATGCATTAAATGTACAAAGTTTTCTATAATTATATGGGGGGTGCAAATGAAGTCCAAATAAACACAAATTTGGTAGGTTAGATAATTTTGGGCTGAGGAATCCAATGACATTAGTTTTTATTTTTTTACTTTTAGTATTTTATTTCATATTTTTAAATATTGCCACTTATTATGAATTAGATGCATCTAGAAAATCTCCAAAAAATATAAAACTTGGCCTGTAAGTAATAATAAATATGGCGAATATAAAAGCAAACTATGAAGAGATATTCCTCCACAATTGCTTTCATTCGACAAAATAGTCATTCCATTATAATGAATGGTATGCTCACTTCTCCATGGTATGATAATTGGATTCCAAATACTGTAAATCAATTTGACAGAATTTGCACTACCATTCCTACGAAGTTGTTAGATCTCAAAGTTGGTCACATCGTTAATGACTGTGGGAGGGATATTCAATTTCTATGGATTTATTTTCCTAATGATATTGAGGACAAAATAGTTTCTATATATCCTCCTACTAATGACACAACATGATATTTCTGCTTGGAACATGACAGATTTAAGTATATTTTCCACTGCTTCGGCCTACCATTCTATCTTATCAGGCGCATCTAATCATATTTCGGGCCCTTGGAAACAGTTACGGAAATTATGACTTCCTCAAAAATATAAAATGTTTATTTGGTTGGTTCTTCATAATGAATTAATGACTAATGTACACAGATTTCAGAAACATTTTCTGGATTACATAGACTACCCTTTATGTTATGTAGAATCTAAATCCATATTAAATTTATTGAGAGATTGTGCAGTTGCTAAAGATATTTGGCTCAACCTAAAACTACATCCGTTTATTCAGGGTTTCTTTAACTTATCATTATCCGATTGGATTGTTACCGCCATATCTGCTGATTTTAATATCTGTGCTACTTTTATAGTAGGATGTCATCATATCTGGCTTGTCCAGAATAACATGGTATTTAACAATGAACAACGTTGCATCCCAAGAACATGCAACTCCATATGACAAAAGGTAGTTATTATTCACAATGTTTTGAATAATGATCAGGAAACATACCATTCTGCAAATCAGTTGGATACATCAAATAGTCATTGGTTACATCCAACTTTCCAGTGGACAAAAATCAATGTTGATGCATTAGTTAATCCTTTAGGCACCATTGTTGGCTTCATTGTACGTTCACATCAAGCTCAGTTGGTTAAGCCTGACGCTTGTGAAGCGCAAGTTGCGGGTTCGAATCTCAGCGAACTCGTTGGGGCACTACAGGAAGGGATTATAGCCCTCAGTGTAGCTGATGGCATTCTCTCTCTCCTGCTACCTTGGACAGGGGTGAAATTCCCCACTTCCAAAAAAAAAATTGTACGTTCACATCAAGGTCTATGGCTATATGGAGGATCAAAATGAGTTTATACTTCATATGTTCTGGAAGTTGAATGTGCTGCAATAGACTTTGCTTTATCATCAATCTTGAACTTTCAATGGACTTCTATTATCATTGGATCATATTCAACAACAATGGTTTCAACTATTAACAATAATAGTACTAAACATCCTGTTCTACGTAGATGGCTTTCTTATATTACAACATATCTTAGCAGGGATTGGACTGTTATCATTCATAAAGCATCAAGAAATCAGAATGCTGAGGTCGACAAGCTTGTCAAAGTTCATAATGCAGATACCTGTACGACCCACTATGAGGATCCTCCACTTAGTTTTCCTTTGCATATTCCAGACATGCATTGTACTGGGTTGCATGCACATACTGCTCAACCCAACTTTTGTAACCCATACATTCATTGCATCCGTGATGCATAATAATAAATGAAAGTTTCACTTTCCAAAAAAAATATGGAGAATATGATTTTTCCATTAAATATTTTTTTCAACATATTATTTAATATTTTTTCTCTTTAAATTATATTCTCTCTCCTAAATAAATTAAAATATTTAAGATTGTCCAAATTATATGAAAATTCACATATATGTTAATGTTGGCATGCATATTTTAAATTTGAGTTTTGTTTCCACTTTCAAAGTCATTTAATAATTTATTTAATATACTCTTATTCTTATTTTCTTTCCCAGATAGAATAAAAATAGTTATTATTATACAAATAATGTGAAACTTAGCACCCAAGACAATTGGGGCCCCAAGGAACTCAAATATGTAGTTAGATATATCCATTGAGTTTTATTTTTATGATTTTTATCCCATTACTTTTCATTATCACTATTTTTCAGACAAAATAATTTAATGACACATTTTCTTATTTTAAGGATTTATTATTTATCTTTTTTCTCTCTTTCTTGTTCCATAAGTCTATAGAAAGTTCTAGGATGTAATTGTTTTATCTATCTCACTTAAGTTGTAATGACCCCGCCTCTCGGTAACCCTAATTAAGGGAGACCGGAAGGTTAGAGCCATTATCCCAATTAACAGGATCAAAGGTTCGACAAACAATCAATAACAATTGTCAAAATTTTCCAAACTATACTGAAAAGTTGTAATAAAATAAACTTTTTTATTACATACCTTTTTAAAACTGGGATTTCTAAGCTTCTATCCACACAGATACTAATCTAACTAATCCTCCTTTGCACTTTAATTCTCATTTATTTCCACATACGCCACTTTACTATTTGTTCTTTTCATTGTACCTAAAACGCCGACAAACAAAATGTCGGTCATCACAAAGCTGGTATGTGGGGGAAATAATAATCATGTAATTAATAACAACATCTTGCAGTCAATTACAGTTTAACCACCAACTTTACGTTTTAAATATAACTGTGCGATCCACACATATCCTATCCTCTGCGCTGTCCCTGCAGTGGACCTGGATGCTACCTTCCTTATGGTAGATCCCCATTAAACCCCTCATGATCCTACCTAACAGGTGAATCAATTTCTAGGGTTGAGTCACATGGCACTACCCGTAGGTAGCCCACTCCTTAACTCATGGCGTGCTATAGAGTTTCATGGAACTACACGTGGGTAGCCCAATTTCTAACTCATGATAGCCTAGACCTTACTCTAAGTTACCCTTTTTAGCATTTACAAAGCCACAGAGGAGGATCCAGATCTAAGCCAGTTATATACATATACATTTATAGTGATAATCACAGTCACTTTATAGTTGCATGAAATAAAAGACATCTAAGTAGTTTATTTCAAACAACTGATAAAATCCCCGAGAATCACCGTGAAACTAAGGCAGTTAATCATAAACGTAACCACATACCTGTCAGGATAATTTGAGATAGAATAATCCAATCAAGAAATCCAAATAAGCAAGCAAGAACATTATGAGATCCTAAAATATGCATACAATTTCCTATTATTAATCATATCATCAAGATCTACTAAACCTAGCTCGCTTCCTAGGGTTTCTAGTCCACTTTTAGGGGTTTCATTGCAATTAGGGTTTCCTTTCACCTCTTACTATTTTAAACCCTAATTTTATACAATTACTCACAAACCCTAATTATCTCATCTATTCATCATGAAAGATACTAAGGTTATCTTTTAACAACATATAACCCTCATTTCGATTTAAGGCATAATTAAACATCAATTAAGTCCCTTATGCCTCTTTTACATTAAAGCTACTATTTTTATCCTTTTAATCCATGAAAAAATCATTATGCTCATTAATCATAAATTCATAGTTCATTATGGTCTAAGTCACATATGAACTCTATTTGTCATCAATTCTACCTTTTATTCATTAGAAAACCCTAATTACTACATTAAGGGTATTTATCCACAATTAGGAATCTTTATACTCGAAACAACTTAGAATCCTCATATCTTAGATTTATTCATGATTTTGAATAATTAAAGCCATTAAGAGTCACAAAAACTAATATCAGGGTTTCAAGGCCCATTAAAGTTTATTTATGCACATGAAACTCTAAATTAAACCAATTACATGCAAAGTTCCTCCTTTTTGTTCTTAATGTACCTTTTTACAATTAACATGTTAATATCAACTTTAATCATACATTAAACCCATTAAATACATTAATCATCTCAAAATAGGGTTTCTTAATCATTAAAGTATTAAAGTTGATAACTTCCATTACTTTTCATATTGCAAAACGAATTACCTTCTAAAACCATTTTTAATGAATTCCTCTCATTTTTATGAGAAAAATTCATATATTATGCGTATCCATCTGAGCTACAGTTAATTAGATATGAATTATGCAAAATTAACTTTGGGCCAATAGGAGGCTGCCACGTCGGCCTCTTCCATGCAACATGGTCTTTTGGAAACATAACTGAATGTCAGTTTTGCCCCTTCCTAAGTGGCCGACTCTTTAACCCACGGAGGGGTAAAACTGTCCAACCATCATTGATTGTTTTCTTCCTCCTGGCGTATGACCTAGCCACCGATGGCTTCCCTTCCGCGGCCCGCCCTTCCTTCCTGGGGGCTCAAGGACCGCCGCCGATTGCTCCCCTGGCTCCACCATGCCCCGAAGCACCTGGGGCGCCTCCAAGTTGCTTCCAAGGTGGCTGTTCCCAAGCGGGAGAAGCATGCGACCGCTGCCACAATTGCAGTAGGTCGACAGACCTTCCGGTGGGTGCTATGTGAAGTCCTGGGCATTTAGATGGTATTCGATCGGTCCAGGGTTGATGTAGAAGCTTCCCGCCTCCATCAAGACAAAAGTTGTAATAAAATAAACTTTTTTTACATACCTTTTTAAACTGGGATTTCTAAACTTCTATCCACACAGATACTAATCTAACTAATCCTTCTTTGCACTTTAATTCTCATTTATTTCCACATACGCCACTTTACTATTTGTTCTTTTCATTGTACCTAAAATGCCGACAAACAAAATGTCGGTCAGAATAAAGCTGGTATGTGGGGGAAATAATAATCGTGTAATTAATAACAACATATTGCAGTCAATTACAGTTTAACCACCAAATTTATGTTTTAAATATAACTACGCGATCCACACATATCCTATCCTCTACGCTGTCCCTGCAGTGGACCTGGATGCTACCTTCCTTATGGGTAGATCCCCATTAAACCCCTCATGATCCTACCTAACAGGTGAATCAATTTCTAGGGTTGAGTTACATGGCACTACCCGTAGGTAGCCCACTCCTTAAATCATGGCGTGCTATAGAGTCTCATGGCACTACACATGGGTAGCCCAATTTCTAACTCATGATAGCCTAGACCTTACTCTAGGTTACCCTTTTTAGCATTTGCAAAGCCAAAGAGGAGGATCCGGATCTAAGCCAGTTATATACATATACATTTATAGTGATAATCACAGTCACTTTATAGTTGCATGAAATAAAAGTCATCCAAGCAGTTTATTTCAAACAACTGATAAAATCTTCGGGAATCGCCGTGAAACTAAGGCAGTTAATCATAAACGTAACCACATACATGTAAGGCTAATTTGAGATAGAATAATCCAATCAAGAAATCCAAATAAGCAATCAAGCACATTATGAGATCCAAAAATATGCATACAATTTCCTATTATTAATCATGCCATCAAGATCTACTAAACCTAGCTCGCTTCCTAGGGTTTCTAGTCCACTTTTAGGGGTTTCATTGCAATTAGGGTTTCCCTTCACCTCTTACTATTTTAAACCCTAATTTTATACAATTACTCACAAACCCTAATTTTCTCATCTATTCATCATGAAAGATACAAAGGTTAACTTTTAACAACATATAACCCTAATTTCGATTTAAGGCACAATTAAACATCAATTAATTCCCTTATGCCTCTTTTACATTAAAGCTACTATTTTTATCCTTTTAATCCATGAAAAAATCATTATGCTCATTAATCATAAATTCATAGTTCATTATGGTCTAAGTCACATATGAACTCTATTTGTCATCAATTCTACCTTTTATTCATTAGAAAACCCTAATTACTACATTAAGGGTATTTATCCACAATTAGGAATCTTTATACTCGAAATAGCTTAGAATCCTCATATCTTAGCTCTATTCATGATTTTGAATAATTAAAGCCATTAAGAGTCACAAAAACTAATATCAGGGTTTCAAGGCCCATTAAAGTTTATTTATGCACATGAAATCTAAATTAAACCAATTATGTGCAAAGTTCCTCCTTTTTGGTCTTAATGTACCTTTTTACATTTAACATGTTAATATCAACTTTAATCATCCATTATACCCATTAAATACATTAATCATCTCAAAATAGGGTTTCTTAATCATTAAAGTATTAAAGTTGATAACTTCCATTACTTTTCGAATTTCAAAACGAATTAAATTCTAAAACCATCTTTAATGAATTCCTCTCATTTTTCTGAGCAAAATTCATATATTATGCGTATCCATCCGAGCTACGGTTAATTAGATATGAATTATGCAAAATTAACTTACTTTGGGCCAATAAGAGGTTGCCACGTCAGCCTCTTCCATGTAACATGCTCTTTTGGAAACATAACTGAATGTCGGTTTTGCCCCTACCTAAGTGGCCGACTCTTTAACCCGCAGAGGGGTAAAACCGTCCAACCATTATTGATTGTCTTCTTCCTCCTGACGTACGACTTAGCCACCGATGGCTTCCCTTCCGCAACCCGCCCTTCCTCCCTGGGGGCTCAAGGACTGCCGCCGATTTCTCCCCTAGCTCCGCCATGCCCTGACGCACCTGTGGCGCCTCCAAGTTGCTTCCAAGGTGGCCGTTCCCAAGCGGGAGAAGCATGCAACTGCTGCCACAATTGCAGTAGGTCGGCAGACCTTCTGGTGGGTGCTGTGCGAAGTCCTGGGCATTTAGATGGTAGCCGATCAGTCCAGGGTTGATGTAGAAGCTTCCCGCCTCCATCAAGACGGTTCCACAGCTCTTCGTTGATCCAGAGATAGAACTACCCCCAAGGTTAGGGTTTCGAATGAAAAGAAGCAAGAAGAAGATGAGGAAGAGAGAGGGAGACGTGGGATTTCTCTTGGATTCGGCCAAGGGTGCTACCCCTTATATAAGGGAGGACATCCATGCCCTAACATGCTTGCCCATGAAGAAAACAAGGCTTCTCCTCATTAGGAAACCTTCTTTCCATAATTGAGAATAAATCCTATCTTTAAATTAATTCCTTGTTTACTCTTGATCCTTGGTCATTAAGGAATTCAAAATTCTCTCTCTTTATCTTCCTTGTGCCTGGCTTTAACTCTATTGGCCATGAAAATCTATTTTCTTAAAGCAATTAACATCTCCTTTTGATATTATCAAAAAGTCACTAATGATGCATCATATTATCCTCTTATTTTGTTTTATTTGCCTTTCCTCTTTCTTTTTCTTTATTGGGACTCCTTGAATCCCAAGAAACTTTAATATTTCGAAATTCATTTTTATTGGATACTCATTATCCTTCTAGATGCATCTTTATCCACTATTTCACATTATCTTGTTTATTTCTTATTAAAATATCTCTTTTTGAGGATTTCTCTTTATCTTTCTTTTTATTTTCCTCATTGGCATACCTTTTGACATTAGGAATCCTTTGGAAACGAAAATCCACCAAGGATAACTCAATTATTCCTCTTTTTACTTATTTCCCACATTTTATCATTGTTTTAAATTTCTTTCTTAATAAAGAAATAGTTATTTGATATTTTCTTTTCTTGTTGCATTATCCTTGCAACTTTGGTCTCCTTGGCACCCAAGGGACCCAAGAGGCATGAAATCCATCTTTGGATTATATTCCTTTGCCTTCTAGAGGTTTCTACAATTTTCTTTTCTCCATTTTCTTATTTACTCATTTAATAATGGAATTTCTTTTGTCTTTTCCTTTATTGGGCCCAATAGCCAATAAAGCACACAAAACAACCATCAAGGCTATTGTAAACAAAATCCATTTATTCAAAACAAATTATATCTTTATTTGTTCAAATATATTTAATATGAGAAATCACATTTCTCATTAAATGAAACCAAAAATTGGGGTTGTAACATCCTTCCCCTCTTATAAGAATTTTGTCCTCAAAATTTCATCAAGCAAGCAAACAATTTAGGATAAGACTTATCCATGTCCATCATTGGCCCCTATGTGGCTTTACCTTATCCATGGCGCTTCCAAAGAACTTTTATCATCACATATTCCTTTCTCTGAGTTCTTTCACCTTGGCATCTATAAACCTCATAGGTGAGTTAGGTCATTTCAACCTCCCTTGGGGCTCACTAGGTTCATTACTCCGCACATGGCCTGGGTACCTCACATAGTGCTCTAAATTGGACACATGAAATTCATCACACATCACATTATCCTAAGGGGTAAGGGCAAACTTAACCTTCTCCACCAAACCATGTTAAAAGAACCCATGCATCGGGGACTCAGTTCTCTTATCTATGACTTAGAGGGGTTAGATTTTCATGTCACATATTCCCCCACAGTGAACTGCATGCCAGTCTACTTTGCATCAGCTTACAACTCATGTCGTCTCTAGGCTCCTTTCAGCCATTGCATGATCAAAGCGACTTCATCTGCACACACTGTGGTCCTTTCTTGACCTTCGCGAGGTCCCTTCACCAACATCATCTTAATGAAGTGGTGACCGACACAACCTCCCTTACAGAGCTTCTTTACAACCCGATGCTGACTATGGTGGTTATCATCACATCTTACCAAGGAAAAGAACCGTCTCTATGTATCACCCTGAACGAGCACACATGCTCTCATTAGACCCTCTAGTCTGGATCACACTAACCATTAGTTAGGGGTGATAAACGGTACTAACATTGAGTTCTTGATGTACCTACTTCTACCTTATGGAAGTGAACCTTTAGGTCATACTTAAGAACTTTTGAACTCACATCATGGTGTAGTTGAACCATCTCTCTCATGTGTAGTTCAACCTGATCTGTCCCTTGAAAATACTCTTCCTTTCTCATGTCATATAGGTAAGGCGATCTACCATAACCCATATTGCATCTCGACCTTCCCTGGTCTAGGGGAGACTTACAACATCCATAGTGATGAACTCCCATTCCCTCTCAGGAACTCTTTATACTTTATATCCATGCACTGGGTTACTGGTGTTCATCCTTCACCTCCTGGCTTGCATGGCCACATGCTACATGCAACTTTGTCTTAAGCATCCAAAGTACTATTGTCAGTTACTATCTTCGTAGCACGGTGTATGGTGATCTTAAAATCATGATCTTCTGTATGTCATGATTCCTCAAGATTGATTCCTCAGAAACCCTAAACCACTCCAATCAGGGTTTCCTCACCTTCTTTTCCAAAGAAGTGCATCTAAGGTTCTGCAATCATCCTTTTATTGCATCAAGGCCTAGGTTGGCTAACTAAAGAACCACTAACTTGTTAAACATATCTCATTACATCTGAGTGTTAGCCAAACATATCTCCTTTCTCAAACTTAAGGTTAGCCTAACAACCTCTGCTAGCCTCTAGCTAAACTAGGCAGCTGCATCTCATCCAGAGCATACATTACCACTTCTCATCCTTAGGTGTTAGGTAATGTTGAAGACATACACCTCAGTGTATTCCACTTATTATCTCATCTCAGCTCTAGGTCTATCTTCATCAAGAAAACTCTGAGCTTATTCTCTTAGTTTTTCAAACTCAACCTTGTATGAATCATATCTCATGATAAAACATCCTCATCGGATGACTACCTTGTTTGTAAACCATCCATGTATCATTCACTCCACAATGGCATGTTATCATCTCTGTCCTCATACCTCATAGCAACGTTCCAACTCACATCATCTTTTATCCTTGGTGTATGGCATGCGTATTGTCCTATCTCTCACTCCCATAACAAGAGGAAATAAGCATTTGGCTACAGTTCAAATACAAAGTTCTTCCTGTTTTAAGAGTAGAGATGGTACATCCCACCTTGCCAGTACACCTTTAAATCTAAGTTGAAACATGCAGCTTATGCCTCTATATCACAAACATCTCGATATCAAAGTTACTTCCATGGAAAACTAGTTTTGAACCTACTTTGGTCCACACACATTCCTTAGTCATCTCCTCTAGGTCTATAGGGTGCCGACACTTTTGGGGTCATCCCTCTTCCCTTATGCATCTAGAGAGTGCCCTACTCATCTGCCCTTTGGGTCCCATGAGTTCATGAAGGTGATCAATCTCCTAACCCATGACCCTCAGGCAATGATAGCTGTTACCTCCCGACCCTATGGTCATGTGCAACTAGGGAATTAGGCAACTCCTACTTCCATCGGTCTTATCCCTATCTGACCCTAGAATAGACTTAGGATTCTATTATAGTACAGGTCCAGCTTAGAACCTTACCCAAGACTTCATCTCTCTCTGCATTCATGGGCTGACTTTCATCCTTTCATAGGGGTCATGGCGACATGCCTACCTTGGTCAGGCCCCCATACTGGTTACCTCCATGGTAACACATCCATATGCACTTAGAGATGGTAGTCTATGGGTCTACAGGTTCATCCTCATACCATGTACTTTTCACTTAGCTTCTTAAGATCCTATGAGACCTCATTAGGTTTCCTCAAAACCAACAAGACTGGTATACACCCTACAAAAGGGTCCCTCTCCCAGGATGGAAGGAAACTACTCCTTGATAACAAAGGTCACAAACATCCTTAGGGTTTACATCCCTATGAGCATGCTTAACCCAAAAACTACTAAGGCACAAGTAGACCACCTACTAAACCATACTAGGTCATACTTGTTCTCTTTCCTCAACACTGGATCAAGATCATACCTTCCCATGTCATCAACTTAGCTGTGAGGGGTTCATCAAACATACCTTAAACTTATGGGGTTTCCTTTTCCTCTAAACATGAGGAGTACCATGCTCAAATCTCATCATGGTCATTGGGTACTGTACTTCCCTCCTTAGGCCTAGGAACCCTAGGTTCATTCCTCTGATGTCCAACTGTCTTCTCAACCTATTAACCACGAACCAAACATATACAAGGTATGACATGCACAACCTGTCATCCTTCTACTCGAGCAACACTTTAGAGTTGAGTCCTCCTCAAGGACAAGCAACAAGGTACAAGGCCTCACAACCTGTTACTAAACCTCTCCAGGTCTAAGGAACTCTTCTTCTCATCTATACCATAAGTATAGAGGTACCAACTGACTCATCCTCTCCCTAGGGCTTGGTTCCTCTCATGGAAACCAATACATCATCAGTCTCCAGGGATCAAGCATGAGGCAACCACAAACATCCACTTAGGTCGCATCATCCTCAACTCCCCACTTTTCCTCATATCTCAGAGTCTAGGCTTCCAACCTTCTTGCTTGGGTCCTGCTCCCTCTCCCTAGAGCTAACTCCACAAACAACTTCACTACTAGAGGTCCTCTCTCCATGAAGATGGATCAAGCTCACAAGCATACCCCTACTTGGGTGAAGCCTATGTTCAACTTATGTTTGCTCAAGATTATCCATAGCTCTTTATGCTTACCTTACAAGCTATCCATCATACTCTCCTGGCTAGGGTTTTAGCTTACTGTCAGCACTACTGACGTACTCTGGGTGCATACTATGCCATGCTCATATAAGCTCATGGGGTTCCATAGGTTCTTCTCTAACCTCATCAATGAAGGAGCTATCCTTCACTCTAACATGCACGACCCTTCCCAGGGTTGGGTCGCCAAAGGTACTCAGTCATCCAACCTCTCATGGCTCATATGGCATCTAAGGCATGTCCATCCAAACACATGGTCTACCATGACATCTAACTCATCATGTCATCTCTCTCTCTAACCTTCACTTAGGGTTAGGGTTAACATCATCCTCAGAGGATGTGCCAGGTCTCCACTTATAATGGAGACCTCTACCTCCAAGACTAACTCTCTTTACTTATCCTCCTGACAAGAAGGTCTAGCTTCAAGTCTCTCCTGAGGGCATGACAACTTATGTCATACAACCTAAGCATGTATCTATTCTTTAGTTTATGCTTAATCTATTAAGCTTATGTCCATGACATCTTATTTACATGCTTTTCAATAATTTGGCAGAGGATTCTGTAAACCTTATTAACCTTACCCATACCTCAAGAGGGTGAGGAACAGAAAGAAAACCCTAATCCTTATAATACTTAACAACATTTGAGTTGAGAAGGGATGAATAAGATGAGAGAGTCCTAAAGGTATCTTATTTCGAGTCAAATCTTGAGACTTTGGCCAGGAAGTCACACGGATCTGGGAGTCCTTGTATTCTGACTAGCGGTGCAGAGGAAAATCTTTCCAGCCCCCAGGCGTGATCCTTTTCTAGACACCTCTATCTTTAGGAAATTCCTCTAATAACTCCCTTGGGTTCTACAGAGTTTGTAAAATTTAATAATTATTACATATTAAATGAGGAACCTATGCTCTGATACCAAATGTAATGACCCCACCTCCCGGTAACCCCCAATTAAGGGAGACCAGAAGGTCAGAGCCATTATCCCAATTAACATGATTAAAGGTTTGACAAACAATCAATAACAATTATCAAAATTTACCAAACTATACTGAAAAGCTGTAATAAAATAAACTTTTTTTACATACCTTTTTAAAATTGGGATTTCTAAACTTCTATCCACACATATACAAATCTAAATAATCCTCCTTTGCACTTTAATTCTCATTTATTTCCACATATGCCACTTTACTGTTTGTTCTTTTCATTGTACCTAAAATCCCGACAAACAAAACGTCGGTCAACATAAAGCTGGTATGAGGGGGAAACAATAATCGTGCAATTAATAACAACATATTGTAGTCAATTACAATTTAACCACCAACTTTACGTTTTAAATATAACTGCATGATCCACACATATCCTATCCTCTGCACTGTCCCTGTAGTGGACCTGGATGCTACCTTCCTTATGGTAGATCCCCATTAAACCCCTCATGATCCTACCTAACAGGTGAATCCATTTCTAGGGTTGAGTCACATGGCACTACCCGTAGGTAGCCCACTCCTTAACTCATGGCGTGCTATAGAGTCTCATGGCACTACACGTGGGTAGCCCAATTTCTAACTCATGATAGCCTAGACCTTACTCTAGGTTACCCTTTTTAGCATTTGCAAAGCCACAGAGGAGGATCCGGATCTAATCCAGTTATATACGTATACATTTATAGTGATAATCATAGTCACTTTATAGTTGCATGAAATAAAAGTCATCCAAGCAATTTATTTCAAACAACCAATAAAATCTCTGAGAATTGCCATGAAACTAAGGTGGTTAATCATAAACGTAACCACATACCTGTCAGGATGATTTGAGATAGAATAATCCAATCAAGAAATCCAAATAAGAAAGCAAGCACATTATGAGATCCTGAAATATGCATACAATTTCCTATTATTAATCATGCCATCAAGATCTACTAAACCTAGCTCGCTTCCTAGGGTTTCTAGTCCACTTTTAGGGTTTTCATTGCAATTAGGGTTTCCCTTCACCTCTTACTATTTTAAACCCTAATTTTATTATTAATCACAAACCCTAATTATCTCATCTATTCATCATGAAAGATACTAAGGTTATCTTTTAACAACATATAACCCTAATTTCGATTTAAGGCACAATTAAACATCAATTACGTCCCTTATGCCTCTTTTACATTAAAGCTACTATTTTTGTCCTTTTAATCCATGACAAGATCATTATGGTCATTAATCATCAATTCATAGTTCATTATGGTCTAAGTCACATATCAATTCTATTTGTCATTAATTTCATCCTTTTATTCATTAGAAAACCCTAATTACTACATTAAGGGTATTTATCCACAATTAGGAACCTTTATACTCGAAATAGCTTAGAATCCTCATATGTTAGCTTTATTCACAATTTTGAATAATTAAAGCCATTAAGAGTCACAAAAACTAATATCAGGGTTTCAAAGCCCATTAAAGCTTATTTATGCACATGAAACTCTAAATTAAACCAATTACGCACAACATTCCTCCTTTTTGTTCTTAATGTACCTTTTTACAATTAACAAGTTAATATCAACTTTAATCATCCATTAAACCCATTAAATACATTAATCATCTCAAAATAGGGTTTCTTAATAATTAAAGTATTAAAGTTGATAACTTCCATTACTTTTCGAATTGCAAAAGGAATTAGCTTCTAAAACCATTTTTAATGAATTCCTCTCATTTTTATGAGAAAATTCATATATTATGCGTATCCATCTGAGCTACGGTTAATTAGATATGAATTATACAAAATTAACTTACTTTGGGCCAATAGGAGGCTGCCACGTCGGCCTCTTCCATGCAACATGCTCTTTTGGAAACATAACTGAATGTCAGTTTTGCCCCTGCCTAAGTGGCCGACTCTTTAACCCGCGGAGGGGTAAAACCGTCCAACCATCATTGATCGTCTTCTTCCTCCTGTCGTACAACTTAGCCACTAATGGCTTCCCTTCCGCGGCCCGCCCTTCCTTCCTTGGGGCTCAAGGACCACCACCGATTGCTCCCCTGGCTCCGCCATGCCCCAACGCACCTGGGGCACCTCCAAGTTGCTTCCAAGGTGGCCGTTCCCAAGTGGGAGAAGCATGCGACCGCTGCCAGAATTGCAGTAGGTCGGCAGACCTTTCGGTGGGTGCTGTGCGAATTCCTGGGCATTTAGATGGTAGCCGATCGGTCCAGGGTTGATTTAGAAGCTTCCCGCCTCCATCAAGACGGTTCCACAACTCTTCGTTGATCCAGAGATAGAACTACCCCCAAGGTTAGGGTTTCGAATGAAAATAAGCAAGAAGAAGATGAGGAAGAGAGAGGGAGACATGGGATTTCTCTTGGATTCGGCCAAGGGTGCTACCCCTTATATAGGAGGACATCCACGCCCTAACGTGCTTGCCCATGAAGAAAACAATGCTTCTCCTCATTAGGAAACCTTCATCCACGCCCTAACGTGCTTGCCCATGAAGAAAACAAGGCTTCTCCTCATTAGGAAACCTTCTTTCCATAATTGAGAATAAATCCTCTCTTTAAATTAATTCCTTGTTTCCTCTTGATTCTTTATCATTAAGGAATTCAAAATTCTCTCTCTTTATCTTCCTTGTGCCTGGATTTAACTCTATTGGCCACAAAAATCTATTTTCTTAAAGCAATTAACATCTCCTTTTGATATTATCAAAAAATCACTAATGATGCATCACATTATCCTCTTATTTTGTTTTATTTGCCTTTCCTCTTTCTTTTTCTTCATTGGGACTTCTTGGATCCCAAGAAACTTTAATATTTCGAAATTAGTTTTTATTGGATACTCATTATCCTTCTAGATGCATCTTTATCCACTATTTCACATTATCTTGTTTATTTCATATTAAAATATCTCTTTTTGAGGATTTCTCTTTATCTTTCTTTTTATTTTCCTCATTGGCATACCTTTTAACATTAGGAATCCTTTGGATACGAAAATCCACCAAGGATAACTCAATTATACCTCTTTTTACTTATTTCCCACATTTTATCATTGTTTTCAATTTCTTTCTTAATAAAGAAATACTTATTTGATCTTTTCTTTTCTTGTTGCATTATCCTTGCAAATTTGGTCTCCTTGGCACCCAAGGAACCCAAGAGGCACGAAATCCATGTTTGGATTATATTCTTTTGCCTTCTAGAGGTTTCTACATTTTTCTTTTCTCCATTTTCTTATTTACTCATTTATTAATGGAATTTCTTTTGTCTTTTCTTTTATTGGGCCCAATAGCCAATAAATCCCACAGAAAAACCATCAAGGCTATTGTAAACGAAATCCATTTATTCAAAACAAATTATATATTTATTTGTTCAAATATCTTTAATATGAGAAATCACATTTCTCACCAAACGAACCCAAAAATTGGGGTTGTAACATAAGTGGTAGCTTTGCATCTTAGATCATGTTTGAAACATTAACTCAGGTATTTGTGCATAAAACATACTTTGGCATGATAAGTGATCAAATTATATCCAAACCACTAATTATTCTCACAAATTCAACATCAAGGCCAAAAAGGATAGAAAGGAAAGGAAAGGAAAGGAAAGGGTTAGGAAAAGGGCTAAAATAAGAATGTACTTAGACTTTAGTACATTACATTCGTTCCCACCATATCTATACCGTCACCCTTATCTGCCTATTTCTAGCCTTGCTGCCATTACTCGACGTCTCTAGCCCTACTACAACATAAATTGCAAGAGGTTTCCTGTAAAATATAGTCTTTACAAGATCAATTTTTAATATTGTTAATATTCTGACCTACTTACTATTTTGTTGTTTGTTATTTGCTATTGTGTTATGCTATTTTTATTTAATCCCATATTGTTAGGATATCCCCTATATAATATCTCTCCATCCTATATAAGGAGATGCATGTTTTATCTTTTAATGTATTTTAGGATAACCTATTTTATTTCATGGTATTAAAGTAGTAAGACCCCACAAAACATCCCTAATCCTACTTCCTTCCCACTATCCCTCCTTTCACCATCACCCTTCCCTATCTCTCTTTCCTTACTTGCTGCCCTCAATGACCAATCCCAAACCTACCAACCACCTACTATTGCCAAGCACCAACCCCTTCAAACATATGCCTTCAATCCATTTTTTTATATTCTTGATTGAAAGATACTGGTTGCTTTATGCAAGCCTAAGTGTATGTGTACCACAAATGATATTAATATTTACTATAGCTATGACAAGTTGGGCCCTTTGTTTTCAACCTTTACTAGTTCCTTGTCTGCTATTGTGGTCCAAAAATCTATTCATTAGGCCCTAGCTCATACTGGATGGAAGGCTTCCATGGATGATGAAATCTCTACACTACAAGAATGCCACACATGGGATCTTGTTGTTCCTCCTTCTAATTTCTCTCATGTTGGTTGCAGATGGGTGTTTACTCTCAAACATCATCTTGATGAAACTTTTGAGCAACTTAAAGTCCACATTATGTCAAAGGACCAATATCATAATATTTATTATTTTGAGACATTCTCCCATATGGACCAATTGAACAATGTACATTTTTTTTCTTCTTTCGCTCATAGTCTTGATTGGACCCCTTTTTGGCTCGATTTTAAGAAATCATTCCTATATGGCGACCATAATGAAGATGTCTACATGGAGAAACCTCCTAGTTTTGTTTCTCAATGGGATCTCAAAGTCTGTACACTCAAACAACTAACTATACCCTTAAACAAAATTTTTGAGAACCTGGTTTGATAGACTCAGTTAGATTCTTGTGACCTTTGGATTCTTCACATCACATACTGATCATTATGTCTTTGTAAGAAAAAAAATACAAAGAATGCTATTGTAATTGTATATGTTGATGACATTGTTATTTTTGGTTGTGACCTGACTGAGATACATGTCACAAAAGAATACCTATCTAAGCACTTTGTAGATATGAAAAAGTTGTCTTACTTTCTTGGTTGAAGTATCCTACCATGGATATTCTAATTGTATTTCACAGAAGTATGTTTTGGATATTCTTAAAGAAACTGGTATGATGAGGACACAACTTGATCACCCTAATGCAAAACTAAATGATGAAGCACTAGTGTTTCCTGATAACTGAAGACATAGACATTTTTTTTCTGGTGCAAGTCATGGAATACCGAAGCGAACTGTGGGGCAGTGGGGCTGAAGTAGGGGTACTATGATCCCTCAACCCCACACATCAAAACTATTCATGTGGTTCATGATGATCCTGATTAGTCCCGACTCAGTTACATAAAAAGGACCATTACATATTTCAATTACTTGAAACATATATGTAAACTATAACATTACTTAAATGCAAAAACCTAGATTGTTCCTATAGTAACATTTAATTCTTCAACGATTATTTCACAAACTGTTACGTAATAGCATGTAGGAGTTTTTATTCCTGGTATAAAGTGTTATTCACAATCATGCAAAGTTGAAAATCTAATTAGCTTATTCAAGTTGCACAATCTTGCTTATTTTTTCTAGAAAATATTCATGTTTAGTTTTGACATATTATAGATTATGCTGTTAGGTGTGATATTTGAGTTTGAATGTAACATCCCTGACCTGGGTTATGATTTAACCCTATGTGTTTTGATTAAGAAAGATGATTATATGCTTAATCTCATATTGTGAAAAGTAATTAGGGCTCAAAAGGAACCTATGTTTCAATTTTGGTCATGTTTGAACAATGTTGAAGCAATGTTTGCTTATTTTGGACTAAAGTGCAAATTACCCAAGTTGAGGGGTTAACTTGCAAATTGCACATGATAAGATGTTCCTCTGATGTTGAGACATCATAAGAATGAATATGATGTAGTGGTATGGTTTCCACAAGCTTGGACACCAAGATTAAGCTTGTAAAGCAATCCTTGTGGATTAAAACCTAGCTTTGGAGTAAAGTGCAATTTACCCAAAATCCAGGGTTCAATATGCAAATTACCACTTCAATAAGGTCCTTAATGTTTCTTGGCATCATTTAGAGAAAATAAAATGAGAGGGGCATCTAATTTGAATTAAGATGGAGGAGAGAGAATCTTGATATTAAAATAATCAAGATTTAATCCTAATTGAAACCCTAATTCAATTTAGGACAAAAATGAATAAAAATAATTGAAGGGCTTTCAACCAAAATGTTTTGGGTTGATTTTGAATAAGTATGGACGTTCCTTTGTCAAGATAAGGAACGAAAATATCTTAAGTAGGTGAAATTCCACTCACCTTATTATAAAGAAAAGTAATTTCCACTCACATATGGGATATTAATATAATATGCATTAAGGTGCTTAATTTGCTTTTCTTTAAATTGAGGATAATGAAGGATAATTAAAGTCAAGGAAGGTGCCTCGTACCCAAGGTAGTTGAGGGGGAAGAGGCGGCCACTTTATTGGGATTAATTGGATTTTTATAAGGCATTTTCTCTCTCATCAATTTCCTTATAAAAGTGCCATTTCCAAGCCCAAACCAAGGCCTTTTTCGGATTTTCTTCTTCCCCTTGCTTGCAAAACCGACCAAGGATCTAGGGAGGAGTAAGGAGCACGTCCCCAACCTGTGGGTAAGCCCTTGACCTTCGTTCTCCTTGATTTCATGGTGGAAATCGAAAATAAATTATGGATTCCTTCTTATTTCGATCTCCTCTTCAACCCTAGCCAACTTTTTCATCCAAAAGCTTGAGGACGAGCCTAGGGGGAGTTGCAAGAGCTTCATACACCATTGTTGCCGTGGTCTTAGAGCTTTGGAGCTCAATTGGAGGCGAGTTTTATAACTCAAACCCTTAATCATTGCTATTGCATCAATCCTATATGCTTTGTTGATTGATTTCTTCAATTTGATGCACTCTTGTTTCTTGCTGCAATTTCCATCAAGAACGGTTGATGTTCTTGGTTTTTCGAAGGAAGGGGATGATTACATCATCCTAGATTCTTATCCAAAGAAAATTACCAAGCCAAATGGTTTTGATAGCTTTTCCAAATCGTTTTAATTTGATTGGCTATGCGGTTTCAGCAAACCGTTTAAGGGCAAACGGTTTGAAACCGTTTGGGAGCAAACGGTTTCAACACCGTTTGAGATGGTTGACAAAGCATTGACCGTTTGGGAATCTTGTTCATAATTATGTAGACTAATGACCCTCCAAATTTTAGGGGTTAACGCCAAAGGAATCGTGAGTTGAAGGCCAATCAATTAGGCAAATCGAATTGAATTAAATACTGATTTTCAACCTGATTAACTCAACCTATTTGGGAAAACGGTTTCAAAACCGTTTGAGATGGTTGACCAAGCGTTGACCGTTTGAGATTCCTGTTACTAATGATGTTGGTTAATAAACCTCCAAATTTGAGGGATTAACTCCAAAGGAATCGTGAGTTGAATCCTAATCAATTAGGGAAACCTAATTGGATTAAGTGCTGATTTTCAATCTGATTTAATTGAACTTTTTGGGAAAACGGTTTCAAGACCGTTTGGTGGAGTTGACCAAGCGTTGACCGTTTGCGATTACTGTTCCTAATGATGTTGGTTAATGACTCACCAAATTTAATGGATTAATTCCAAACGAGTCATGAGTTGAAGGCTAATCAATTGGGCTAACCCTAATTGAAATCAGTGCTGAAATCACAATGAGCTAATTTGAGATTTTGGGTTGATTAGCCCAAACGGTCTCAAGACCATTTGGGGGATCATCCAAACGGTCTCAATACCGTTTGGGGTCACCTCAAGACCGTTTGGAGGTCTGGGGTCAAGTATAGTTGACCAATTGAAGGTCCAAAGGTACCAAATCATATTGCAATTGAGTATTGATGTGCTGATCAACTCAATAGACCAAACCTTGATGAATTTTCACTAGAGTCCAAAGGTTGGATGGGCAAACGGTCTCAAGACCATTTGGGACTCATCCAAACGGTCTCAAGACAGTTTGGTGGTCACCCAAGACCGTTTGGAGGTCTAGGGTTGAGTATGGTTAGGTGTTTGAAGGTGTAAAGGTACCAAGTTGTTATACAATGCAATGCTGATTTGGTGATCAATCCAATGATCCAAACCTTAATTGGATGGCTTGGATTTGAGTGATATGATGGGCAAACGGTCTCAAGACCGTTTGGAGGTCATCCAAACGACCTCAAGACCGTTTGGGGTCAGGTCATACCCAATTTGGATGATGGTTCAATGGTTTCAATGTAACTAATCTTGCATTGATTAGTGTTGATGGATCATTGATTCCAAACCCTAATTCAATTGAATCAAACCCTAATTGAGGACCAATTGAGGGTTAATTGAGGGTCAAATCAGTTGAAGGTTGACCTATTAAACTCAATTGAAGTATGAGGGTAGGTCCAATTGATGACTGGTTCCATGAATTCAATGATTGAAGGAATCAACATTGAAAACCCTAATTCAATTGGATACCCTATGTAATGGAGGTCCAATGTGATTGAATCTCTTGAGAATCAAGATGATGAATGATCCATTGATCCAATGTTGATTAGTAATGATAATCAAAGAAGGTACAAAGGTTGAAACCCGAATATTACCTAAGGGATTAGTGCCAATTAAGGGATGAATTCCTAATTGCTTATAGGGTCAATGACTTGATACACTATGTTAATCATAGTTGTATGTACTCAACTGAAGGGTGATATGACCTATTCAAGTTGAGAAGTTGATAGCATGAATTCATACATGAATATTATTCATGTGGTGGTTAATAGTTATGATCCTTAAGTAAAGAGATCATGAAACCCTAAACATGAACATAAACCCTAATTGACAGGGTTATTGAACTCAAACCCTAGTTGAGGGTGTATCCTTATGAAACCCTAGTTGAGGGTGTATCCATGTGAAACCCTAGTTGAGGGTGTATCCATGTGAAACCCTAACTGAGGGTGTATCCATGTGAAACCCTAATTGAGGGTGATTTCATGAGAAACCCTAATTGGGAATGATTAGCAAACCTTGAATATGGGAAACGTGATATGAAACCCTAATGAAGGGTGATGCTATATGTAATCCCTATTCTAAAGAAGGGAGATGGTATGTGAAACCCTAATACCTAATGAAAGAATAGAATTCATACTTGAATATGATTCATAAGGTGAACTTCTGTAGCACGACCGTGGTAGCTTCACTTTGCACGACCGTGCAAGGTAGCACGGCCGTGGTGGCTTCCCTTTGCACGGCCGTTCTTGACTACACGGCCGTGGTGCACTATGCTTGACTTAGAGTTGATTTGAAAGTGACCTAACATGGTCATTTTGTTAATTCCCAACTTAAGGATGAGAGATAAACTCATACCTTGTGATGATAATCAATTAATGATATATGATGAGAGTAATAAGTATGAATGAATACTTATGATATCAATGAATGCTTCCAGAGGAGGGTAGCAATGAATTAGGGTTGGAGTGATAATACAAATATGAAACCCTAATTGATAAGAAAGGAAAATCCTAACCCCAGCTTTGGGTAAAAGGATGAAAAGCCCCAATTGATGGTAAACCCTAACCCTGGTAAGGGAATAGTGGTGTTACCCTATATTGCATGATGTGTTGTGAACTTGATAAGTCTATTATCATGTGTGACAATCATGCAGGTCTCATGGGTGATGATCATAGCCAGGTATGAACTATGATGTCTAATTGATAAGAGTTGATTGGCCATATGTGCCATTACGTTTTTGTTACTTAGAAAGAAGTAAAAAAATTAGTATGGGCTTGTAAGCCTTATGAATAAAGTTGTTGCCTAGTGAGAGGTGACAAAATGTGAATGGCTTTTGATCCATGTGAATAAAGTTGTTGCCTAGTGAGAGGTGACAAGATGTGAATGGCTTTTGAGCCATGTGAATAAGTATATGATGGAAGTGGTACATGTCTCTTTATAGCATTTGTCTGAATAAAATATGTTTGAGAACTTGACTGATGCTAAAAGAATATGATAATGTACTTAATTAATCAAGTTAAATCTATTCATGTAGTGCTCTGACCATAGATCCATCATCGTCAGGAATAGGTGATGGTGAAACAGGTTGCTCCGCGGCATATCCTGGATTTCATATATTTTTGAATATACGGGGGTCAATGGGCAAAAATATCCTTACGTCCTCTTGAAGTGATTGTGAGGAGGTAAACAAGAAACCTCTCAAATCCTTCATGAATAGGTCGGGATAGATGTATCACTAATCTCTCGATGATTGGGCCAAATGTTGTACACATCCCCCAATGTTTTGTCGGGTCGACGGAGATAAACATGAAATCTCTCGATTGCCGACGAGAGTGCAGTTGACGCTGTAACTCTGTAGCGAAGTTGCCAATATACCCTGGAAAGCTACATTAGCAGAGACACGAGATGTCCTGCGTTTTGTCTCACACTGACTGAGACGTGGGAGGTCTTGGAAGCCGGCTCTTCCCTAGACCTATGTATGGTACCGATTTTGACTTCGTAGTGGCCGGTTGGAGTATGAGCGGTATACCTCATCTCCTCAGAGCTTAAATATGATTGTAAAATGTAATCAACCGTATATCATGTTTGCTTAAGGATTGAATACGGAGATTCATTGGCTGATGTTGCATTTCTTTGTGCATTCCTTAGCGGATAAATGTTATTTATGTCTCTTTATATTCTCTACAAAGTAGACAGATGAATTACTTATCTACCATGGGTAGATGCAATGCTCTCCTTGAGAATAGGAGATTATCTTATTTTTTTCTATGATGAATAATTCTGCCTGATATGGTAAAAGTAACCCCTGCTCAGTTTTAATTTAATAAACTGCAATAACAATGTTTTGGCAGAGAGTTATATCTCTCGCTGGGGCAAATTTTCAATTGTCTCACCCCCGTGGGAAAACATTTTTAGGTATGCATGGAAGGCAAGGCAGGAAATTCCTAGAACAAAGATGAGCAGAAGCAACAGCAACAACAAGGACAACAATGAGATCTCAGGTGGAGATATTGTCTGTCAAGTCATATAGATAGTAGTCCTATGTGTCGTATCTGTACTCTCAGGTCCTCGGAGTTTTAAATGATTCAATCGGAGTTTTGGCTTAATGCCTCAAAGTTTTATATTGCCTGTGTATATTTGTTAACAGGGCAGTCAATGTTGTAATCCTTAAAAAGGAACTGTACAGGCTGTGTACTTGTGATCCAGGATGAAATGGAAACACTTTGGTTCTTGGTTAAAGAGTTTTCCTATGAATGGATCTCTTTGCAAAAAGTTTTAAATTTTCAGTGATTTTCAGTAATCCGCTGCAAATAATTCGCTTCCGCATTAGTTAATCCTGTTTTTGCGAGACGGTCATTTCATTGAACTTGCTACACCTTTGGAAAAAGGGTTTATCCAAGTAAGAGGGGTTATGTTGTTTGGTCTGAAATTTGAGTTTTAGCTTGCTACATTTTTGAAAAAAGGGTTTATCCAAGTAAGAGCGGTTAATTTGGACAAAAAGTAGATATATGTTCTTCTCACTGATGAGTACATATCTTCAATGATCTAGTCCTAGACATATATCCAACTTATTTTTCTATTTATTGAGATTTTTAACTCTAGAGATTGTCACCATGATTACTCAAATGAGTAACCATATATCTATTTCTTTCCACAAGTCAGACAGATAATCAATCATTACCATCATATATAATAACATCAACTGAACATGGCAATCACTACCAATTACTATTATAATATCACCTATTATTTTTCAACAAGATTTCATTGAACATGTATTTTTCATCTAAATTCACGAACAACTAGGGTCGCTGCGAATAGAACACCATTGGAAAAAATCACACAACATGCTAGATTAGCAGTTGCTCTAAATGTTGATATCAGCCCTGCAACGTCCTAGCATATAAATATGCTAGTAACTTAGTACTGCAAAAGTGAAATAGAAATGCATACAATGGATATGGTGTACAATTGTAACATAAGTCTAGTGAATCTAATTTATATGTGGTGTCTGGGGAGCTCCAACACTAAAACCATCTGGGGGAGGCTTATAGTTTAGGATAAGAAGACATGCTTACCTCAAGGAAGTGAAGATCACCTGAAGGATCACTAAAACAAATCTCCAAACCAACTTTCCCATCCTTCTACATTCTGAATCTTTTTACACCACCACTATTTGTCCTAACCACAACTGGCCAGAATCATCTTAAACAGAGCATACGAGTAGCCTTGAACTGCAAATAACATTACAACTAGAATGTCATTTGTAACATCCCTGACCTAGGTTATGCCTTAACCCTAGGTGTTTTGTTTAAGAAAGATAATTATATGATGGATTTTATCTTTTGAAAAGTAATTAAGGCTTAAGAGGAACTTATGTTTCAATTTTAGTCCTTTTTGAATAATGTTGAAATAATGTTGTCTATTTTGGACTAAAGTGCAAATTACCCAAGTTGAGGGGTTAAATTGAAAATGTTACATGATAAGATGTTCCTCATGTGTTGAAGCATCATGAGAATGAAGATGATGCAGAGGTATGGCTTTTGGTAGCCTGAGTACCAAGAAAGAGCTGAAAAAGCAATGTTTGTGCATTAAAACCTAGTTTTGGTGTAATGTGCAAATTACCCAAAACCCAGGGTTCCATATGCAAATTACCACTTCAAAATAGTCCCTAATGTTTCTTGTCATCATGTATAGCAAAGAGAATGAGAGGGGCATTTCATTTGTATCTCTTTGAAGGAGAGAGAATCTTGATATTAAAATAATCAATATTTAAGCTTAATTGGAACTTTACTTCAATTTAATGCAAAAATAAATATATTAATTGAAGAGCCCTTCAAACAAAAGGTGAGGGATTATTTTGCAAAAGAATGGACGACCATGTGCCTTGAAAAGGAACGAAAATATCTAAAGGAAGTGGATAACTCACTCACATTATTAAAAGAAAAAGAATTATCCACTAACTTTAGGATATTATTATTATAAGGGTTAAGGTGCTTAATTTGCTTTTCTTTAAATCATGGATAATTGAGAGGAATAATATTCAAATGAGATAGCCTCATAACCAAGGAATGGAAGGGGGAAAGAGGCAAGGAAATGGAGGAGATAATCCCTACTTTCTCTCTCCTAAAATGAATTTTAATAAAAATGCATATAAGCTCATTTATCCATAGCTTGAAAGGGGAATTTCGAATCCACTTTCACTTCTTGCTTGCAAAAATGACCAAGGGAGCTTGGAGCAACATGAGGACGACCCCCGACCTATTGGTAAGCTTCTTGACCTCTTTTCACCTTGATTCCATGGTGGAAATAAAAAATCAATGCATGATTTCTTCTTATCTCCATTCCATCTTCAATTCTAGCCATTCCTTTTCACTCAAAGCTTAAGGACGAGCTTGGGATAATGGAAGGTGTTTCTTTCACCATTAAATACGTGGATGTTGAAGCTTTGAAGCTCAATTGAAGACATGTTTTATAACTTGAACCCTTACTATTGTTATTGCATTCAATTCCTTATCAATTGTTGATCATTTGTTCTTCTTGAAATTCACTTGATCAAATCAATAGAACCACCATGAAAATTACAGAAAAATATGAAGGATCGTATCTTGATGATGATGACATCATCCTAAGCACACACCTCAAAAATATCCTAGGCAAATAGTTTCAAAAGTTGGAAACCAATCAGTTTCATTGAAATTGGTTAAACAGTTTCAACAAACCATTAGAAACCAAATTTCAAACCGTTTGGAGTGGTTGACCGTTTGCAATGGTTGACCATTTGGAGCTCATAGGCTTATGTTGATGGTTGATGAACCATTAAATTCAATTGATTAGTTTCAAAGGGTTCATCAGTTGAAGGTTAATCAATTATCAAATCCTAATCGGGTTAAGTGCTGAAATTTCAATTGGTTGATTTAAAATTTTGGTTTGATTAACCCAAATGGTCTCAAGACCGTTTGGAGGTTACCCAAACGGTAGCAAGACCATTTGGAGGTCAACCAAGACCATTTGGAGGTCATCCAAACGACCTCAAGACTGTTTGAGGTCAGGTCATATCATAATTTGATGATGATTCATTGATTTCAATTGAATCGGTTCCACAATGTTAATCATTGAAGGTTCCTCGATTTCAAAACCCTAATTGAAGGTTTTTTTTATTATAAATTCTAGTTCAATTGGGTGCAAAACCCTAATTGATGGTATAATTGAAGGATGATTCAATAGTTCAATTGATGAATGAATCAAGGATTCAATTGATAGTCGGTTCATTGATTGAAACCTTGAATTGTTTAAGTGTTGAATGACCTTTTTGGTCCATTCGGTTTTGAGAGGGTTTGGACAAAACGGTCTCAAGACCCTTTGGGTCCAAACGGTCTCAAACCATTTGGAGACCCAAGTCCAATCGGTTTCAACACACTTCTTGCCTAAATGGTTTCAAACCATTTAGAGAGTAAAGGGTTAAGAACGTTTACTGATTCAATGTGATCATATCAATTGAAAAATTATTGTGATGAAGGATCAATTGACCCTATAATTGTCACTGATTTATCTCAAAGATAATCACTAGGGTTGTACCTTTAAAGGTACTAAGTAATTGGTAACCCTATATGAGTTAACCCCGAAAGCTTAAGTAAGCAATATTTTAATACACTATGTCAACCCTAATTGAATGTATTTAATTAAAGGGTTGGTCGACCCTATTTATCCAAGTTTGGCATAGTCAACATCATAGAGAGGATGAGAGAGAGAGAGAGAGGAATCCATACATGTAGGATAATCATGTAATGGATAAGCCTCAAACACTTTCAATATGAATAAACTAAGATTTTAGGGTATGATCTTTGATGAAGTGATCATGAAACCCTAATTAAGAAGATTGATGAACATTAACCCTAATCTAGGGAAATGCTAGGTGTAACCCTAATCTAGGGTAAGGATGTAACCCTAATCTAGGGTAAGGATGTAACCCTAATTGAGGGTGATGCCATGTGAAACCCTAATTGAGGGTGATGCCATGTGAAACCCTAATTGAGGGTGATGCAATGTGAAACCCTAATCTTGGGCAATATGATGACAAACCAGAACCCTAATAATAAAATAGTGGGTAAAGCCTTATAAAGGTGAAATATCTCAAATGGTTGATTATAGGCAACCTTATAGTAAGCAATACCTTAACCTAAAATGAGTCCATATCATTGAAGATAGTTGGACCATTCTTGTGTGTGACCTATGCACTTCATGATAAGAGTGATAGGTTAGTGAATGAAAGTATTAAGATGGGAAATACCTTAATCCAAGATAAGTTGATAACTTAAGAAAGTTGGAAGTGATGAGGAAAGTGATACATCAAGATATGATAGATATCACTTTTAGCATTCCAGGGTTGATATACCTTGATGCACCTCAAATCCAATATACTTGGACAAGAAACACACGAAGTGTGTTATGTAAATTGTTACAATGAAATGTAATGAGTTTGATATACTTTGATAAGTATAGGCTAATATACTCTGAGAATGGGGTTAAGCCAAAGTAATGAGTATGATGTAGTCATACCATGATAAGGATGAGAAATGAACTCATACTTTGAATTGATAATCATTTAATGATAAATGTTAAGAGTAATAAACATGATTGAATACTCGAGATGTTAATGGATGCTCCTAGAGGTGTAGAGCAATATATTAAGATTGATTTGATAAATATGAAATCCTAATTAATGTGAGATGGGAAACACTAACCCTAAATTGGGTAATGGGACATGAGAAACCCTAATGTAATGTGAATAGTAAGCTCTAACCCTATTGAGGGAATAGTGGTGTTACTATTTTTTTACATGAGGTAATATGTTATTGTTGCCTAGTGAGAGGTGACAAGATGTGTAATGGCCTTGTGAGCCATATGATTAGATGTTGCCTAGTGATAGGTGACAAAATGTTTAATGGCCTTGTGAGCCATATGGTTAGATGTTGCCTAGTGAGAGGTGACAAGATGCTTCATCGGCCTTATGAGCCATGAGAACAATTGTGGTATAGTGAGAGGCACCAAGATGATTATAAAAGTTTACTGGAAGAAATGATAATAATAAACCTAATAAAAGGAACAATTGTATTTAATAAAGAATGTGAACAGCTATGGGGGCTAACCTCAGGGTTCAAAGCCTAGAGAAGGATGTTATGATTGATGATGAGTTAAAGGAATTTATATCCCATGATCTGTGTAATCAGGATTGGTTAGAGTCCAATGTCTAGCTGTGTAATCAGGATTGGTTAGAGTCCAATGCCTGGCTGTGTAATCAGGATTGGTTAGAGTCCAATGCCTGGCTGTGTAATCAGGATTGGTTAGAGTCCAATGCCTGACTGTGTAATTAGGATTGGTTGGAGTTCAATACCTGGCTGTGTAATCAGTATTGGTTAGAGTCAAATGCCTGACTGTGTAATCAGGATTGGTTAAAGTCCAATACCTGGTAGAGATATAATGCCTGTAATCAGGGTTGGTTAAAGTCCAATGCCTAGTTGTGTAATCAAGATTGGTTAAAGACCAATACCTGGCTGTGAAATCAGGATTGGTAGTGTCCAATGCCTGGCGGTGTAATCAAGTTTGGAAGAGTCCAATACCTGGAAGAGGCTTAATGCCTGTAATGATGACACATGATTGGTAATAACCCAATGCCTGTAATGATGACATAGGATTGGTAATAACCTAATGCCTGTAATGATGACACCGGATTGGTAATAACCCAATGCCTTTAATGATGACACATGATTGGTAATAACCCAATGCCTGTATTAATGTTATATGAGTACATGGTAGATATAATCCCATATTTGTTTAGTAGATTGGCTAAGGCCAACAGATTGAAATAAGAATGTCTCAAGAGAAGTTTGACATGATGGTATAATATGATGGATAAATGATATACATGTTCTTCCTATTCCTTATTAAGAGAACAAATGATCTACTGTTCTATCATAAATAGTTGCAATGCTTTAAAAGTTGAGAATGCTTTAAACTGCTTATCCTCTATCCAATTTTATATCATTTAACTGTAATAATAATGTTTTTGGTGGAGAGTTATATCTCTCACTGGGGCAATTACAATTGTCTCACCCCCGTGGGATCCAACATTTTTAGGTGGACAAGCACAAAGGAGACTGAGAATATCTTGCAGAGGAAGAACATCAACAACAATAGGGACAATATTGACAACTCAGGTTGAGAGTACTGTCTGTCATGTCTTGTAGATAGAAGTCTTATGTGTCGTCTCTGTACTCTCAGGTCCTCAGAGTAAGTAGTTAGTACTTTTAATATAACAATATGAGATTTTGGCTTGATGCCTTGAGATTCTGAGTTGCTTATGTATAATTCTGGCAAAGCAACTGTTGTATGTAATTCTCGAGAAGAGATAGTACATGTGATATGCTTATGAACCAGGATGTAGATGATATACATTGGTTCTTGATAAAATAGTTTTCCTGTGTATAGATCTCTTTGCAAAAGGTTTAAATTTTTAGTGATTTTCAGTAATCCGCTGTTAGTGATTGATTCTGCTGAGTTAATGACATATGTTTTGAATGCTTCACCACATCATTAGTGTTTCTCAAATTAAATTATGCAACTCTTCTTTGACTGGATATGACTATTGTCTCATTGATATTATAAAGTATAAACACAACATTCTAAGAATATTGACAACTATTAAAAATCCAATATCTCACATGTGAGATTATAGGGTCGAAGGCATGGTTTCCATCTACAAGATTCATTCATGATGGTATCTTTCAACATAATATGAGTCCATATAAAGTTGAGGTATATGAAATGGCAGTACATGTACCTCCATTCTACAATTTTTCAATGGTTTTCCAAGTAGTTCTACATATACCAACAATATAATCCAAGCGTACATCATCCTATAAACAAGACAATAACTTGAATTTCCCTAGTTTAATATCACTCAAAGTGTGTATGTTGAGAGAGGTCCTCCTTTAAATGTACATTCTTTCAAAGGGCATAGGATGACTCTCAAAAGAAATGTTCTTCGTTATAATAGGCTGATAATAGAGGCATAAATAGTCCTTGATGATAATCCGTGTAATAAGGAAATTTCAAAAGGGAATTTTGATAATCCTCTATGCATAAGAAGTTAAAGAAGGTCCACATAGTTAGATACCTAAAATATAAAGTTCTAGATTCAAATCATATCCATAATCATGAAGCAAGTCACCTCACTTAAAATCCAGTGCCTATTTGTCAAACTGATATCATGAGTACTAGAGACTAGAAGAATATAAAAAATTTAAATCCAACTTCATAGAAAAATGATAAAACTCCAATATATAAGAATAATTAGGGATCCATAAATGTACATTCTAAAAACTTACATTAACATTATTATGGTTAATATGGCATGAGTGTCAATTATTGTGGTTCATTATAATCACAACTTTACCTCCTTGAGGATGAGAGGAATCAAAGACTGATAGAAAACAACCTAGTCTTGCATGATCTGTCACATGCATGTAATCTGAGAAAACTATAAATGAAACCCTCTATGAAGATCTTAAAAAGAAAAGCAATAAAAGAAAGCCTATATCTTTTTCTCAAGTGATAAGTAGTATGCATGTTAACATTGAGAGAGTTATCTCAACATGTGGCTGAAAAGGATACATGATCTCCATGGAAGTGTGTGCGCTTACTAGAAATACACACACATAAAGTTAGCTTGAAGGGTTAGTCTTTATAAGATTGTACGCTTGTTTCTTGAAACTTAAAAATTGCATTAAATATGGCTAGGTTTGTAACCCCCATTTATGTCCTTCCCAACCTGGGGCTTGGTATAACCCCCATATATCCCAGAGGTGGTATAACTCCTTTTCTGTCCTTTTATTTAAAAAATTGCATTTCAAATTATATAAGAAAAAGGGCTTAGAAACCTTAAAATGAAATCCCAAGTCAATGAAAGATGTTTGGATGCGATTATAACTATTAGGTGTTATGAATGCTTTTCAGGATCAAGATTTCTTGATTTATTGCTTAGCTTGGTTGATTGGACTTCTTGATTGGATTAGCTACCTTGATTGATTTTGAGACTACCAAATCAGGTATGTGGTTACGCTTATGGCTAATCGATCTAGTTTCACAATGATTTTTGAGGTTTTATCAATTGCTTGAAATTAAATGCTTGGATGAACTTTAATTCTTGCAATCTATAAAGTGACTATGACTATCACCTTATAATATCTATAACTTGCTTGAACATGCATACCACCTCTTAGATATATGAATGAAAATATGAGTAAAGGACCAAACCCTGGGTTGGGAAGGTTATACCAAGCCCCGGGTTGGGAAGGTCATAAGTGGTCAAGCCCTGGGTTGGGAAGACCTAATGGCACCTAGCTCTAGATTGAGAGGTGACCAAAGAGGTACCTAGCTCTAGATTGAGAGGTACCCTAATGTTTGTTGTAGGGACAAAACCCTAAGAGAGGGTATACCAGAGGTTAGGTAAAAATTGTTGAGAAGTTGTGAAGAAAAAGTAAATTTTATTTTGTAACAAATAAATATTATGGTTATGTTGTTACAATTATCTGAAAACCTTTGGTTTCCACCACATACCAGTATAATTCATTATACTGACCTGCGTTTTGTTTATCAACATTTTAGGGAAATATGCAGTTACATTTATGAAAGGTGAATGCTAATTAAAAGATTACATTGAAAAGAGAATAAGGCAAACTAATGTTCAAATGATTATATTTAGTTCTTTGGGTAAAGTTCCAAACTCTTATTTTTGAAAGGCATGTGAAAAGAAAATTTTTATCCTGCTTTAAGCTTAGTTGTGGTAGAATTTATTATTTATTTTTGATTATTTGCAAAATCATATGATATTGTTTTGGGATAATGACTCTAGCTTCTTGGCCTTCCTTAATTGGGGGTTGGTGAGGGGTGGGGTCGTTACATTGTAATTTCCATAGTTTCTCACATGAACATGATCTTTTTTTGGGCCGGGAGACTTCTAATTATTCTGATTCCTTGTAGAACTGCTTCAAGGAATATTCACTAAGAAAAGCATATTGGAAACTACTGAATATATATCATCCTCATTGGGACATTAGGCATTTGCATCAAAATCGATGTAGCTGACATCGAAGCCAATGTCCTATCTTACATGTAAGGACCAATTTAACATTGAGATTGCTAATCTCATACCAAGATTAGCCTATGTATCAAAAGGAGTAATCTTCTATGTATTAGCATGGTTCTTGTGATGAATATAATCAAATATGAACTAATTAGCTTACTTAGTATGTTGATTGATCATATTTTCAAGGTACCCTTCATAGAGAAGCAATAACCTTTTATTGGTATTCATATGGTTCTAGGTCACTCCTAAATTGTTATTATCTAGTTATGTCTATTTTGCCTATTAGAGGCCTCTTTTATTATCTTCAAAGTTTGATCTTGCTGCTTGTAACATCCCTGACCTGGGTTATGTGTTAACCCTAGATGTTTTGATTAATGAGGTTGATTATATGCTTGCTCCTATCTTTTGAAAAGTAATTAAGGCTCAAGAGTAACTTATATTTCAATTTCAGTCCTTTTTGAATAATGTTGAAACAATGTTTTATTAGTTTTGGACTAAAGTGCAAATTACCCAAGTTGAGGGGTTAACTTCAAAATTGTACATGATAAAATGTTCCTCATATGTTGAAGCATAATAAGAATGAGTATGATACAGTGGTATGGCTTCCACAAGCTTGAGCACCAAGATAGAGCTTGCTGAGCAATCTTTGTGCATTAAAACGTAGTTTTGGTGTAATGTGCAATTTACCTAAAACCAAGGGTTCAATATGAAAAATACCACTTCAATAGGGTCCCTCATGATTTTTGGCTTCATGTAGAGAAAATAATTTGAGAGGGGAGCCTCATTTTAATCATTTTGGAAGAGAGAGAATCTTGATATTAAAATAATCAAGATTTAAGCATAAATGGAACTTTACTTCAAATTAATGCAAAAAATAAATATGTTAATTGAAGTTCCCTTCAACCAAAAATGATATGGTTGAAATTATATAAGTGTTTACGTCCTTATGCCTTGCAAAGGCCACGAAAATATCTAAATGAGTGGAGAACCCACTCACATTAGTTAATTAAAAGTAATATCCACTAAAATGGGATATTAGTATTTTTTGAATTAAGGTGCTTAATTGCTTTTCCTTTAATTGTGGATAATGAAGAAGAATTAAAGGCAAAGGAGTATTCCTTCGTATTCAAGGAGTATAGGGGGTTAAGTGGCACCAATTTGGGGATTTGAAGGATTGCTTTTCAACTTTCTCTCTCTTTGAAAATCCTTATATACACTTCATTTCCCACTCAACCAAGGACTCTTTTTCAAATTTTCTTTCACTCTTTGTTTGAAAAACGACCAAGGGTGCTTAGGAGAAATAGGAGGACGACCCCCAACCTGTAGGTAAGCTCCATGATCTCCTTTCACCTTGATTTCATGGTGGAAATTGAAAATCAATGCTTGATTTCTTCTTTTCTCCACTCAATTCTCAACTTTGACCATTCATTTCACTCAAAGAGTTGAGCACGAGCTTGGGATAGTTGAGAAAGCTTCTTCCACCATTAAATACGTGGAGTTGGAACTTTGAAGCATTCTTTGAAGGTGGGTTATATATCTGGAACCCAATTACATAATTATTCAATTCCAATTTTACAAGTTATGTTGATTTCTCCTTCTTCTTGATTAATTGCTTGTTGTAATGGATGAGTCTATGAAATCAATAGTAATGTGAAACTTAGAAATGAAGGTAGAGGATGATGACATCAACTTGGACACTTTTCCCAAAATTGCAACTCCAATCGGTTTCCAATAAAATTGGTCAATCGGTTTCACCAAACCGTTTGGTGACCAAACTGTTTGCAAACTATTTGAGGAATTGGGTTCAAAACCATTTGGGATAGTTGACCGTTTGGATTGAGTTGACCGTTTGGTTTTGATTTGACCATTTGGAAAGAAATGGTTTCTAAACCGTTTGATGATTAACGATCTTCAAGATCATTTGGTGTTTAGGGTTTCCAAAACCGATTGAATGGAAATAGTTTTCAAAACCGTTTGAGGTTGAGACCAAGACCGCTTGGAGGTCTAAATGGTCTCAAACTGTTTGGACATCTTTGATCAAACCGTTTGGACATGTTTGATCAAAACGATTTGGGCATGATTGTTGAAAACCGTTTGGACATGATGGTTCAAAACCGTTTGGGCATGTTTGATCAAAACCGTTTTGAGATCCAACTTAAGCAAAATCATTTGAAAGTTTAATTTGGTCAAAACCCTTTGATGGTTCAATTTGATCAAGCCTAATTAATGGATTAAATGATTTCTAATCATTTTAAGGTTCAATTAACTCCAAAACTAATTGAGTACTTATAAAGTACCTCAATGATGATTACAGTGGAGCATATTTAATGTACTTAGATGATTTATACATTTGCTACCTAAGAAGGTAATAAACTCATTACCCAATGATTACCAAAGGTAAGTACAAAGGTTGAATCCAAAATGTACTTAATTGATTGGTAACCTTGGTAGGGTTAACCTTTGATATTTATGGAAGCAACAACTCAACACACAAATCTAACCTTAAATGTATATTTTTGAATACATGATTAACTCAATCTAATCAAGATTGGAGTAATGAATGTCCTAGAGAGGATGAGAGAGAGACATTCATACATGTATAATAATCAAGTAGTAATCAAGCCTCAACACATTCAAAATGAATTAAATATGTAATTAGGGTATGATCCTTGATAAAGAGATCATGAAACCCTAATTGAGGTGATTGATGAACCCAAACCCTAATTTAGGGAAATTCTGAGTAAAACCCTAATTTAGGGGGATAGTACCCTAATTGGGATGATGTAAACCTTAATTATGGGTAATTTAATGTAGACACCCTAATTGAGATGAATAGTAAACCCTAATTATGGGTAATGGAATGTGAAACCCTAATTTCGGTTAAAGCTATATAAAACCCTAATTTGGGGAAATGTGGTGAGAAACCCTAATTCAGGGTAATGATATGTAAATCCCTAATGTAGGGTGATGTAATGTGTTTTGAAACCCTAAAATAGGGTAAAGGTATGAGAAACTCTAATTTTGGGTTATAATGTACAAAACCCTAATTTTGGGCAATATGATGATAAATCATAACCCTAATGTGGGATAATAGGATGAGTATCTCTGATTGACATGAAATGGAAACCTTAACCCTAAAAAGGGAATAATGGTATTACTTTGTATTGCATGGTGCTGATATGTAAGCATTATAGGTTATAATTTGTAACTATTATCATGAAGTACGAACCATGCATGTATCATGAGAAGATGAACATAGCCAGGTATGAGCTATGATGTTTCTTTTATTAAAGTTGTTAATGAGCCATAATATGCCTTGTTGCCTACTAAGAGGTAACAAGAGGTGAAATGAGCTTTGTGAGCTATGTAGAATGCTTGTATAGAAAGAATCTTGATTACCTTGGTCAGAAGACCTGAAGGTATTAAGTTACCTGATAAGTGGTAACAAGTATTCTATGATGAACTGAGGGTTTGAATACATATATTCTATAATCATGATGATGAACTTGTTAAGAAATGGAAATGTACCTGATGAGATGAGGGATTAAGATCCCAATACTTTATTAAAGAGTTGAACAATACTTGATGAAAGTATTACCCATTCTTTGTAGCAATTGTCATAATATTTAATGTTTGGAAACTTGTTTGATGCTAAAAGAATATGGTAATACACTTAATTAATCAAGTGATATCATATAATGTAGTTGCCCTGACCACAGATCCATCAGTGTCAAAATCTACTGAATGGTGAAATGAGTTAATCTTGGAATACATATTTCTGAATATGTGGGGGTAAATGGGCAATTATATCCTTATGCCCCGTAGGGATGACTGTGTGTTATCACCTATGTACAGGATAGGATGTGCGCCATAACCCTGAAAAGAGTATGGCTATAGGCCATGACTCCACAAAACAATACCAGACATTATCTGTGTGATCTAAGCATGAAGAGAGTATATGCTGTGGCTATAACTCTACAGTGAAGATGCCAATATACCCTGGCAAGCTAATTGCAGTTTGACACATGATGTCTCTACCATATAATCTCGCACTGACCAAGAAAGATGAGGTCTTGGAGTCTGGCTCTTTCATTGACCTTGTATGGTACCGATGCTTAACGTAATCGTGGTCAGTTGGAGTATGAATGGTATACTTCATCTCTTTAGGGCATTAATTAAGTATGATTGTAAAATATAATCAGCCGTGTAGCGTATTTGCCTAATGTTGAAATACGAGAATCATTGGTTGATATTATCTTTCTTAGTATAGTGGATAAATGTTATACATGTTCTTCATATTCTTTATTGGATAAGTGACATGCTTCTCTACCAGGTTATAGCTGAAATGCTGTAAATAAGAGTAATGTTTTAATCTGTTAGACAATGAATTAACTACTATTAAACAATTATGATTCCTTTGTTCAGATTTATCTTATTAAACTACAATAATAATGTTTCTGTCGGAGAGTTTGTATCTCACGCTGGGGCAATTTCAAATTGTCTCACCCCCGTGGGATCCAACTTTTTGGGTAGACGCAGAGGAAGAGGCAGAAACCCTACAGCAGGGGAAGAGCAGCAGCAACAGCAGGGACAGTAGTGAATTCTTAGGTGGAGACACTGGCTGTCATGTCTTGTACATAGAGTCCTATGTGTCGTCTCTATACTCTCAAGTCCTCGGAGTCAGTAGTTAGTTTAATGAATCGATCTGAGATTTTGGCTTGATGCCTTAATGTTTTTATGCTGCTTATGTATAGTTTTAACGGGGCAGTTGATGCTTGTCATCCTCGAGAAGGAATGGTACAAGAGATGTACTTGTGAACCAGAACGTAATTGAATTACTTTGGTTCTTTTTGAAAGAGTTTTCCAATGTACGGATCTCTTTGTAAAAGGTTTTAATTTTTAGTGATTTTCATTAATCTACTGCTAATGATCACTTCTTCTTAGTCAATGACGTTTTGTTCGAATAGTGTATCACACTGCTGAACCAAATAGCTTTCAATTTTCCTCCATGGATCTTTTCTGACTTTGATTTTCTATTTGAGTTTAGAAGAGATGATATAACTATTGATATTTATTCTTTACTCTATCTTAGCAGTTCTCTTTGAATCAATTGTAGTGGTCCACTATTATCTTTTGATTACGACATACTCTCAAGAAATTTAGTGAATGAGCTACTTGGTATCTCATCTATTGGTAAGATGTTCCATTGATATATCTTGTTGATGATATATTAGCATTACTATATTTGACATCCCTTGCCCATAAAGCTATCTTTCTTGTAGGTAGGCCTCTTGGAGCTTCATATGTCACTTCATTAACTCTGCTTTTTGCTTATTCTGACCCTACTTGGCTAGTTTATCCACCAAGTGATTCCACTCTGCTTGTGGTGAAGGTCGAGGAACTTGATCTACATATTGTCTTCTATAATCCATCATAAAGAGCACTATATTTGATTGGACATGATTCTCTATTTGTTATGTAGTGTACTACCAACTTGGAGTCTAATAAGAATTGCGATTCTTGATTAAACTTTTCCACAAAGCTGGAGGCATCTACTATACTTTCTCTTGTTATGATACTTTCTTTTTCCTTTTATTTTGCGCACTAATTTCTTTTACTCTCATGGTAGTTTGAGAGTAAAAGATAGATTGTATCAGCTAGGAATTCTCAAGGAATTGTGATTTCATTATGGTCTCTACTGCCAACGTCCTACAACTACCCTTACAATATGGCCACTAGATTCAAATGTTTACGAATGATATACAATACAAACTCCAAGAGGAAGTGACTTGCGTGCTCTGGTATGCTTGAGATTACAAGTTATGCCATATTTTAGTTCTATGATCACAAATTGATAGAACATGATAGTAACAATAACTGATGTGTTCTTTTTATTTTGTTTAAATTTGAGTTTAGTAGCAATAAAAAGTTCTTTCATTTAAATTTTAATTGCCCAAAGAATTTTGAGTTCGTCAAATAATCCCTCACAACAACATGATCCAGCTTATATATTGTAGAAATATGAACACACGATCGATATGAGCTTCAATGTTTGCATCAATATTTGAAGTAACTCATAACTCATGAACATTTTTATTCACTTTAATCGATTTGTACCAATTTTTCTGAGCAAAACATGTCCATTTTGTGGATGTTTTGCAATGTTATCAATGTGGTTGCAGTTGTTTCATCTACCAACATTCCTCTTAAAGTTGTTCAGGTTAGTGGCCACATTTTGACCTTGCTTCAGGTTGTGGTTGTTGGTATGTGAGGGAGAAGGATTTAGGGGTCATAGTGTCATAAATGGTATTGGATCCAAGTATATTATAGAAACCAAGTCCCTTCCTGCCCTCTTGACCCAGATGTATCAAATAACACACAATTTGTACAACTTGTTTATCCTCCCTTATTCTTATGTTGGCAAAGCCTAAGATCTTTACAACAACAACTACATATATAGCTAGAGAGAGAGAGTTTGCTTATTTGATTCTTATTTTTCCATATAACTTTTCTGCTATCTCAGTCACTAATGTTGCACTTCCAGTTGTTGCATGCCAAGATTTAAGTCAACACACACATATGAATCTATAAGAATAGACCAATCCCTAGTCACACTCCACCATCAATTTGTTGAGCTTCCTATTGTGGATCTTCACTCTTGTTGTAATGGTTCTGATCTTGCTTTAATATCTAGGTATGTGCTCTGTTCTCTAAGGATAAAGTAATTAGTTCATGTTTTTGAAATATGAAATGAGTCCAGGTATGTGACCCGTTCTCTAAGGATGCTGACTAATTCACGAAATGGCTAAGACAATGGTGGCATCATGAAGTCAATAATTGAAAAGGTCATCCATACTACAAAATTCTACATTTGTAGATGCAAGACAAGGGGCTAGAATGCTTATTTGTCTAATTGTTCAAGGTTTAGTTTTGTTGTTCTTGTACCCCTGTTACCATTGGTAAGGGGATTCTTTAATTTTTCCTTCGAACTCTAGGTACCATCATGAAGATATCAACGAGCTTTCTTTCTAGAGGAGATTCAAGCTTCATGGAATATTAAGTAACAAATTTTATGCTCTTTTCTCATGGTGAAATATGGTGTGATTCCACTCCATGGCATGTCACTATACGCCTCTGTGGGTTTTCCTAGGTTATTCACAATGTCTCCTAACAAGATATATGTGCAGACTAACTCTCAAATCTTTTAGTTAGCCTCATGGTGCCACTTTGCAGTGCCAATAAAACAACATAATAAAAGGGTATTCTTCTCAACTTTAGTTGGTAGTGTGTGGACATGGAAAGTCCATGAAGCAGATATATGAACATGTGTTGATTTGATTTCACGTATCTTGACCTTTAGCTAATCATATGTCTTGATTACATATAGGTGAGATTATTGCTTGAAAAAACTTAAGAAAGCATCCTAATGATCATCCTGCCTCCATTTGATGCTCAAGAGATACCTCCATACGAACAATACCATATTGGATTTTCTAGTCTCACCAATATTATACTTCCTACTTTGAAGGGGCTTCGTCAATGTTGATAAGGTTTTTTTTCATCATTTAAAGGAGCTCTAAAGTCGACATGCAGAAAAGTAGACAGTCATATCAGGGAAAAGAGAGATCCAATGATACTGAATAGAAGAATATTATGTGAAAGTATATCGTTGGTGTTGTATTCACTATAAGGGGTAAGGTAAAATGTCCTCTCCAGGTAATTGTCATTTGATTATAAATAAAAAATATTCATACTTTTAGACAAATGAGTTCGACTGCAATTGGTATTCATTTAGAAATCCTAATAATGAACTAAAAACTAAATGACTAAAAGCCATGAAAATGTAGTAATACAGAACTAGTATATCATTAATGGCTTTTTTATATGCCATTACACTCAATAAGAATAGTTTCATACAACAACATAATACAAAATAGTGGCACTTGTATAAAAGCCAATTGATAGATAGTGACATTTTTACAAATGCCAAATGATGTTTTAGTGATATTTATTTGGCATTTATTGGAAGCCATCAAAGCTAAACATATAGTGGCATTTACAACTTACACCACTATCTTTCTAGTGCCATTGGTACTAGATGCTTTTTTTTAAGTGTCAAAAAATTACACTAAACATGTTTAGCAAAGTTAATTTTTTTTCACTGGCATTTATGAAATGCCACTTTGTCGATTAGAGTTGTGTGCTAAGTTCAATATGTGACAAAATAGAAAGGATTCAATGATGTTCAAACTAGAGAGCCATAAAGTTACATGATGTTGTCTCTATATCTAACAGAAATAATATCAGACTTGGGACATGGTCCACTTCTCTACCGCCATTCCTTTCTTTTCACTTTGCTCGAGTCATTTTGTACCTCTTCCTAATGGTTAACCCTCTCCCTGAAGGTCGAGCTACTTCATTCCTCTCAAATACGGTCGAGCCACTTTGTTCCTCTCAAATAAGGTTGAACCATTTCATCCCACTGCATCCCTTTCATCTTGGCATGTCCCAAAAGAAAGTCTACCTTGAGATGCCACATACTTTCTTGTTCTTATATGAAAATGGGAACCATCAGTCCAAGCGAGCTTGAAAAGTGGATCTATATTAATGTCACCCATGTATATGTTATTGCTACATTTGATTGTGTTAGTTATTACATAAACAAACTTGGAAAAATCTCATTGGGATGTTTTTTGTCATATTATGAGATACTTGAAATCTAATCCTAGAGAAGGTCTATTGCATTCCAAATAGGGTCCCATTGATATTATCGGGTATACTTCGAAAAATCTCATTGGGACGTTCCAAATAAGTTCTATTGCATTCTATGTGATGATAAAATAAGAAACAAAACAAATTATACAACATATTCATCAAATAAGTGCTAAAACAAAGTATACCGTATATTTAAAATTTTAAAATTTACTATTGTCCTTCAAAGAGGCTGGATAAGGCTTAAAACATTTAGGTTTCACTACATTCAACAAATAATGCATGCTAGAAAGAGGAAAGTGTAACACAATAAACATAACAGAAGTGTTGGTGTATATTCCCTATAAGACAACTATTGAATTACGTTTATTGGGATATTTTTTACTTTTGAATTGATTAATAAATACAATTATAATTTATTATTTCACATTAATTTTTTAATGATATTAATATACATAAAAATATACTTAGAATATTTGGTTTAAAGCCATGTGAATTAAAGTACATAACATGAACTGTGATCCTAATGGATGCTAAGATTAATATTCATAAATGTCCTAGTCAAATATTGTTGTGGAGTGGACAACAATAATGCATGTGAGACTAGTATGTGTGGTATTTGATGACCATGTCTCATTGGTCATATGTATTGGATACCAAGTCAGAAACATAGGTAATTATTAGAGCACACGTATACTAAACATACCCACCTTGAGAGTGATTCATAGATCATTAAATGATAGTCATAATAAACTATCAAATGTGATAATGATGTTGTGGTCCTTCAACCTAAAGTCACTGAAATGGTGATGTGATCATCATCATAGTTTGGAACTACCCAATGTGATATTGAAGAAGGTTTCCATAAAGGTGTTGATTGGTTGTAATCATAATCATTCAACACATTGTGAATGATATAGAAGGTATTTGTCCCTCCCATATATCTGGAGAGATATCCAAGACATCTTGATAAGTGAGACTAGAGAAACACATTATCATTCTCATATGATTCAGTATATGATACTAAGTTCATGTATATCTTGATCGTCAATTGGAGATCAAAGAACTTAGATTGAATGAAATAAGGATGATGTGTCTATGCCTCTAGTTCAATCCGTATATATGTGAAAATAAGATTATACAACATGGTAACACTAGTAGTTGATGCTTTAGTATTGTCTAACTAATCCTATTACTTGGGTAGCAATGATGTGTATCTAGACATCACTCATGGCTTATGGATCTTAATATTGATTAATGAATCTATTGCCAACACAGTATGGTGCCAATGGGGTCATACACATAGAGATAGCTTGAAGAAAGGATGATTCAGACTCAATTGTAGTTCTTACAAAAAAGGGACTTGAAAGTAAGTTTCGAGGACCTGAAAATAAATATGGATCTAGCACTGGAAATTCGTTCTATAAGTCAGGAATCCACTCCTCAAGGAAAGAGGCAAGTCTACAAACACTAGGAGTCACATAATGTGTCATTTCATAGGACTAAGTGCATGGCGGATCCTCTCATTCAACGAGGGAGTCCACAAGCCTAGTTAGGTTAGGGTTCGAAAGCCCTAGCCTCTTCACTCCTCTAAATATATAATATGATAGGGGACTCTATCAGATAATCTCATTTTCTCATTGTTTCCCCCAAGGTTTGAGAAACTTTGAGAGAAACTAAGAGATAAAGAAAGAGAGGGAGGAGACATGCTACTGTAGACCCTTATCTTCAAGTGCTTGTATGGATACCATCGAGATGAGTTCATAGTGAATCCGTTTTGTATGAGAGGATTCATTAGCAATACAAAGTTCAAAGAGAAGGCCTACTTACAAAACATAGAATTCCTCTACATGTACTCAACTGTAGAATGGCACGATCCGTCGAAGGTGCCATCATGATCACATCCTAGGTCAATAGAGTCAACTATGTGGCCTTGGAATCTGTGCCGCTCGCTAGTGGATTCTGACATTATACCACATGTGGCCATACATGGATTCCCATGACTGCCCACAAAAATATAGTTTTCTACACGCATACCAAGGTGAGTGCCGGAGTTTTAGAAACATCAAAAACAAGTTCTAATTGTTGTTCTGGAAAAAATCCAAAGTGACATAGATTGGAAGGTCCAAATCTACACCAAGAAATTCTAGTTTAATAGATGCAACTGCTTCCACAATAAGTAACACTTATAACTCATAATTTGATATTGTTTCATTAGACGGATCCTACTCGAAGGTTTCTTAGGAAAATTTCTGTTGTGTTTTCCATTCTTCAGAAACCTACAAGATGAACCACCTAAATCAAGCATGATTCAAAAGTTTTATCAAATTATGATTCAATTGGTTCCAAGATCTCTAGATATAGCAAGAAGATATATACCAAAGTTGTAGGATATCCTTGGTTTGGAATTAGTTATAGCAAAAAGATATATACGTAGGATATCCTTGGTTTGGAATTAGAAATAAGGATTTCCCTCTAGGAGTATTAAATTCTCGTATGTTCTCTAATATCACATAACATATGTATTAATATATATACATATGACTATTTAGGTATATTGTTCTTATA